>CM053743.1:36124814-36172663 GCA_028658305.1 Pachyuromys duprasi
GTAGGAGGGAATGGGGGAGGGGGCTACGCCTGGGATTCAAAGTACCTAACCTGTGATTGAGATAAAAATAAATAAATTAAAGAAAAAAAAAGAAATAGAAACAATGGGATGTAGATAATCTATTATCTATCATCTTCCATTTATCCATCCACATTTAAAATTACTTATTTTTATTATCAATGTCTGGGTGTGCATGACTATACTTCTGCCAAAATAGGTTAAAAGAGGGTGTCGTGCCCCTCAAGTTGAAGGGATGTAAGCCATCCAATGTGGATGCTGGGAACAGAACTCTGGGCTTCTGCAAAAGCAGTAAGTGCTCTTCTCCACTGAGCCCCCTCTCCAGGTCCATGTGTCTGCACTTTAAAGAACTGAAGCATGTCACGCATGGTGGTACACACCTTTCATCTCAGGGTTCAAGAAACACAAGCAAGTGGGTGACTAAGAATCCAAGGCCAGTGTGGTCTTACACATTGTGTTTCTGGCCAGCAAAGGCTACACAGTGACATCTTGTCTCAAAACCAACCGAACTAACTCATGACCTGGATAAGCCAAATCTGAGCTGGATTGGCTTGGGCATCTAAGACAATTAAGTAATATTGCAACTCATGACCACAGCAGAAATCTCTTTTCCAGGAGTGTTTGCCATTGTCTACAGAGATCTCCAAACCATTGAATGAGACCCAGCCTCAGCATGGGAGGTAATCTTATTTATTTGGTGTCTAACTATTTTAGTTTTATTCTTATCAGATGAGACTGGATTTACTTGGGGTGATATGGCTATTGAGTAATTTTAATTTTACCTATAAAAACAACTTTTGTAGAAAAACCAGATATATGTGTACTGCGATTTTGTGCAGCTGACCCCAAATTAACCAATACAGTAAATTAAATGGTCTTAATTTCTCCCACCCTTGTAGAAGGAATGATGTGGGTATCTAAAACAAGCACAGGGGCATAGCTACTCTTCAAAGATGGCCACCCCAAATCCCTCGGTATTTATATCATTGTGAATTATCTTTGCACAAATCCCGTTAGATGATATAACATGCTTACACCAATAGAAAGATGCTCTATGTTTTGAAAATTTAGTTAAGAAGACTTCAGCTTCAGCCTGACTGTTGGGGTGGACAGGCAGTATCTAGGGAGCCTCACTATTCTTAGAGCATCGTCCTCTAAGGAAGTGCAAGCTAACTGAAACAGAGGAGACAGACAGTGGAGGAGACAGGACTAGCAACCAGTCCCTCTGCAGTTGTTTCAGATAGCACAGCTAGATGCCATATAAATTTAAAGCAGTGTCTAATTCCCTGAACTGGCATAGACAAATCCCAGCGGACCTACTGTTTAACTGTGGTTGTATTACGGCCCTCCAAGGAGAACTGCTACAGCCACACTACAAAAGCTGTGAGAGAGCATCATAAGTCATCGTCTCAAACACAAGTTTTATATTACTCTGCTGCACACCAGCGGTTGTTCAAAACAAACAAACAAAAACCAACCAACCAAAAACAAAGTAAACAACGACAAAGAATCCCCAGGAAAAGAACATTTGAGCCCTTACCACTGCATCTGAAAAATGTTGACATTTTTCTTATTTCCTTCAGATATGGTTTTTTTTTTCGTTTTTTTTTTTTTATATGCTGAAACAAGGCATTAGGTAGTCAAAACAGGCGCTGTTCCTCATCTTTGCTTTATTCATTCTTTTCCCTTTCACAGATATTTACTTTCTAAATTGTTGTTGTTTTTTCTTTCCATGAAAACTTGCCCAAGATGCTAGATTTATGCCCGTGAACAAGTCTCAGTGTTATTTTTCATTTTGCTAATTTTAAATGAATTTCTTCTGAAAAGCCTTTTTATGTCCTTTATGTTGCAGACATTATAGCAAATATCTCTAGTAGATAGATGGGTGGATGGACAGGTAGATAGGACCTATCCCTCTCATAAGCTCTTACCAGGATACCATTCACCACCTTGTCACATAGCAAGCAGGATTCTTCTAAAGCAAAGGCTATGCGACCCTGGTTTTAAGTCTCCAAAACCATAAGCTACACATCCCAGCCTTAGATATTTTGGTACGTCTAAATTAAATTGGAACAGTGTGTTATATCACAGTACTCTGTGTCCACTACAACATAGTTCTTCATTCATTTCTGCATTAAATACCGTATAATACTTTGTTTAAATGTTTCTACTATTAACAACTAAAAAACACTCTACATGCTTCCTTACGAAGAAAATTGGAGCATTTTAATGGTCTGTGAATTGGGCCTGAGGTTTCTTAGTACAAGACACAGCATTATAGTTATTAGCTAGCAACAACTTCAGTTTTTTTCAGCATCTGTAGATGATGCCGACGTTTTTCCTCACTAGTTACTGCCAGTTGACATTAAGTTATACATAACTATGATGATTGGTTTCTTCAGAAACTTGCACATATAGATATATACCACATGGATTTATTGACACAAATTATGGGAATATTTACTCTAACAGTTAGTTACTCTGTGTGAATTATATAGAATAGTGACACACAAATAATTATGGATTTTTGGAGGGCTTCTTTGGGGGATTTAATGAGAACGACCTCCACTGACTCTAACCTTTGAACATTTGGTAGCCAGTTGGAGGTGTTTGGGATGTTTAGGAGGGAGTGCTCTATTGGGGGTGGATTTAAGAGTCTAAGGACATGCCATTTTCACTTAAAAAAATCTCTCTGCATCTTACTTGAGGTTCAAGATATGAGCTCTCAGCTCCCAGCTCTGGCTGCCTTGCCCCTGCTTTGCCACCATGGACACTAAGCCCCTGGAGCTGTAATGCAAATAAACTCAACCTTCTGGAAAGTGCCCTGTTCACCTTGTCTTATAAAAGTAACCAGCACAGCTTCTGCACTTACTGTGAACCCATTACTCAAGTTCCAACAAAAATTATCATACATAGAAGCAGACAGACTATTTGGTTATTCCTCTACCAGAGTTCACTGGCCTTTAAAATATATTCTTCCTATTCTCTAGAAGACATTAGATTATCAAATAAATCAGAAGTTTGTATTGGAAGTAGAGTTTTTGTGGGATTTTAGAGACCATTAAGTACAAAAGCAAGGTGTGACTGCCAAACTCAATTCCAGATAAATATACAATATACTTAGTATTTCAAAATCCCTAAGAATGTTGACTGTGTAAGTGTCATGTACAGATATTATTCAGATGAGATCCAATCACTGTCCAAATTTTATTTAGCTTTCAAAAAAATCATACTGCTACTACTAAGTCTGTCTGTAACAATTATATTTCAAAAATAATGGAAGGCCCTACACTGTAGCTGAGACTTGACACAACCATTACAGAAATGACTAGGAACTGAACTACCGCATGACCTAGCAATCCCACTCCTGGTCAGTACATGCTATAGCAACAACACAGTCTACTGTGAGCACAGTGTTTATTACATACAGTGTGCGGAGAGAGTGTGTGGACAGTACTTCCATGGTATGTTTTCAGGACACAGGAATTCTTAGTTTCCCTAAAAGAAAGAGGTTACATTGCACCAGAGTTGGTAAGATAGACCTCTGACTCAGGAAGTCACTGATGATGTGTCCAATTACATTTACTGAGATGCTACTTCACCCTGGGCTGTAACAAGAGATAAACAAAGAGGAATGACAAACCCCCAGCCTGAGAGTCTAAATTGCAGTCCACAGAAGTATCTCAGAGATTGAATTGTGGAGGCGCTAATAAATTTCACAAGGCAGCAATTCAGAATGCAGACTCCTATGGAAGCCCATAGCTCTTCACTCTATAGACACTATCTTCCTTCCTTTGGAAAGAAAAAAAAAAGTATTAAGAAATTGACTCAATTAAGCAACCACACTCCCCATGGAATCCTTTTTAATTTTTTCATATGCCAGGTCCCACTAGTCAGTCATTAGCCTTGTAAACAGAACACAACGAGTGTCTGGTTCCAGGGACCCAATATTATGGAAATTACTTATGCCATTGACACCTATCACATGAAAATAGTTGTGTGTACCGTATTAATGTAAATGACACCCCCTCAACTAATTGGTGTTTTTTTTAAAGTCCTGTTCCAAGTCATTGTTTTTATTCCATAAAACATTAAAGAAATCCTGCTTAGAGCTCTCTCTCCCTCCCTCCTCAGTCCCTCCTTCCCAAGTCTCTTTCCCTCCAGCCCTCAGATCCTCATTTCCTCCATCCTTCTATGCTCCCCCCCACCAGCACCCCTTCTTTCTCTTTCTTTTCTTTTCTGCCCACCCAGCCACCTTTGCCTTCTTCACGAAGCAGTCAACTTCTGGAGTTCAATCAGTTCCATTTTGAAAGAGAAGGGTTTCAAGAGGTCACAGGTCTCTATGCCCATAGCTCACGGGTAGAGTGGCAAGAGGAGGCATGAGGGCATGAGTGTGTGCTGAGTCGGGTAGGTCAAAGTAAGGAAATTTGTTATCATTAAAACGATATCTCCACACAGATACCTTTGACAGTGTTCTCCAGTAATTTCCCAAAAGTTTGGCAGAAGTCCACTCAGGTTAGTAGGAAGAATCAGGCAGCTCAGCGTCCTGGCCCCTAAAGGCAAGGTCCCAAAAGCTGTTGTACCAACAAGGCTTCTCCCCATGTCCCACCGCCGCTCCCCGCAAAGCCTGTCATCCCTCCCTTTCTCCATGTACATCTTCCGAAGTGGGTACCAGCAACCCCTCATACAACCTATGAGAAAGGCGCTTCATTATTTCCAGCCTTAACCGTGGTGAAAGGAGGAGGGGTCAACAGAAAGAAGTCAGACAGGATCGGTGGTAGGGGACCCACTTGAGGTTGTGGACTCGCTGACCCGGAGCAGGGTCTAAGGACCTTGCGTAGTGCGTCCCCCGAGTTACAGGTTGGAACCAACTTGCCTAGCTTCCCGTGGCAGGAGCTCCCAAGTTCACCGGTGAACAGCGCGTGCAGGCAAGACAAGGTGCTGGAGCCCTGCGCCCGGCTCCGGCTGGCGGGAGCGGCGAGGGAGGGGGCGGGCGCGCAGGTCCCGCCTCCCCTGGCCACGTGCACGCACACGCCCACCGCGGCTAGGCTGGCGGAGCGCGGGCGAGTGTGAGCGCGGGCGAGTGTGAGGCGAGTGTGCGCACGCCGCGGGAGCCACTCTGCCCTCTCCTCGCACCCTGCACAGGGCATCTCGAGAGCCTGGAAACGTGAACAGGCTTAAAGTATGGCATGTTGCGAAGATGGTTTCTGTCCAGAAGGTACCCGCGATTGCGCTGTGCTCCGGGGTCAGCCTCGCCCTCCTGCGTGTCCTGTGCCTGGCGGTTTGGTGAGTTCTGGATGGGGTCTTAGGGTAGGGCGTGCGTGGGGAAAGGGGACAAGTGTCCGGTCCCACGGCACCCACTCATCCTTCCCCGGGAGAACCACATCATCCCGTCGTCAGTGTCTTATGGGCTGAAGCCAAGCTTTCCTTTGGCCGTGTAGATGAGGAGAGCTCTGGGAAGTAGGGTGGAAGGAGCGCGGGCACTGGGGTACATGCTACCTGAGGGTACTTGCAGTCTGGGGGTGCCTGCTTGCCAGGGGTGCTCTTTTCCTGACCATTTTGGTTCTTCACATCCCAACCCCCAACCCTCCTTTAGCTTAAGGCCAGCGACTCTTTCCCTAGAAGGCAACCCTTTTCCACCTGTTCTCAGATCCATTCTTAAAATAGTCTTTTCCACCCCCATTATTTTTGCACTTGCAGTTTAAACGAATTCCCAGGACAGAACTCAAAGGACGAGAAATTGTGCCCGGAAAATTTTACCCGCATCCTGGACAGTTTGCTGGATGGTTATGACAACAGGCTACGTCCTGGATTTGGGGGTACGGATTGTTTCAAAACATGCAAGTGTGCTCTGTCTGTCCGTCTGTGGTCTGCCTGTCTATTTGTGGAAATATCATTAGGTACGGCTCACGTGCAAAAAATGAAAACCAGTCGTTCTCTCGAGCGCCTCCCCCTGTCCCTCTTCCCCCTCCTCAGTGAGACCTGTGACAAGAAGACCGCCTCCATCCGTACTTTCCCATCTCCCCACCCCCTCAGGAGCTTGGCCTCCTCCTCACTAATTACCTCTTGAGTCCTGACTGCGGGGTGGGGGAGGCTAGGAAGTAAAAAAAAAATGAACTCAGAGCAGCTGCGCTGTGGCCACACTGTGGCTGCCTGGCTTCTCTGAGCCTGAGCATAGGGTGTCCTTGTGTCTGTCCACCTTCCCCAGGTGGACATTTTTGCACCAGAGGCAGCTGGCCTCGGGTCTTCTCCTCCCACGTGTCTCTCTCTCTCTGCCAAAGGTTTACCCTGTGTTCTACCCAGGACAGGAATCTGGGACACAAAGCTGAAGCTCCCTGCTCTCTGGGGAGCCCAGTCCTTTCCTGCTAGTTTCTCACTTTCTTTGAGGAGCTGGCCTTTGGGCTTTCACTTATGCCTCTGAGGTGATAGGCTTTATTTCCTCCTTCAGGCAATACCTGTCAAGTGCATAATAGAGAGACCACACATTCACGGCAGGTTTGTTCTCATACCATATTCCTTTGCATATTCAATGGGTATCTAAATGGCAAGCTTGCTGCTAGGTGCTGGGTGCACTGAAATCAGATAGAATTCACCTCAGACAGCCTATCAGTCCAGTTGATCAAGGAGGAGTGATTTATTAAGATCTATCTTGGCTTGGTTCACTCTTCTGAATGCAAAGTCCCTGCTCTTTCTTCCATAAATGAGTTAAACAAGAGGGCCTCAGACTCAAAGTAATCAACATTCCTGTACTGTTAGGAATGGTAACAATCACAAACATTGTTATTGTGCTTATTTAACTCATTTCAACCAGATTGTCATTTTCATACATTACCCTTAACTCTCAGGGCATCTCCAAGAAAAAGCTGTTGCTGTCCCCATTTGACAGGCTTGGAAAGTTAGGCTGGTTCAACTGGAGTTTATGGACTTGAACCCAGGTGGCGTTTTGTATTCACAGGACAAAGCCTGTAGATTGCATCGATGTCCCACACTGATGTGATGAGTAAAAGGTGAATTTAAAAGCTTGGGGGTTGGTGCTCTCTGCCTTCAGTTGAGGCTGTGGAGGAGGAAAAGAGTGGGAGAACAGAAAAAATAGGCTCCTGGAGTGGAGAACACAGGGGGTATGAGGTAGAAGGAGTGTGGATTGAGTGAGAAAGAATTATGGCATAGAGATGAATAGAACAGGGAGATGACAAGATAGATAAGGACACAAAAGACAAAAGAGGACTTGGATGGGGTCCAGAACACACCCCTGATAGGCTGTGATCTGGTCTCCTGCATCCTAACCCATCCCTTTTCTGGATTATGTGGCAAACGTTCTATAAAGTAGAGAGGGGATTCCTTTGGTGTCTGTGTACTGACAGTGATAAAAATGGATGGGAAAGATGGAAGTTTCTCCTGATTTTGTTCCGCGTTGTTTCTCCAGTTATAGGTTGCACACAGTAGATTTGCCTTCCTGCAAATCTGAAAAGAGACTTCATTGGAGAAGCGAATCATTTGTCAAAGTGTGAGCTCTCATAAGTGACTAGGAAATTATCATTTTAGACCAAAAATAGTTTTGTGAAGAGTGCTCTGGATAATGTGATACCACTCAAGTTTGTATAATGTCAATAAAAGAGGCCTTATCTTCCCAGAAAAGGTTTTTAAATTCACATTTCAAACATAAAAGTAAGGAAAATATAACTCATATGTAGCTTAAATATTCATAAATGAAAGCACAATTTATAACTGGATCTATATGACTTTATTAGTAAGTGTTGAAAGTAAAAATATGTTCTCTTGGCTGTAAGACAATTTATGGAAAAAAAAAGAAACAGAAGAGAAAGGAATCTGCTGTGCAGGAGCATCTTCCCCATGTACTCTCTCTCCAACAACACTGGGCAGACCATACTACGAGTGCTAGGTCTGTGTCAACTCTAACGTTGCCACGTGTCTCAAGGCCTTCCTCAGCCATCTCACTTGGCATTGCTGAATGGTCTGCATCCTTCACCCACCGTCCTTTCAAACCAAGTTTAAAAGGGCAGGGTGGCAGCTATCCTGCAACCCTGAAGGTTAGGAGGTAATTAATTACTAACAAAGTTACCACAAAAAACCCAGAGTTAGGAATGTTTTTCACCCTGCTCATAGGTATTTGTGGTGAGATGATTGACTTTTCAGAAATGGGCCATTGTCTCTAAGCCATTCTCCGTAAGCACACAGTATTCCAAATGTAACAGAAGGATGATAATTAGCACCTGCAGGACATGGGTTAACTGTTTACATGAGGGTTTAATTGTGAACTACTGAACATAAAAGGAAACATTACTGTTATCACATAATCCTAGAGACCACAACTTTCATCCCTTCCCTGACTTGACATTT
Organism: Pachyuromys duprasi; assembly: GCA_028658305.1. Taxonomy (NCBI): domain Eukaryota; kingdom Metazoa; phylum Chordata; class Mammalia; order Rodentia; family Muridae; genus Pachyuromys; species Pachyuromys duprasi. Next base: position 36,133,191 of record CM053743.1, read on the forward strand.
TATACTTTGTGGAAAGTTTGGTATTTTAAAAATAAGATGAAAACCATTCAGATTTTGACCATGGTACACTATAAATATGGATTGGCTTCCTGCTTCCTTTAATCCCATTTCTGCTCTTTGTGGGACATTTACTTTTTATCTGTTTATACAACTTAGCCATGTTCCATTTAAAATAAAGCTAAAAGCAAAGATGTGAATTGAAATCGGATAGTTTTCGACTACTCAGTAGGCCAGGCAGAGGTTGAAATAGATTTGGAAACCAAATTATGTATTTTTAACTCAGCAGCACAGCTTGCAGTGGGGAGATAAAGGGAACTGAAATGGTTCTCTTCTCTTCATCCCTCCAGGAACTCCTCTCTCTTGTCTGCACATTCTCTGGTTGGGGAAGAAAAGGGGAAAGGTGAGGAGAGTGAGACAGTGGAGAGCAGCTGGAATGGACTTCTGAAGGACAGAAGTCTTTCAGCTTCTGATGAGTCAGTTCCTATCATGCTGACGTAGCGTGTTCCTGCTTAGAAGTGGCACCCACATTGACTTTGTCACAGAGGAACTAGGAACTCATTCCTTCTATCTCTTGTCCACTTTGAACACAGTTGTATGGCTTTATAGAACTAAGTAGCTGACCATAGGAAGATAGTTTAGGAATCCTGCCCTTCCCCATTTTCTACTTAACTAAGGCACACATAATAGTCTTGGAGGACATAATATCATTTAATATATACTTTAAATATAGGTGGTTGTTTTAGATCCCCTTCCATGAGCTTTCCAATATGGAAAGAGAAGACTGCCATCAATATCGCAAGGCTTCTCACTAGCATAGTAGGACCTCATATTGCTGGAGTTCTTTATGGTCTTAAAAACATTTTCATGTATAACACTAAAGTTTATTACTGATATACAGAGATGTTCAGGGCCCACATCATCTCTCTGTTAGAGAGCAGGCTGAGAAAATTCCCACTGAACTGTCCACAATTAAGAAAGCTAATAATTGACAAAATCACAACTCATAACCAATCATCAAATCTTTAGTCAATGACAGCTGATGGGTATGGCCATTTCTGAGGCATCCTTACTTAGTATTCTTAGAATCAAGAGTCAGGTTGTCCTGAACATAATAACTCTTCATACTCAGTTAAGGACAAATAAGCAATTATAGCCTCCAAAGAGAAAAAAAAATAAGAACTTCTTTATCACAAACTTTTAATAATATTTAAAATGGGTGAGAAAATATAGAAACTCATTTATTTTGGTGAACTTGATGTATTTCTTTGATACGAATTTAACTACTCTTGTGATGTGTTCAGATAACTGTCTCAATCTGTAAGTTCCTGTATCATGTCCTGGGTTTATTAGTTGAATGTCAAACTATAATTAATAATCATAGATGAAATGAGTATTTCAAAGAGGAAATGAAAGGTAAAGCTTCATCCCCAGTGTTAATCACTGATTTATTTGTTAAACCAGTGTGCAGATACAGTATTATTTAGGATTAATATGTAGTTCTTAAGACAGGATTTGTAACCAAAATTGGCCCTCATGGACTTTACCTCTAAGCAATACAAAGAGATAAAAGTATCAAAGATCAAATAAGTAAATGATAATATGGCAGGACAATTTAATAGCATCAAGAGAGAAAGTGGGAAAGAAATCGAGTCTACATAGAAGTGATGGCCAAGAAAATCCTTCAACTTGATAGCAAAGGATGCCAGGAGGGAAATGGTAAGGGAAAAGTTATTGCTAGGCAAGCAAAAACACCAACAAAAGCAAACTAACTCAACAAGCAGGCAAACAAACAAAATGTGAAAAAGTGGACAGCAGGCTAGTGCTTTTGAGAGTGGAAGGTTTCTGGTTCCTTTCTGGTAAAAAAGCAGGTCCAGGAATATTAGAATATTGGTTTGGGATAGTAAGCAGAAGACAGTCCACAAAAGGCTTGCAGGGGGATTCTATTAAGGATTCTGGATGATTCTCTTAGTAAACAGGATTAACTGGAGTTTTTTAGTGAAGGTATTATCAAACTATGTCCTAGGTTGCAAAAGTACCAATCTGCCGGATAAGTAAAGGAAGGTTTAGAAACAGAGGAAGCCACGTGACACATGAAGCTTTTGTGTTTCTGTTTTTTTAATTAAGTTTTGATATTTTTACATTGGCTACATTTTACTCACTTTGTATCCCAGCTGTAGCCCCCTCCCTCATTCCCTCTCAATCTCACCCTCCTTCCCTTATCTCCTCCCATGCCCCTCTCTAAGTCCACTAATAGGGGAGGTCCTCTTCCTCTTCCATCTGGACCTGGCTTATCAGGTCTCATCAGGACTGGCTGCAATGTCTTCCTCTGTGGCCCAGGAAGGCTGCTCCCCCCTCGGGGGGCGGGTGGTGAAAGAGCCAGCCACTGAGTTCATGTTAGAGACAGTCCTTTGTTGTTCTTCATTATAGAGATGGTCACAGGGAATGACGTAAATGTAGGAAGGATGGACATAGACGGACAAATATAAGATATTTTGGGGATTTTAATTTCATAAAAATGATGATATGTTTAATATGAATGATCTAGGAAAGTAAAAATAGTTCCATCGTTTCTATTCTGAGAAGTTGAACAAGTGTGGTGTTTAAAGTTATAGGGGACTGTCCAAGTTTCCTCCCAGGCTCACTTGCCAGTGGAAGAGACAGGGAATTAAGACCTCAAACAAGTGAATGATGCAGGTTGCAGTGTGTCTAGTGTCTGTGAAAATAAAGCATGGGGGGGCATGGTTTTAACTCCACTGTTGGGGAGGGTTTGTTGATAAAAATGATAACTGAACACTGATCCTAGAGGGATAAGAGTGTAAGGCACATTTAGGGTGGGGGCTTTAGGTGAGAAAGAAGTCTAGGGGCAATCCTGTGAGGCCTGGAAGCCAGGCTGCTGCAGTACAGATAAAAGTGCTGAAAAGTCTCCGCATCTGCTTTGATACACTGCTGGGTGGAGTCTTTCAGAGGCCCTCTGTAGTAGGCTCCTGTCCTGTTTCTTGTTTTCTCCTACTTACAATGTCCATCCCATTTGTCTTCCTAAGTGAAGGCTGAACCTCTTACCCCTGGACCTCCTTCTTGTTTAGTTTCTTTAAGTGTACAGGTTTTCCTGGGTTGCCATTATTAGGGAACCCACTTGGACACTGTGCTGCCATGGGCTACCTCTCTGCTGGGATTCTAGGTTTTCTCCATTAATGGTCCTTGGTTGGAGTATCAGTCTCAAAAAATATCCCTGTGCCCAGATTTTTTGGTTCTGTTGCTCTCCTTGTGGAGTTCCTGTCCTCTCCAGGTCTTAATACTTTCCCCTGCTTTCATAAGCATTGAGTAGAGCCTTTCAGAGGCCCTCTGTCATAGGATCCTGTCTTGTTCCTTATTTTCTCCTTCTTCTGATGCATGTTCCATTTGCTTTTCTGAATGAAGATGGAACATCTTACCCAGGATCCTCCTTCTTGCTTAACTTCTTTAAGTGTACAGATTTTAGTATGTTTATCCTATGTTACATGTCTAATATCCACTCATAAGTGAGTACATACCCTGTGTGTTTTTTCTGCTTCTGGGATATCTCACTCGGGATGATCTTTTCTAGATCCCACTATTTGCCAGTAAATTTCATGATTTCTTTGTTTTTAATTGCTGAGTAGTATTCCATTGTGTAAATATTCCACAGTTTCTGTATACATTTCTCCATTGAGGGACATTTGGGTTGTTTCTAGGTTCTGGCTATTACGAGTAAAGCTACCATGAACATGGTTGAACTGTTCAATGGTAACCCATGGCAGCTTAGTATCCAAGGGGTTTTCCCTAATAAGTTGAACAGGGACTGTCTCTGATATGAACTCAGTGGCAGGCTCTTTGCACCCTGCCCCAAGGAGCAGCCTTCCTAGGCAACTGAGGAGGACATTGCAGCCAGTCCTGGTGAGACCTGATAAACTCGGGTCAGACGGAAAAGGAGGAAGACTTTCCCTATCAGTGGACTTAGAGAGAGGCAGGAATATGATGTAGGAGGGAGGGTGGGATTAGGAGGGAATGAGGGAAGGGGCTACAGCTGGGATACAAAGTAAATAAACTGTAATTAATATAAAAATTAAAAAAATTAAAGTGCATAAGAAAAGGGGACAGTAATCAAGAACAGGTTGTAGGGTTGTAAGGAGGCAGGTAGACTTTGCTTTTATTCTGAGTCAGACCAGACATGACCACAGGGGATTGTATCAGGGACAGATCCTGGATTGGTGAGATTTTAAAAGGCTCACCAGGGATGTTTTGTTAAGCAAAGAAAAGTGCAAGGATGTTTTAGAGTTTTTCACAGTTAATCATGCAATGCATGATTAGCACTGTCCGAGGCAGTGTCAGAGTAATCCGTGGATCTCTAGACATGGTTGTCTTCTGCCTATGTTTTGTTTTTCAAGATGGAAGATTGCAGTTACAATGCAGGGTTTGTGAGAAATGAAAGAAACGAGACTGAGTAAAGTTTTGACTTAGATACCTAAAGGAATACAAATACCAGAATGATAGTAGAAGCCCTTTAGAGGCATGGATAAATGACTTCCATGCCCATATAATAAATTCATACTTCTTAAATACCAAAGAGAGTATCTTGGAATTTGGTGGAGGTATGTATGTGAACACACATGGTATTTGGAGTCTTAAGACCAAAGAGGTGCCAAGAGATTAAAGATGAGAGAGAAATTGCCCAAACACTGGTCTCTGATCTCTGATGGCTACAATGTTAAGTAAGAGGCATGGAACTAGAAGAAGCCATTTTTGCTCAGGAAGAAGTGATTTCTCCCCCATGTTAGCAGGAGAATAAGAGGGTTTGTGTCTTTTACAAAACATTGACTACTAGATTTAATGGTGTATAAGACTTACATGTCTTTGACAAAACAGTGTTTTGGTATGGTGGACATGGGTAAATTGTGTGTGTGTGTGTGTGTGTGTGTGTGTGTGTGTGTGTGTGTGTGAGAGAGAGAGAGAGAGAGAGAGAGAGAGAGAGAGACAGAGAGAGAGAGAACACATTTACATGGAGGATTTCTGCACATTAATGGGAAAATGGTGTAAATAGAATCAAATGACCATTTTGTGAAATTATGTTGGCAAAAACATATCACTGATTGACTGTCACTTTGAGAGTGTAGGCTAAATATATAATATAAGATGTTAGTGCATTTCATGAAATAGATCTTTGTTTTTAAAATGAGAGACAAAACATAGCTTTTAAGGTTGAGACTAATGGAATTGTTAGGGGAAAAGTAATAATCCTGAGAAGAATTTCAGTGCATTAGATTTCAGCAGAGGATAGAGGGGATAGGAAGGAAGATTTGGGGACAATATGTACTGGTTTTATTTTCCAGGAATTTAAATATGGAAAGGGTATTTTAAGCAATGGGGAAATAAATATTTGGAGTGTATGGAAGTAACTTTTTTAAGATTAGAAATATCATAAATTGTTTTTGTACTACTGGTAATGAAAGTGAAAAATAGAAACATATTGGAAGAAAAGATAAGGTTACACAAGTTTATAAGAAAACAAACATACTAATACTAGTACTTTCAGATTTTAAATTTTCTTTGGAATAAGAACGTACAAGTGCATTTGGTATGTCCTGAAACAGACAATATAAAATATAGATAATAGGATGTTAGTAAATCATTGTGGTTTTAGGTAAAGCTTCAATGGATCCTCAGATTTTATATAAAAACATTCTGTTTTAGATTGGTATATTATTAAATATTTTTGCATTTTCTACACATTTTAAGATATATTTATTTTCAGATGTCTTAGGTACACATGATAATATTTGTTAATAATATATTTTTATATAATCTACTTCTCTATTAAAACTACTTCTTTTTAAAGTTCCCATTTATTTATTTATTAAAATATAATAATCATACCAATTGACCATCATCGGTCCAAAGAGCAGATCTTAATATGAACTTGCAGTTTGCTATACATTTGCTTACATTTCATATTTATTATCTCCTCTCCCCATTATTTCATTGCTTTATTTCAAAGCTTTTCTTCAATGTGTGTTTTAGGTTTTCCTTATTTTTAAAGTATACTTAAAACATCTAACTGTCTTTAAGCCTATATATAAACTTTTGCTATGCTTAAGACTTAATGATGCATGGCTAAGGCTCATTCTTTTTGTTGCACGGTGCTATTGATCCTTCATTTGCTTGTTATATGATGTTCGCATTGCATAAGAAGTGGCTTATTTGTCTGTTCTGTTGGCAGTAGTTTTTTTTTCTTTTTTCTTTTTTTTGCTTGTTTCCCAGATTGTATTGCTGTGAATATTCTGGCCCAACTTCCCTGCTGTAAATGTGCAAGAGTTTCTTTTGCGTATATATCAAGGAGTGGATTATTCTGGATCTTAGTGTAAGTGGGAGTTCAACTTGAGGATATAATACCAAACTGTTTCTCCATGGTGAGTTTACAAAATTAAACTTCCTTCTACAATGAGCATAAATTCTGGATCCATATACAGTTTAGCACCAGGAATGTAAGTGTGTATGTGTGTGTGTGTTTGTGTGCCCATGAAAATATTTGGTATGGCATTTTATTTCAAGAGAATTTTGATATTTAATATTTCCATCATGTTCTAATATCATGACACACCTTTAAAAATCTTTATTGGTTGCAGGAGCCTTTATTTTATAATTTTCTTGTTTTCATATTTTATTCATATTGAATTGAGCTTTTTGCTTCTGTTGTTGAAGACATTTACTGTTTACAAAGCAAAAGAATATTGATAGAAGGATCATAAAGTATAGGAGGCACTAATTTTCAATGTCTTCTAAGGCTAGGAAACTTCTAAAAATCTAAGGTATTTTGTGGTTGTTGATCAAAACAATGGATATCTGTTTTATTGTTGTTTAATATGTAGTCAATGTAATAGCTCCATTTTTTAATGTCAAGCAAAAGTAGCAATCTTTTTATAATTTCCTTGAGAATTGAATGTTGTTGATGTGGTTTTCTGCCGATGTTCTTGAAGCCTCTTTAGTTTTGGATACTATTAGCACTTTGTATAATGTAAGCATGTGTATGATGTGGAAGGCTGAAAAGTAGGAATGCTTCCTCAGGGGCCATAGTTGTGGAGACAATATGGAGAACTAGAATTGGCTAGTCCTTAGGTCAGTATTAATAAAACATGAATACAAAACATTTATAAAATAAAGATTCTTGCAGCCAATAAAGAGCTTCAAAGATGTTCAATGATGTAAGAACATGATGGAAATGATAATATTAAAATTCTCTCTAAATAAAATGCCATTGCAAACATTTTCATGGACATATACACATGATGTGACATCAAACTATATACCATTATTAGTTATTAAGTTAGAAGCTGATATCCCTTAGGTCTTTGGCTGTTGAGTAAACAGTGAAAAACTGTCTGGAACTTTCTAAACTGCCTTCCAGCCAGTTAATTAGACAAGACCATTTAGCTGAATTTCATATTAGCAGTTTTGTCTGATTGACACTTGATGAAGATCACTCTCTTTGCCTAACAGACTCTCAGGGTCAAAAGTGTCACCTTACAGAAAGATTTTAAAAATAATTACAAAAGAACCCCATTACTAATGAAGTAGGATTTTTTTTTGTGAAAATACTGTCTTTGATTCTTCTCAAATACTTCTACACTTAGGGGACAAATGTTTCCAAGTTCAAATTGTCTAGTTTCTATGCAATTATGCACTTTGCAAGGTTGATTTGAACCTCCTAAACAGTAGATTTAGAAGAAGCTTCTCTAAGAACTATTCTTAATTGCATAGCTACCAGTATTCATTGACAACTGATTTATCGGAGATCTATTGCATTTCAGGTGGCAGATTAGTTCTATGGGGGAATACAAACATAAATCAGACATTTTCTTCTTTATTTGGGAAATATTTTAGCTTAACTCATGCAGCACATAAGTGTCACATTTTTCTTCTGGAAGCATTGAAGAATTGTTACTGATGATATTAGAAACATAGGAAAACAATTATTCAGCACTGAGTTTCTACAAAGCACTGTGCTAGCTTAGGAGTTGAAAGCAATTGAGACTTCATGTCAACTGTCAATGATGAAAAAGGCAGATTCAAGGAGTTTGAAGTAGGACGCTAAGGGCCAAAAGAAGATAATTTAGAATCTAGTGTTGAATAAAGTGAACATAGGTACAGTTAGATTCATAATGAAGATAGTGTAATAAAGTTACACATTTAGTTAAATGACAATGGATTAATAATTTTATGATATAATATAATGTAGGAAAACTAGAACACATCTTGGAGACTGAGAGGAGGAGTTAGAACTGTGAACCCATTTTTCAGATCTATACAGTTCCCATGATCATGATAATAGCATCTTTGGAGGGGTGAATAAAGATGAAATGTCTTATGGAATGAATTTACCATCTTCTCTGGCATAAAAATAGAGCTTAAATACATACTGTACGTTGGTGCAAAAGGAAAAAAAAAACCACCCCCTGTAAGCTACTGTATAGAATTATGCCACTTGATTTGTCCACTTTCTATCCCCATTCCATACTCTGGTTCCATCACCCTGAGTTGGTTAACAGATTCTTATATGGACCCTTTTATCACCTTGCCTCCCTATAACTTATTTTCCATACAAAAGCCTTGATATCTATCTATATCCTATATCTATATCTTTCTTTACTTCAAGTGTTTTGTGGCCTGTCAGTATTTATGGGGTACAAGTCAAACTTTCTACTCAACCTGCATTCATGTCAGAGCTAAACTGAATAGCATAGGAAAAATCTCAGAGACAGAATAGAAAAAAAATTACTATTTTACATGCTTATATTTTTACAGGGTCACTTTAATAAAGTACTCTAGACTAGTAGCTTAAACAGCAGAGATTAATTTCTTTGTAAGTCTGAAGGCATCACGGCATCAACAAGCTTGGACTGTTGGCCTGGAGAAGGCATTTCCTCTCTGTCTTTGTATAGTTTTTCTTTGGTGTGTATCTATGTTCTAATTTCCTCTTTTTATAAAACCGCTAGTCTCTTAGAGCCTATGCTGTTGGTGTTCTGTTCAGCAAGTTAGTCTCCTGTGCCCATGAGTTCTAGGGCTTTCCCACTTTTTCTTCTAACCGATTTAATGTGTCTGGTGTTATTTTGAGGTCTTTGATCCACTTGGACTTTAGTTTTGTAGGGGGGTGATAAATATGGATCTATTTTCATTTTTCTGCATATAGACATCCAGTTGGTCCAGCACCATTTGTTGAAGATGCTGTCTTTTTTCCATTGGATGTATTTGTCTTCTTTATAAAAAATCAAGTTTCCATAGGTGTGTGGGTTTATTTCTGGCTCTTCTATTCAGTTCCATTGGTCCACTATTCTTTTTCTATGCCAATACTGTGCAGTTTTTATAATTATTGCTCTGTAGTACAGCTTGAGATCAGGGACAGAAATACCTCCAGATGATCTGTTGTACAGGATCGTTTTAGAAATTCTGGGTTTTTTGTTTATCCATATGAAGTTGAGAATTTTTCTTTCAATGTCTGTGAAGAATTGTGTTAGTATTTTGATGGGAATTGCATTGAATCTGTAGATTGCTTTTGGCAGAATAGCCATTTTTCACTATGCTAATCCTACCAATCCGTGAGCATGGGAGGTCTTTCCATCTTCTGATATCTTCTTCAATTTCTTTTTTCAGAGCCTTGAAGTTTTTCTCAAACAGATCTTTCACTTGCTTGGTTAGAGTCACCCCAAGGTATTTTATGTTATGAGTGGCTACTGTGAAGGGTGTTGTTGTTTCCCTAATTTCTTTCTCAGCCCTTTGTCTTTAGCGTACAAGAGGGCTTCTGATTTTTTTGAGTTGATTTTGTATTCAGCCACTTTGCTGAAGGTGTTTATCAATTGAAGGAGTTCTCTGGTTGAACTTTTGGGGTTGCTCATGTATACTATCATATGATCTGCAAAACGTGATACTTTGACCTCTTCCTTTCTGATTTGTATCCCTTTGATCTCCTTTAGTTGTCTTATTGCTCTAGCTAGCTAGAGCAACAATCAATAAATGGGACCTTATGAAACTGAAAAGCTTCTGTAAAGCAAAAGACACTGTCATCAAAACAAAACGACAGCCTACAGACTGGGAAAGGATCTTCACCAACCCTATATCCGACAGAGGGCTAATATCCAGTATATATAAAGAACTCAAGAAGCTAAAAAGCAACAAGTCAAGTAATCCAATTAAAAAATGGGGTACAAAGCTTAAACAGAGAACTCAATGTAGAAGACTGTAGAATGGCAGAAAAACACTAAAAGAAATGCTCAATGTCCTTAGCCATCGTGGAGATGCAAATCAAAATGACCCTGGAGATTTCACCTTACACCTGTCAGAATTGCAAAGATCAAAAACTAAAGTGACAACACATGCTGGAGAGGATGTGGAGAAAGAGGAACCCTCCTCCATTGCTGGTGGTAATGTAAACTTGTACAACCCCTCTGGAAATCAATTTGGCACTTTCTTAGACAATTAGGAATAGTGATTCCTCAAGATCCAGCTATACCACTCCTAGGCATATATCCAAAAGATGTTCAAGTACACAATAAGGACATTTGCTCAACTATGTTCGTAGCTGCTTTATTCGTAATAGCCAGAACCTGGAAACAACCCAGATGTCCCTCAGTTGAGGAATGGATACAGAAATTGTGGTACTTTTACACAATGGAATACTACTCAACAATTAAAAATGAGGAAATCATGAAATTTGCAGGCAAATGGTGGGACCTGGAAACAATCATCCTAAGTGAGATATCCCAAAAGTAGAAAGACGCACTTCGTATATACTCACTTATATAGACCTATAAGATAGGATAAACATACTGAAATCTATACACCTAAAGAAGATAAACAAGAAAGAGGACCTGGGGTAAGATGATCAATCCTCACTTAGAAAGACAAATGGGATGGACATTGGATGTAGGAGAAAACAAGTAGCAGGACAAGAGCCTACCACACAGGGCCTCAGAAAGACTCTACTTAACAGTGTATCCAAGCAAATATTTAGACACATAACCAACCCTTTGGCAGAGTGCAGGGAATCGTATGAAAGAAGGAGGAGTTAGTATGACCTGGAGAGGACAGGAGCTCTGCAAGGACCAAATATTTCAGGGCACAGGAGTCTTTAATGAGACTGTTTCTCCAACCAAGGACCATGTATGGATATAACCTAGAACCCCTGCTTGAATGTAGCAAATGGTAGCTCAATACCCAAGTGGGTACCCTAGTAAGGGGATCAGGGACTATTTCAGACATGAACTCAATGGCTGGATCTTTGACCTTCCAATCCCCTGAGGGAGGAGCAGCCTTGCTAGGCCACAGAATAGGACATTGCAGCCTGTCCTGAAGAGAGCTGATAAGCTAGAGTTAGATGGAAGGGAAGGAGTTGCTCCCCTACGAGTGGACTTGGAAAGGGGCAAGGAGGAGATGGGGGGATGGGAGGGATAGGGAGGGATAGAGGGAGGGGGCTATGGCTGGCATACAAAGTACATAACCTGTGATTAACATAAAATAAAATAAAAATGTTTAAAAAAATGAAAGAAAAAATTTTATAAGCATGAAAATGTCTTATGTGTCCCTCACATCTATTGAATAAATCTATGAAGATAAAAAAAAAAACACCAGTCAATCATATTGGATTAGGTACCATTCAGAAGACTTCATTTTAATGTAATTACATTTTTAGAGCACTGTCTCTAAAAATAGTCATTAGAAGCAGTGAGAGTCAGGACTTCAACATGTGAATGTGAGGGGAACTTAATAGTCTACAGAAATCTTTTTCATCGCCAGGCTGTTCCCTGGTATTCTGCAATTCCTACTGCTTGTGTTTTAAACAGAAGTCACTGTAGCATGTATTATAAATGTGTTACTTAAACGATGCCATTTTTAAGAAATGGGCTCAGGAGTAGGTGGATGCTCCATCTATGGCGCCGTGCTTTTATTTCTCTTTGTGGCTTCAATTTCTTATCATTATCATATGTTGTTTTGTCCCACTGGTCTCTTTTCTAGTCTTTGAAAGCAGTAAGACCTTTGTTGCTTGGTGTTGTTCCAGCAATTCCAGTAATTAATGAATATCCTCCAGGCCTAGTTTGAACATCACTGCTTTGAAGAAGCAGTTCTGAGCACATTGCTTTCCCAGCATCTCCTTTTCGTACCTTCCTGCACTGCACTCTGTCCTGAAATAACAGCTCTCTGTCATCTCATTTGTTTCTTTGTTGCTTAATCTCTGAACGTTCCAGCAGCATGGTCAGTTCTTCAGGCAGGGAACTCCTCGAGAACCTGGCATCAGCTGGTGCTCATGCAAATATTTATTGAATGGATGTCCTTGAAAGTTTCTTTACCAGTCACATGCATTTAGAATCTCACTCAAATAAACGTGCAGTATAGTCATATAAGCAAGTGCTGGAAAATGTCACACACAAAAACTGAGATGAAAATTCTGAATGTAGAACAATATTTAGGAACTATTGCAAAAGTAGTAGAATTTAGGGTGGTGAGAATTTATAAATATAATTTATTATTATAGGATGATTGCAGCCACAGAACTAGCATAAGCTTAAACAATTTACCATATGTTAATAAGGAAAAATTATTGTTCCTGTTCTTCTGAATGCTCCTGCCACATTCACTCTCTTGACACACTTATGGTGTCAGTGTTTCCTATGGAAGTATTGGAACTACGCTAGAGAAAACAGCGCGAGTGGATGTTTGTAAAGAACAGTAACTGAACAGTGTTGTTTTTTTTAACTTTCCAGAAAATTGCACATTGTCAGGTCCAACCTTGTTCCTACTAAGTCAGCACATCCAGGGGTTTGTCCAACAATGTGTGCTTAACAACCTGTCCAGGTGATTCTCTGATACCATTTGAGCAACAGTACTTTTAATGTGTCTTTGAAATAGTTTGCTTTACCAAGAATCTGGAAAAATAACACATTTGTCAGGATAGTGTCAGTCTTAATTGTGTGAGGCTGTCTCCCCTAACTATCACTTGCAAGGACAGCATTTCTGCTTTCTGATACCACTGCAATTGTTGCTAAGAAAATGACAGTGATTTTGAGCCAATATGAGTGAAACTGCTCTCTTCTGTGGTTCAAAAATTATAAATTTCCTGCTTCCTGGATTACCTGTTTCTGGACTGATTTAGCTTTAATGAGCTTATCATTACCAGTTGTTGTTGATTCTAGTTTCTCATTTACATCAAAAATTTTAACTTCTATCCTTTCCAGAGAATCACATTTTATATTATGTAAAAATGAAAGCATGTGCTATACTTTTGTTCTCATTATACTTCCAAAAGCCATGTGTTTCTTAGGATACTTATTCCATAAATAATTTTCTCATTCTTCCTAGATCTGTCTTTGTGTGGCCTAGCCCTCAGTCTGGAGAGGGAGAGATAAATAGATTCATTTTAATGAGGCTAACTTCAGACTTAGAGCCTTAAGTGCCACCAATTGCTCTTTGCCCTTCTTTTGGCATAAATCCAATTTGCCAAACAGTATCCAAGTGATATTCTATTTTATAGCATATGCTGTAATATCCAGCTACAGAGTATGTGGCCTCTTGCCATGTGGCATTATAAACCATCATTTAGGGAAAGTGTTTAGCAGAGCAAAGATTTATATATTTTTATTGGTGCTAAAATGCTGAACTATCTATAATAATTAACTACTGCCACAACTGAATATATTATAAACATATTATCTTCCAGAAAATGATTTACAGCTAATACACTTAATACTCATTAAAGTCTTTGCATTTGAAGATATATGACCGGACAAAATTGGTAAAACTAGAAAGGACTGTGAGTTGAATCTGATTACAAAAATTTCCAGGTTTAAAGCATATTCTAAACTGAGAGAAAGGCAGTATTCTTTTGTCTATTTTCCTCTGACAGAATATTGGCATCATGACCCTACCTTTTCCCCTCTGGGCTAAATATTCACATACTTGCTCACAATCGGTGTTTATTCAGCTCACTGAAGAATCTCAGTGGCAGCTGAGGGAAACTAATAGGGAATGAGCTGCTGCATGAGGAAGCCACTGAACTCAGCATTTCATTTGTGGCTAAAAAAGATTCTGTGAGACAGGTGTGAGTGCTGCAATCCAATGGAGCAGTTAAGTAGCTTGCTGAAGATCCTGCAGCATGAAAGGTGGTAACTGATGAAGTTCCCTGTGTGGGATCTCAATCGCCAGTGGATGGGTTACCTATTGTTAAAGGTGACATTAATCATTTTGGAGGTTGTTTACAAGTATCCTCAACTCCCCAAGGACTCCTTACAATGGCCTTAGCTGTGCTTCTCTGCACTCCTGCACTGTGCAGTTTCTTCCTCTGAACAGCTCACTTTCCAGAGGCCAATCAGATGGTAGATAATGAAATAAAAAATCATTAAAACTAAAAGCTTTGGTGTGTCTGCACTGGCTGTTATAACAGTGCCCAGGGGTGATAAATCTTTGTAGGAACAGGTGTTTGGTAAGTAATTGGGGTGTCTATTTGCCTGTTAAACAATATTTTTCTTTATTTTACTTTTGGGTTGATTTGGTTGAATTCTAAGCTAATCTTAACACTTTTTTTTAAGAGAGACTTGTTATCTCACTGACGAGCCAATATGCATGTAAGAACATGACATATCATATCTGTATTCACTTTTTAATTATCTAGTCCTCCAAGGCTGTAATGTTGGTAATTATTTTTTTCACACCTATTTACTTCATACTTACTAGGTCCTGTTACAGAAGTGAAAACTGACATATATGTTACCAGCTTTGGACCCGTTTCTGATGTTGAAATGGTAGGTATCTGATAATCTCTTGAGGTTTGAAGAAAAATAAGCCAGAAATGAGACAATTAATATCTATTACATTGCCAACCACACAAAGCCAATGCTTGATTAAACTTTAAATTCTATGAAGAAAAAAATTTCAATCTGAATCCCAGAGGTATCATTTTGAGCATTTATTGACTTGAAACCTTTCTCAGTAAAGAGGTCTTTTCTTGTACTGTTTTCATAGAAAGGCCTTCTGCGGAAACCATAGAGGAGGAGAAAAATGGGAGGTTATCAGTAGTTTAGATATGAGCTAGCTGTGTGCAGAATATTAGATTTCTGTGTTTTTACATTCCTCACACGTTCAGTTGCTTGTTTCCAACGCTCTGCTTCTATCCCTCCCTGCCTTGCTTAAAGAGGACAAAAGGGCCAGTGTTTGTCAGGAAGTCTTCCTCCCTTCTGCTGTGCTCCTATATATTAAATATACTTAGAAAATACAATGGCAAATCTACTTTACATTTTTTTCTTCGACCGGAAGTTCCTAATGGTTTGAAGTCCTGGGTTCCTTGGATAATTTTTTGAATACACTTGTGAAAACAAAATTTGGTTTTTTAAAAAGTTGGTTTCACCTTACAGAAATGCCTGTAATTATGTAATGATACTTGTTACAATTAACTATTTTTGTTAATTGACATCAATCAATGTACAGCCATAATTACCTGTAGTTGGCCATTTTTATTTAATTATAGTAATTAGTCCCTAGTGACTAATTTACTTCTTATGAATACAGAACCTGAAGGGATCAAGGTGGATGGTACAGAGTATATTTGCTGAGAATCTTCTTGTTCTTTTGATTTAGATCACCTCTACTTCTGTTAGTTTCTACTCGTGTAGACTTTTATGACTGGGAAAGGCTAGGGGCTTCACCTATTGCATCTTTTATATATGTTTATGTAGTCACCTGTGACTTGACTATGTCACAAACCAACTTCCCTAGGAATACACAATGGATGTGTTCTTCAGACAGACATGGATTGACAAAAGACTAAAATATGATGGCCCCATTGAAATTTTGAGGTTGAACAATATGATGGTCACCAAAGTTTGGACCCCTGATACTTTCTTCAGGAATGGAAAGAAATCTGTCTCACATAATATGACAGCTCCAAATAAACTTTTTAGAATTATGAGAAATGGCACTATTTTATACACAATGAGGTAATCCGCTTTTCTTTTTTATTTCTTACCCCTACTTTTATCTTCCTTCCTGTGCTGCTCTCCCTGCCCTTCTTGCTCTCTATCTCTTCATTTTAGGAATCTGTGAAATTAATTTTCAAAAAGGGCTGATTTTACTTACTTGCATTTTTTCCACAATAGACTCACCATAAGTGCGGAGTGTCCCATGAGACTGGTGGATTTTCCTATGGATGGCCATGCCTGCCCTTTGAAATTTGGGAGTTGTAAGTTACAGTAAAAGTGTTGTTCAAATTTATGATTATGCTATTCAATCTTATATACGTGTGTGCAATTTTAATGATCGAGTATTTAAACCCTTTATCTAGGGCAAAAATTGTGCAATGCTTGAGTTTTGAAAAACTATTGATTTTTAAAATATAAAGTGATACACCAGACATCGTGCTACTTTTATAGATGGCTATGGAAGACTGAGTCAAAACTAATAGATCTGTGGACACTTTTTGAAACTCAGGGATTCAGGAGCAGCTTGTGCCATAAATGCACCACAGAAAGTAGGTTGTGAAGGGGTATGCTTTAATAGTTTCAGTGACAAATAAAATCCTTTAAGGAAGGCTAAGGAGAAGGTGAAGGAAGTTTTATGCTTTCATGAAATAAGCTGAGTTAAAATCTCCTAGGCAGCACTGTTAGTAATGACAGTGGCTAAGCTATCACAAATGCCTGCTTGAGGTGAGGTATGGAAGTCAATGAGATACTGTTGACTCCATTAAGGAGCACGGTTCCATCTAAAAGTTGGAAGGTTTTTATGCAGATGTCCTCTTTTGACATCTTTTTCTACGGAGAATGGTCTAAAGACAAGCTGGAGCGGAAGTCCAGGAGAGCTGGTGTCTGCTGCTCCTTCCGTGCAATCAGACATGGCAACGGGTTAGACACAAAAGGAGCAAACATGAAATAGATGTGTTTGGAACATTTAGCGGAGATGGAGGCAAGAGGAGGACATGAGTGGGTAGTAAAGAGTGTGAGGCTCCTTTCCTCAAGCGCCTTTCTCTGAGATGGCAGCAAAATGTGATTGCTCTTGTAAGGTCTGCTTCCAACATTCTATTCAATCAGAACCTACCAAAAATAGATGCCGGCTTTTACTACTGCTCCAGACTCTTCATTTCACTGATTGTGAAGCTGGTGCCTGCTGTTCTCATTGCTCATTGCTTGACTTAATGAGAATCGGCAGTCACCATTCTTTTTATAACCCTAGTAATCACAGTACTCAGTGGGCTAACTCGTGGCTAAGGAAAGTCATTTGCTCCCTGACCAATGATTAACTGAGACAAGATAAAAACAGAAAAATACATAGTGAGGGTGAGCTAACTGGGGCCAGTATTAAGACTGCATTTTTACTGTAATAATTTGAATTTTACAGAAGACAGTTGTTATCAGAGAAAGCCTTCTCCTCCCAGGATCTTACCGATTCTCCTTTGAAGCGCTCTTCCAATGACTAAAGCAAACTTGCTCCATTCTCAGGCTTCACATATGATTAAGGAACCACCCTTTGGAGAGGTTTTTTTTTTTTTAATTAGGAATTTAAAAGAGAGGTATGCCATACCAGCAAATTATTTTTTTCATGAGGTAAATTAATTTTCAAATATTTTTGGAGAGAAAAAAATCACTATTAAATTTTTCTTAAAATAATAATATGAAAGACCATGCAAGAAAAAGATTATTCTATCAAGGTAGGGTATACAAGAGATGATTCCTGATGTTAAAAAATCACAGACAAGAATACAGTCTGCAGAGTTTAAATATATATCACTGTGAATACACTTCCAGAGCCAATACTGCTATGAAGCTGTGTGATGATCAATGATAACTCAAGCCTCATAGTTTCTTTTTCAAGGCCATCTATAAAGAAAACCTCTCTGGGTATGGATTCCCTTTGTAGGATCAAACAAGTTCACCAGGGACCTCCTGTGATCCAGCCATTTTAGGGGTATTTGTAGGGGAGGATGACACATAATTCGTTCTGGTTCTTTTGAACTTACCTGAGCATGAGCCAAGCTATCTTTTGTGGGTAGAGTGGTAAGCAAGCAGCTGGTCTCTATTTGCACTGAACAAGGAATAACAGAAAATGTACCCAAATTGTCACTGGGGAGGATTCTTTGAAGATAGAAGGGAAGTGCCCTAATTGCAGGATTCTAAAGGTACTGGAACTGGCTGTGTAATTCTAGTCCATGGAGAGAGTTGCAGCAGACATAGCCAGAACCCTGCAGAAAGGTTCCCAAAAGACACCAGGCCTGGTCAGAGGTTGGAGAGATCCCTCACAAGGAGAACTTGTTTTGGTTCTGTTTGTATTGCTAGAGGCAGTATCTGGTCCATTTGTAGATGGCAAAGCTGTGTGGGATGAAAGGAGTCAGGATTGCTCAAGTACTGCCAGACAAGAAGTGAAAACTATAGGAATCTGACTACCGTTGAGGAAGTCTGGTCTCTCTGTTTTGCAAGCTACCTGCCTCAGTGTAATGAAAATATGACCATGTGCAACAATAAAAATGGAGCTTTCTAGTTGTTTTTAGTTTTAGTCTTTGCTCCATCCCATTTTTTGACATAAAAAGAACAAAACTTGTAATTTGTTTAATATGTGCAGCTTTCTAAATTATAAACATGTTTGAAAAAAACATGAGTATTGTTTTTCTATTTTTTTTTGGTTGAGCATTTGCCATACAAAGTGTTGACTTTTATTATTGACAAAGATGAAGTCCTAAGTGTAAGTGCACTCTCTGCTCTTATTCAGATGCGTATCCCAAGAGTGAGATGATCTATACCTGGACTAAAGGCCCCGAAAAGTCAGTGGAGGTGCCAAAGGAGTCTTCTAGCTTAGTTCAGTACGACCTAATTGGGCAGACTGTATCAAGTGAGACTATCAAATCTATTACAGGTGAGATTGCATGTGTGTACCCGTGTGCAAGTGTGTGTGCCCATACATGTGTGTGTGTGAATGAAGGCATATGTGTGGGGTGTGGGTGTGTACATGGAGATGAGAGTGAAAGGGGGTCATTCCTCCATGCCCATCCATTTTATTTTATTTTATTTTATTTTATTTTATTTTATTTTATTTTTTCAGTCTCTCACTGTCCTGGGGCTAGCTGAGTAAGCTGGACAGGCAGATCAATGAGCCATGGTATCCCCCAATCTTTGCTTCCCCAGTCTGGTATTACAAGCCTGTGTTACCTCCTCCGGCTTCTTAAAAATGTGGTTTCAACTTAGGTCTTTATGCTATTATTGCAAGAACTTTGCCAACTGATTTCTCCCCAGCTCCCTCCTGGTGAGATTTTTAATGGCAAAAGTCAATGTGCCACTTGGCATCAGCAATGGAGTTTTATAATATCTCTTTCATTGAAATATTCAGTGTTTTCAGGGAAAATTTTTTTCCAGAAATAGAGTTGATATATTTGCAATCTTACTTCAGTTTAAAATAAATTCTCAGTTGGTGAGACAGGAGAAATGAATAGATCTTTCTTACTTAGAAACAAAAGCCAATAATTAAATATATTAAAACTATTTTAAACAAAATATGAGCAAAAATCTGGCTTGATTTTTGTGGTGCTTTTCAAATTGCTTTTAATATTGCCCAATTCTATGGTGTCATTTTTGCTCTTTGTTCCGAAGTAAAAGCACAATCAAAAGCATGCTTACAAAGTGCATTAGAATACACATTATATTTGTCATGCAAGTAGGCAAGTGGCTATACTGATGGTCTTTGGATTTTGAAATATGAATAGGAAGAATCTTGATATTTAGCTTCTATCACATCTAATGATAAAATTGGCTACTTACAGCTTGTTACAAAATGATGTTCTTTCCATACATATTTTACTAGAAAAAATTAATGAGAGTTGATAGTTGCCTTAATGCACTTATATTGTTACACCAAAATGTCAATATATATACATCAAAATAAATAAATATACCTATATATATATAGGTATTTTGGTATATTTATATATTTTCTGATATATATATATATATATATATATATGTTTGTTTCTCAAGTCTAATATCTGGGAATATCAAAGTCAGGGTTGCAGTGGACTCAGTGTTTGCCAAGAGCTTGTTCCCTAAAATATGGAAAAGTCCTTTTTCACAGAGTCCTCACATGGCAAGTAGAGGAAAAGATTGAAAAGGTCGATTGGTTGCTACAAATGCTAATGCTGCCCTTGAGATCTGCCCTTATCCCCTAACCTATCAAAGACCAGTTCCTAATATTGCCACTTTGAAGGTTAGGTTTCAATACATGATTACCAGCCTCCATTTGTTACAAGTTCGCATTACATAGCCCAGGTTGTGTTGATGCTTAGTGTGTAGCCCAGGATAGCCTTAAACTGGAGTTTCTTCATTCTCAGTCTCAGAGTGCTGGAATTCCAGGTGTGCCATTGTGCCAGGAGAGCCTGTCATTGTTTAAACCGATATTTAGACAACAGTGGTATTTAAGTATATTCAGCAGTCACTACCTTACAGGGATCATTCCCAGTCCTTCCTTGTATTGAATTCTGATAAACAATCCATGGAGATGGTATTGTTGCCACCTTTTTTAAATGGGAACATTTAAATATAATGTATTTCAGTAACTTTTTTGGCTCATACAGCTGTTAGATGTCACAGCCCAAAATGTATAGGTCTTCTGTGTTTTGTAAATTTTCTTAAAAAGTCTATGTCAGAGATAGTCCCTGTTCCCCTTACTAGGGTACCCACTTGGATGCTGAGCTGCCATGAGCTCCACCTGGGCAGGGGTACTAAGTTATATACATGCATGATCCTTGGTTGGAGAATCAGTCTCATAGAAGGCCCTTGTGCCCAGATATATTTGGTCCTTGTGGTGCTTCCATCCTCTCCAGGTCTTACTAATTCCCCCTTCTTTCATATGATTCCCTGCACTCTGCCCAAGGTTTGGTTATGAGTCTCAGTATCTGTTTTGATACACTGCTAGGTAGAGTCTTTTAGAGAACATCTATGGTAGGCTCCTGTCCTGTTTTCTCCTACTTCCAATGTCCATCCCATTTGTCTTTATAAATGAGGATTGATTAACTTACCCTGGAACCTCCTTCTTGTTTAAATTCTTTAGGTGCACAGATTGTAGGCAGGCTCTTTGACCTCCTCAGCCCCCACCCCTGAGGGAGGGGCAGCCTTGCTAGGCCACAGAGGAGGACATTGCAAGCAGTCCTGATGAGACCTGATACACTAGGGTCAGATGGAAGGGGAGGAGGACCTCCTCTATCAGTGGACTTAGAGAGGGGCAGGGAGGAGATGAAGGAGGGAGGGTGGGATTGGGAGGGAATGAGGGAGGGTGCTATAGCTGGGATACAAAGTAAATAACCTGTAATTAATATAAAAATAAAAATTAATAAAAGTTATAAAAAGGTCTAGGATATCATTGTATTAGTAAACCAAAACAATGGTGTGAATTGAAGAAAGTTTTTTGTTTGTTTGTTTTAAGAAATATACTGACAAAACACTGATATGAAGGGTGTGTCCCTAAAAGAATATGCTCATGGAAGCAGTGTGGAACATTGCTTTCCAGGCCTTGATGGGTAAGGAGAATTACCAGGCAAAGAGCTCAAAATTTCACCGATGCAAACTATGTAATCCTAGGGAGTTACTAACAGTCTGGTTCATACTGTTAACAATTTGTAGAGAGGACAGATATTAAATGGTTCTAATACAAAAATACGGTCAACAATATGCTAAGAAAGAGCTTTTGGAGATGATGGATTGCTTTATGACAGGCAGTGTTCTATCATTTTTTTTTACTGAATAATACTTAACTTCAAACTAATTAAGTAGCATGTACATTAAACCTGTACTATCTTTTGGACATGAATTATACCAAAAAGGCTTAAGAATTAGAGGCAAGTGACAAGAAATGAGGAGAATTTAATTCTTTTTTATTATTTTATTTCATTTTTATTAATTGTGATTTATTTACTTTGTATCCTACTTGTAGCTTCCTCCTGCCTTCCCTCCCAATCCCACCCTCTGTCTTCTCCATCCTTTCCCCTCCCTCAGTACACTGATAGAGGAGTTCTTCCTCCCCTTCCTTCAGATCCTAGTCTATCAGGTCTCATCAGGAGTGGCTTCATTGTCTTCCTCCATGGCCTGGTAAGGCTGCACCCCCCCGCCCTTAGTGGGAGGTGATCAAAGAGCAGGCCAATCAGTTCATGTCAGAGATGGTCCCTGTTTCCCTTACTAGGGAACCCACTTGGACACTGAACTACCATGGGATACATCTGTGCAGGGTTTCTAGGTTTTCTCCATTAATGGTCCTTGGTTGGAGTATCAGTTTCAGAAAAGATCTCTGCGCCCAGATTTTTACGTTCTGTTGTTCTCCTTATGGAGCTATGTCCTCTCCAGATCTTAATATTTCCCACTTCTTTCATAAGATTCCCTGAACTCTGCCCAAAGTTTGGCTATAAGTCTTAGCATCTCTTTTGACACCCTGCAGGGTAGAGTCTTTTAGAGGTCCTCCGTGGTAGGCTCCTCTACTGTTCCCTGTTTTCTCCCTCTTCTGAGGTCCATCGTCTTTGCTTTTCTGAATGAGGATTGAACATCTTAACCAGAGTCCTTCTTCTTGATTAGTTTCTTTAGGTGTACAGATTTTAGTATGTTTATCGTATCTTATAGGTCTAGTACCACTTATGAGTATCTGCTTCTGGGATACCTCACTCAGGATGATCTTTTCCAGTTCCCACCATTTGCCTGCAAATTTCATAATTTCCTTTTTTTTAAAAAAATTGCTGAGTAGTATTCCATTGTGTAAATGTACCACAATTTCTGTATCCATTCCTCAACTGAGGGGTGTCTGGGTTGTTTCCAGCTCCTGACTATTAGAAATAAAGCTGCTATAAATATGGTTGAGCAAATGTCCTTGTTGTATACTTGAGCCTCTTTTAGATATATGCCTAAGAGTGGTATAGCTGGATCATGAGGTAGCACTATTCCCAATTGTCTGAGAAAGCACCAGATTTATTTCCAAAGTGGTTGTACAAGTTTACATTCCCACCAGCAATGGAGAAGGATTCTCTCTCCACATCCTTGCCAGCATGTGTTGTCACTTGAGTTTTTGTTCTTAGCCATTCTGATGGGTTTAAGATGAAATCTCAGGGTCACTTTTATTTAAATTTCCCTGTTGAGTAAGGGTGTTGAGGATTTCTTTAAGTGTTTGTCTGCCATTCAATATTCCTCTATTGAGAAATTTCTCTTTAGCTCTGTTTAGCTCCATATCCCATTCTTTAATTAGATTGCTTGATTTATTGTTTTTTAACTTCTTTAGTTCTTTATGTAGTCTGGATATTAGCCCTCCATTCAGATATAGGGTTGGTGAAGATCATTTCCCAGTCTGTAGGCAGTCGTTTTGTTCTGACAACAGTGTCCTTTGCTTTACAGAAGCATATCAGTTTCATGGAGGTCCCATTTATTGATTGTTGCTCTTAGAGCCTGTGTTGCTGTTGTTCTGTTCAGGAAGTTGTCTCTTGTGCCAATGAGTTCCAGGCTCTTCTCCACTTTTTCTTCTAACAGCTTTAATGTGTCTGGTTTTATACGGAGGTCTTTGATCCACTTGGACTTTAGTTTTGTGCAGGGTGATAAGTGGCACATACCTAGACATAGTAAAGGCAATATACAACAAGCCTATAGCCAACATCAAACTAAACGGAGAGAAACTTAAATCAATCCCACTAAAATCAGGGACAAGGCAAGGCTGTTCATTCACTCCATATTTCTTCAACATAGTTCTTGAAGTCCTTGCTAGAGCAATAAGACAATTAAAGTTGATAAAGGGGATACAAATAGGAAAGGAAGAAGTTAAAGTATCACCTGAGTGATCCCAAAAATTCTACCAGGGAACTCTTACAGCTCTTAAAGGTCTTCAGCAAAGTGGCTGGATACAAAATGAACTAAAAAAAAAAATTAGTAGCCCTCCTGTATACAAAAGACAAAAGGACTGAGGAAGAAATTAGGGAAACAACACCTTTCACAAAGTATCTTGGTGTGACTCTAACCAAGCAAGTATGAAAAAATTTCCAGTCTCTGAAGAAAGAATTAGAAGAAGATATCAGAAGATGGAAAGATTCCCCGTGCTCATGGCTTGACAGGATTAACATAGTGAAAATGACCATCTTATCAAAAGCAATCTACAGATTCAATGCAATTCCCATCAAATTACCAACACAATTCTTTACAGACCTTGAAAGAAAAATTCTCACCTTCATATGGAATAACGAGAAACCTAGAATTGCTAAAATAATCCTCCACAATAAAATATCTTATGGAGGTATCTCCATCCCTTATCTTAAGCTGTACTATAGAGCAACAATAGTAAAAACTGCATGTTACTGGCATAGAAACTGACTGGTGGATCCATGGAATCGAATCGAAGACCCTTAAATAAACCCACATACTTATGGACACCTGATTTTTGACAAATGTGCCAAAACCATACAATGGAAAAAAGATAGCATCTTCAACAATTTGTGCTGGTTTAACTGGATGTCTACATGTAGAGAATTTAATTCTTAAAAGATGAAATTAATTCACGAGAATCTCATGGTGAAATATTTTAGCTTACTGTCTCCTCACTTGAAACTGTTTTGTATAAATCCAAGCAGCCTGTTAGGAAATTGCTGGCAGTGTTTTTCACCCCAAAACTTCCATGTGCTTTTTAAAGTTTTCATTTTTTTTTAACACTTCAGATCACAATAACAACATTTTTTCCATCTCTTTCCTTCTCCCCAAACCCTCCCATACACCCATTCACAATGTCCTTCAAATTCATGGCCTCTGGTTTCATGCTCTTGAATGCATTAATGTATACATACAGACATACACTTTTAAATATAACATTGTCAGTTCGTATAATGTTACTTGTGTGTAAGTTTGCAGAGCTCTGTTGGCATTGGACAAGCAATTGGTATGCTCTCCATGGGAAAGACTTCCTTTCCCACCCCTCACTTTTCTCAGTTGTCTACAATTTCTTATGTAGGGTTGGAGCCTTATGGGGTTTTCCCTTTTCAGTTTGTCATGACCATTGTTATTGTCCTTGTTCAGTTCTTCTTTAGGTAGCCATGATGGTAAAACATTATGGGTTTAGCTTCAGTTATTACTAGAAGATACAATCTCACAGCAAAATCCCTGATCCTCTGTTACAATCTTTTTACGTCCTCCTTCACAATAATCAGACATTTCGGTGTCTTGTGTCTTTCCAATAACTGTCACATGCATTATTATTTTGGGGATACCTTCTTTACATTAATTATGAAACAATGCAACGTTCTCCTAACAGGGTACCTTGTACTGATTTTCCCATTTGTGGGTCTGAAAACACATATGGGAGTAGAGATTTATATATCTATGACTTAGTCTGTGAATATCCATCTGATCCTAAATAATATTGTCTGTATTGTCATTCTAGTAAAACCAGTTATCAGAAAGTTTATTATTTATTTACTTACTGGTCTTTATGTTATGCCTCAGTTATATCTATTTGTACTTTTGCTCATTTATGCTGCACTTAGAAATACAATTAACCCAGATTCTCCCTATACTTGGGTACATGTACAGGTATGAAATATTTTTGAAAATATACTCATGTTTATACAACTTTATAGAAAGTTATGTATTCCACGTCCTTCCAAAATTAGGCTTTTCATTTTATAGCTATGCATTTTTGTGTTTTCACATTTTAAATTGGATTTTTCTATAAATAACAAGCCTAAATTTTACTTTTTAAAAAATGGTGAAGATTGCAACTGGATAGATTGCTCAGGGGGTAATGTGCCTTGGAAGCATAGATCCCAGAGTTAAGATCCCTGGGATCTACATGAAGAGCCAGCTGTGGCATGTGCATGCAATCTTGGCACCATGTAGTCAGAGACAGAATGATCCCAAAGATTCATTGGCTAACCAGTCTTAAGAATTGTTTATCTTGAGGTTCACTGACAGACCTTATCTTGAAAATAAATAAATAAAATCAGGTAGACAGCTACAGAATAAGTCACACAATGTCTAGGATTGACCTCTGGTTTCCACGTGAAAGTGACCATACAGTATGCACACACACATGAACATACACATCATACACATACACATACACTGCATGTATACACAAATACTGAAAACTGAAAACTAATTGCTTTAGCACATTAGACCTTTAAAACCCTGTCATCTTTTTGAAGCTATAACCCAATTATTAAACTAATGAATATATACATAGAAAAATAGCATTTTTTCTGAATGATAATGATGATCATTTTAATGTCATTCTCTCTTTTGCTCTCCCACCCACAGTACAGAACTATGCAATTCTCATTGAATTATGCATGGAAGTTAATTCCTTAGCTCAGAATGCTGTCTGTTGATCATGAAGTGATTGAATAATTGCCTACAGGGCCAATAATATATTTTCTGCATTTTCATTGCAGGTGAATATATTGTGATGACAGTTTACTTCCACCTCAGACGGAAGATGGGCTATTTTATGATTCAGACGTATATTCCATGCATTATGACAGTGATCCTGTCTCAAGTTTCCTTCTGGATAAATAAGGAGTCTGTTCCAGCTAGAACTGTATTTGGTAATTTCAGTTTATTTCTTGGGTGTTTTTGTTCGTATTACTTTTTTGATGGTGACTCATGGGAAGAACCATTTGATATTTCTAAGAAAAATATTATGCACCAGTTTACCAAACTGAACTGAATAAAGAACTATTTAAGCTTTCGTTTCCAGCTGGTCAATATAACACATTGTTGCCTGAGGAGATAAGGGCAGTCTGTCCCTTCTGATGTCTTGTCAGATTTCCATTTTTGAGAACCAGTCAGGTGAAGAACAAATGGAAATGTGCATATAATTTCACTTTCAGTGACATTCTTGAGCTGCTAGCATAATGCTGTGTAATTGAATTAAAATTATGTCTAGGTGTTAAAATGAAATGCACAGACAGCTTAAAATAAAACAAATAGAAGTCATGGCTGAGTGCCCATGAGAGCCTTAGAAAAACTTGAGTTTCCACTGAAGGGGAGAAAATGCAAATGGCTTAAGTCCATTGAATGGGAAGGTATTCTATGTGCAGTCTCTCAGTCCATTGCTGTGTTCTCTGTGCATAATGTCGATTTCTTTTCTAAACCAGTACATTTTCTTTTTGTTCTTGTTGTGGTTCCTCTGTAGTATTCTAAACAATAAGCCACGGGCACATACAGATTTAACATTTTTGTGTTAAGTAAGCCATTTGTATATCAGGGAAGCTTTTATATCATTATACTTATAGTTAACTTTATTTATTGTAATATAGTTATTCATTCTTTATGCTTTATCAATTTTATTAACATCATTCAGTGGTGGGAAAGAGAAGAAAATCGTTGGCTTTTTTTCTGGAATGGAGGCATAGGTCTCTCAAATATGCCAATGTCTCCCTTTTGCCATTCAGTTTGTTAGGATTTAACTGTGGGCAAAACAATTATCATACAACAGCTATGGAAAAGCTCTTGAGTTCATGGGAGCCTTTTATCTTACTTTGCTAGGACAACATTACCTAACAAAAACAGCTCCGGAAGCAAAGGTTTATTTTGGCTTGTGGTTTCAGATAGATTACTGTTTATGTCACAAACAGTAGTAGAACTGACCATGAAAGGAGCATAAAGCACCTGCTGTCTCAGATATAGAGCAGAAGCAAAGAGCTGTTGTCAGGAGTGGAGCAACCCTCAAAGGCCATCTAATGATGGACATCTGACATTCAATCTCTGCTTCCTAATGGCCTCACCAACTGCAACAGAGTTCTGTGAGCTGGAGCCAGATAATTCAAAACATGAGTCTCTGGGAAGATTTCTGAGCCACACCATAGCATTTCCCATCCTCAGAGATAACGGTATCTTTCTGTCAACACACTTGAAACACTCCTGTGAGTTCATGAGTGCAGCAGTTCTGTCATGTCCAGAAGTCATTGTGATGGATTAGTACTCACCTACTATTTCATGCTTCCTTCCTTTTTTCTATCATTTATCTATCTATCTATCTATCTATCTATCTATCTATCTATCTATCTATCTATCTATCATCTATTTATTTTCATATAATAGCACTTAATAGGCATTAGCCTACACAGTGGACAATGCTCCTTCCAGAAATATTAGATTGTCAGATATGAGACTGCCCTCTGCCAGATATGGGATGATACTCCTCAAATTGTTGCTTAACTTCCCCAAGTAATATAGGCTATTGAGTCTACATTTAGTTGCCAACCAGAACATGATAGGAAGACCCTATTGCTAAAGACAGAGTATACTTAAGTCATATGACATGGAGAAAACAACTTGGGATTGATCAGGAAGTTTTCTCCCTCCAGGCTAGCTTTCATAGTATTGGAGGGGTCTTTGTAAACTGTTGGGGAGAAAAGTCATCAGCAGTCTTACCCAGCTGTGAGCCATGTGAACAATGACGAACACAGCAAGATCTTCCTCTGGGTATAATGGTAGCACTGATGCTGTGTGTGCAACAAACCACTTTTTTTTTTAAATTCTACCTTTTATTTTTCTCGATTTTTTTCCAAATTTCTTTTTTTTTGGTTGTAAAATATTTATTTATTTTTATTTATTTATTTTTAAAATGTAATTCATTTATTTTTATATCAATCACAGGTTAGGTACTTTGCATCCCAGGCGTAGCCCCCTCCCTCATTCCCTCCCACGCTCCCCATCCCTCCCTCATCTCCTCCCCTCCCCCTCCAAGTCCACCAACTGGGGAGGACCTCCTCCCCTTCCATCCAACCCCAGCTCATCTTGTCTCCTCAGGGCTGGCTACAATGTCCTTTCCTGGGATCTAGCCAGGCTGTTACTCCCTGGCATGTATGGGGGAGGGTCAAAGAGTCAGCCATCGAGTTCATGACAGAAACAGTCCCTGTTCCCCTTACTAGGGTCTTCAGTTGGACACTGAGCTGCCATGGGCCACATCTGAGCGGGGGCTCTAGGCCATATCCATACATGGTCCTTGAACAAACAACCTTTTGATTGCATTTAAGGCCTGCTCTGTGGGAGAAAACCCACTGTTATTCCACCAAGTGAAGATAGTATTAAACTGCCTCTATGCTTGTACTTTCATACCCTAAAATTAGTGCAGCTCTCAGACCCTATCGGAGTGATTTATTTGTGCAGTGAACATTCTAAAAGCTCACAGTTGATCAAAGTGCAAACAATAAATATAGGCGGAGTGCTTATCTACAAGTGGGACATTAATATTAACAAGGCACCCAAAGCCTTAATGACCACCGTGGAAGTAGGGGATGAAGTATTTTAAGAACTTGTGAGGGTTTAAAGAGTGCTTAATACAGGGCATTTATTGTATATTCTTTACTCTCTCCCATACATACCCAGCAAAGAAGAGATTCATTTCATTATGTTCATAGCTTTGAAGAAAATGTTTTTCTGTGTGTACCCCCATATACACTGAAGTTCTTATCATTCTTAGTTAGCACTCATGATGATTTGGAGTCTGCATATCATGTTCAGAGGCAGCCTGACTGGGCAAGAGGGGGCTGCTGAGGCTGAAAACAATATACATGCCCTTTAGCTTGTTCTAGCGTAGAGTAATCAAGGGCACAGGGAGATGGTTCTCTTGGAAAGGTGCTTGCTGTGTGAGCATGGGCACCTAGATTTAGATCCTCAGCATCCATGGAAAGCTATGAACAGTTTCAAGTGTCTGTAACCCTTGCACTATTAAGGGTGGTTGAGCAGACAAGTGGATCATCAGAGCTCCCTGGCCAGATGGCATAAGCAAAATGATGAGGTCCAGGCTCAGAGGCAGATGCTGGCACAGAAATTAAGGTGCTAAGAGAGACACCAGCCAGTACTGAAGAAACCTGATGAGCTAGGGTCAGATGGAAAGGGAGGAGACCTCCCCTATCTGTGGACTTGGAAAGGGGCAGGGAAGGGATGAGGGAGGGAGGATGGGATTGGGAAAGAATGAGGGAGGAGGCTATAGCTGGGATACAAAGTTAATAAACTGTAACTAATATTTAAAAATTAAACTAAATTAGAAAGTAAAAGTAAAAATAAAAAAAGCAAAAAATAAGCAAGAGAGAGAGACCAGCCATTTTCCTTGGCCTCCATGAGTAAGCACTAATGTGAACCTGCACATTAACTTATGCACAGACATACACCATACCACATTCACACGCAAATCTTAAAATTTCTGCATCTGACATCATTAAATATTTTAAATCTTGTGTTTCTATTAATATTTACCAATAAATTCACTTGAACATACATCACAGTTATCTGTCCTTGAAGAATTTAACAGGAAACAGTGGCCTCACAGAGATATCCACAAAGAGGAAGAGGTGACATTACAAGTGTTGGTTCTCACTCCAGTGGCACTTCCTAGTTATGGTGTTCAGTGAGTTACTTCTGCTTGGTAGCTCACATGTTGATACAATCTGAATTGCTTTATCTCTTAGGGTTTCTGTGAGGATTAAATGCATTAATTTGAGTAAAATGCTTGAAAAGCATCTTAGCCTATAATGCATTTAATTTTATTATTGCTCTTGATGAACTAACTTGTCCATAGATAAGAGAAATATCCAGTGGCTTGGGAATAAATAACACCCATTACTTCTGATCTCAGTCAATGTTTCTTATATTACAAGCTCCAATAGTGAGTCAATGAACACTGTGGGGGTCATGTTACTGAATAACTGAATATTCACAAGTTCAGCAATCTACATATTCTTAATTTTTATAGATAAGGAAAATAGTGCAAAGATGTTAAAATTTTTTTCAAGTCATTTAATTGTAAGTGGTACATCCAAGAAAATGTATACCATTGAGAACTCAGTCTTGTTATCTTCACAACAGACATGAAGATGAAGAAGTGAGGAAGGGGTTCTGAAGAATTCCAGAGCTTCTGGCTGAGAATAATTTGCCAGTTGGATTTTTCATTTAGAATTTGAAATTTGCCTGCTTCTGTCTATGCCTAGAACAATATTAGTTTTGATGAATCAGGGAAATCACACAATAATTACATCTTCAAAAACATAAGTTATGTCACAACTGTAATTATTAGATGGTTCATCAGGGTCTAGAATAGTATTTTCTCCAGGCAAGTAAAGACCTATGTGGTTGGGGGTCATTGACTACTAACTCTGTATGAGATTTGGAGGAATATGAGATCTATGCTGGTATTGCTTTTCCTCATCTCTCATTGTCCTTTTCACTCACGAAGACAGTGTTCTGGGTCACAGATAGCACTAGAGAGAGCAAAATCCTAAAACAGCAGAAGTCTGAGGAACACAACATGTGGAATTCTTTCCAGAGTCCTTCTATCTTGAAATTTGTCTGACTCTAAGCTTTTTTTTTAAATTATTCCAATATGGTTAAACATTAAACGCAAGTAGATGCCAGCTGGCATATTGAAATCATTGCTATTTCATTTTCTAGGAATGGCCAGCCAAAAATTCACTCTTGTGTA
This sequence comes from Pachyuromys duprasi, assembly GCA_028658305.1. Classification (NCBI taxonomy): domain Eukaryota; kingdom Metazoa; phylum Chordata; class Mammalia; order Rodentia; family Muridae; genus Pachyuromys; species Pachyuromys duprasi. The sequence continues at coordinate 36,164,649 of CM053743.1, forward strand.
CAGTCTTTGCCCACTCCTTCATCTCCTCTCTCTGCTCCTGGGCCAGCCAATATGATGCATATTCAGCATTCTAAATGCAATGGAATGGCATTAATACTTGAACACATAAACATAATTATGTCTTTGAATTGTTTTCAGGGTGAGATTCTTGTTGAAAGAGTTGGCTTCTGTCTGCTGTTCTACTTGTGTTTATTCTGCCAAGTTCTATACCTGAAATTAAAGAGAATAAGCACATGCCTACATTCCTGCTGTTTTTTTTTTCTTATTTGAGCACAAGGCAGGGAACGTTTTAATAACTGAAGAGACAGCGAGTTTTAAACCAGTTGCTGTTGTCAGCCAGCATTCCCAATTTTGCCAACAATTAGAATATAACAATCATACTATCTAGAGGACCATTCTACAAACAAAACAACAGTGGCAAACAAATAGCAGACAACAATATATCACATGCTTTTGTGTTGGTATAAACACTATGACGTAGGGTCAGCTATCTTGCTGATTCTGAACAACTGAATGTCATTACTCAATTCATAACTCTGTAATGTCTTTAGTATCTTGTTTGCTGAATATCACCTAAGGAAATTATTTCACATGACAGTACATGAGATGAAGACAGTACATGAGATGAAGCTTACAGGTTCAGGAACAGTTAAGCCTCTTGTATTTCAACTTCATTTTCCTTTTTGATTAGCCTATTATGGTCTCCAGAGACTTTTCTGAGCAATGAAGACTATTCTCAGTTAGAATACACCTTTTTTTTTAAACTTGCAAGTACTTTTATCCTTTTTTTCTGTGTCATTAGAAGAAATCCACTGCATACACTTTGCAGAACTTGTGGGACACCTTTGATTTCTTTTTTTTTCATGATTCTATTTTTATTATCTTTAAATGCATTGCTGTTTTGTCTGCATGTATGTCTGTGTGAGGGTGTCAGATCCCCTGGAACTGGAGTTACAGACAGTTGTGAGTTGCCATATGGGTGCTGGAAATTGAAACCAAGTTCTCCGGAGGAGAAGCCAGTGCTATCACCTGCTTAGCTATCTTCCCAACCCCTACTTTTGAAATCTCAATAGTCCATTACAAATAAATTATTACCAACAAGAGGCAGTGTAATTTATCTTTAAATTTTGTAGCTAAAGTTTCATTTACTTTAGTGGCTATTCATTTATTTCACAGACTTCTAGAGAATTGTACCATCTCTATGACATTTAAAATGAGGCCTACATTATTGAAGGTCTCTTTCTGGGAGAAGCCCAAAAATTTTTTCTGTGAGCCAGTGTGTCATTACAGTAGATTTGTGGTTAATTTATCTGTTTAATGGAATAAGGTTTAAAAAAATCTACTTCAGGGGCTGATGAGAAGGCTTAGGGGTTAAGAGTACTTTCTGCTCTGATAGAAGACCCATGTGGTTTCCAGCATCCACACAGAGAGGCTTACAGTGGCTTGTCACTCCAGTTCCAGGGGATCCAATGAGCTGTTCTGGCCTTTGGCCACCTGCACACATGGCTGACACATCTTATATACATATTCATATACATATGCATAACCACAACCATAAACATACACATGTATCATAAAAATCTCAAAAATGTACTTTAGGTTAAGAAAATGCTTAAAATAACCAAACAACTTATGTAATATGCATTTATGTGTAGTTTTAGAAAGTTCTTTAAAATTTAGCTCATGTGATACACAGATGTTCCAGATTTCTATCTTCTAAGAACCAATAGCTTAGGAAAGCACTGGAATTGATGGGGGGTGAGGGAAGACTGGACAGAAACCAAACAAAGACTTTTGCTTATTGTGCATTTGTGATGTGTCTGGCATTCCATTCATGGTGATTCCTGAAGCAGTATTCGTCATGGTGTCTCTTAAGTGTGCTCTACTCAATCAAACTGGAAGCAGGGAGTGATGATGTTCCATCCTCCCCCTCCCCCAGAGGCCTTCTGTCTTGAAATTTTTGTCTAAGTTTGCTAACTATTCCAATATGGCTAAACCACCAACATGTATAGATCTTACCTGGCATATTGCAATCATCGCTTTCATTCTTAGGAATGATCTTGGGTTACTCTTGCATTCCTTTCTGAGCTTCCATATGCAGAAGAGTAAAAAAAGAATATTACAATGTAGAATATAATCAGAGTCTAAGTTGAAAACACATTATTGATTCTTCAAATCAAAACATGATTATTCTTTTATTGTTGGAAAATTTCCTATATTTTCAGTTGAAAATGGATTAATTGTCTTTCAGCTGGGGATTGGCATGGATTGGCATACACAGTTAAAAGATGCTTGCATAACTGTCATAATCTTTATCAGTAACTCCACCATCATCATCATCCACAGATACCTGGGAATATCAGCTTTTGCAGCTATTCTAGGAGCTACGTAGAATGAGTACAAATGGATATAATAAGTAACTCGGGAATTGCCAGGATAGCCTAGATAATATTGATTAAATAAGCATGCATAAATGGAATTAGAGACAACTATGTATATATTAGCATCCATAAGGAATGCGTTGTTCTGTAGTTCTGGTGACAAGCAGCATTTTTCTAATAAGAATGAAGCCAACCTTTTCTCTAGGTTGAGAAGGCACTTTCTCTGGAAATGTTACTTCAGAAAACAATTGAGAAAAGAAGAACACTATTTTTGTTACAAGTATTCTTCCTCAAGGTTTACACTGATGTGTGGAAAACACCTACACTTTAATGGCTAATTTTTTCTAGAAGTACATTTAGCCAGAACATATTCATAGTTTTAATAGTTTAGGATCTGGAATACTCAATGAATATATTAATGTTATTTGATATAGTATAGTCATTTAATGATAAGAATTTCTATATGACTTGTGATTTTGCTGACACTAATTTTTAGTGGTAATAGGCTAGCATATTCGCATGCTCCCATTTAGAAGGTCAACGTGCCCATTTCCCATCCTGTCTGATACTCACTGTTTAAATTAATCATCCTTATTGTGAGGACTGATTCTTTGGCTGTTTCAAATTCCAATATAGAATCAATATATCATATATGATTTACATGTTTATTTCTATAGCACACTTAGAATGTACAAAGAAATCCAGATGAATTTCCCAATCTTGAACAAATTCACACTGAGCTGATGACCACAAGATCCAGTAATTAAACTATCCAGTAATGAATCTATCTCTTATTCCAAACCCTGAGCTGATTTCACTGAAACAGAAGGACTCAAATCCTATTTCACAGGTGGTGGATTTCAGTTAGCAAGTTTGTCAACCTCATGCCCCCTTCTCCTTTTGCGGTTATTTGGTTATTCCTAGAAATAGCAGTAAAATGTTTTATCTCTTTGCTTTTTTTTCTCTAAAGGAATAACCACAGTCCTTACCATGACGACCCTGAGTATCAGTGCTCGGCATTCCTTGCCCAAAGTGTCCTATGCGACTGCCATGGATTGGTTCATAGCTGTATGCTTTGCTTTTGTATTTTCCGCTCTTATTGAGTTTGCTGCTGTCAACTATTTCACCAACATCCAAATGCAAAAAGCCAAAAAGAAGATATCAAAGCCTCCTCCAGAAATCCCAGCTACTCCTGTGCAGAGAGAGAAACATGCAGAAACATCTGTCCAGGTATTTAGATTTATCTACATTCTTCTAAGGTTTAAGCTACTTGGTCAAACTTTTGTTATAGGTAGAAAACAGGGACCACGAATGTATCGGTGGCAATTTCCAAGAATGGTGCAAGTTTAGGGAAATACATGGTGATAACATGTATACTGATATTTTATTTTTGCAATATTACTAGTTTTTTGGGGATATCATACAGTCTGTTTTGATAATATTTACCTCCCATTCGAACTCATCCCAGGTCCAACTCTCTTTCCTCACCTGCCCAAAATTATGTCCTCTTCCTCTTCCTTTTTCTCCTCCTCTTCTCCCTTCCCTTCTTCCTCCTCCTTTTTTTAAAAAAAGTACAATTTGTACTATCAAGTACAATTTGGGATGCTTATGTATTCTTTTTAAATTTATTTATTTTTATTAATTACAGTTTAATCACTTTGTATCCTAGCTGTAGCTCCCTCCCTAGTCCCAACCCAATCCCACTCTCCCTTCCTCATCTCCTCCCATACCCCTTTCAAAGTCCACTGATAGGGGAAGTTCTCATCTCCTTCCATCTGACGCTAGCCTATCAGGTCTCATCAGGACTGGCTGCATTGTATTCCTCTGTGTCCTGGTAAGGCTGCTTTCCCCTCAGGGGGAGGAGGTCAAAGAGCCATTCCCTGTTCGCATTACTAGGGAACCCATTTGGAGTCTGAGCTGCCACGGGCTGTGCAACAGTTCTAGGCCATCTCTATGCATGGTCCTTGGTTGGAGTATCAGTCTTCCCTGTGCCCAGTTTGTTTGGTTCTGTTGCTTTCCTTGTGGAGCTCCTGTCTTCTCCGGGTCTTTCTATCTCTCCCTTCTTTCATAAGATTCTCTGCACTTTGTCCAGAGTTTGGCTATGAGTCTCAGCATCTGCTTTGATACCTTGTTGTGTAGAGTCTTTCAGAGACCCTCTGTGGTAGGTTTCTGTCTTGTTCCCTGTTTTCTCCCTCCTCCGATGTCTGTCTAGTTTGTCTTTCTGAGTGAGGATTGATCATCTTACCCAGGTACCCTCCTCCATTGCTGGCAGGAATGTAAACTTGTATAACCACTTTGGAAATTAATCTGGTGCTTTTTCAGACAATTAGGAATAATGTTACCTCAAGGTCCAGCTATACCACTTCTAGGCATATATCAAAAATATGCTGAAGTATACAAGGACGTTTGCTCAACCATGCTCATAGCAGCTTTATTTGTAATAGCCAGGATCTGGAAACAAACCAGATGTCCCTCAACTGAGGAATGGATGCAGAGATTGTGGTACATCTACACAATGGAATACTACTCAGCAATTAAAATCAAGGAAATCATGAAATTTGCAGGCAAATGATGGGAACTAGAAAAAATCATCCTGAGTGAGCTATCCCAGAGGCAGGGAGGAACAAATGTTATATACTCACTTATAAGTGGATATTACAATATAATACAGGATAAACATACTAAAATCTGTACACCTAAAGAAGCTAAGCAAAAAGGAGGACCTCGTGTAAGAATCTTATGTATTCTTTGATGTACAGCTTTTATGGACACTTAGTCTACTAATCAGGGCATAAATTTGAAAGAAAACTAACTTCTCATATATCAGAAACTATCATTTGCAAATTGTTTCTCCACACTGGATTTTGTCTAATTTGAGCTTGTGTGGGTCTTGTGTGTGTTGCCATAAGCGCTGTGTATTCATATGTGTAGTCTATCCTGCTGCTTTCAGAACAGAACACAGTGTTTTCTGGTAGTCCATTACCTCGGGCTATTACACTCTTTAAATCCCCTCAGCCAGAATGATTACTTGGTCTTAAAAACAGGATGTGTTTGTTGATATAGATATTCCATTTAGGGTCCAGCCTTCTACAGTCTCTTATTCTTTGCACCTTGGCTAGTTATATGTCTTAGTGTTAATCACTGTCTACTGGAAAGTCGAAGTTTGTCTAATAATGGTTGAAAGATGCAGTGTGACTTTAAGAAGTCATAAAAATCTAGTTTAACATTGTGGCCATTTAGCAGAATAAAGGGATTATAACCTATCTAGTTACAGGTTCTTGGCCTCAATACTGGTTCCAGATATGGATTTTGTATTGTGGAACAGATCTTAAATCTAATCAGTCAGTGGGTGGTTAGTCCCATGATATTAATGCCATTCATGATGGAATGGGCATATCTTGATATGCCAGTTATCATTGTAACTCTCAGAGTTCATATCTGGGAAATTTGAAGAGTAATTTTCTTAGCTACCATTAATAGCAGCTTCCAGAATGATGAATTCTAACCGGAAGGGATGAAGCTTTCAGTTCAGTACAACTTTGATTTCTTTATGTACTATGACATAAGTATGTGTTATTCCTAGCAATAGAGCCTTACTCTCAAGTTATGAAAGGCAAGCAAGAATGACACCAGTACCCTGTAATGTTTCGCGGTTTGTGGGACCTCACTGGCCAGGAAACCTGGAAAAGATAACCCATTCCTGAAAATAGATTTTTAAAATTTATTAAGCAGTGGTGTTTTGTAGAGGCTTTGTGAACCTATAATAAAGCAACACTTGGAGACTGAGCTGCCACTGGCTACATCTGTGCAAGGGTGCTAGGTTATCTCCATGCAGGATCCTTGGTTGGAGTATCATTCTCAGAAAAGACCCCTGTGCTCATTTTTTTTTTGGTTCTGTTGCTCTCTTGTGGAGCTCCTGTTCCCTCCAGGTCTTTCTATCTCCCCCTTCTTTCATAAGATTCCCTGTACTCTGCCCAAAGTTTGGTTATGAGTCTCAGCATCTGTTTTGATACCCTGCTGGGTAGTCTTTCGGAAGCCTTCTGTGGTAGGCTCTTGTCCTGTTCCCTGTTTTCTCCCTCTTCCAATGTCTGTCCAGTTTGCCTTTCTGAATGAAGATTGATCACCTTACCCAGAGTTCTCCTTCTTGCTTAGCTTCTTTAGGTGTAGAGATTTTAGTATGATTATCCTATTTTTGTCTGGATCAGTGTGTGTGTGTGTGTGTGTGTGTGTGTATGTATTATAGAAAGTTTTTATAGTGGTAAGCTTTCATATGACTTTTTGAAAACCCTTTAATTGTCATTGTTTTAACATATCATAGCCTTACCTTGCCCTTTTTGTCTCTACCCTATATTACCCTTGTCTCTACCCTAAATTACCCTTATTGCTAATATGTTTATATTTCAATGCAGTACATATTTACATGAAAGCTAAGTAGACTATAGATGAACTTGGTATGTGACATAAGAGTAAATTTGCTTTACAGAAGGATTTCAGTCTCATGGAGGTCCCATTTATTTATTGTTGATTTTAGAGCCTGTGCTGTTGGTGTTCTGCTCAGGAAGTTGTCTCCTGTGCCAATGAGTTCTAGGTTCTTCCCCACTTTTTCTTCTAACTGATTTAATGTGTCTGGTTTTATGTTGAGGTCTTTGATCCACGTGGACTTTAGCTTTGTGCAGGATGATAAATATGGACCTATTTTCATTTTTTCTGACTATAGACATCCAGTTGGACCAGCACCATTTGTTGAAGATGCTGTCTTTTTTCCATTGAAGAGTTTTGGCTTCTTTATCCAAAAATCAAGTTTCCATAGGTGTGTGGGTTTATTTCTGGGTTTTCTATTCAGGTCCATTGATCCACTATTCTGTTTCTATGCCAACACCATGCAGTTTTTATTACTATTGCTCTGTAGTACAGCTTGAGATCAGGGATAGAGATACCTCCCAATGATCTCTTCGACCCCTACCCCTAAGGGAGGAGCAGCCTTGCTAGACTACAGAAGAAGACATTGCAGCCAGTCCTGAAGATACCTGATAAGCTAAGGTCAGATGGAAGGGGAGGAGGTCTTCCCCTATCAGTGGACTTGAAAAGGGGCAGGGAGGAGATGAGGGAGGGATGGGGATTGGGAAGGAATGAGGGAGGGATTTAGGGCTGGGATACAAAGTACATAACCTGTGTTTAATATAAAAATAAAATAACTTTTTTTTCTTTTTTTCCCTCCCACCCTCCTCAACCCTCCCTCAACTCTTCCCTGCCCCTCCAAGTCCACCAATGGGGGAGGATCTCCTCCCCTTCCATTTGACCCCAGCTCATCTTGTCTCCTCAGGGGGCTGCAATGTCCTCCCCTGGGATGTAGCCAGGCTGTTACTCCCTGGCATGTATGGGGGAGGGTCGAAGAGTCAGCCATCAAGTTCAAGACTGAAACAGTCCCTGTTCCACTTACTAGGGTCTTCAGTTCGACAATGAGCTATCATGGGCCACATCTGAGCAGGGGTTCTAGGCCATATCCATATATGGTCCTTGGTTGGAGAAACTGTCTCATATAAGACCCCTGTGCCCTGCTCAGTTTGATCTTTGTGGAGCTCTTGTTCTCCCCCAGTCTTACTAACTTCCCTTATTTTTATTATTACTTCCCGC
>CM053743.1:36173163-36196773 GCA_028658305.1 Pachyuromys duprasi
GGCTGACTCTTTGACCCTCCCCCATATAAGCCGGGGAGTGACAGACTGGCTAGATCCCAGGGGAGGACTCTGCAGCCAGCCCTGAGGAGACATGATAAGTTGGGGTTGGATGGAAGGGAAGGAGGTCCTCCCCTGTTGGTGGACTTGGAGGGGGCGGGGAAGAAGGAGATGAGGGAGGGAGTGGGAGGGTGGGAGGGAACGGGGGAGGGGGCTACGCCTGGGATTCAAAGTACCCAACCTGTGATTGAGATAAAAATAAATTAATTAAAAAAAATAAATAAACACGTTAAAAGTCAAAAAAAAATTTGTTCACTTTGTATCCTGGCTGTGGCCCCCTCCCTCATCTCCTCCCAATCCCACCTTCTCTCCATCTTCTCTTCCTACGCTCCTCCCCTAGACCACTGATATGGGAGGTCCTCTTCCCCTTCCATCTGACCCTAGTTTATCAGGTCTCATCAGGACTGGCTACATTGTGTTCCTCTGTGTCCTGGCAAGGCTGCACCTACCAGGAGGAGGTGATCCAAGAGCCATCCACTGAGTTCATGTCAGAGACAGCCCCTGTTCCTCTTACTAGGGAACCCACTTGGAGACTAGGCTGCCATGGACTACATCTGTGAAGGGGTTCTAGGTTATCTCCATGAGTGGTCCTTGGTTGGAGTATCATTTTCAGAAAGCTTCAGTTTCTGACCTGTGTGAGATGGAATCTCAGAGTGGTTTTGACTTGCATTTCTCTGATGACTAAGGATGTTTAACATTTCTTTTTCTCTCTCTCTTTCTTTCTTTTTATTAATTACACTTTTTCACTTTGTATCCCCCGATAAACCCCTCCCTCCACCCCCACCCAATCCCAACTTCCCTTCCCCTTCTCCACACATGCACCTCCCCAAGTCCACTGATAGGGGAGGTCTTCCTCTCCTTCCTTCTGATCCTGGTCTATCAGCTCTCATCAGGAGTGGCTGCCTGTCTTTCTCTGTGGCCTAGTAAGGCTGCTTCCCCCTCAGAGGGAGGTGATCAAAGAGCAGGCCAATCAGTTCATGTCTGAGGCAGTCCCTGTTCCTATGGAACCCACTTGGACACTGAACTGCCATGGGCTACATCTGTGCAGGGGTTCTAGGTTATCTCCATGCATGGTACTTGGTTGGAGTATCAGTCTCAGGAAAGACCCCTGTGCTCAGATTTTTTTTGGTTCTGTTGCTCTCCTTTTGGAGCTCCTGTCCTCTCCCTATCTTACTATTTACCCCATCTTTCATAAGATTCCATTCACTCTGCCCAACAGTTGGCCATAAGTCTCAGCCTCTGCTTTAATAATCTGCAGGTCAGAATATTTCTTTAATTACTTCCCTACCATTAGAGATTCCTTTGTTGAGAATTCTCTGTTTAGTTCTATGTGACATTTTTAATAATTAGGTTATTTTGTTTATTGGTGTTAGATTGCTTGAGTTCATTATATCCTTTGAATATTAGCCCTTTATCAGATGTAGGAGACGTTCTTCTCCCAGTCTATAGACTGTCGTTTCATTCTATTTACAGTGTCCTTTGCCTTACAGAAGATTTTCAGTTTCAAGAGCTCCCATTTATTAATTGTTGATCTCATACACTGAGCTATAACGAGCAGTTATCTCCTGCGTGGATGAGTTTGAGACTCTTCTCTAGCTTCTCTTCTAATAAATGTATCTGGTGTTATAATGAGGTGTTTGATGCACTTACATTTGAATTTTGTGCAGGGAGTTAAACATGGATCTATTTGCATTTTTCTACATATAGACATTAGGTTAGACCAGCAACATTTATTGAAGATGCTGTCTTTTTCTGTCGTATGGTTTTTGCTTCTTTGTCAAGAACCATGTTACTATAGGTATGTGGTTTTATTTCTGCGTCTTTGATTCAAGTCTATTGATAAACCAGTCTATTTCTATGCCAGTACTGTACAGCTTTTATTACTATTGCTCAGTTGTATAACTTGAAGTCAGGGATGTTGTTATCTCCAGAAGTTTACTCAAAGAAAAAAACTACATGGTCTTTTCATTAGATGCAGAAAAAACATTTGACAAAATCTAACACCCCTTTATGATGAAAGTCTTGGAGAGATCAGGGATATAAGGACCTTACCTAAACATAATAAAGGCTATATACAGCAAGCTGATTGCCAAAATCAAATTAAATACTGAGAATCTCAAAGCAATTTCGCTAAAATCAGGGACACTACAAGTTTTCCCACTGTCTCCATACCTTGTCAAAATAGTACTTGAAGATCTACCTAGAGCAATAAGACAACTGAAGGAGATCAAGGGGATACAAATTGAGAAGGAAAAAAATCTAAGTATCACTATTGGCAGATGATATGATTATGTATATAAGCAACCCCAAAAATTCCCCTAGAACTCCTACAGCTGATAAAAAAGCTTCAACAAGGTGGCCGGATTCAAGATTACTTAAAAAAAATAAATCAGTTACCCTCCTGTGCTCAAACAACAAACAGGCTGAGAATGAAATTGGAAAAACTGTACCCTTCACAATAGCCACAATTAATATAAAGTATCTTTGCTACTTTAACCAAGCAAGTGAAAGACCTGTGTGACAAGAACTTCAAGTCTCTGAAGAAAAACATAAACGAAGATACCAAAACATGGAAAGGTATCCCATGCTCGTGGATTGGTAGGATTAACATAGTAAAAACGTGCATCTTACCAAAGGCACTCTACATATTCAATGCAATCCCCATCAAAATACCAACACATTTCTTTACAGAGCTTGGAAAACAATTCTAAACTTCATATGGAAAAACAAAAAACAGACTAGCTAAAACAATCCTATATAATAAAAGTACATCTATTACTGTTTTGAGGGATACCTACTTTACCTAAAATGCCTTTGAGCTCCTCATTTGCAAAAGACCTTTGAGCTTAATGATATTTGGTCCAAAGGTCTTTTTAAAATTTTTTATTTTAATTTATTTTTATTAATTATGCTTTATTCACTTTGTATCCCCCCTGTAGCTCCTTCCTCCCTCCCCTCCCAAACCTTCCCTTCCTCCCCCTTCTCCACCCATGCCCCTCCCCAAGTTATACTTTATTCACTTTGTATCCTCCCAATTCTTTATTCACCTTGTCCCCTCCCAATTCTACCCTTCCTTCCTCCTTCACTTCCTTCCATGTACCTTCCACAGTCTACTGATAGTGGAAGACCTCTTCCCCTTCCACCTGACCCTAGCCTACCAGGTCTCATCAGGACTGTTTTTCATAGTCTTCCTTTGTGGCCTGGTAAGGCTGCTCCTCCCTTAGGGGGAGGTGATAAAAGAGCTAGCCACTGAGATCATTTCAGAGACAGCCCCTGCTCCCCTTATTAGGGAGCCCTTTTGGAGGCTGAACTGCTCTGGGCTACCTCTGTGCAAAGGAGTTCTAGGTTATCTCCATGAATGTTCCTTGGTTGGAGTACCAGTCTCAGAAAAGACCCCTGTACCCAGATTTTTTCGTTCTTTTGTTCTACTTGTGGAGCTCCAGACCCTTCCAGGTTTTTCTATCTCCCCCTTCTTTCATAAGATTCCCTGCTCTCTGCCCAAAGTTTGACTATGAGTTTCAGCACTCTCTTCAACGCCCTGCTGAATAGATTTTTTCAGAGGCCCTCTGTGGTAGGCTCCTGTATTGTTCCTTATTTTCACCCACTTCTGTCGTCTGTCTTATTTGCCTTTTTGAACTAAGAATTGAGCATCTTACCCAGGATCCTCCTTTTTGCTTAGCTTCTTTAGGTGTACAGATTTTAGTGTGATTATCCTATATTATATGTCTAATATCCACTTATAAGTGAGTATATACCATGTGTTTCTTTCTGCTTCTGGGATACCTCATTTAGTATGATCTTTTCTAGTTCCCACCATTTGCCTGCAAATTTCATGAGTTCCTTGTTTTTAATTGCTGAATAGTATTCCATTGTGCAAATGTACCACAATTTCTGTTTCCATTTCTCAGATAAGAAGCATCTGGATTTTTTCCAGAGTCTGGCTATTACAAATAAAGCTGTTACGAGTACGGCTGAGTAAATGTCCCTGTTGTGTACTTGAGCATATTTTGGATATATTCCTAGGAGTGGTATCACTGGATCTTGAGGTAGCACTGTTCCTAATTGTCTGAGAAAGCACCAAATTGATTTCCAAAGTGGTTGTACAAGTTTACATTCCCACCAGCAATGGAGGAGGGTTCCCCTTTCTCCGCATTCTCTCAAGCATGTGTTGTCATTGAGTTTTTGATCTTAGCCATTCTGATGTGTGTACGGTAAAATCTCAGAGATGTCTTGATTTGCATTTCCCTGATGAGTAAGGATGTTGAGCATTTCTTTAAGTGTTTCTCTGCCATTCAAGATTTCTCTATTGAGAAAATTCTATTTAGCTCTGTACCCCATTTTCTTTTCTTTTTTTTTATAAAAGAAAATATTTAGTTGGATTTGGTTTAGTCCGTTATCATCACAGCGGGAAGCATAGCAGCATGCAGGAAGACATTGTGCTAGAGAAAGAGCTGAGAGGTCTACATCTTGATCTACAGGCATCAAGAAGAGACTGTGAGACACACTGGGCATAGCTTGAGCATAGAACACCTCAAAGCCCACCCCCACAGTGATATACTTCCTTCCACAAGGCCAGACATACTCTCAAAAGGCCACATCTCCTAACAGTGCCACCTGTATGACCAAGCTGTGGGGGCCATTTCTATTCAATGCACCATACCATGCTGTGGACAGACAACAGACAGCAGTTGATTGTTAATTGTGCTTATGATGGCGGCCACTGCACTGGCTGCTAGCTTGTCCTTTGACTTGTGTGGAAGGGGATACATGATAAAATCTATGTCTCTGCTTTTAAGACCTCTTCTTCAAAGTGAGACCTCACTCAGGAAACAGTGAAGCGTGTGACACAACTACAGAATGTTTGTGTGCTGTTCTTGAATGCCTGGTGGACCCATTTCATAACATGGACTATTTGGAAAAAAAATGTATCCTTCCACCCTGCGCCAAAGTGTTACTGACGCATCCATCATCCTACTTTTTGTTTTTGTAAGTTTGGAGTAACTGTAGTAAACAAATAAAAAGACTAGTGACTATATGTTCTAAAAAAAAAAATAGGTATTCTATCTTCATTCAATTCTTGTTTCTCTGAAACAGTGTGACTAAGGACCCATATCCCCAGCATTGGGTTTCACCAGGGACATCTTCTGGCCTGGGTATTCTCTTTTTTTTCTGTCATTTTAAAAAATTTATTTATTTTTATCTCAATCACAGGTTAGGTACTTTGAATCCCAGGCGTAGCCCCCTCCCTCATTCCCTCCTACCCTCCTACTCCCTCCCTCATCTCCCTCCTCCCCGCCCCCTCCAAGTCCACCAACAGGGGAGGACCTCCTTCCCTTCCATCCAACCCCAGCTTATCCTGTCTCCTCAGGGCTGGCTGCAATGCCCTCCCCTGGGATCTAGCCAGTCTGTCACTCCCTGGCTTGTATGGGGGAGGGTCAAAGAGTCAGCCATCAAGATCATGACTGAAACAGTCCCTGTTTCCCTGAATAGGGTCTTTAGTCCTACACCGAGTTATCATGGGCCCCATCCATGCGGGGGTTCCAGTCCACATCCACACATGTGTACCCCATTTCCAATTGGATTACTTGATTTGTTGCTGTTTAAGGTCTTTTGGGATTCACTAGCAGTTTGACTTACTTGGACTGTTAGTTGCCAGACAGAGGCTTATGGTGATTAATTTTGTTCTCTGAAAATTGAAAATATTATATGTTATTGGAATATTCATGTGAAAGTAGAGAAAGCCAATTTCTGGAATGTAAAAGTAGCAATCAATGGCTCAATATACCTATGGATATTTTAAGGGGCACATTACATCTCTTCTGTTTCTGCTCACTATTACCTTAATTCTACCCTTGACTCTATCCTAATGTATGAGTTGGACACCATCCTCATGATTTGGTTTTCCAACTTTCTTAACTTAACCACTTTCTCATGGATGCAGACAATTTGAATTAATAGAATGATTTGAAAGATAAGTGACTATAGAATTATAACCAGGAAAGCTCTCTTAACAGGGTTAAATATAGGTTTTAAAAGTCATGGATTGGAGACATGGCCTAGAGTTTAAAAGCATGTACTTCTCTCACAGAGCATCTCCAGTCAATTCCTAGAATCCACATCAGGCAGTTCACAATTGCTTCAAACTCCACATCCCGGAGATCTATACCTTCATCTGGCCTCTATATCTGACATGCCATATCTTATGAAAAATAGCCAATGGTGCAATAACAATGGCTAATACTAACTGATCTTGTCAATCAGGTCTTACATGATGTAATTTATATATGGTACATAGTTACAAGCTCACAAGGGATATTTAGAGGAAGAAGTAACAGGCTTCCAGCACCTATGTTATGTTGTCATAATAGTGCATCAAATATGGTAAATACAATATTGAATTGCTTCAGATGTGCTTCATTGAAGGCCTTGCTTTATAATGTATATGTGTAGCATTTATTAAGTTAAATATAGGTATTAGAATGTAATTATGCACATATATATGTACACAAACATTTTATGCAAGAACATACATGTATAAAACATGTACAAACAAGAAGAGACACACACATTGATAAGCCCATGTTAGTCTTTTGTTCAAGTTTTAAAATGTGTATCATTCTTTGACACTTTTACAATGTATATAATGTATTTTGATGATTTTCTAACTCCTATTACCATCTCTCATCAGCATCAACTCACACAGAACCTGTTCTTCTTTCTAACAAGTTCCTCTCAATTTCCTGACCTGAATTTGTGTACTCTGCAAGAACAGTATGTGCTCTAAATGTATGGGCCATCTCTTTCTCTCTGTCCTTGTGACTGACCACAATAATTGTGCATATTTATGCAGCACACCATGACTTTCTAGTTCATGTTTATACTCAAATCTGAGGCACTTTTGTCAACATTTGGGCTTAGCTAATGGACAGCAATAGAGTACTGAAAAGGACACTTAGAAAAGAAGCCGAAGAAATAACATCCATGCACAGCTATTCAGGGCGAGGAAAGAAATAGCCAAGTAACTTTTGATCACTTTAGTCATTTCACTTTCATAGGTATCAGTCTGTGATGTGCTAAATGCGATGATTTCCTGGTGGCTGGTAATATACAAGCTTCATTCCATTTCTAAAGTGTACAGAAATGGGTCAGTTTCAAGTCTTAACTTCAATCATCCTCAAAGAAATGCTGCTTAAAAGCCCCTCTTAGAAATGCTGTTCTTTAAATAGTTTAGACTAAATGCCACAAAGCAGCACAAAGCATCTTTCCTTTTGTTCTCACTCCTTTCATACCTTAACTTCTTTTAAAATCTGGTACCTTGGCAACTTAAAAAGGACATACATTAGTACTGTCATTTCATTCGACATTTAGGCATGTTTGTGGCAAGAGTTTTATGACACTCTTTAAGTCTTATTTAGCTAAGTACTTTCCCAAATTCATAGCTTTTTAAGTACAAAACATTCTGTGATTGGTAATGTTCTTTAAGTCATGAGTGATTGTTTAAACATACATACATTTAACTATTTTGTCATGTACCTTGTCTTCTGTGTTAATTTTGTTATTTACTTTCATGTGCAGTCATGCCTTCCTCAGGTATGAGTGCACATCTCAGCTTATGAGTTCCAAGCATATAATAAAGCACCTATTACAGTCAGTCACTGGAGAGTCAAAGACAAAAATCCCCAGTGTTGGTCCATTTAGAGGCAGGCTGTTAATCTTGTGAACAACCTACAATTAACATCATCTATGCTATGTATTTCATAAGTCAAGCACACTGATAGTGGTGTAAACAATTACCCTACAACTTCATAAACACTGGAAAATACTAATTAGTTACTATAATTCATTATATACTGGGAACCTGATATAATTGTGTATATGTTTATAGATCAAATATTCAGTGTCGCTATTTTGGGGATATTGTGATTTTTTTTCCTTCTATAGATGTGAAGATATTGAGGAGACTAAATATTGAACAAGTAATTTAGAATAAAAATTGACAACCTACTGTGGAAAGGCAGAAAGGTTAAATAAAGAATTGTATCAGAGAAAGTTAAGCTGAGACATTTCCTTAGTCTTTGAAATGCAAAAAGTTATGAACTAAGGCATTCAAATAATAAGAAAAGAAAAGCAGTCAGTTTTTGTAGCTTACTGAAATAATGTTATGTATATTTTGGTAGCTGATGTTAATAATGTCACATGGAGAGACAAACACCATCATTAGCATCCTAACTGAAGATAGGCGATTTCCTTCTTCAGAGATGAATATGCCATAAATTTAACAGTGCAGGAGGAAGCTGAATATATTAGCTAGTGTTTAAGGAAGAAGTAAGGAATGTGCCACCATAATGTATCACAGTGAACAGAATATGTATGTGATTCCGTTGGTACAGGTATAAATAAAAGTGATTTGAGTTAATAACACATTTGTTCATTTCTTTTATGTACTCTGTTTTTACAGATAACTTGATAACTGAAAAAGTAGTGACCTGTATTAACTATACAAGTTGAGAAAGCAGCATTAGCACCATGATGGTGATAATTATCAACTTCATTAAAAATATTGATTTTATAGGTATGCGGATTTTGGCGATATTTATGTATGTAGACCATGTGTGGCTGGTGCCTGAGCAGGTCAGAAGAGGGCATTACATACTGCAGTTGTGGATTAGTGTGGGCTACTGAATAGGTTCTCGGGTTGAACCTAGGTCCTCTGCAAGAGTGGCAAATAGTTTTATATACCAAACTATCTCTCTGGCCTCCATAGACATTTCTTGAATTACTTACTATATGTAACACATTTTGGGGGTTGTCATATGTTATATCTAATTTTCACAACAACCTATAAGACAGATTGTGTTATTATGCACCTAACTTTGTGGTTGACAAGATATTGCCCTTTGTATGGTGACTGGGTAGAATACATACATACATACACATATATATATATATGATTGACTTGGATTTGAGTCCTGTTTGTTGGGATTTTAGGTGAATGTTGCTGCCTCTACCAGGTATAACCAAATAAGATGGTATATTGTCTCCATTTCAAATTCTTTAGTGTTGGTTTGACCACAAAACCCTGTACTTAGATTTCTATTTATTTGTTAACTTATGCACGTAAACTAGAAGATCTCAGTCTGTTCTAATTAAGATGTCTGTGTCACTACATGCTCATCCAATCTGAATTAATGCACTATGCGATGTATATTCTTTGACATGGATGTAGTTTATTACATATGACATGCCAAGAGCTGATTAGATGGAGGATAATTTTTGGGGGTCATTGAGTCAGGTACCATTAAATATTTTATATTTACTCATACACCAGGAACTCATACTATTCCACCAGCAATAAAAACATCACTTATGTTGCACTTTCTATGTGTGATAAATATTTTAAGCATCATATATTATATGTTATATGTCATATATCATACATTATATATCATATACTACACATTAAACATTATATATTATATGTATATTCTTATATAATCTTCACAGCAGTCCTTTTTATAGATGAGGAAATTGAAGTTCCAACAGGTCTAAGTGATTTGCCCAAAGTCACACAGCTGCTATGTCACAGAGCCGAGATTTGAAGGCAGATACACTGCATCCAAATATATGTTCAGAAACTAGTACGGACTGCCGCCCTTGAGTTATAACCCCCGAAAGCGTCCATTCTATCTATTCTCACATACTCTATCCTACCTCAGTTCTGATTTATCTGAAAGTCATTTTAATGTTCACATTGTTAAAAATGCAAATCTTCCTTTTAAATGCTATCCCACTTATAAATATGATATTGCTAAGAAAAAGTTTACCAAAGTCACAGAAACATAATGCACCTTCCCCAACTCTAGCATAGCATGAAATATGTGTAGAGTTTGTCAAGGCCAAAAGTCATCAGTTAATTGAATGGTAATTTTAATAAATCATAGATAAAGTAACCCACAATTTGTTGGGGTTTTTTTGAAATCCAAAACATTAAAAAAACCGAGGAAATATTCTTCTGAACTTTGACTTGAACTATTTTATATACATTCATGTATCCAGTAAGGATTATTTATTTCTAATGTATAATCAAGGGAATGTTATGAAAAATGTTTACAGAACTGTTTTCCCTTATAGAATTTATGCTATATTGGGTAAAAGAATGTAGGTCTATAAAGATGACAGAGAGAAATAGTTGTTCTGTAGGGAAAAGAGGACACTGTGAGAAGTACACTGGACTTTAGGGCATGGTGACTGTCGGGAGAATTTAGATGGTGAGTCTTGTATTATACTGATATTCAGCAGATGAAAAAGAATAGCCCAGAAATGAGCCAGCTCATTACTGTAAATATCATTAGTTGACTTATGATATTCATAGAGTAGAGGAAGGATCATTTTAGAATTGCCATATAATTTATAAACTATTAGCATGGTGTTAGGGTTTTTATTTCTCAATTTACTCTATTACTTTTTCCTGAATGATTGCAGCACAGCTGCTGAGATTCGATCAGGTGCTCAAGAAGTATCTCCTATTGACTTCGTTATTTATATAATGAAGGTATAAATCCTATGAAAGAACCACACTTCCTCATTGGAAAATCTGTATTAACTTAAAGTAATTTTTATTTGACCTTTTCCCATCTCTGTCAACAATATGGCTGGACCAACACTTCTGTGTGGGGTAGAAAAAGAAACAGCTTTAAAGTACACAAAGCTCGAAACAAACTTCTCTTAATGTTTGGATATATTTTGCAGCAAGTTCTAGTCTGTAAGCTACTGAGTAAAATTATTCATTCCTTCTGGTTTATTTGACTAAGCTGCCAATTTTCTCCTTGCTATTTTGAGGAGCTAATTTTCCCACAACATAATATACATCTCTGAATTTCCAGCTTTTTGCTCAGCCTCAGATGATTTAGCAGTTTCAAGATATATCAGTTTGAGTATGACTTATTTCATTTCACTTAAATGAATTAGAGCATATTATGTAAGAAAAATGTCTTTGTAAAAGACAATTATTACACGTTTTGGTCAATTTCCTAAGAGTTTTAAGAAGGCAGAATTTTTTCACTTACCTTGTTTGTGAGACTCTTACTTAATATTTTCTTGTAGCTGACTCCACAAGACATTTGCCCCTCTCATATCTCTTGCTTTATGATAGGCTTCCTCAAAGTGTCTCTTATTGTCCATTTTGGTGATCTTCAATGCCCACTTCCCACATTTGGCCATGTTTGCACTTTCTCTGTGTCCAGATCTTTGCTGCTTTGCCTGAGAATTAACATTTACAAATTTTCAAAGGTCGGTGGGAACTCTGTACAAAGAGCAGAAAGCCAATTTTTATATACAAATGTTATTGTCTCTAGTTTTAAAAAACTGAATACTCTTTCTTTTTTCATGTTTTCTTATTTAGTTATTCACTCTACATCTCAATATTACTCCCCTTTCTCCTCTCCTCCCAGCCCTCCCCTCCATCCCTTCCTCATCCCTTTATCCCCCCCTTCCCTGTCCCTCAAAAGGGAAAACCTACCACAACCCCAGTCCACCATGTCCAGTCGAATCAGGACTGTGTACGTCCTCTTTCACAGTATCCTAACAAAGCAGCCCCACCAGGGGGGGGGAAGTGATCAAAAAGCATGCAACAGAGACCATGTCAGAGAGAGCTCTGATCCCCTATTTAGGGGACCAACATGGAAGCTAAGCTGACCATTGAGTATATGTGTAGAGGGCCTAGATCTAGTCCATGCATGTTTCTGGGTTGGCACTTTAACCTCTTCAAATCCCTCTGAGACTAGGTTAGTTTGAACTGTTCGTCTTCTTGTGGAGCTCCTGTACCCTCTAGGTCTTTCTATCCTATACGCCTCCCCTCCCCCAAACACACACATGCCCCTACTCTTCTTTGAGGCTCACTACACTCTGCCCAGTTTCTCACAGTTTGGCTGTGATTCCTAGTTTCTGTTTTGATCCATTGCTGGGAAGAGCCTTTCAGAGGATAGCCATGCTAGGCTCCTGTCTGTAAACACAGTATACCATCATCAGTATCATCAGGGGTTGGCTCTCTCCCATGGATTGGGTCTCAGGTTGGGCCACACATTGGTTGCACATTCCTTCAATCTCTGCTCTATTTTTATTCCTGCACATCTTGTAGGCAAGGTAAATTCTGGGTAGAAGTGTTTTGGATGGGTTGATGTTCCCCTCTATCCACCAGCAGTCCTGTTTAGAGAGTGGCCTCTCCATGTGACTAAATGGGGTTAGTCTATCAGACATATTTTTAAGACTGTTACAACTAAGACTAATATTTGTCATAGAACCTAACACCTCAGTATTTATTGACTAAGTCAATAAATAAAAAAGATGAATAAATGAACTGTGGTTTCTTCAAAATATTAACAATAACACAAGCATTGAGTCAAAGCAATACTACAGATGATTACAATTAAGTTTATTCCAAAACTATTGTTTTGTTTTGTTGATTTTTTGACCTACCTAAGGGCTTGGGATGACTAACGGAAATTTAGATGACACCTCTTTTAAAATCAAACCACCTGTTTTTGTTTTGGTTTTTTAACTCTCCCATATGAGGCAAGTGTTATCCTTCTTCTCCCAATAGGTATAGCTTTGAGGTTTAATTTGAGTGTGTGGGCTACCATCTCTACTTTCCACCACAGAATGGTGCTGGCAAGAAGGAAGCTAGAGTCAGTGAATCATTCCGGCTAAATTATTCTTAGAACACACAGATAGGCTCTTTGGTTTGTATGAAGAAAGACCTTTGTGGTGATTTCGAAGAACAGATCTGACCAGCATTTTACTTTGCAGATGGCAAATGGAGGCCTCTGTGGACCTTAAATGGTGCTTTCTGAAATAGTAAGCAAGGACCTGGAAACCACTGAGAATCCTTAAATTTCCTTTCTTCGAGAATCTCTTTAGCTAACATTAGGGAAGGCAGTGGTTGGTCCGTATACAACACCATATGTAATTGACCTTGGGTGGTTGATTCTTCCATGAAAACATGAGCTTATGGGATTGTTTTTTTTTTCCTACAGAAAGTCTATGTTTATAATTTGAAATATACAAATGCCACAATTTCATGGTCAGGTGGTTAAAAATTAGTAGGTGATGACAGTCTTTTGAAGTAAAGATGAGGCAGATACGACTGACAATTATTTTTTCCATATACCTAATTATAGCAGCAAACTAATTATTTAATTATTTTTATTGATTATAATTACTAACACTAATAAGTTTGCTGCTTTGTTTTTGTTGTTTGCTTTTACAACTGAAATGTTATAAATCTGGAGCTCCACTCAGTGTGCCGGGGGCAGAGGAGAGCAAATCCTTTGTGGGCATCTTACAGTTCTCCACAGGACTGTTTGTAAGTCGCTTTATTTTAGTTTGACTCGAAACAGCAGAGGTTTGTATAAATTTTGAGCTTCAATGGCCACTCTCCCATGTGCTCAGCTCACTATTGCTGCTTTTGCAAGAAACCCACTTTGCTCCAGCCGATCCTGAAAAATGTTCACATGCTGTCTGCCTAATGTTTGCTAATGGGGCTGCTCTAAAAACGGCACCAGCGAGGTTACCTATTATCCACAGAACAAGAATACATTTTGGGACTGAAATAGATTATAGTCAATGGGGACCTGAGCTGCTGACAGAAAGTTATTTTAGTATCCTCCAGCAATTCCTCAGAAATAGAATGAGACTTTTATACAGGGATTCCTATTTGTTTTCTGTTCACTTAAAAATGCATTCTTTAGAACCTGTAATATTTCATTTGTATTACTTATACTTAATTTACCACTGTTTCTTTATGAATTATATTCATCTTTAAAAATTCCATAAATTGTTCAGGATTGTATGTCTGTCATGAATAATATTCATTGTAGCATAGCAAATTATTTTTATCTAATGTATTACCTTAAATGTGTGTAAAGAAATGTATCAATACATCATGAGCTAGAATACAGATAGGCACATTCTATCTTCATTTTTATTGATCAAAATAATTTTTCTACATGATTTTCAGATTCATAGCAAATTAGAAAGAACATTTTTCAATTAGCATGTAATGAATATGCCATCTTTTTATGCACATCTGCAAGTTTTTCAATTTATGACTTCTGTCCTTATGGTTGACCCAATTTAACATTTGTTGTGACAGAAGTGCCCTGGCCTGACCACTGAAACTTGCAAGAAATATTTAACCTCAAATAGTAATATAGATTTATGTGACTGTAATGTTATGCTATAATAGAGTTAATGCAAAATATTTTCAATTAATAGAGGATTCCAGAAACCCATGAGACAATTTAGGATAATTAGGTACCACAACTAATTTTCTCATGGCTATGCAGTCATTTTTTAGCCATTTAGTGTGACTAGTCAGTAATACTTGTAGAAATCACAGTAGTTCTAAGTTCCAGAGAAAGAGAAAGAGAGAGACATACAGAGAGAGACAGATAGAGAGACAGACAAACACCCTTTCTTTCTGTCTCTCACATACAGGGGGAGGAATGGAGGGAGGGAGAGAGAGAGAACACTCTCAACAGTTCTATTGTGTGGTAGTGATTATATAAGATGCAGGCAAATTGTTTTATAATGTAAGACAGAAAACATCAGGTTTTTGTTCTCAGAAAATTTGTTAGATTGTTTTCCTCATTTAGGACAAATCAACAGAATAGATTTTTTTTTGCCTTTTTTGAGGCAATATATGTACAGGGAAGTCAAGACTATGAATGTGAGAAGAGGAATTCTGTGGCACATCTCTGGCCTTTGTTCTTCTGAGAGATGCCTTGCTCACTAAGTGCCTCCATTTTTAGGAATGCTTTGTGGAGCATGGAGGAGACCCTAAAAGGATTAATCCTATTTTCTGGCATGAATAACAGTTTGCACTGGATTCCCAGAGATCAATATGAGCCCAAGAGTTGCATTCTGGGATGAACCCTCTTGCTTGGATTGTGGTTTTTACTTGATGGACCTGATTTAGCATTGTGCCGTGAGCTGAATTCATTCTGCAGCATCATCTCAGAAATTGCTACATGAAATAAAGCATTATGGATGCTCATTCTGGGCCAATCTGCCAGCACAGTAGAATGATCGCAATCACACCCTCCCAGTAATGCAAGCAATGAGACGCAATTCTTTGCTTCTTTTTCACCAGCTCACCACAATTGTTCTTTCTCTCTACTTTGGATGCTCTCCACAGTCTGATGATTGTGTTTGCTCTTCAGTGTTCTCGCTTCATGTCATTAATATCCTACTTTTTTTCTAGCTGAGGGTCTCTGTGTTTACGGTAACAGTTTGACAGATTTCTAAGTGATAAAGACTGTAATTTTTTAGTGGTTAAAACAATGACTGGATACTTCAGTGCAGATCTTATTGATGAGCAGGTTCATAGTTCAGTCATATCTAGATTACAGGTAGAATATTTTACAGTGCTGGGGACTGTTTTTCTAAGGCAAAGTTCTCTGGAAATACTAAGAAAAGTAATGAAATAAGAGGGTGAGACTATAGCTTCAAATGCCTACGCCCAGCACCCTTTGTAATAACCATTCACTTGATGCTGCTATTTCCAGTGTTACTGTAGGACAGTCTAGTTGACAAACCAAAATTCAGTTCTGAGGCACTGAGTTGAAGATGTCTTCAGGATGATTTTGACCCCAAATATGTGAGACAGCCCGAGAGCTTTACAGTTGAGTCCAACAATATCAGGGGCTCCTGTCGCTTCTGCCTACTGTTCTGGGGCGATTGGGTTATGTTGCACTAAATCATGAGGAAACACATCCTTTCAATCATCCTGTGCCCAGGTTGAAATATGGGCTCAGCCTTTGCTAATTAGGATGTCACCCAGTATCTTAAATTTTACCATTTTTTAAATATATCTTAAAGATGTCCGTCTATGTCACTAAAGTGATCTGTAAGCATTTTTCATTTTCTTTCCTTTCCTCCTGCCTCTTCATCCTTCTCTTCTTCTTCTATATTCTTCCTTCCCTTTCTCTCCCTTTGCTTCCCTTCTTTCCACTGACATTCAACTGAGTGCAGCTGCTTTGGTAGTAGGCCATTTCAAACTGGAATATGTTAGTGCCAGGTGTGGGTTTAATTGGACCTTTACTTAGAACACAGGCAGACAGTATTCAGGATGTCCCCCTCCCTGCTGAAAACTGCTGAATCACCAGTTCCAAAATCGTCATAAAATATGTCCAGACCTTCCAGAAGCTGCATATGTAATGCGATCAATGCCTTGGAAGGAGGGGTAAACAAAGATTTTCAGAAGACGTGTTTCCATCAGCTCACATTGCACAATATTTGCATTCAGCTCAGGTAAAAAAAAATCGTAAAGAGATAGATAAAGGAAATGAAGGCATGAGCAACATGTTATTTGCAGGAATGACATACATTATCTCCTTGGCAACTGGAGGGGGGCAATCTGTGTTGTGTCATCTTGGATCCCTGGAAGTCACTGTTTCCTACGGAAACAAAGGAAAGAACAACATGAGAAAAAGAGTACAGCTTTCAAGTCTCCTAGAAAGGTATTTTTAAACCAAGAGACCAGCAGCTCTTCACAATGTAACAAGAGCTCAAAATGACATTACATTTTACTGTATTAATTTCACAAGGCTTTATAATATGATTATATTTGGTTAAATCTGATGGGCTTTTTAACCATGCTTTGTGATGAAATGGTAAGTTAAGACAATTATGTGGGCCTTCAGTGCTTTCAGAAGCACTGAGATCTCAAGCTTGTGCTCATTCATTTACCATTCTATGAAGAAATTTTTGTAGAATGCCCTGTTTGTGCCAGATACCACGCCAGGCATCAGGCTGTGTGGACCTCTTGTTTATATATTACAGTCTTCCTGCCATAGTCGTGGGATAGTGTGCCATTTCTTTATCTGAAGTGAATCAACACTTTACCAAGCATCCACTTAGTCACAGTTTTGAGACCCTATTACATAAGAAGCTAAAATTTAGCAAAAATGAGCCATAGGACTTTCATAACACTTGGTGGAATACAAAACAGTTCTCATGCTGCTTTTTCTTTGGTCAGCGATTTCTGAGATCTTCCAAAGGTGTAATCAGGTAGTTTTTATCAATAGCTTTGGAATAAATAGCTCCAAAACACAAAATAATAGTGACTGGTATCGAATATCATTTCATTTATCAGGTCATTTGTCAGGACTGAAATAGAATATTTTAAACAAGGCAAATGTGGGTTGCAATGCAGACGGCCACATTCTACAAGTTTTCACTTTGATGAGATCCAAGGAAGTATTAACATTATACAGTGAAGTGAAGAGATCTTAAAGGACTAGAGTCGGATAATTTGATCAGAGCAGGAAGATGATATCACTGCTCGCATGAGATTAAAGCATCCCCTGATCATTTCCAGAATCACCAGTGGGTTTCTGGAGCCCTATCCCCTGAAGTGCTGTGGGAAATAAGGGCTTGAGGTTGACTAGTATAGTCACGAGGATTCGATTTTTGGCTCTTCACAATGATACTGCTCCATCAGACCATCTGCCTAGTGTCTAGTGAATTGCTTTTAGTGCTTATTCTTTAATCCTATCATAGCAGAAAGTGAGGCATTTTTTCACATTTCTGGAGCCTATTAGGTAGTGGCTTAAAGACAGTCTGCAAATGTCTATCAGAGGCTCATAAAATTGCCTGAAGGTTGACTTCTCTAGTAACTTTAGGTGTTCGTTTACCTCAGAGGAAAAATTATGTGTCTGATTGTATAATTTACTCATTAAATTAACAACCAGACTTTGTTTTCTAATTTTTTCTCCCTTAGGGTCATATTCTACTATGTCCTTCCTGAGAGCATGATTTCAGCTTAAAATTTTCTTGTTTTTTGTGGAGATATTCATGGAAGTTTTAAATAGCATTGCAGCTGTACAGAAAAGCTGTTCTAGAGTGTGCTTTGAAAGTCAGCTTTTCAATAAACGATAGCTTCAGATGATTGAGAGGAGGGAAAAGAGTGCTGTAAAACAAGTCATTGCAGCCGCTGGCTACATGATTCAAAGCATCCTGAGAAAGAGGCTCACCTGTCTCTCCACTTTGCTACTGGAGAGGGAGGTTAGTCTTAAGAGTCTCATGCTTTTCTGGAGCAACATCAAATAGCAAGAACATAAAGAGGTGGATCCAAGAGGTTATTTTTCCATTCTCAGTGGTAATCATGTAGTCGTAGTTTCTATAGGCAGATGCACAAAACAGGAGAGCAAATGCATTTCATTTTGGTTATCAGTTAACATGCAGGATTGACTCATTAAACAGTTCGTTAACTCTTATAGTGTAATCTGCATAGAATAAATGGCTGTGATCTACTTTTCAGGTAGACTTCAATGTGCTTCTTTGGGTTATATTTATTGCCAATCACATATCTTCTGAGATCTGTTGAGTGAAACTATTTTTTGCCATTTTCTGTGTACAGAAGTTGATTTTGTTGCTGAATTACTTTTATATGATTTACTAATATATTTAGTATCCACTCAACATATTTTATTGAGGAATTTACAGTGTCTGGTATTGCTGGATGATGAGCAAAGGAACATAGCCCCTACACATGGCCCCTACATAGTCAGGTAGGATGTTGACACAAACATGCTAAATACTAGTCTAGAAAAAGCCTTAGATATTGTGTAAAGACAACATAGTCTGGGTTGAAATTTCTATGGTGAAAGGTTTCAACAAATGTAGCCAAAATGTCATACCAAACTTGTCAGAGAAGTCAATGTTTAGATTTTGTCATAGAAGAAAAAGGCAAAGAATATGGGTCAAGAAGATAGGAGAGAATGTGCAAAGAGCCTAAACCAAGAAAATATGGCCCATGCTGCCAGAACTTAACTAAGACAATACTTAGATGTCATCTCTTTTAATTTGGGTTTCTCTGTAAGGTCACTCTCTTGCAAATGTTTCCTGGCTAACAATTTACTTTTAAAAGTGATCCTGTATTATTTTGCTTTTCTGTTGCTGTGATAAAAAAAAAA
This sequence comes from Pachyuromys duprasi, assembly GCA_028658305.1. Lineage (NCBI taxonomy): Eukaryota > Metazoa > Chordata > Mammalia > Rodentia > Muridae > Pachyuromys > Pachyuromys duprasi. Next base: position 36,192,195 of record CM053743.1, read on the forward strand.
AAACCTGACCATTTCCAACTTGGTGAAGGAGGGATTGTTTGGTTTACAAGCTATAGTCTACCATCAAAGATGTCAGGATAGGAGCTCAAGGCATGCAGTGAGGCAGACTATAGATTCTATAGTATAATGGAAGGCTGTTTCCTGGCTTGCTTTCTCTGGTTTGCTCAAGTACCTTTCTTATGTGGCTCAGCCCCACCAGCCTAAGGATGGCAACACTCATGGTGGGCTGGGCCCTGCTACATCAAATGGCACTTAAGAAAATGTATCACAGACATGAGCAAAGTCTAATCTGATCGAGGTAGCCCTTCAGTTGAGGTCTCCTTTTCCCATGTGACTCCATGTTCGTGTCAAGTTGATATCTGTAGATAATTAAGACAGATCCCAAGATTACAATGAGACAGGATAGATGGGGGGAGGGGAAGGCAACCTAGTAGCAGTAGTAGGCCAAGTCACCAATATGTCCTACCACGCTGGAGACCCTTATAGAGTGTATATGTTGAACAAGCTTTAGAACTTCTGCCCTTGGTGACAAAGAACCTGAGCTACGTACTTACTACATCTTAACTCTTGTTGTTAGGTCCACTCACACATAGGTTATTCATTAAGACAGTATATGTACTTAAGGTGTATGACAGAACACTGTGTTGGTCATAGTAACATTTGTACAAATTAGCTAATTATATCCATTTATCCACATAATTTCCTATTCTTTATGTGGTAGGAAAGTGAAGGTATACTCTCTCAGTGTTTCAAATGTATACTGTGGAATTAGAAAGCAGATTTCTACAGACATGCATTTTATTTGTGGAACTTATTTAGTTTGTACAACTGAAACCTTTACTGTCTTTTTCTCTTTGTGTTCTTCCCTGGTAACCACCACTCTGCTCTTTCCCTCCATGAATTCAGCATTTTAAGAACCCACACAAGAAGTTAGAGAGTTCGCTCAGTAGTTAAGAGCACTTGCTCCTCTTGTAGAAGGCCTGAGTTCGGTTCCCAGCACTGACATTAGGTGGCTCACAACCATCTTCAACTCTGACACCCTTTTCTGGACTCTGCAGTCACTTGCACAGATGTGGTGCTCATGCAGATGAGCATACACACACACACACACACACACACACACACACACACACATGAAAAATGAATCCTCATGTGTGTGAGATCACATTTTTTCTCATATTTCTTGCCAAAGAATTTTTCCCACCTCTGTCGCAGAGCACCCTTCAGCAGCAAAGACAGCAAACTGTCAGTGTGTGGTAACCTCCAGAATAGGCCAAGTAAAAACTGGGCAAGGTGCATACAGAATATGTTGCCTCAGGATGCTTGGGGCATCCGAGAGAGGATTTGGAAGAAAATGAAGTGTGATTGGACTGGGGTCTAGATTATGTTGAACGTTATGACTTATACATTTTCCCCATGAAAACAAAATGGTGCCACTGAAACATGTTAGAAAGTGCAATGATCATATTTTATGAGTGTCATTTCAGTGGAGGGGGAAGACAGGGAAATACACAAAGATGTTATTTCAGAGAATATTAATTGCCCATTCAACAGCCAGGTGAGAAATGAATGCTTTTATAATGACTGTAGACAAACAGAAAATATATTGAGGAAGTTGGATGGGAGGTAGAGAATAGCAGAAGATTTGTTGCTTGGGAAAATGACAGAATATAGAATTTAGTGGTAGGACTGTATTGGCTTGAATAAATATTTTGTTCATTTGATATCAGTAAACCTAGATATAGGTTAGGGTTTAAAAATGAGCATGAAAAAAAATCCTTAGGAGCAGGAGTTTACTGTTTAGGAATTATGCAGAACTGGTGCCAAAACCATAAATATTTACTGTATAGTTGAATAAAATTGTTGGCTAGATGAACAAACTAAAACGCGGTGCATCTAAGATATATAGATGGCATATTTAAGTATATGTATAGAAGCTGGAGAAAATTTGTAATAAAAAGATTAATTTTATAATATTGATATAAAAGTTGTAACAAAAGCCATTGGACAGTCTCATTCACTGAAATTAGGCAAATGAAAAGTTCCTGAGAGTAGAGAGCATAGAAACCATGTTTCGGAATTAGATGAAGAGAATTCTGTACTGGAGAACAAGAAATATAAGTAGAATTTTCTGCTCGACTGGAATATGGCATTACAGGGAAAATTCAAGAAACAAAGATAAATTAATAGTGCAACATATTAACTGAGAAAGTGTGTGATACAGACTTTTTAAAAGTCCCTAATGTGAGAAACTGAAAATTTCAAAGCAATACGGGAGAGTAGAATCACATAATGGTACCATGCAGAGTAAAGGCAGATGGATCGGTAAAAGCAGTAATTGTAGATAATTGTCTTCAGATCAGCAGTCACAGACAGTAGTTGGTAGAAAGAGTCAAAAGTTTGAGGGGTCTTCAAAGCTGATATTTGTCTTTATTTATGGTGAGAATGAAATGTTAAGATACTTCAGATTTAAAAGTGTATTTAAAAAAAAAATCTAACCCTATTAAGTATGATGTCCGCAGAAGTCTTTTTTCTTTTCCTGCAAATTTTATTTATTTATTCATTCATTCATTCATTCACTCATTTATCTATCTATCTATCTATCTATCTATCTATCTATCTATCTATTTATTTATTTATTTATTACAATTTATTCACATACAGTGGCTCTGTTGTTCTCCTTGTGGCTATGAGTCTCAGAATCTCCTTCACTAAACATACTAAAATCTACAGATCTAAAGAAGCTAAACAACAAGGATGACCCTGCTGAAGATATTTAATTCTCATTCAGAAGGGAGAACAGGATAGACACAAGAAATGGAAGAAGAGAGGAAGCAGTAGCTAGGAGGTTTAACGTGTGTTTACTTGATTTTAAAATATATAGTTGCAATATTATTTTTTTATCAGCTAATATATTACCATGTAAAAATGACAATGATCCTTGATAGCTTTGGGTTTTAGGGTTTGTTTTGTAGATGTTGGGAGAGTAAATTTCCTACCAAATGTTTGTGTCTTCTACTTTTCTGCTTGCCCGACTGAAGTGGTTATCTTGGTAATATACATTAATGTGCTGATGAGGCATTTGCCAGAAATTGCAACTCAGCTACTGGTTCAATTCATGCTAAATTTACAATCTGCCTTTACTGAAGTACAAAATTGGCTTTCTTGTCACAAAGTGATAGAACATGCAAAATAAGTCTAATACCTTATTTTCTAGCTCAAGTGAGATTAGCTTAGGATCATAGAAAATTTTAAAAAAAAAATCCTTTCAGATGAACAGCTGTTCCAGCATGAGAGGCTTGTTAAGTGGTGAATGATTTTGATAATGCCCCATTGAAAATTTCAGCTGATATCATGGGGCTTATCCTTTAGGACAAGGAGAATTATTTTCTGGAAAATACCCAAATTATTCAAGTTGCTTTAAGGGCTATGCACTTGATAATGTAAGCACTGTGAGGTGTCAGGGATCCGTGGGAATTTGTTCTATTTATATAAATATGCCATATAATTGTAGGTGGAGTAGATGAGGACCACGTTTTGGTAGTGTGACAGTTTAACCTATGCTTTCTGGTCAACTTACTGTGCTTCTGTGTATAAACTTTCACAGGGAATGAACTTTAAACATGTAGAGGCTGTGTAAGTGCTATGCTGTGGCATTCACTTGTCATGCCAGCACTGGGAAGGTTGAGTTAGGAGGATCTAAATTCACAGGTACCCCCACTTATATGGTGAACTCAAGGCCAGCCTAGAAATATGGTAAGATCATGTTATATTTTTTAAAGAAGAGATAATTTATGTAATAAATGGTTTAGTAAGTAATCTTCTCATGTATACATCCACCTGTGTACATTTAGCTTCCCCATGATTTATTTCATGTGTTGCTGAACCTCATTAGCTTTATATATGTAACTAACATGTTTTGAGAGAACACTCTATGGATTACAAATAGAGTTGAATCTGCGCTGTCTTCTGCATGAGCTTTACTATGTGTTCTGAGTAGTAAATTTCTAAACAGTTTTTAGAAGTGCTGTGTTACAAGTGAAGAATTGGTGAAAGCAAATTTAGAAAATGTTCCTCATAGTAGAGTCATGCGAGTGTTTTTTAATTTTAATTTTATTTTTATTAGTTACAATTTATTCACTTTATATCCCAGCTGTAGACCCCTCTCCCATTCCCTCCCAATCCCATCCTCCCTCTTCTTCTCTTATGCCCCTCCCCCAGTCCAATGATAGGGGAGGTCCTCCTTCCCTTCCATCTGACCCTAGTCTATCGGGTCTCATCAGGACTGGCTTCCCTGTCTTCCTCTGTGGACTTGTAAGGCTGTTCCCTCCTCGGGTGGAGGTGATCAAAGAGCCAGCCCATGAGTTCATGTCAGAGATGGTCCCTATCCCTATTATTGGGGAACCCTCTTAGACACTGAGCTACCATGGGCTACTTCTGTGCAGAGGTTCTAGGTTATCTCCATACATCACAGAGGGCCTTTGAAAGATTCAAACCTTTTTTTGCTAGCCAGCTTTTTTCAAGCCTAGTTCTAGCTCCATTTTTTTTAATCATACAACCAATGTAGGTGGTATATTCC
>CM053743.1:36206766-36241807 GCA_028658305.1 Pachyuromys duprasi
CTTCTTTTTCCATGCTAACTCACTGTGGTGTCCTTCCTCCTTTCTTCATGTCCCTTTCTCCTGATCCTGAAGCCCAGGAACCTTAGCCACGCCTACTCCATTCTGCCCTGCCCAGGTCTAGGTGGTTTAATCATCCAATCAGATATAATGACTCAGGCAGACATACAGAACAAGGATAATTTCACTTGAGAATGTGCTCGTCTAAGCAGGAACAAGATCTTGGGGACCAATAATTAACATTAGAATACATAGCACTAGGCCAACAACAGACATTCTTTCCCTTGGTTTCTGTGTCTTCTCTGGTCTTCTGGCCTGAGTGGCCTGTGGTTCTGGTGACCAGCAAGTCTTCAGGTTCAGTAAAATATCTCCACTGATATTTTCGCTGCTTGCATGACCTCTGGGATTTTGGGAGCCAGCATTGCCTCTGGGTCTCTGGAGTTCTGGGAAGTGGCAGGGTCTCTGGGGTTTTGAACATAGGCATGGCCTCTTGTAGTTTCAGGTAACTCTGTGGCCTCTGGGGTTTTAGGACTGCTTTGGCCTCTGGGGTTTCTAGTACTGGCTTGGCCTCTGTTAAAAAGGGGATCTTCTGCTGGAGTTGTGGGCTGGGATATGGAGCCTAAAGAGGTGGTGCTGTTGGGGACAGCTGGGTAAGCTCTAAGTGGTTTTAGCAGTTGATGGTTATTGTCTTATTCGGGTCCTAGTTCAGTGTGGCCTCTGGTAGAGCAGAGGTCTTCTCAAAAGGTCTTTTTAAAAAATGTATGATATGAGTTTAATTTTGGCATTAGATGATCCTCTAGGTCTGTTTAAGTTGAGAAACAAAATGCCAGAGACTGGGTGGACTTAACAACAGAAATTAATTCCTTCTAATTAAAATGTAACACAATGGGGCAATAGGTTTCAGATTCTAATGATGTCTCTCTTCCCCGTTGACATGATGTTTTCACAGTGTGGAGAGAACTGTCTCTCATGTCTCCTCATCTTTTATGAGGATATCCTTAAATTAGGCCTTTTGCCATAGGAATTCAAGAAGGACAGAGGTTACATAGCAGTGATTAAACTATTAATGTTTGCATTTGTGACTTTCTTTGATGCCTCTTGCCTTCTACCATCAGTTATCTGGTGACCCCATCACCTCATTCTTTTGAATACTGTAACTGAAATAAGAAAGGAAAAAGCTGACTGTGGAACACCAGATTTCTATATTCACAGATGCAATTCTTTTTTTTTTAATATTCTGTTATATTTACAGATTTGGCCAGGTTGTCTGGAATGGTGAGCTAATTCAGCGTCTTATCGTAGTATTATGAAATACATTTTTCTGAGGAAGTGTGAGTTATACCTGCTTCCTAGCCAGTGTTGTTATCCTGATAACTAGAACTTAGGTCTTACCAATAATTGATAAAAACACTAAACAGACAGAGATCTAACATAATAATGCGACCATCTATAGCTTAAACATTGAAATATTTGTTGATATCATTTTTCCTACATGGATAGTGATGTCTGATTTAGCCAAAGTCTATGAGCATAATGTAGTTGTGAAAGAACCATTTAAATGATGTCAGTCATAGTAGTGGTGGTGGTGGTGGTGGTGGTGGTTATGGTTGTGGTGGTGGTGGTTATGGTTGTGGTTGTGGTGGTGGTAGTGGTAGTGAGGGTGGTGTGCTTCTAGTTTCCCCCAAACTATGTTTGGTATTCATGACTAAATTAATTCTCATCTTTACCACCAATTCAATTTTGTATTTATTCACACTTATATCATATCCAAGTAGCAACATAATTTCTTTGTATGACTTCACCGAAACCTATTTCTTGTGTTAGTGTCCAGCTACTTTTCTGATTATTAGAAACTGTGTTCATAATTTATAGATCATTAAAATAATCTCCTAAAATTTTACTTCCTGTAATTTTTCATTTCTGGGTGATTTTTTAAATTTTGCACACAGACTCTTTTTCTGTTTTTATCTGACTTCAGCTAGATTAAAGTTTTATATGCTATTTAGTTGATGATACTGCATGCTTGGTGTTCTGTTAAGTACCTTATATATATGGCTTCACTTATTCATTATGAGGAAAACACATTATTAATCCAGTTGTGTGAAGGAGTCTGAGTTTTTTGAGAGGTTAAATAACTTGCTGTATACCCCAAAACTACAAAATAACAGATTCAGTATTAGAATTTAGCTGTGTCTGGGTAGGAACTCTGAAATCCTAATCTTTAGCCAGTGTTTAAGGAAAAAAAATACTAAAGCATATAACTAATACATAAAGTTTTTACAAATACAGCCTAAGGGTTTGAGCATTTTACTGCCTTTGAGAGTATTCTTATGAACAGTTTAGACAACTATAATACTATATTCCCTCATTGCCCCATTGATTAAACTATCCACCTTAGCACTGGGTTTGAGAAAGCTGGCTGGGTTTACTTTGCCCTTTTTCTTTTCTGGAATAAATTTACAGAAGTGATAAAAGCAACTCCAGAGACATTCTAGAGACATCTACTTTACTCAGCTGAAAAGTTCCGCTCTGAGTGCTTCATTTGCCAACGGGGACATATATTTATTCTATGAAACACTTACGAATAAAAAAAATAGGAATTGCTCTAAAATAAAATTGACCACAAACCACTTATCTTAAAGAAATCCTGATGTTTCAAAACCCTTGAATATGAAACAAACAAAATGAATTTTCAAAGATCTGGGGAAGGGGTTGGTTAATCCAAATAGAAGACAGATATTTTTTCTAGTTTTTGGCACTGAAGGTAATATTTCTGTAGATTATGGAAATATGAATATTGGATTAAATGCTAACACTTGGAGGAAATGAAATACAGTAAATTGGGAACTCAGTGTTTTCATTTCTACATTTTGGAGCTCAACATGTGGTAGAATCCCTTGGTAACTATTTATGAAATATTTCACATATTTATTCGGAGGTAGTGTCTTTCATTTCTATATGAAAGAACTTTCTAAAACCACAATTGATAGATCTTTTTAAATCACCACCCCTGAAACCTGCTCAGGTGGCCTTGTATAAATGGCTTTACATTATTTGATTCTTATTTTGTGTGTATCTGACTCATTGATATTCTGGAAGATAAACCTGTTCCTTATTAGCCTTGTTAGTTTTCAATTTAAGTGTACTAAATTACATTTTATTAAACTTCATTAGCTTCTCGGGCAAAGAGTATGAACGTAGCTGCTCTCATTCTGCAAACCTAATCTTTGTTACTTTATCTCTTCAATGCTAGAGTTGAGATGAATTTTATTTTATTTTATTTTATTTTGAGTGAGAATACATCTTTAGAAAATTGTGCCAGATCACAATAATGACTGATGAATTGTTTGGATCTGATTGTGTTTGCTGGTTACTGGTTTAATTTGCTGGTAGTGTATGAATCTGTCACCTCCTATTTCTATCCCACTAAGTTGTGTTTTTCCCTTCAGGCTATTGTGACTAGTGACAAAATGATTTCAAGTTAAATCTTTTTTTTTTAATGTACAATGATGCTTAGATCATTCTGGAAATTACTATGTGTTTGAGGAATACTAATAGAAGTCTCTGGACTCTATGAGAAGTACACACTGACTGACACTTCATTTGCTCCAAAATTTGATTTCAATACCAGTATTTATCTTAATGAGTCCTATGCTGGCTAGGAATGGATTTCTCAGTCTTTTGATGGTTTGTCATAATGACTGTACTTTTTTGTTGGTCTTCTTGTTGGTTTTGGTCTTTGTATGTTTTTCAAGATAGGGTTTCTGTGTGTTAACAACCCTAGAATCCTGGAGCTTGATCTGTGGATGAGGCTGGACCACCATCGTCCCCTCCAACCTTATATAGGAGATCAGTAGGGAAAAGAGCTGTAGACTTTTTCTTATCTACTTCCTGATGATTAGGGTTGATGGGTATTTAGGGGATTACCAAATTCAGTTATCAGGATACCAGCAGTCCAGTCCAAAGGCCAACACCAAGCAGCAACTTGAATCTGCATGACAAGTCAGTGAAAGCTGCAAGAGTCAGTTGGATTGCCCAAGAAGTTCTCTGGAATATTTCTCTCTGCAAAGTCAAGTGTAGAAGCATGAAGATCAGTGCAGCAACGTTGACTCAAAAGGCGATGTCTCACTGTGTGTGGACTTCTCTCCTCAGAGTCCATCCACAGATGTTCTCAGCTGAACAAAGCCATGCCCCTCTCAGGACAGAGCTCAAAGCAAAACATCACATGCCCTCTCACAAACTAGCCTTCAGCAAAGCATCATGAGCCCAGCTTGCAGCAAAACATCACATGGCAAAACCAAGTCTTCAAAGAAACCAGAAACTTCCACACCAATGTCCAGCCATCAGGGGTAATCTTTACAAAGTCTACCTTCAGACATCAATAGAAGATAATTTAAAAAGCATTTGATTGTTTGTTAGAGAGCAAAGACTTAAGTCTCAAATTAGTTAAAGTCCTTTTTCCTTTGTCCGTGGATAATGGACCCTACTGAGACTTCTTAGGCCTTCTCAGTCAGATTTAGAATTAAATCCAGATATTTTATTTGCTTTTGTATTACCTACAATAGTCCAAAAGTTGGCTCCACAAATAACAATAAGCTTGAAACCAGATGTAAAATTTTTTGAAAACATTTTGAAGGATCTTGACTTTCTATTATATTTTCATCTTGGTGCACAGATCAGTTTTGAAGTTGTTTCCTACTGAGTAGTTAAAATACAGTGATTAATAAGATTCTCTCTATGCTCTAGAAGTCATTAACACATTTAAACCAGAAATACACACACTTGGTTTTTGTTTCCATACAGCAATCGTTTGTTCTGGTTTTTTTTTTCTTTTTGTTTCTTTCCATTACTTCTTGGTTTGTTGATGCATTCTTCTAAATACTGTGGACTATATAGAGAATATATAATAGAATATAGTTTTCAAACCATCAGAAATTTACCTCTACAAATGTCAGATGTATCTATGTCAAAATTTGTTCAATTCATTAATCAACCACTTAGCTGGAAAACTAGCACCAAATCATTAGGAGAAATGGCAATCTGTCTCTCTCTCTCTCTCTCTCTTTCTCTCTCTCTCTCTGTGTGTGTGTGTGTGTGTGTGTGTGTGTGTGTAGGGGGAAGTACATGTGACATGACATGCATGTGGATGTCAGAGTAAAATTTCAGTGTCGGTTCCTGCTTTCCCCTGTGTCTTGAGAAAAAATCCTTGTTGTTGTTTTTTTTCTGTGAACACAGGCTGTGTGGCTCCCAAGCTTCTGCCCATTCTCTTACTTGTAGCTCATCTTATACCTTGCCGTAGCAGCCCTGAGGTTATAGACGTGTCCCATGCTGTATGGCTTTATGCTGTTTCAGGAATTCAAGCTTAGGCACTCACACTTGCATCACAAGAACCATTGTTCCAGTCTTCCTTAAACATTTTCAAAAGGAATGCATTCTAGAATCCAATGGGTAGATTTGATAGAGAAGTGTTTCATGCCACGTAGAAAAAGGAAACCATAAACTCTGTTGAAATTTTCTGCTAGGCAGGAAGCCACATCTTAACATGGAAATTTTATAGTAATCTATGCACTCTACACTATAGAGAAAACTATATGCTAATCAAAGAGTAAATAGGAGAATCTCACTCAGGTCAATTATGTTAAAAATTTCACATCCTTTGGATGGCCTGCTGATGCATATACCTTTATGATATTAAAAGAATAGACCACATTTCTGACTTACAAGTCTTGAATCAGATTCTTAATTGTAAGTTCTTGAAGGCCTCTGCCACATTTCTGAGTAGAAAGGATGCTTGATAGAGCAAATTGGGCATGGTAATACTTGCGGTGACTTCTTTTTTTTAAATGTAATTTATTTATTTTTATATTAATCACAGGTTAGGTACTTTGTATCCCAGTCGTAGCTCCCTCCCTCATTCCCTCCCACTCTCCCCATTCCTCCCTCATCTCCTCCCTGACCCCCTCCAAGTCCACTGATGGGGAGGACCTCCTCCCCTTCCATCTGACCCTAGCTTATCTTGTCTCTTCAGGGCTGGCTGCAATGTCCTCTTCTGGGATCTAGCTAGGCTGTTCCTCCCAAGTGTGTGTGGGGGAGGGTCAAAGAGCCAGCCATTGAGTTCAAGACAGAAATAGTCCCTGTTCCCCTTACTAGGGTACCCGCTTGGATACTGAGCTACCATGGGCCACATCTGAGCAGGGGTTCTAGGTTATATCCATACATGGTCCTTGGTTGGAGAAACAGTCTCGTAAAAGACCCCTGTGCCCTGATCTATTTGGTCTTTATGGAGCTCTTGTTCTCGCCAAGTCTTACTAACTCCCCCTATTTTCATATTATTCCCTGCCCTCTGCCAAAGGCTTGGTTGTGAGTCTTAATATCTGCTTAGATACATTGCTATACAGAGGCTTTCAGAGGCCCTCTCTGACTTCTAACCCATCAGAACCTCTGTGCCTCTGTGCTCTTGTTTTCCTCCTCAACAACACAAAGTGACACAAAAATTTCTCCCAGTTAAATAATACTGTAATGCTTGACAAATGGAATTCTGAAGAACAACACATCTTGGCTATTTAGCTAGTGTGTTTAGGCAATTGCACTCCCTGAAGGTCCTCTATGGGTTTTGGGCAAAGGAGTCTTTTCATTAGCATAAAAGATTTAAGGAAATTTCCCTCATGAGAGATGGTTGGAAACACATCCTCTCTGAACACTTATTTTATTAGTCTATAGATGTAAAACTGTTGAAAGAACAGCACTGCATCCTAAGTCATGACAAATACTTATGTACATAAAGTAAATATTTACTTTTGGTTTCAATTATATGGACCAGTGTGAACATTCTACTTCTGTTGAGTATGCTTGCCTGGGCTGTTTATGTTCTCTTAGTGGAAAAAGACCCATCAAGTTACTGTGGTCTCCTTGGGGTAAGTGCTTATGCCTCTGTGTTCTTTTATCCTATGAGTTAAGTTGGTGTTTTCTTTGCCATCTTGGTAGCAACACATTAAGCAAGATGAAATCAAATCAGAATTCTTGAGGTAGATTTGTAAATGACACACTATCATTATCACAGTACACTACTGACCAAAGAAAATAGTAAGGCAACTAATAGAAAAATGGAATCCATCTCTTTTTTTTAATTTATATATTTTTATCTCAATCACAGGTTAGGTACTTTGAATCCCAGGCATAGCCCCCTCCCTCATTCCCTCCTACCCTCCCACTCCTTCCCTCATCTCCCTCCTCCCCACCCCCTCCAAGTCCACCAACAGGGGGGACCTCCTTCCCTTCCATCCAACCCCAGCTTATCCTGTCTCCTCAGGGCTGGCTGCAATGTCCTCCCCTGGGATCTAGCCAGTTTGTCACTCCCCGACTTGTATGGGGGAGGGTCAAAGAGTCAGCCATCAAGATGGGGCCCATGATAGCTCAGTGTAGGACTGAAGACCCTATTCAGGGAAACAGGGACTGTTTCAGTCATGATCTCGATGGAATCCATCTCTTGATGGGGGAGGAGTGTGCATATTCCATGGGACTTGACTGTAAAAATATATGATGGCTTGGAATCAGTTTTGTAACCATCCCACTACACAGAGTATGATTCACAGAATGCCAAGAAGTTCTAAGAGAAAACTAGTCCAGGAGGAATCTTAAAGAGGCTCTGAAATATTTTTGCACTTTGCTCTGGAACACATAAGTTATTGGTGTCTGCTTCATCTTTTTATCTTGCTATTAAAGTTCATGAATTAGCAGTAGGGCTATTAGAGCTATTGTTACTGTTTAGAACTCTTCATTCCGTATATCTGAAGTAAAGCCTTTTGGGATTGTTAAAGACACTTTCAAATATGGCTAATGGGAACATTCATTTGTTGTACTTGTCTTTGGGAGGTTTTCAAGTACTGTTTTCTCCCATGCTTTCTGGTGGTTCTGTTTTTCAGTCTTGGGTGAGTACTTCTCACTCATAAACCATTCTTCACTGAACATAGCTCTGTTTAGACGTTGAGAGATCTTTGTTCAACATTTTTCTCATCAATGCTAGTCACACTTCTCAAATCACCTCTTTGGTTCAGGGGTTGGTTAACTTTTCTTGGGTTTGTTTTTTCTCTGCAGCACAATATGGAAACTCTCAGGTTAGTTTCTTCCCCCTAGGTGATTCATGTCCTGTCCTGTTTGATAGCAGTGTCTTGCAATAATGAGGGTTTTTTTTTTTGCATATTTTATCTAGGTCATTCTCATCCCTTCCATTAGGAGAGAAAAGTCAGTGTCTGTTATTCTACTATGGTTGGAATTAGATGTCCTCCATCATTAGGCTTAGCATTAGAGAAAACATAGGTTTCTAAACAAAACACATACACTGAATTTCTGTGGAAGAAAACTCACACACACAGAGAAATGCACACACACACACACACACACCTATTGTATACTCAATAATTCTCTACTTTCTTCCCTTCTCCATATACTTTAAATTATTTAACTTGACATTTGTGTGTGTGTGTGTATAAATTTGCACATGCACACACAGGAATATAGACATGGCAGCATGAGTGTGAAGATGAGAGAAGAATTTGCTCGAGCCGGTTCTCTCCTTCCCCCATGTGGGTCCTGGCAATGGAACCCCAGTCATCAGGATTGCCAGCAAATGCCTTCACTGGTTAAAACTTCTCTCTGCTCTTTGGCTTAGCATTTTGTCCCAGTTTTACCTTTATATATTTACTTTTCTTATATACTCTTTATGTTATGATATGTGGGTATGCATAATTTGTTTCTAGCAATAGCATACACTCTTCAAACACATTTTTGTTCTTTATGGCATGCATAATATTTTAGAGTAAATTAAAATTGATTATTCTTTTCTATAAAAGGCGATTTAGAAAATGTAGAGGAAAAGTGCAGGGCACACGATGGTGTCTGAAGCTTTCAGGTTGATGCTGATTTTGATTTCAGTTGTCTCCAGTGAAATTTGTTGCCATATGTTAGGTCACAAGCTCTCATTAGTTCGGCTGCAATCTGTTTGGAAGAATACTTCACACTGACATGAAGAATGCATTCTAAGCTTCTCGGTGTCTTCTTTGGCTCTGTTTTGTGAAACTTTCTTCTGTTTTCAAACTCTATTCATTGACCTTGAAGTCATAATTCACAAGTCCATGAGGTATGTAGTGGACCTTTAAAATGTCTGAGTGTGTTAATGAGAAATACAGTCATAGAAAACCCTGTCTCTCCAAAGTGAGCTATCAATTACATTTTTTTTTCATTGATAGCCTCCGAGGTCTGCTTATTCCAGTCATCCATCTGTAAGGTTCCTCTTAATCCTCTTGACTTCTCCATCTCTTTACTTACAATTAATATGGCTAGAAATAGGCAATGATAGCTAGTTAAATGGCTCAGAGGATTTACAAATGGTTATTTTATAGACCCGAGTAATCATACATTTTTTTATCTTTAAATTATGTTCAGATCTACATAAAATTTTGTGATCAATGTGATTTTAATATGTCTTTTCAGAATACACAAGCCAATTTGAACATGAGGAAAAGAACGAACGCCTTGGTCCACTCAGAATCGGATACCAACAGCAGAACTGAGGTGGAAAACCATCCCAGCAAGACGACAGCCGTCCAAGAGTCTTCTGAAACCCCACCTAAGGCCTACTTAGCTTCCAGTCCAAACCCGTTCAGCAGGGCCAACGCTGCTGAGACTATATCCGCAGCGGCAAGAGGCCTCTCATCTACAGCATCTCCGACTCCTCGTGGCACATCGCGGGCAGCTTCTGTGGGGCCGGCTTCTACTCGGCCTGCGTTTGGATCTAGACTTGGGCGAATTAAGACAACAGTTAATACTACAGGGGCAGCTGGGAACGTGTCAGCCACGCCTCCTGCCTCTGCTCCACCACCTTCTGGATCTGGCACAAGTAAAATAGACCAGTATGCTCGTATTCTCTTCCCAGTCACATTTGGGGCGTTTAACATGGTCTACTGGGTTGTTTATTTATCTAAGGACACCATGGAGAAATCAGAAAGTCTAATGTAATTTTGTTGCTATAGTAATTTCATAAAAGATGACGGGAATACAGACTCTGTTTTTAAATGTTTTTAAAGATAAGTATTCTTTACTAAAATAAAATGTAATTTTTTCAATTTAAAAAAAATACAAGACAGAATATTAGGAGAGTTAATTGAATCTTTGGTGGCTAGAAAGTGAACCATCCTTAGAGAAAGATGGTTTTAAAAGAATCTATTCAGTGTTCAAATTGGATAGCATACAGACCATTATGGAAAGTTGGAACAAGAGAAATAGGGCTAGAAGAGATACATGATGCATATTTTTGCATTGAAATTTGAAAAAAACGTACTGTGATATTTTTAAATACACCCTATGAAATCATCTAGTCACTGAAAATTTCCCATTGGCACTGCCCTTAACCAGAATTGTGTACTGGAAGTTCTAAGCAGTGACCTTTACAGTTCCTCTTAGTACCTGCAGGAAAAGACTTTTCTTTGTTAAACAAAACACCTGGAAGAGGAAAATGGAAGAAAAAAAAACAATGATCAATACAGTGAAGCCTCTGTAGCATCAATAACAGACACAGAACAGGGCAAATGTATTTTCTGGCGCATAAGTGGTCAAACAATGCTTAACAGTTGACTTGAAATGTTGTGCTCTGAGCCAAAGTTAAATTTATTGTATAAATTCTTTTTCCTAGTTGCTTATTCAGTTTTGTAATGTAAACACCACATAGTTCCTCAAGAGCCTGGAGCCTACTGCATTCTAGGCGCTGATTAGGGAGTCTTATAGGAAAGCTCTTTCACCTTTACAAAGTTACTGCAGTAGTAGGACTGTCAGTGCATGCTAAAGAACCACAATTTAGCTGAAGACATAATGTTCTTTAATGAAGGCAATTTAGTTAGAGTCGGACAACATAGCCAATATATTTGTTTTACCTGTGCTGACAGAAGAAAACAAATACATTTGTTCCTATAGCCACTTGAAGATAAGTACATGTTAGTAGAAATTGATGATTGGTATCCAAACTATAATGAAATACTGATTCAGGTTTTTCTATAGATGAAAATAAATTATATAACTGAAACATACAAATCTGGGCACTGGGAAACCTGACAGATTATCTGTGTCAAATTTGGTGGAGGTTTCAATACATAGTTTACCCAGTGCACAAGAATCATTCAAATAAAAAAAAGTCCACAGGTCTTTTGTATTCATATCCCAGTAAAAAGCAGTATTCGCTGCTGAAATGCTAACACTCTTGCAAGCTTTTGTGCTCATAACATCTGTATGTCTGGCATGTTTGTTTTTCTGAGAATTTGATAAGATTTTATAACCAGGGTACTTTAAAAATTAAAGAAGCAGCTAGAAAAAGAAGGGAATAAAAATATCATAGCCTTGGGTGGGATGTCAGCGAGTGTTACGCAATGTATCTGGTTCTCAAGTACTGACTTTTCCTTTTCATTATGTAGGCTTAACAGCCTAATTGAATCCTTTGCAGCTTTTAAAATAGCTCGATCTTGGTTGAGCTTTTTGTTGTTTCATTTCCAGATTTTTTTTTCTGTATTTCTATCTGTTTTTGGTATGTGCAAATGAATGTTTTGTGGGTTTTTTTTGGGGGGAGGCATTTGATATAAATGTCCATCTTATATCAGAATCTCTTATTTTCTGGGGAAAATTATATTGATTAATATAAACATGAACTTTTGAGTTACTACATTGCTTTGTAATGGTTGCCCATGAAACTTATAAAATTTGAAAATGTCAAATTTTAATAGAACTTCATCTGAGAACTCCTTTTTTATTTTCTAAATATTTCATAGAATTAAAACCACTTTAACATTAAAAAATGCTGAAGAAATCCTCACTTATAAATTGACTCTAGAAAAATGAGGCCCAAGACAATCTGTAAATATGCTTATTCATTTAATAAAAGTACTTGTACATAAAGCCTTATAATAAAATTATTTCATGAGTGTGAAAATGTTTTGGCCTATAGGCCAATGCTTAGAGCCCTGAAGGGGAAACTGCCATCACATTTTATACCAATGCAATGATCCTATTGATTTAGAGAAACACTTTTTCCTTTTGTTTTTTCTTCCTATTGTCTTTTTAAAATCATGTTATTTCTCTATAAACTTTAAATGTTTATTGGCCTCTTTTAAAAGATACTTTAATTTTTTTATGTGTTTTAAATGTATTGAAAAATAAGTGACTCTCTCTACCTTGGTAGTTCAAACTTGTGATCCCATTTTTAGGGAGACTTAAGCAGAGGAATGAAGTTTGGGGCTACAGAGTGAGTTATAGGCCATTCTGGGACAAAGGGCAACACAGTCTTCGAACGAACATACAAAGAAACAAAACTCCAGGTAAATAAGAGATAGTAATTTTAAAAATAAATCAAAGTGAACTCTGCTACATTGGGCTGGGGGATAAGACAGGGTCTTTGAATAATGTCAAGGGTAGCTTTCAAGTTGTAAGGCAGGCCAGACTAATCTCAAACCTGAGTTTCACCTTTCTTTTTCCAAGTGATTTGATTGTACATGTGTAGCACCATAACCAGAAGGGACTAAGCTATCCAAATCATCGTTCATTTGAGGACTAAATTTACCAAAACATTTTATCACTAGTATACAGAATTTATCTCATTTGCATATGGTATTTTTAATAATAGTAATATTAATAAAACATGCCTTGTTTCATTCGTATTTTCTTATTTTTTGTTTTGTTCATCATTAATGTCTTTATCATAACTCAGAGGCACATTGGGTAGTTTTGTCTGAAGATCTAATCACTTTTCACAGTTATTCATAAGA
This sequence comes from Pachyuromys duprasi, assembly GCA_028658305.1. Lineage (NCBI taxonomy): Eukaryota > Metazoa > Chordata > Mammalia > Rodentia > Muridae > Pachyuromys > Pachyuromys duprasi. The sequence continues at coordinate 36,219,567 of CM053743.1, forward strand.
ATGACCATGCATTCTCAAAGTACTATCCACTTGTGGAAAAAAAATAAGTCTGTTTGATAATGGTTTTGTATGACTTTATCGTATAAGTTTAAATTCAGAATGATTGTATATTTTACTGGTGAATATATTAATTTAAGTTTTCATTTCCAAGTTGACTTGTTATAGTTGTATAATCACTTCTAATTTCCTCTAGGCATGACTAGTTGTAAAATACATTTACATGACTAATCCATGGTGAAAAAATGACTTGTCTTTGTGCACAGACCTAATGGTTTCTGTAACATACACTTTAAACTGAGCCTCCCAAATCCTAAAAGAGAGTGCCATATCAACCTTGTTGACAGTTGAGATGAGTCACTAACCTGTTAACAATGAAGATAAATGCAATAGGATGGAATGAACTCCTGACAGGTCATTTTTCACTCATTTCCTTTACCAGAGATGTTCTTTCAAGTAACACATAAAATATGTGTGTGTTTTATTTCATCTACAAGCTGGATAGTTGTTTCTGGTCCAAGAATGAGGTAGAAAAGGTCACTATTCTCCAGTTCCCTGATTCAACTGGTTTTCTCTTCTAGAGTTGAGAATAACTCGCAATGAAAAAGAAAAAGAAACCAGTATGCACTTGGTTTTATGTTCTGACCACACTGTTGTTTTTAATGAGTCCTATAATCACTCAAGGACTAAAAACAGGGGTATGAACATGGTTTGTTTAAATTTCAATATCATATGAATATCATAGTAAATATAAGCCCATCGTTACCATAGATACATGCTGTACCTTGAGCCACAAATACATTATTATTATTATTGAGAAATTATGTAAATATATATATATATATATATATATAACTTTTAAAGGAAGAAAGGTTTATTTTGGCTCATGGTTGGAGGATAGCACTTCATCACATGGCAGTTGGGAAGAAAAGAAAGGGACAGGAAAGGATAGGTTCTCAATATATCCTTTTAGGGCAAATACCCTCTTTACACCAAACTGCGATTTCTTCAGTGCTATTTTTTTCTGCTGTCTCATCCTCAATGACTACTCATTGTTGTCCTTTGGACCTGAAATGTTTTCTCCCAAAGGCCTATGTATTAAATAAAGGCTTGTGACAGTCTGTGATGCTATTCATAGGTGATGGAACCACAAAAGGAGAAAGTATATATTATTACTTCAATTTGTGATTTATTTCCAAGTAAGATGCACTTTTTACAAAAACAAGGCAAAACAAAATTCCCTTCTCTGTATAATAAGTATTTTCCCCCATGAAAGATTTTACCATTTAAACATAAAAAATATTGACTTTGTCCTTGTTTATCAACATTCAATGAGCTCCTACTCAATGTTAACTGCACTAAATTTTAGACAAAAAGAACCAACCAAAATGGGTCTTTTGTTAAAGATGGTCACAGTCTACCATTGATGACACAGGTAGATTATGAACAATTAAGTGCAATAATGTGTTGAGGGCAGAGGAGGGCCAAGATCAAGACTCACAAAGCTTCCATCATCAAGATAAGTATTACATATCAGTATATTAAAACTAAAAATTAATGCAGAAACTGATGGTGAACCAAAAACACAAGATACAAATAGGTGGACTCATGATAACGATGTTACCTTTTGTTTCAAGCTTCACTTTTTCAAGCTGTGGTGCTAATATTGATGGTGGGGAAAGGATTCTTGTAACTGTGACTCTGGAAATGAACCTTTGGCATATCAAGCTTTCATAGAGGTGGCCATGAATTGAAATTCACAATCTCCTTGTCCAACCCACCCAACACGCACAATTGAAAGTACACTCTTCTTTTTATGACTACCTGAAACATAAAGGTTTTAAAATGTCAAGCAAAGCTCCTCCCATAAATGGGAAAATTTGGACCAAGTGAAGTGAAAGTTATTGGTAGTAGCAAAAAGTGGTAGAAACAGACAAGGGAGGATATTTTGGTAAATTACTCAAAGATGGTACTTTACTCAGATTAGTTGTGGTGGGTTAAAATTTTTACAGAATACCGAGGAAAGACTAACATGCTTCTGTTTCTGTTTGAAGGAGAACTACTGAGTGCTGTTGGATCTATGGGTTGGAGAAGAACACAGAGGCAGTGAGACAGTTGTTCCTTCCTCTGCATTTTTCCAGTTAATCATTCACTTCTTTTTTAATCCTGATAGTTTCACTATCATTTGTTATACATGAAATTTGTCTGTTATTAATAAAGGTAATTGGGTAATGAGGATCAGCCCTGATATATATTATATGCATACAGGTAATGTACAAACTAAACAGGTTGTATTTATGGATCTATCATTTATCTATCTATATATGTGTGTGTATCACACAAATACACACACACAATGAAAATTATTAAAGATAAAGAAGACATGAACTTGAGAGAGCAAGAGGATTCATGGAAGTGATCGGAGGGAGGAAAAAGAAGGTGAGAAAGGATGGAATTATGCTATAATTTCAAAAAATAAAAAAAATACAAGAAGCAAAACTAATAAAAAGATAAAAGTAAGTAGTCAGAAAGATTCTCACAAGTCCCAAGTTGGAGGCTAGCTTTCTTTATATACACAGAGAGCTCAAGGCTAGGTAAATATCTGTATAGAAAGCCTATTTTCAAAGCCTTTTCTCTTCTTCCCAAAGGAAAAAAAAAAGCACAAAAATAGAAATAAAGTTCAGCAATGCAGGAAATCACAAGCAATAAAATAATACTAGGTTGGGATTTACATTTCTTTTTTTTAAATATTTTTTATTTTTTTATATTAATCACACATTATTTACTTTGTATCCCAGCCATAGCCCTCTCCTTCATTCCCTCCTAATCCTGCCCTTCCACCTGCATCTCCTCCCTGCCCCTTTCCAAGTCCACTGGTAGGGGAGGTTCTTCTCCCCTTCCATCTCACCCTAGCTTATCAGGTATCTTCAGTACTGGCTGCAATGTCCTCCTCTGTGGCCTAGCAAGGCTGCTCTTCCCTTAGAGATTGGGGAAAGGTCAAAGAGCCAGCCACTGAGTTCATATCAGAAGAAAGAGGACCTGGGGTAAGATGATCAATCCTCACTTAGAAAGACAAATGGGATGGACATTGGAAGTAGGAGAATACAAGTACCAGGACAGGAGCCTACCACAGAGGGCCTCTGAAAGATTCTACCTAGCAGTGGATCAAAGCAGATACTGAGACTCATAACCAAACCTTCAGCAGAGTTCAGGGAATTATATGAAAGAAGGGTGAGTTAGTAAGACCTGGAGAGGACAGGAGCTCCACAAGGACCAAATAAATCAGGGAACAGTAGTCTTTTATGAGACTGTTTCTCCAGCCAAGGACCCTGTATGGATATAACCTAGAACCCCTGCTCCGATGTAGCCCATGTTAGCTCAATGTCCAAGCGGGTACCCTAGTAAAGGGAGCAGGGACTATTTCTGACATGAACTCAACAGAATTTACATTTCATAGACATAATGCCTGATACCTTTGTAATAATGCTTCTAAAGAGGAGGAAAGTAATTAAAAGAAACCATTTTATAAATGGGGAATATGCAATTATCAAATAATAAAAACGCAAAATGGATTTTTCCCCTCCAGCACTAGAGAAGGGGACCAGATTTTCACTATATGGTAGGTAAGCAACCTCTCACTGCATTGTTCCTTGACCTTGATCTTTGGCCTTGACCTCTGTCTCGGGTGTTAGTCAGGCCTTGTATTCTGATCCTGAGTAACTAAAGCTCATTTCTTTTTCCTTTTATGTATGGAAGATTTTTTTTTTCTTTTAAGATATAGTATGTGGGAGAGCTTTGAAAACATAACCCTCCTGACTTAGCCTCCTAAGGACTGGGATTATTGTACTGAACTTGGGAAATTAATTTTTTTCCAAGGTTAAGAACAGGTAAAACAAGTGTTAATATTTAGATAGGTTTTTCTAAATTTATTTATTTTTATGTTTATTAATTATTGTTTTTTCACTTTGTAACTCCCTCCCTTCTCCTTCTCCACCCATGTCCCTCCTCCAGTCCACTGATAGGGGAGGACTTCCTCTCCTTCCTTCTGATCCTAGTCTATCAGGTCTCATCAGGAGTGGCTGAATTGTCTTCCTTTAGTTTTAATGATGCTTTCCCTTTTAGCCAAGATTTCGATTTCAGGAGAATTTCTTTTTCTTGTATGTTTAAATAATCTTTTCAAAATGTTTTTTTCCAAGACAGTGTTCCTCTGTGTAGGCTTGTCTGTCCTGTACTTGCTTTGTAGACCAGGCTGTCCTCAACCCCACAGCAGTTCTGCCTGCCTCTGCCTCCCTGAGTACTGGGATTACAGGTGTGTGCCACAGAGCCCGGTTTTAAATTTCTTTTCTCTTCCGAATATTTTAACATAACATTATTTAGAGAAGTACATGCTCCTGGTAGCCTGGCAGTGATTACACTGGGATAAATTTATAGATGATTAATATTTTATTTTTATAATGCTTGGATGCATTTTCTTTAGCCAATCGATATCATTTTTGTCTTTTCATTAATTTATTTCTTTAATCACTTTACAGCCTGATCACAGCCACCTCATTCCTCTCCTCCTAGTCCTACCCTGACAGCCTCTTCCCCCCATTACACCCTCCTCATCACCTCAGAGAAGGGGAGTCCTGCCCCCCATGGGTACCAACCCACCATGACACATCAAGTCACAGCAGGACTAAGGCTATCCTCTCTCATTGAGGCCAGGCCAGGCAGCCCAGCTAGGGGAAAGAGATCCAAAGGCAGGGAACAGAGTCAGACAACCTCAGTTCCAATTGTTAGGGGATCCACAAGAAGAACAAGCTGCCCATCTGCTACATATGTGTAGGGGTCTTAGGTCCAGCCCATGCTTGCTCTTTGGTTGGTGGTTCAGTTTCTGTGAGCCCCCATGGGCCCAGGTTAGTTGACTCTCTAGGTTTCCTCGTGATGTCCTTGAACCACTCTCACTCCTTAAATCCTTCCCCCACTCTTCCAGAAGACTCCCTGAGTTCTGCGCATTGTTTGGCTGTGAGTCTCTCACTGTTTCAATTAGCTGCTGAATGAAGTCTTTCAAGAGGGCAGCTATGTTAGGCTCCTGTCTCAAAGCATAGCATAGTTTCATAAATAGGGTCAGTGGTTGGCTATTTCCCATGGGGTGGTTCTCAGGTCGGACCAGTCATTTGTTGGCCATTTTCTCAATCTCTGCTCCAGTGTTATCCCTACCGTTCTTGTAGACAGGTAAAATTTTGGGTCAAAGGTTTTATGGGAGTTTTGGTGTCCCTCTTCGAGGAGTGGCAGCTAGGGTCTGCCCCATAAACTTCCAGGAGACTCCACAGTCCCAGTGATCCCCCGGTTGCCTCACACCCGGATCCCAATCCTGTTCCCCTCCCCACCCACTCTGCCACCCAGGAGCTTTTCTTTAAGACTACTACTAACATGAAATGCCTCCCTGTAACAGTTTCTAAATTTATTCTGTGTCTTTTCACCTTTCATAATTTTTCAACTATACTTGAATGGGTTTTCGGCAGTATTCATTCAGTTTTGTAACTTGTAATTTCCACCTTAATGATGGTTTTACTGCTTTCACTGTGTTTTCGCCATGCTTTTCTTTTTTAATCTTTATGCTTTTTTTTTTGCTTTGTTGAAACATAATGTGTCGTCTTTGAGCTTTTCAATCTATTATATTAATGAGATATTTATGGTTTTTTATTTTTGTGACTGCAGAGAGCTATTCACATTAGCTTTCTGTTTCTTGAAAAACATTCTTTTTCATCTGACATTTCATTGTGCTTTTACTGCTTTTGCCTCTTTTCTGGGCTAGTTTTGTTCTATTAATCACCAAATTAAGCTAGCTATTTACTGAACTACAGTGTGGGAAGTGGTGGGCATGTGAGTCAGATCAGCCCACAGAAGCTATTTAAATCAAAGTCTAGCCCACCTCCCCAAATCTGTTTTAATTTTCTGTTTAAAGACCATATTTTTAACTCTATATGTGATGTCTGAGTAGTCTTTATTGTTCACAGCTCAAGCTTCTCAATTTACTTGTCCTGTTATTAGTAGTGAATGTTTTCCTGCTCTCTTTCAAATCTCATCCTTTTCTTCTGTCCTTTTGAGTGTTAACCAGCAGACTGTTTTAAAAATCTCAGCTGTAATCTATCAGCATCTTCCCCTGTGCCTGCATCTTTTGCCATTCTGGAATAAATAAATGGAAATTGTACGAAAAGAGATTTTTGCTTTTAATGTTGTTTCACATGTTCTATTTCACGGCAGCTACAAACAAAGCAACTTTTGTACATCTCAGCACTGTGACACTCAGTGGAACCTGTACCATGCCCAAGGTAGACACCAGCCAGTTTCGTTTATCTTGTTAGATCAAATATCTCCCTATTGTAAAGACACTAGTCATAGCAGGACACACATTACTTACTAATTTAATTAAAGATGTTTTTTTCAAGTTCTTAATATTGATGTTATTTTAGAGTTCGTTATGGGGGAGATAGATTCAAACACGTTTGTACCATCATCTTTGAATGGAATTACCCTCTATGAAATAACTTGCTACTAGACCAGCCATTAAGCTTAGTATTCTTCATTGCTGTGGTAACCAGAGCTGAATTGTTCCTGCCTTCCAAGTATTAGGTGTCACTGAAACTGTGTGTTATGCTCGAATAACTCCTGTGCTAAGTCAACCATATAGCTTCTAAGAACATTGGAAAGGATTAGAAACCAACAGAAAGAATGGAGATCAGAAACCAGAACTTCAGCAAAGATCTTTAGCTTCCTTTGGGGAATCCCAGATACATTCTTGTGACATCTTTTCTTTCATGTTTCCATTTAAGCCTTTCACTCCTAGGCTTTACTTTTCAGTGTTGTGTTTGTATTGTGAGTTGATTTTAGATCATTGGTCATATTTTGCTGTTTTCCAGTTCAACAAATGATTAGTGGAATAACAATTCTTTTAGCCAAGAGAAGAAAAAATTTTAAATAATGAATTTAATGGATATTTTGAATTGTTTGAACTTTCTTTCTTTCTTCTTCCTTCCTTCCTTCATTCCTTCATTCTTTCCTTCCTTCTTTCCTTCTTTCTTGTTTTGTTTTACGAGACAAGTTTTCTCTGCATAGCCTTGGATGTCTTGGACTCACTTTGTAGACCAGGCTGGCCTTGAACTCACAGTGATCTGCCTCCTTCTGGCTTCCTGAGTGTTGGAATTAAAGGTGTGTGCCACCATGCTCCACTGTTTGTACATTCTAAATAGCATGATTTTCCTATCACCAGTTTTTAATTTATTTAAATTATAAAGGAGGGGTTGTTAAAATGACTTATTCAGTAAGAGCATTTGTTATGTAAGTAAGATGACCTGAATTCAGACCCCAACATTCAGAGACTCAGTTGCTTGTGTGCATTGTTATGGAGGGAGCCAGGAAGATCACTGGAACTTGCTGGTCCCTTTTTAGTTCCAAGTTTAGTGCAAGATCCTGTCTTTCAAGAGAGGAAAGAAGACAGTGATAGAAAAGAGCACTGGACATCCTACGAGAAAATAAATAAATGCCAGCAAAATTCTAGATAACATAAAGAAATGATATAATTTCGTACAAGCTAGACAGTTTTAACTGTATGTCCATGTCATCTGCTTGATGTCAGTAATTTTCTGAACTGATTTTCTTCATTTTTTTCCATATATATCTAATTTTCACTCAGAATAAAATTAATTAGAAATGTCTAATAAAATTTATTAGAAATATACATGGAATGAAATCAGAATGTTCTTGATTTTAAAACTTTACCATTTATTATATGCATGAAATAATTGAAAGGGAAAGTTAATATATAAATTATATATTTTCATGAGTGTATATAAAATTATTACACGGGATTACTTGGATATACATGTCTTTGTGGGAAGAAAAGGTAACTGATAATGGAAACTATACTAATACAGTTAATCTTTGGTCAACACAGCCTTTTCCAGATGTTGTTTGCTCTCTGTTGTCTGTCTTCTCTCCTTACCAATATTGCCAATGAAGTGTTGGGTCATCACTGTTAATGATTATTTGTATTGTTTCTTAGTGGAGTATGCAGTATATAGTATTGGAACTCTCATTTATCAAAATGCAGACACGTTGTTACTCATTGATAAATTAAGGCATTATAATTTTATGAAGGTTTGCATTGTATAATGAATAAGAGTTCAGTGATCATGTAAAACCATAATTGTTCAACATGGCAGGAAATGGATAGAATATGAAACAGGAGGATACATTTTCCACTCATTTCCTTCTAATGACAGAGGCACCTTGATAATTACTTTGATGAAACTGTAGAGAACATGGAAAAGTAAAGTTTTTTTTTTTCCAGTTTCCCAATTGCTCTGTGGCAGAAAGTGAGCAATATAAAGAAATGTAATTCTCTTCCTCCTCTGTCAGTACAATTTTTAATTTTTTAGTTTTGCAGTTGAAAATATTTTATATTCAAGTGAAGAAAGTATATAATATCATGATATTATAGCACAAGAACAAGGTTTGCTATTCTTCAAGTTTCATTATTGTTTTGCTAAGAGAATAAAAAGTGTAAACAGTGATCTTTAAAGCAGTTCACTCTATGATTCTAGGTGTTTGAATTTTAAGGAGGTTGTCTCTTTCCTGAAAACATGCAGTTAAACTTTGAAGCATCCCATATGACTCCCTCAAAAATGGTGCTCTTGTTCTTGATGTTGTAGTTTTCTGTAGTGCAATACTGTGTTAATATTCTTTTTGTGCAAATTTCTTTTGAGAAAAGGGATGTTATTGAGTGTCAAATTAATGTTTTAATGTTTTGGAAATGGCTTTCTGTGGCTCATATCTTTAAGCAAACTTGTTTCTCAAAGATAAACTTGTTGCTTATTATGAAAATCTCTTTTGCATCTTAAAAGAAATTTAGACCTACTGATATGCTCCTAATAGCAGAGTTATGCTGATGATTACTTTAATGATGAAACTGTGGAGAACATGTTAAGTAAAGGCTTTTTTCTGTACAAATAACTCAGGCCTTAATATCGCATTGAAAATGTGTCCTTAACCCTGTAGTAATGATATAAATTCTATAAAATGTAATTACAGATATTTATAATTTTAGAAAAAAACTGTGGATGTTTAGACAAAACAAAACATCAGAAGCATTAAAATATAAAATATTGTATCCTGAATGATTTTCCATTTAATTTAAAACAATAAACATATATCTTGGGTTTTTTAATTTTAGGAACAATTTATTATGAATATGAATTGTCTTCTACTAAATTGACCACAGTCTTATGTCTAATATAATATTTTACATTTGAATCTCTGCTACTATTACAGCTCTAATGTTTGCTGGCCTGCAATTTCCTGCATGAGCAGTAATATCTAGGTCTCAGCACTGGAAATTTTTAATTTTTAAAAAATGTATCAAAAAGGAGAAAGAATCATATAATCTATTATTGACTTCAAAAAAATCAACAATTGTTATTATGGTGTTCGGTGTGGGGTCGGGGAAAACTAAGGGAAAGTTTCAAAATGATTAAAGTAAAATGATCAATCTATGGTTTAAACTTAACTCTAAAAACCATAGTTAATTTTTGAGATAATAATGTTAATTTTTAATTACATGAAATTATGATTTTAATATTTATCTTGAGACATTTTCAACAAGCATTTGAAGTGAACCACTTTAAAAACATTTTTATGTTTTTCTTTACATAAAATAATGTTAAATAAAACATTTGAATGCAATGTATTGACACAATTATTTCATAGAGAAAAAAACACTCAGGTTTTTCACTTTACCTTTTAAACAAGAGAACATGCCTGGAAGGAAGAATTTTTACCACAGGTTGTCTACAGCATATTCATACATACATTTCTTTATGTATGGTATGAATATACATTAATATACATGTGCTTACATCATCATTATTTTGTTCAATATATAAATCCTCCTATATTTATTTATTAATTAGTTATGCATGGTATTCCAGTCTAGTTAAGATGACTTTAATCAAATCTTTGATACTTAAAATGTACCTTCATTTTAGCACATTATTTGTACTTATACATGTGTAGTATTCAATTTATGGATGCATATTGTTTATAAAACACTGCTTCCAATGAACTTAACTACTCCTTTAAAAACACCTACTTTTATTTTTAATGTTTCTAAAAGAAAAGCATAGGTAAGCATGGGAGAGATGGCTTCTTGGTTAAGATCACTTGCTGCTCTTTCAGAGGACCAGAGTTCAGATTTTTTGCAACCACGTGGAGCAGCCCACAACTTCCTGTATCTCTCTCTCTAAAGAAGTGATTCTCAACCTGTGGGTTGCAATCTCTGAAGGGTTTAAGATCAGACATTTATGTTATGATTCAAAACAGTAGCAAAATTACTGCTATGAAGTAGCAATAAAATAATGTTATGGCTTGGAGTCACCATATTAAAGGGACAGAGCATTAGGGAGGTTGAGAACCAGTTTTCTAGGGGATGTGATGCTTTTTTCTGGCATTTGTGGGCATACACATGCACAAGTGCATTCACACACTTAAGTACATACACACACAAATGAACAAACTAATAAGTGATTATGCACAATTTAGATATAAAAAATTTACAATCCACCCCTTGCCACATATTCAAGTATAAATAGAAATGTATGAAAACGCAAGCTCATAGAAGATGTTGTGAGAGGATGACTTTTCAATTGCTTACATTACACTAACTACTATTGTTTTAATTTTCCACAAATAGATTCTACATAGCTCATGCTTAGAGCAGCATAAGTGTCAAAAGTCAGTCTTCTTCTTGACTAATTGGATGCTGAAGCTCATTGCCTGTCTCTTGGTTATGAACATAAACCTAGGGTGGTTTGGTAATTGTGAACATATTTACAGTATTACCTAATTTTGATTATTATACTTTGTATTTCTTAAAAATCAATCTCTCTCAGAAGAAAAATTACACTGACTTCTTGCTATTAAATTTGGTCTATTTTGCTGATGTCAAATATGCTTCTTTTGTAAATTCTTAAATGTTATTTCTTCATTTTATTCTCACGAATGTAAAATAATATCATCCATTAATGTAATTTAAATTACATTCATTTTGGCATTCTAGGCAAGTAAATTTGTATCATTAGTATTAAGATAACAACTAAATCAACTTTACCCATTATTACATAAGTCTTACATGAGATTTTACCTAATAGTATTGTCAAAAGCTCTCACAAGCATGTTTCATTTGAAAACCAAACAGAATGATACATGCATAATCTTAAGCAAGGAATGTATCTGTTAGCATACTACATTAACATTTGAAAACATTTCTTCTTTAATTTCTCTGCTTTTGCTGACTGTCCCCTTCATGTAAACAAAGACTGCATGATGCTAAAACTGTTTTTCATAGTTTGTGATCTTCCTGTCACAGAGAAAAAAGCAAATATCCCTGTTTTTCCTGCTTGCAAAATGGAAAAAGTTTAATGCATTCTATTTTTGTGTATTTTTAAGTGTGTACTTTTAAAACCACTCCCCACATTGTATAATAGATAATGCTTTTCCATAAATGAGAACAATGTATTCTTCACTCATAAATAAGAATAGGTCTAATGTTTCTTCTAGCAAAAAAATAAATAAATAAATAAAAGGAGAAAAGCTATTGCTCTTTATTTTTGAAAAGATTGAAATGTGAATAGAATTATGCCTCCTGGCCACTCTAAGAATAAACTATACATAGAATTGAAAATGCCCTTTAGGGATTGTGCTAACTGAATTATTCAAATACCTCCCTCAAAGAACAGAGGTAAAATGCTAACGTTCATCATAAAAGTTGAGTGATATGTAATCTATTTTCCATTATACAATTACTTCTTGCATTTCTGCTCAAGAGTTGACCTTCTTACAGGTTTCTTGATCTCATCTTTCTAGACTTGCCCATTCCACAGAATGATGTCAGACTATATATAAAGAACATTTCTATTCATTTCACACTTGCCTTAGAATTGGCAGTTTCCCATCAAATGAGATAAAACATGAATCACTCACTGTGAGATTCAGGGACAATACAATCCATCCTGAGATCATCTTTGACCTATCACTTCATCTATTCAATGATTTACACTTCTAGGCTTCACGACATTTCACTGAATATAAGTTGTGCAACCTTATTTTAGCAACTGGTCAAGCAAAGCCCTTTGCCTGGGTTGTATTTTGCCTGCTTTTGTGTTGCTAGAAGCTTTGGGTATGTCTGTAGTAACTCCATTTTCTGGGAACATCTGTGACTACATCTAGGGGAATTAATTTTGACATTTTCTTCCTGTCATATATTTTTGTGTGACCTTTCATGATTATTTGTTATTACAGTTTCTTTTTTATATTCATAAAATTCTACACCTGAATGAATGTTGAGGAGACATTTTCTTCAACCAAAAGTTCACATCTTTACCTCAGAAGTTTAATGTCAATATTAATGTGAGTAGATTACGATTAAAGTCAACATACCAATTTTTTGATGAGAAACAAATTTTAGCGTAGTTACAGACTGAACTGGGATAATTTGAATTCAGGGTGAGGTGGAACTAAAGGGGACAAATAACTTCAACAAAATAAAATCACAAACTGTATATTTACTTGCCAGGGTCTCTTACCAAAGTATTTTATTTAAAGATATTTTAATTAATATACTCATCAATGTCATCCAATATGTTTTATCAGTAAAAATTTTATGAAAATTCTGATAAATTCTGTAACTGTCCTCTGCTTTGTGAGCATTATCATTCACTTTATGGTACTCTTTAATAATTATACTTATTTATATAAAAGAAACAAAAATCTAATTACCATACAGTTCCCATTTGAAATTGTATAGTGTGAATAATCAATAATTTTATGCCTTGCTTTAAAAAAATTATAATGGCTCTATAATACTAATTATAACATTTTTTTTGGAAATTTTGAAATACACATAATAAAACTGATGTATGCATAATATAGTTTAGAAAAGAGAAATAATATATATTTGCCTTTTTGACTGTTTCATTCACCTGTCACTTGGTGAAAGATAAAGAAATAAAATAATTCATTTCATACTAGCATAATAAGATAGCAATACAGTGCCAATATAGTTAATATATAAGTGTGGGTTGTTGTAGTGCTGATCCAGTGTCTTGAGATTCATAATACTTATCATTATGTGGGTTTTGGTATATTTTATAATGTTACCACTACTTGGTTTCTTCATCAATAAAAATAATTATCATGGCTTATCTCAAGTGATTTTGAAACTCACTGTATCATTCTCTAGGAGTTTGCTTTTAAAGGATATACACAAAGGTGTGCTCAGTAAATTATTCCAGGTTTCTTTTGCAGTTTAATAAACTTCACTACAATTTAACATCTTAAAACAGTATGTTTTAAAACACTATGCTTTATGGTTCATCATTGTTCTGTGGGCTCATCTGGAAGGTCCTTAGTTGGAGTCTGTTTTTCTCATGGCATGGCAGTCTCAGACATCAGTGTTTCTCCTCAGCTGTTAACTCCCCCTCACCCTGCCATCACAGAGTAAGCTCTTATTTCCAGGAGAGGAACAGTAAAAATAGCAAATATTTAGTGACTAGCACATAAATGGGTACAAATGCCTGCCATTTTCTCCTGGTCAGTTATTCAAAGAATGATGATACAGATCTTGCTTCAATGAAATAACAGCCAAAGGATTACAGACACTTTAAATCACCATATACTGGCACAATTAGGAGTTTATTTAGTGAATGTTGTCATTTCACATCTTTTTGGCAGTTGACCTATTGCTACCGAATTCAGATTTTGTTACACTATATTTAACTTACAGGTAATAAAATGATATCATAATTATTAATCTTATAATTAGTACAGAATTAAAGCCTCTGACACAGAGCCTTAAGTTATTGTTTAATCTTTGTGTGGTGTATACATTGAGGGCTGGCACTACTTACTACCCAAATTATCAATCCAAATAGATATGGAAGATCCTAGTATCCTTAAACAAGAGCTACAGGAAATACATGTTTCCATACTTGTAACATATGAAGCAAAACTGCAAGAGATTTATTCTACAGATATTTCTCTATGTAGGGTGATTAAAACTCAAAGTTATTCTGGTTCCACTAAAAAAACCTAAGCACAGGACCTTCTTTCACGAGGCTGAATTATTCAGCAGTTCAATAAAAATCGATGGGACCCTGAATCATAGGACAGTGACACTGGGCTAGGACACCTTCCTGCTGATAGACAGGTTTCCTTATCTGCCCTTTGCTTAGCCAATTAACTCTAGACTTGGGGTTGCATAGGCAAGTTAGCTGGTTTAAAGTGAGATTTAAAACATGGCAAATCTGAAAAGAGTTTCTTAGTCAAATTCTTACACATAATAAATGGGATTCATAGCTGTGAACTAACTTCTCAACTGTTGGTTTTAAAAGTGAAAAATTAACAATAAGCAAAAAGTAGTGCTTTACAAAGCACATGGATTTTCATGCTCCAGGAGAGCGTAAGAAGATTCAGAAACCATGGCCATGCTCTAGGAGAAATAGCACCCTTATGATAAATGCATTTTACAGATGTTAGAACATCTATGTTACTATTTTATATTTGAACTCCTTCTTGGCTAAGATATTAGTTTATAAAAATTTCCCCAAATACTATTTATTGTTCTTTGTTTGTCCAGTTAAAATTGAGCTACAGTGTGGTCAAAATATCACAGCACGAATCCTTCTTGTCTAACTAGGGTGGCATTTAATCCTACCCTGATCAATGTACAGGGCACTGAGACACAGAGTACTTTGAGATGATAATAGCTGGGTTTTGTGGAATATCATAAATTTAAAGCACACAAATCTTTCTTTGAATTTGAGGTTAACTGAAGCTGCTCTCACAACCATACAGAGCAGGGTCGATGTCTTTGTTACAGGTATTCTGCATTAATGCAAATATTTTATTTAGCAAAACTTCTTTTAACTTTGCAGTAATATTTTTCAGTAGCAATGCGTTTTCAAAAGTTCAACAAATGATATTATTACTAAGGCTTGTTTCAAGAGTTTTGATAGTATGTAGAATGCACAGAGGAACCTCACCATTTGCATTTCTCATGGTGTCATTGTGAAATCACCTCAGAACCACAGGACAATGTGCAAAAGAAGCAGCGAAAAAGTTGAACTTCTTGTGCTATCTATCTATCTGTCTATCTATCTATCTATCTATCTATCTATCTATCTGTCTGTCTGTCTGTCTGTCTGTCTATCTATCTACCTATCTATCTATCTATCTTTCTATCTATATAAATACTTACTTATGAATGATAGGTCTAGAAGACAAAAAGGTACCGAAAGGAAACACAGTTTTTATTTTCAGACGTTTTTCCTTCAAACTAGAGTCCATATCTATTTTCTTTTTCTCCCTCCTCCCCCCTCCCTTTTTTTCTTTTGTGTTTTTGGAACAGACCATCACCATGCAGCTCTGGCTAGCCTGATGCTATGTAAACAAAGGGACACTAAAGGGTGTTGCAATAATCTCCATAGACCGTCTGAGTACTGTGATTATAGGTATGAGCTACCATCGCTAGCAAACTATATATATATATATTTAATCCATTTTTTCCAGGTTTCATGTCAGTTCATTTATTTTTCTTCTTTTCCCTCTTCCCACTTAGGGACAAAGTTTCATCCTGTATCCCAGCTCATCTGAATCTCACTGTATAGCCCAGGCTTTTGAGAAACTTGGGGCTAGTCCTTTTGCCTTAACCTCCTGAGTGCTGGGATTACAGATATGAGCCACTGCAGATCCACACAAATACAGCTGTATATCATTATGTTGTGCAGGGAATCAAACCAGGAGCTTACAACAGTAGGCTAGCCTTCTACTTTTGAGCCATGTCCCTAATCCTCATCATCTGGATAGACCTCATAAGACCTCGAATTTTATTTTATTTTATTTTGTGTGTGTGTGTTGCAATCACCTGTAGGAGTCCACTTTCTCCTTGTTTTCTTACTTTGATGACACAAAATATATGAAAGTATGCATAATAATGGTATTACATGTGATTTTGTTCAATTTATGTAAAGAAAAACAGGAGAATGTCTTCAGGCACACTGTAAATAATGAAAAGTTTATGTATAAGCATGTCTGAAAATAAATACTACGAACAGAGGCAAAAGTTATGAGGATACTTGGGGTGAAAATTATATACTTTACATGAATGGGTCATTTACAATGAAAATTGAATTGACAATATAAATAAGTTCATATATATCAACTATAAATTCATATTACATGGTGGATAGCACTACATTTAAAGCTTAGACTTACTGTGTTTGAGAAAATAAGAATTAAAAAATTAGCCATAGTGTATAAGCCTGTACCTTGTCAGCCCATTTCCCTCTGTTCCAGAAGTTAAAGGCTATTCTCAAACTGACTGATTTTGCAAAATTTGCTGTTCTAGAAAGATAATAGGTTATAAGACTGCTGTTTCTGCTTTTGTAATCAAATTTGTTTTTTTTTTCTGCTTGAAAAGATGACTAGAACTCCAAGACATATGTTAAAGTTAGAGCCTGCCCACACATATACAAAATACATATGATCTTGTGGGGTTTGTCTTTTAAAATCTTGTAAACTTGTACAAACACTGGAAATCAAGCTGGTGCTTTCTGAGACAATTAGGAATCGTGCTACCTCAAGATCCACCTATAGCACTCCTAGGCATATATCCAAAAGATGCTCAAGTATTCAACAAGGACATGTGCTCAACCTTGTTCATAGCAGCTTTATTTATAATAGCAGAAGCTGGAAACAACCCAGATGTCCCTCAGTTGAGGAACAAATACGGAAATTCTGGTACATTTGCACAATGGAATACTACTAAGCAATTAAAAACAAGGAAATAACGAAATTTGCAGACAAATGGTGGGAACTAGAAAAGATCATCTTGATTGAGGTTTCCCAGAAGCAGAAAGACACACATGCTATATACTCATTTATAAGTGAGTATAATATTTAATGTAATAGAATATATATTATATGAATATCATTATATATTATATGAATATCATTTGTACAATATAAATATACATAATATGAAATATAATATTATATATTATATAGAATAAACATCTTAAAATCTGTATAGCTGAAGAAGCTAAGCAAGAAGGGGGACCCTGGGTAAGATGCTCAATCCTCATTGAGAAAGGCAAGGGGATGGACATCAGAAGAGGGAGAAAACAGGGAACAGGACAGTAGTCTACACACAGAGAGCCCTTGAAAGACTCATACCCTGCAGGGTATTCTGAGACTCATAGCCAAACTTTGGGCAGAGTACAGGGAATCTTATGAAAGAAGGGGGAGATAGAAAGACCTGGAGGGGACAGGAGCTCTACAAGAAGAGCAACAGAATAAAAAATCTGGACACAAGGGCCTTTTCTGAGACTGATATCCAAACCAAGGACTATTAATGGAGATAACCTAGAACCCTTGCACAGATGTAGCCCATGGCAGCTCAGTATCCAAATGGGTTCCCTAGTAATGGGAACAGATACTGTTTCTGACAAGAACTCAGTGGCTCGCTTTTTGATCATCTTCCCCTGAAGAGGGAACAGCCTTACCAGGCCACAAAGGAAGACAATGCAGCCAGTCCTGATGAGACCTGATACACTAGGGTCAGAT
This sequence comes from Pachyuromys duprasi, assembly GCA_028658305.1. NCBI lineage: Eukaryota > Metazoa > Chordata > Mammalia > Rodentia > Muridae > Pachyuromys > Pachyuromys duprasi. The sequence continues at coordinate 36,237,225 of CM053743.1, forward strand.
GGAAGGGGAGGAGGACCTCCCCTATCAGTGGACGAGGGGAAGGGCATGAGAGAATAGGAAGGTAAGGAGGGGATGAGGGAGAGGGCTATAGTTGGGATACACAGTGAATAAACTGCAATTAATAAAAAATAAGTTAATTTAAAAAGAAAACAAACAAAAATCTTTGGACTAACAGTATTTGAGACCTTACCTAGAAAACGCTGGTCCTGGCCAGTTTCTTTCATTTTTATTTTGTATTAATTTTTTAAAATAAAAAGCCTATGTTTTACTAAATTTAGTATAAGTAACTAAAATTCTAACTTGAGTCACATTGGTGAATTTCTGAGTGACACAAGAACCAAAAGAATTTAAGAATATGTAAGGTTTCTCAGTTACTTTTCTAATATTGTGGTAAAGCATAATGAGCACTGGAACTTATAAAAGAAACCTTTCATTTGGGCCTTACAATGTCAGAGGGTTAGAGTTCTTAACTATCATGGTGGGGATCATAGCAGCAGGTAAGAAAGGTACTAGAACAATAACTGAGAGCTTATCTACTGATCTGCAAGCGGAGGCAGATAATGCTAATGGGAATGGAAGAAATGACTTAAGATTTTGAAACCTGAAAGCCCCAGCCCCTTACAAACCTTCTCCAATAAAGCCCCACCACTTTCCAAAAGGCCACACCTTCTCCAGTGAGGCCACACCTTCTAAGGCTTGACAAACAATTCAATCAACTGAGACCCAAGTCGTCAGATTGATCACCTTACAGGGTCTATTCGCATCCAAGAGGTAATTTTAAGAATTTAAAAACCATAATATCATATCAAACATGTTCTTCAGAAAGTATTAGCTAAAATATTAAAGACATTAACACTGATATATTAGCTAAAAGACACCAACACACGCCAATAATTGCTAACGTTATTTTAAATTTATATAATGAACAAATAAATTTTGAGAATTTTTGTCTTTAATATAAATAACACAATGTACCATTTTTTAGTGTTATTTCTATAATTTCATTTGCAAAATCAACTTTGAGTTATACTCTTTATTAATTCATCAAAGTCACTTCCTATAAAACTCCTAGAATTTTAAATAATTATATTGCTACTTTCTTTTTCAAAGGTCCCATCTTGGTGATACTATTTTGTCACTCTTATAAGCATCTTGAAGTAGGAGAGGTGAGATAGCTAGCTATGAGGAGCTTTGATCTCCCTTTAGGGTTTAAAAGCAACCTCAAAGATCCCTCATAACTAAATGGACTGAAAATATAACTGAGAAAAAGCTCCTGGGCTCACCAGAGAGTGCTGTGTTTGGAAGAGAAGAATCCCAGCAACAACAACAAAAAGATGCAGTGTAGTATCTTGTCAGGATGCATATCTTCAATTTTTTAATTTGTTTGTTTGTTTTCCCAGTACACAGGGCCATTTGATGCTTTAAAACACTCTTACTGCAGTCTGTTTCCCCCCCCTCTCTTTTTTTTCTTTTTTATTATTAGTTACATTTTCTTAACTCTGCATCCCAGGTGAATCCCACTCCCTCATTCCCTCCCAATCCTACCCTCCTTCCCTCATCTACTCCCTGCCCCTTTCCAAGTGCACTGATAGAGGAGGACCTCCTCCCATTTTATCTGGCCCTGGTTTATCAGGTCTCTTCAGGACTGGTTGCAAAGTACTCTGGAGCCTAGTAGGGCTGCCCCTCCCTTGCTGGGTGGGGAGGTCAAAGAGTCTGCCATTGAGTTCATGTCAGAAATAGTTCCTATTTCCCTTGCTAGGGTACCCACTTGGATCTTGAGCTACCCAGGGCTACAGGCAAGCAGAGGTTCTAGGTTATATCCACACATGGTTTGGCTCTTCTTGTGGAGGTAATGAGACCATTTGTTCGGCCAGTTGGAAGGCAGCGCCATCTTCGTCTGAGACACGCCCCTTCCTTTCCTCTAGGGCAGGAGCTGCCACAGGAAGTGCCTCCCTCTCTGAGGTGAGATCAACGGTTACTGGATTCGCCATTTTCTTTTCGCCTCTCCCTCTGGCGTTGCTGGTAAGCCCAGTTTGCGAATTCGGTTTTATCAATAGTTCGCAGAGATCATCTCTAATTGTTAATACCTGACTGCACAACCAATTCTTAAAGCACTCCTTGTCGACTGCTGAACACATCCCCTGGAGAAAGAAATGTTTGTGTTGGATTTCCCTAACCGCACAGCACCTTAGGTCACAGGGTTAGAAGGATGCAGGGAAGGGAAATTCAGTGTCGCAAAGTGAGTCTTGATGGTCATTTTATTTTTTGTTTCTGGAGCCAGTCTGCCTGTCCTTTTCAATGGTAGGCAAGACTAGCTTCGACTTCAAAGCATGGCTTCCGAGCACTGTGGTCCAGGTTGGCTCTGTCATGCTCTGCCACGCTCAGCCACATTTACAGTGGGAGGTGGTGAGTCAGGTGTCCGGTTAGAGATGTTTTCCTGCACGAGGTAATTTGTCCACAGAAGAGTGCCCATTTTCGTAGAAGCTAATGATTTCTAGAGAGACAAGTTTGGGCACCCTGGTCTGTAGAAAAAGCTACTGAGCTTTCAGAGGTTTGGCATGCACGGTCCACTCAGGAGTGGAAGATAGACAGCCTTATTAAATGGGTCCTAAACTCTTTCTGCTGCTGGGCCTGGCCTGGAAATCTGTAGAAATTATTATTATTATTTCTTCAGTAACATTGTATGAGAAAAGAAGTGACAATAGATTTATTTTTGTATGGAAGCAGTTTAGAACTCAAAGGTGTTTTTTGTTGTTGTTTGTTTTTTGTTTGTTTGATTTGCTACATTAGGAGTGGGCTGCCTGAATTATTTAGTGTGAAGCATAAGTAGGAGGCATAGACAGTAGACAGCCAAGAGAGAATTACAGACAGACAAACCTTGGGCATACTGGACTTGTATATAGATTTTAAAGTTTCTTCAAGTTCTTAATCTTCAGTTGGCTTTGTTTTTGATAATTTTGTGTACTCTGACAGTAATTTTGATTTCTGAAATCCTTACTTACTCTGCCACAGGAGATGCATAAATATCTGAAATTATGAAGCTGGAATTGCAGAGGAGTTGTTTTTATAAAGAATGAAGGCCATTTATATACAGAGTATAATATATCTTAACAAATTGATTATGTGACTATGAAAACAAGTAAAAAGTGATTTGAATCATTCTAATACTTGTTTTTCCCATAGGATTTGTGAATCGTAAAATACGTGTGTAATTTTTAAAATGTGTAAATTTTGTCCTTCAGTATTTACAGTAGTGGAAGAACATACACAGTACAGATGTGAGTTTGAGGGAAAATACTTTTTCTTCAGTAAGAAAGTAAAAAGTTTACTAGAAATGACCTAGAAGTGAGATTTGATGTAGATATCTTTAAAAAGGAATTGACTTCAAGCAGGATCCAGAGGTGTACACAGTGGTAGAAAGGATAGTACTCAGTGGCTACTTGGTTGAAACAAGACTGATCCCAAATCACCCTGTGTTAGAGGTATTTATGTAAAAGAAACTTTAGAAAGTTATATAAAGAAGCATTAAAAATGCTTCCCTATATTTCATGGGTCTTTTTTGAATTTTAAAAAGCAGAATATTTTACTGTGCAATGATTGGGATATGCTGAGGAAATAAAGAAAAAAACTGGTTTCTGCAAAAATCAGAAAAGTCATAGGTAGGGGTTGAAGTTAAAAACAATTAGCGTTACCTAATAAAGAGTATATAGTAAAGGTTTCTCTTGTCCTCATCCTCCTCAGTTTCTTTTGTCATCTGTTTTTGTTTGTTTGTTTGTTTTTGTTTGTTTTTTTGTGACAGCAGTTTCAGTTATTGGGATGGAATCACAGAGTAGTATGTATTTTCTGAGGAATCTTAGTCACTGTGTTGAGAGTATGAACTAGTACAGCCATTATGAAAAACGTGTGTGAGCTTGTCAAAAAAAATTAAAAATGGAACTTAATATGATCCAGCTATGCTTTGTCTTGACATAAAGCTAAACCACAAAAGTATTTCTTTCTTATTCATGTTCATTTCTGCCCATTTTCATAATAGAAGTGGAATCAGCCTTAATCAGACTATCAAGAGATGAGTAGGTAATGAAAACATGATACATAGAAACAACCATAATGAGAAATGAAATTATGAAATGTATATGAAAATGGGTTGAACAGTAAGACATTATATAAAAGGAGAAAACCCAGGCTCAGAAAGACAAGTGCTGCATTTCTCTGTTACGTTGCCAATTGTTAAATATGTGTATGTAGTTAGGAGTTGTCTGAGTCACTGTCATATTGCTGTGTGGAGACACCGTAACAAAGGTGACTTTTATAAAAGAAAGCACTTGGTTGGCTTGCTTACAGTGTTAGAGGGTTAGGCCCTTATCATCATGTCAGGGAACATGGAAGCATGCAGGCAGGTGTGGTGCTGAAAAAGTAGTTGAGAGTAACATGCAGATTCACAGGTTGTGAGAGTGTGAGAGACTGGACCTAGTACGGGCTTTTGAAGCTTCAAAGCTCACTTGCAACTCAACATGACTTAACAAGTTAAGAGACGGTTTCTACAATCAAGGACCATGTGTGGATGTGGACTGGAACCCCCGCAC
>CM053743.1:36255454-36284234 GCA_028658305.1 Pachyuromys duprasi
AAACTTGTACAACCTCTCTGGAAATCAATCTGGCGATTCCTCAGACAACTGGGAATAGTGCTTCCTCAAGATTTAGCTGTACCACTCCTTGGCATATATCCAAAAGAGGCTCAAGTATACAATAAGGACATTTGTTCAACCATGTTTGTAGCAGCTCTTTTTGTAATAGCCAGGAGCTGGAAACAACCCAGATGCCCCTCAACTGAGGAATGGATACAGAAATTGTGATACATTGACACAATGGAATATTACTCAGCAATAAAAAACAAAACAAAACAAGGATATCGTGAAATTTGCAGGTAAATGGTGGAAACTGAAAAGGATAATCCTGAGTGAGCTATCTCCGAAGCAGAAAGACACACAGGGTATATACTCACTCATATAAACATATACTATAGGATGAATCTACTAAAATCTGTACACCTAAAGAAACTAATCAAGAGCGAGGATTCTTGCTAAAATGCCCAATCCCTATCCAGAAGCACAAAGGGGATAGACATTGGAAGAAGGAGAGGGCAGGAATGTGTCAGGAGACTGCCATAGAGGGCCTTGGAAGGGCTCTGCCCTGCAGACTGTTGATGCAGATGCTGAGACTTATGGCCAGCACTTGGGTAGAGTGCAGGGAATCTTATGAGGGGAGTGGTAAATAGTGGGATCTGGAGAGGACAGGAACTCCACAAAGAGAGCAACAGAACCAAATGGTCTGAGCACAGGGCTCCTTCCTGAGACTGATGGTCCAACCAGGTACCATGCATGGAGGTAGCCTAGGACCCCTGCACAGGTGTGGCCCATGGCAGTTCAGTGTCCAAGTGGGTTCCATAGTAATGGGAACAGGGACTCTCTGTAACATGAACTGATTGGCCTGCTTTTTGAAAACCTCCCCCTGAGGGGGGAGCAGCCTTACCACGCCACAGAGGAAGAAAATGCAGCCACTCCTGATGAGACCTGATGGGCTTTGATCAGAGGGAAGGAAAAGGAGAACCTTCCCTATCAGTGGTCTTGGGTAGGGACATGGGTGTCGAGAGGGGAGGAAGGGAGAGGTTAGGATGGGAAGAAGGAGGGAACTACAGGGGTATATAAGATGAATAAAGTGTAATTAATAAAGAATTTAATAAAAAAGAAAAAAGTAAAAGAGTAAGCTTGGAAGATGGTAATGAAAAGGAAGTTGTTCTTATGGAAGAGGAATTAGCTGAGAAGTCTTAGGATATATTAGGATACTATGCTATTACTGAGAGCTGGAACATTGTTTTTTACTTTAAAAATTTTTTTATTAATTACACTTTATTCACTTTGTATCCCCCCTGTAATTCCTTCCCTCCTTCCCTCCCAATCCCTGCCTTTTTCCCCTTTCTCTACACATGCCCTTCCCCAAGTCCACTGATAGGGGAGGTCTTCTTTTCCTTCTTTCTGATCCTAGTATATTAGGTCTCATCAGGTGTGGCTGCATTGTCTTCCTCTGTGGCCTGGTAAGGCAGCTCCCCCCTCAGGGGGAGGTATTCAAAGAGCAGGCCAATCAGTTCATATCAGAGACAGTCCCTGTGGAACACTGTTCTTATGTGTATTTTTACTTAAAATCACTAGAAGCACACTAGGTTTCTGATCAAGATTGTGATATGATGAAAGTGGTGTTTAAAAAAAAATCTAATCTATGCACTATTTGTTGTGTGGACTAGAGTGGCAAAATTTTATTATCTAACCAGTAAAAATGAGCTAAAATGGTTTAGGGCCTCTAATTGTACTATAAATCTGAGGTCTTTCCAAGGACAGATGAAGAAAAAATGACTTGTAGAAAAGTGAAGGGTTAAAACTAACATCAGAAGGTATTGGGCCAAGTAAGTAGGCTATCTATTTTTGAAAAAAACATTAAAATAGAATATTTTCACAGTATATTGAATTAATTTTGGTTTAGTAATTATTTTGTTCTGTGACATATTTAAAATATTTACAATAACTGAAATTTTAAAAAAATCAAAATGAAAATGAAAAGAATGGGTAATGAATGGTGGTAAATTCTTTGTGTAGAAATTATGCAATGTAAACGAATAAACTGTAATTAACATAAAAATAAAAATTTAATTAAAAGAAAAATCCTCACTAAAAGTGTATATTGGGGCATTTACTTTATTGTTGCATAAGCGCTATTTTTTAAATAAGTTAGTGATTAGTAGTTAGTAGTATTAAGGTAAAACAACAGGAAATTACACACAAATATGTTCTTATCTTTGTTTTAAAGAAGTAGTTATCACTCTTGGACTTTTGTGTTTCGAAGAGCATATCCATTTAGTGAAACTAATTAACCTGGTGTTCTGTTTACTTGGTAGAAGAGGTGCTCAATTAATTGGATTATCTATCTTTGAGGAACTGGTTTATGAACTATTTAAATATTTTGACTAATAAACCTTTATCAGTTTGTAAAGAAAAGAAATTATGGAATGTAGCAGTTACATACAGGTAACATGTACTCTGAATTATGCATCCTTAGTTCTTAGCCATACATACGGAAGTAAAAGGGTGGTAGGAATCAGTTCAGTATGTTACATTGGAAGGCACAAATGTGCTTATTTTCAGAAAATACTTCGGAGACCTATTTGGTAACAGCAAATATGTCAAGAATGACATACATTTATTAAAACAGGATTATGGTTTTAAATATATATTTTATTATCAAACACAACAGAGGAAAATCTACTAGGTTCAAGTTGTGTGTCATTGTTGCAGATTTTGTAATCCTGTTAATATTGAGAAAACTTTCCAGAAAATACTGTTTTGCAGATAGTGGGAGAGGTTTACTTTTTTTATTTAAAAAAACATTTATTATTTTATTAATTACAGTTTATTCACTTTGTATCACACCTGTAGCCCCTCATCAGTCCCCTTCCAATCCTATCATCCCTCCCTCATCTTTCCCCATACCCCTTCCCAAGTCCTCTGATAGGGGAGGTCCTCCTCCCCTTCCATCTGATCCTAGCCTATCAGGTCTCATCAGGACTGGCTGCATTGTCTTTCTTTGTGGCCTGGTAAGGTTGATCCCTCTTCAAGAGGTCGTGATCAGAGAACCAGCAAATGAGTTCATGTCAGAGACAGTCCCAGTTCCCCTTGAAGGAACCCACTTGGAGACTGAGCTGCCATGGGCTACCTCTGTGCAGGCATTCTACCTTATCTCCATGAATGGTCCTTGGTACAAGTATCAGTATCAGAAAATACCCCTGAGAATTTTTGGTTCTGTTGCTCTCCTTGTGGAGCTCCTGTCCCCTCCAGTTCTTTCTGTCTCCCACTTTGTTCATTTCCCTGCACTCTGCCCAAAGTTTGGCTATGAGTCTCAACATCTGCTTTGATACTTTGCTGGGTAGAGACTTTCAAAGGTCCTCTGTGGTAGGCTCCTGTTTTGTCCCCTGTTTTCTCCCTCTTCTTATGTCCATCCCATTTGCCTTTCTGAGTGAGGATTGTTCATCTTACTAAGGTCCTCCTTCTTGGTTTACTTTTTTAAATTTAGAAAGTATTAGTATATAGATATAGCATAATTAGAATGCTTTCCTAGCGTGCTCAATGAGCTGCCTAAAAAATTAGTATGGTGGCTCATGTCTGTAATCCCTGTATGTGGAGTGTGGACACAGCCTAATCAGATGATCTAGACCATTCTTTGATACATAATGAGGTTAAGGCCTGTGTGGACAGCTTGATTCTCTTCCTTGTTTACACTCATATATTAATAAATGGTCTTCATGAACCAATAATACTATATGCTTTCAAAATCTGCCAGAGACCATATAAAATATAGCTATCAATCATGAAGCTGATTTTAAATATAATGATGTATAAGAATGCCCTCTGGTTTTGGAGAAAGAACAGTAAGACCTAACAGAGTCTATTAAGTTACAGAGTATACCATCATACTTCAATTTTTACAAAAATTTTTTCTAGATTATTTTGAAGGAAAATGTGAGAAATTATAAGTTATATAAAATTTATATAGTTATATAAAATTATATAACTATTTTAAGAATAGTTTCAAGTTAATTACATGTAGATTTTGTATGATTATTCTCTCCATTAGAAAAGACTCTTTTAATGTTGATAGTAGATTTGAAGTTTAAAGAAAGCAATACTTACATGAGTTCGCATCCCAACAACTATTTTTCTTATCTGTGTAACTATTTGCTTTAATTTTTTTGGCTTTAATTTTTTTTAAAGCAAGAAAACTTTTATTCATGTTCCATGTGTATTACAACAATCACTCATATCCTTTGTTTCATTGCTATTTTTGTCATATGCAAGAAAATTATCCAAATTTTTAAAATGGTGTGTGTCTGCCACAAAACATAAAAATGTCAGAGAATAACTTGCAGGAGTCATTTATCTCCATTGTTGGCCTGTGGATTGAACCAAGGTCATCAAAGCACTGTACCTGCTGAGGACCAGACTAATTTCTTAATTTCAGGGTTCTCTTTCTGTTGCTTTAAGAAGCATATGCTGTTGTGTAGGGTATCAGGAGAAGACATTTCACAGTACTGTAGCAATCTTCAGGTGAAATTAAACAATGTGCTTTTATAAACAGTTCTAAAATGTCACTAAAGTTTGCTGAAAAAGCTGTGCTATTTCTGGGTTGTTTTTGTTGTCTGAATTAGGAACAGATGCTTTGATGACTTTCCCCGTATACATGTGTGATCTGCATCTAATTGTCATCAATTCAACTTTGTGTCTTTTAGGCAAGACATAAAGACAATAAAGGATTCAGCTAGTCATTAATTGACACTGGAAATTAAAGTGAATGGGCAGTGGCAATTTATTAACTTAATAGGTTTTATTATTTGTTTTGTGGTGAATATTATTAATATGTTTTATGTTGTCAATATGTTTCCCAGTATGAAATGTCCATTGTAATCAAAATAATATGCTCATTCCTTCTCACTCATTTTCTCACATTTCTTAAAATCCTTCTGACCTTGCTAGGGTAGGTTAAAGTCCCATTCTCATTTATCTGTCTTGTGTGTATGTGTCTGTGTGTGTGTGTGTGTGTGAGAGAGAGAGAGAGAGAGAGAGAGAGAGAGAGAGAGAGAGACAGAGACAGAGAGAGACAGAGAGAGAGAGACAGAGACAGAGAGAGAGACAGAGACAGAGACAGAAAGAGAAAGGTGGAGAGAGGGAGAGAGGAAAAGAAAAAAAGCCCTGCTGAAACTGAACAATCCCAGTTAGAAACAAAATCACAGTGATTCTAACTGCAGACAAACCAAAACAGTTGGTTTTGTGATTTATATAGGAATCTAGGTTTGTATGAGAAGAATACTTTTATATCTTACACACTGAAAATTTTACTGTCAATAAATATTTTACTATAGCTTAAATAATACTATACTTAAATAATTACTATTAATTACAATTTATTCACTTTGTATTCCAGCTGTAGCCCCCTCCCTCATTTTCTCTCAGTCCCACCCTTCCTCCTTCTTCTCCCTTATACCCCTCCCCTAATCTTCTCATAGGGGAGGTCTTCCTTCCCTGCTGTCTGATTCTAGCCTATCAGGTCTCATCACTGTTGTCTGAATCCTCTTTCTCTGTGGCCTAGTAAGGCTACCCCACCAGTGGGAGGTGATCAAAGAGGAGGCAACCGAATTCATGTCAGTGACTGCCCCTGTTCTTACTAGGGAACCTCCATGGAGACTGAGCTGCTCATGGGCTACATCTGAGCAGGGAGTCTAGGTCCTCTCCATGCATAGTCCTTGGTTGACTCATCAGTCTGCAGTGGCCCCTGGGCTCAGAACTTTTGGCTCAGTTGGTCTCCTTGTGGAGCTCCTGTGCCTTCCAGGTCTTATATCTCCCCCTTTGTCCTGAAGATTTCCTGCACTCTGCCCCAAATTTGGCTATGAGTCTTAGCATCTGTTTTGATTCCCTGCTGGGTAGAGTCTTTCAGAGGCACTCTGAGGTAGGCTTCTGTTCTGTTTCCTTTCTTTTCCCACATCTGATGTCTATCCTGTTTCCCCTTCTGAATGAGGATTAAGCATCTTCCCTAAGGTCCTCTTTATTTTGTAGCTTCTTGAGGAATATAGATTTTAGTATGTTTATCCTATATTATAGGCTAATATCCACTTAAAAGTGAGTATATACCGTGTGTATCTTTCTCCTTCCTCACTCAGGATGATCTTTGCTAGTTCCATCCATTTGCTTGCAAATTTCATGATTTCCTTGGGAACCAGAGATATATTGTTATACTTTTCAACGTATAAAACACATAAGCTCCAGAGATATGTGTGTTTGGTTTAAATGATATTCCAACATTTAACAACAGAAATGCTACATGAGCATCTTCCTGCTTCTCTATGGAGCACTGGGCCTCACTCACTCATGGCAGCAGTTGTGCACATAGGGCATGGACAGCATGTCCAGGATTTCTTCACTTTGGCTTTCTTTCTCACCGCTTCTTCTCTTACTTTCTGTATCTGGTAACCATTTGCATTTACAGTTCTTAAAGCAAACAGTTCACATCCTATATGGACAAATAGTGGTTTAAAATTGTATTTAACTATGTGCATATATTTTGTCTTATGTTACGTAAAATATGTTCATACATACTTTTTCCCATCACTGAACCCTTAGTGCTGTATATATTCTGGAAACTCTGTTTTGATCAGTTTTATTTCTGTAGCTTTCCCACTGGGAAATTGTAATCACTCTTTGTTTAATTCAGCTGTTACATAAATACGTTGAAATGCTCCACTATTTCAGTTCCTACTGTGAAAATATTTTGTAAGAAGCAGTATTAAAACACTTTTTCTTCCTCCTAGCTCTCTAGATTGTAAGAATTTGAAAGCAGCAAAGAGTGTAGAGCTTATTGAGAATGGCACCTCATGACACCACTGAGATCTAGAAATGAAAAACATGGGCCTTCAACTACAACGTGGACCTCATGATTCTAATGCAAATCCAGGTTACATTTTAAGTAGAAACTCATCACTTTAATGGTCTGGGTAAAGCAAATAAAATCGATTACACTGCAATACTTAGACTTTTCACTTAACAATCCAAATGAACTTGTGTATATTATTACCTTCTGTGGCTCAATTTTATTCTCACAGAATCCATAGATGATTAGTTTGGTTATTATTTTCAGTTAGAATAGTGACAGTATAGGAATAGAAACAGAAAACCAAACTAAACCAACCAAACAAACAACATCCAAAAAAAAAACCAGTGAGGAATTACGGAAGTCCTGATGTTGTAGGTAAGATTTTGAGTCTTGGCATGTCTCCAGTTTGGTGCCTTTAGTCACTAGAATCTGACTTGTCACCATCTAACTTCTCTCTTGCTTTGTAAAAACTGTAAGAACTGGTATAATGTGGGGTAGTGATTTCCTTTTTGACCTGTGATTCAGGAAGTTTTACCTTTTAGTCTTAAGCAATTCTTCCTTTATTACACATTTTTATTATAGCATATTTCTATTGTTCTGTTTCTCTTTCTGTTGACCATTTTACCTAACTGAAATTCTGAATTTAATTATAGTTGTTAAAATGTATCTTAACAATGTATGTCTCTCAAAACAAACAAAAAACTTTAGCTTTTGATGATTTTGGGTGAATAAAATTCTCTTTTAGTAAGACATACTGCATTTTTTCCTGTTAAGTGTAATTTTTAGCTGAAAATTACTAATTTCATCCTTTCAGTGAAAAGGGTGTTAAGGTAATAAGTGCCATTTGTATTGTGGTGGTTTCTGTTCAATATGTATTACAGTTTTATTTCCAAAAGCTGTCCTTAGAGTGAGGGGCAGTGGAAGGAGCCAAAGGAGGAGGAAGTTGATTTTACAATTGGGAAAGAGAATTTAGAAATGTTATAACAAATACCTCAATCAGTGTAGTGTAATCCTGAGCAGTAAAGATTAATGTTCAAGGCTTTCAAAACTGTACTGAGGTGTGTGAAGTGAAGCATGACAGATCAAGCTGGTGTTAGATGAAGGATCTTAAGGAAAATCTTGGGTATGTCATCTTATCCTGTTCCTGAGTCTTAATACACACTGATTTGTAGGAACTTAGAAAAAAGCAGATAATCCAAACATGAAATATTTCATTCTTAGCTTAATTGTTTTCATGCAACTGTTTATTTTACAGGTCTGAAAGAAAGCCAGCTCTGCTTAACTGTGACTACTTTTGGAATCATAACAATATATGAATTTCTTTTCCTTAACAGAATTGAAGTCTGTTATAAATGACTATTCATCAATTTTTCTTTACAGATTAGTGCTTAAATATTTATCTGTATGAAAATGTTGTAAAGCTGAATTCATTTAAGAAAGACACTGACCAGCAGGGTATCGAAGCAGATGCTGAGATTCATAGCCACATTTTGGGCAGAGTGCAGGGAATCTTATGGAAGAAGAGAGAGGTAGAAAGACTTGGAGGGGACAGGAGCTCCACAAGGAGACCAACAGAGCCAAAAAATCTGGGCTCAGAGGCCACTGCAGAGACTGATCAATCAACCAAGGACCATGCATTGAGAGGACCTAGACTCTTTGCTCAGATGTAGCCCATGGGCATCTCAGTTTAAATGGGGATTCCTTAGTAAGGGGAGCAGGAACAGTCACTGGCATGAGCTCAGTTGCCTCCTCTTTGATCACCTCCCACTGGTGGGGTGGCCTTACTAGGCCACAGAGAAAGAGGATCCAAACAGTCTTGGAGGGAACCTGGGACTGGGAGGATGGGAGTGAGGGCCTACAGCTGTGATACAAAGTGAATAAATTGTAATAAGTAATAATATATAATTAAATAATGATTTTCATTTTATGCCCTTACACCTTTTGTAAATGGGTCTTTAAAATAAAAGTACAATATTCTAAAATCTATAGTATTTTGAATAACTACATTTCATTAAATATGCAGTTTTTTCACAATGTATTATATTATAAAAATCTTGTTACAGGCATCTCTTGATAATTATTGCTAGGTTTTTTTTTCCTCTTCTGCAATGTTGTCTGAACCTTGGGTACCGGAGTGTTTTGTAGATTCAATTGGACTGTGCTCCCCAATTCCGCGTTTGATTGGCTTTGGTTTTCTTTATTGTTTTCTCTCTTTTGAAGAGAGATTCCTTGATGAGGAATGAGGACTATACTTATCTGTGGGCATAAAAACAGTGTTTACATTGTTGTTAGGGACTCTGCTGGTTTAGTAAAGTGGTGGTTGTAAACATTCTTCTCTAGTATCTGTGACTTCACTAGCACCGAGCAGTTGGCTAGATTTCCAGTAAGTGGTAGGCATTTACTTTTGTGTAAGTGGTCTCTGGGTCCTGTGTCTGAAGTGCATGCTGTCTTTAGCAACAGGGACTTACCTTTCTCCACTGGTGGGAACCAAAGACAATAGCAAAATGCTATATTATTTGCTAATCTCTTGGACAGGCATAATCAACAATGCAAAAAGAGGCTTTTCATGTCTGGTATTGGGGTTTTTGTTAGGTCATCTTTGGCTCTTGTAGGGTACACTGTCAGCTCTGATGAGAAAAGTTTATTTCAACTACATTTGTTCTTTTTGTATTCACAGAATGTTTGTATACACAAATGTATTTTTTCCAGCGTCTTATAGAAATCTTATAATAGACTTTCCTTTGGTTAATGTTACTCTGTTAACCAGTAAAAAGGGTTCATCCCTGGAAAGGATAATTTCCTTCTCTAAGAAGTCAGTAGTTTCCTGTAGCTCTCTGTCAGCAAATGAGAACCCACCAAAATTTTCTTCTTTGACATTAGAATGTTCACTTGATATTTCTTTTTTCAGTCTTGTTTATGAAGCCATTTCTTCATAAATTATTTCGTAGGAGAGACTGTTCCATAGTAGACATCGTAGTGTTCTCACTTTTGTAATCTTTCCACCTCATCTCCCGCAGCGTTCCTTGAGCCATAGTTGCAGAGGCTGTGTAATTCTGTTTTTATATTCATTGTTGTATACAGTCAAAGTTATCCATTGTTAATAGGAACACAAAGAGGCTTGTTTTGGTAATTGTTGATGCAAGTATTATTTTATATGCTTTATTATAAGTAAGGTATTTGGCACTTTTTGTTTTACATGTTATCTTGGTATGTATTTGAAACACACTTTATATAGCTACATGTGTCAAACCTAGATTCTAGAGTTGGAAAAGAAACCCTTTTCATGTCTGCTTGAGTTTATTAAATGTTTGTTTGAACATAGGTGTACAGCTATTTACTTGAGTAGAGGTAAGGTATTATTGGCTATACCATGGAAGAAAATGAAATCCAGATAAACTTCTTAAGGACAGATGAAGCTTCATGGACTCTTTCTCTACTCATGATGAAACATTGAAGGTTCTAATCTTATGCAAGTCTTGAACGGCTAAGTGCCGCTGTGATCTGTTACATCCAGAAGGCATTGTTTTGCTCACCTCAATCCATCCACTGACTTTTACATTCTTTCTGAACCTCTTCTATGATAGTAGGACCAAGCATATCGGCAGCCTTTTGGCATGTAGTTTTTGCGTTAACCACTGCCTGTGTGCAGTAAGCTTTCATGATGAAGACTGAGGTACACACTGTTCTATATAAAAAAACACATGAATATTTAGAAGACAATTTGACATTATGACCATATTGCAAAACAAAATTTAGTAGGCCTCTTATCAAATAAAAATGTGGTTGGTTGTGAACACAACAGTCATTCCTCTATTGTAGTAGAGGGCACATCCATTGCAGATGTACAGAAGTACAGTTATTTCTTTGTGTCTGGAACACATTGTTTATTTGATGTTTTCAACCATCCAGGGAGTCTACTCTTTCTGCCTCTCCTGCGAAGATCCTTGAACCATGGAGGGAGGCGTGTGTTGTGAATAGCTCACTTACGGCTTAACCCTCCGCAGCTTTTTATTCTCTGGAAGTTTACCAGTTGAAGGTCTTTGTTAACTGCCATCTACTGAGAAGACAGAGCATTGCTGATGAATATTGAGGGATTTGCTGATCAATGGATATATCAATAAGTCATTAGAATTATTTAATTTTTTCATGTAGGTAAATAATATATTGAGGTCTTTTTTAGTGTAGGTGATATAGAGGTCCTTGTGCTGACAGATAAGGACTAGGGAATCTAAATGTTAAATGCAGTATTGTATATTCAAAGGAAGGGATGCATAACCTGGTATCTACTGAGAAGGTGGGGAGTGTACATCATGACCCTTGAGATATCTGTGTGGCCAAGAAAACCACACATCATCTCCTAGACCCTTACAACATATGTGAATTTGTTTTTCCCCGTTAATATATAGAGCCCAGTTTAGTGGAGGGTGTCACATGTATTTTATAAAGTTTTGATGAGATCACATCCTATTTATTTAGGTTACTTTGTGCTTTATTGTGCACACAGATTGAGTTAATTATCATGAGACAAGTTTTCACCAAATTATGCCATTCTTAAGCATTAGTGCTGTTATACCCAAGTCTCACAGACCCAAAGACCATCAAAGAGCCAATTCTGATGCAAACACAGTAGGGTCTTTTTATTATATTGACTAACTGTAAAGTGTTTTAATAATTGATTTAGGGGTTACAAATAAATTTTGGTGAATACCTAAGTTTGGTAATAAATTATAAAGGTGACATGTATATGCATAAGTGTATATGTGTACATGTATATTAAAGCTGTGTCTTGATCATCTTGAAGTCAGTTGTACTTCATTAGCAATGATTATAGCCAGTGCACATGTTATGGTCTCCCAAAAGTATTGCCAAAATGCCAGTTTCAAGGTTAGTATAAGAAAAGTATGGACTATTTTTTCAGTATCTTGTAATATCAGAAGTAAGAAGATACAGGGATGAAAGATAATTACTTGTCAGAATAGCATAGGAGACAACCTGAAATAGCCTTTAATAACCAAAGTTGGAACTGATTGAGCAACAAAATAAACAATAATACTTGGTGCTTGAAAAAAGATTAAAATAAGCTTGAGTCATTACTGCTATCAATAACTTATTCAAAATTAAAACAACTTATTCAAAAAGAGAAAAGATGGTTTAATAAGTATTGAAAATAGAGTTATGCAAAATACCACTGTACTATATGTCACAGACAATCTCATGTGTATTTTGCAATAAGTGGTAAAGATTAAGATAGAACAGAATTTGCATGAACTAAAGCGTCTTTCCAGTACACCTATTAACTACAACAACCTTTGGAAAATTCTGTTGCCAGTTTAAACAGCCAAGGTATACATCTTTGGAATAAATATTAGCATTGTCACTAGCCTTTTGATTTGATTTCCTGAGAATTTCATAGCACTGTTTTTTATGATATTCTTACCGGCATGTTATTTCATTCTAATTGAAAATAGCTCTGGTGAAAACTGATTTTATATACATACCTACACATATATACATATACATATATATATATATATACACACACATAATGGTGTCCTACAACATACATATATACATATATACATGTACATATATAGACATATATACATATATGTCTATGTATGTATGTATGTTGCAGGACACCATTATGTTGGAGATGGTTTTTCCTCCTACCCTGGAATAATAACTCATGAAATTCAATATATAGTATACCAATACCTGAGCCATATAGCTAGGCTTTTCTCTGACTAGATGAGAAATTAAAATAATACTAATTTACATTTTGCCATGTGGTTTGTTACCTGAGTTCAGGCACTAGTCATCTTATCTGCTCACACATTGTCAGCTGAATCCTGCATGCCTGGCTCTATCGGAGAATCCCTTCTGCCTGCCAGAAGTTCCACCCCTATTTCCTGCCTCAGCCATATGCCATATGATTTTTAATTGACAGGTGTTGTGTCCATACAATACACAAGAGAGTCCTTCAGCAATTAATATTAAAAGCCTGTACTTTATGTAAGGTAACATTAGAGGAAATGAATGAAAGAACTTTTTTTTGCAGTTTTTTTTCTCCATGTCAGGGTGTGTTTTGAATTTAAAAGTTTAAAAAATACTATTAAAATTAATTGAGATAATGAATAGGGGATGAAGTAAAACAGGAAGAACTGTTTGACTTTTTAGGTCTCAAGAAATAGAGTGAGACTTAAGCTAGAATCGATGTTGCAAAGGACAGATTTGTAATACTACCACATGAAAAAATGCTTTTTAAAAATATGCAGTTTAAATATGAATGCTCTTTATAATTATAGATATTGAAGAAGTAGAGGGAAAAGGTTATACTTGGGATGTGCTTTTAAAACTGTAAGCTTCAATACCTCTCTGCTTTTTATCCAAATTGTGCCCTTATGTAACTGAGGAAGCCCTCACTAAGTCTCCATTGAATGAGTGGAGGAGAAATTGCTTTCAAAGCACTGTAGGAAAATGGGATGCTAACCATAGATGAATCTAGATAAAGGCTGAATTCTAATCACTTTAGGGCACAGCAGTCTTTGTGTGGCATTACTTTATAAATAGTGGAAGTGTGTGTGGAGATTTTAGATGTTACAAAAAAGGAGCAGGGAGCTGCTTTCACCAAACAAGACCTAGTTAGCTTAAGACCTTGAATATAATACATGTTCATTAGATTGACTTCTATTGATTTTTTTGAAAAATAAATTAAAAGGCAATCTAAACATGTCATACAACAATGAAAAGTTTAAATATAGGCTATGTTAGCTACTTAGTAATTAAAATGAGCCAACTTTGATTGGTGTTGTTAGCCCGTTTTGAAATATCAACCTTCAAAGCCTTATAAACAGTGAAGTATCACAGTCTTGGCACTAATTGGGTCTTCTAAGGCTTTTAATAAGACTGAATGTCATTTACTTTAGCAGTTAACAGATGACTAGATTATAAAGCCCCACTACTTCCCAAAAGTTTGTCAGGGTTCATTGGTAAAAATCAACTGCAAAGCATTCAGCTGAAAATCTAGGATTATTAGTGTAGGGGAACCTACAGCTACAGAAAGAACACAAATCCATTCTGGCTGCTACCAGTCACTGTATAGCAGCAAGTCCTCTTACCATTTTTTCTAGACAGTGTGAAGGACAGAAATCCGTGGCTGGACCTGCTTTCCAGCACCTTTAATTGCTTATTACCTGGCGGCATCTAGCAGGCCCATAGGCTCATCTTGCCCTTTTCTTTTTGTGTCTGCCTCTTGGAGAAAACTAGCAATCTGTTTCTTGAACAAATTCTCTTGATTTCTCTCTGACATCATTGGCCTTTCTTTCTTTGTATTTCCTTTGCCTTACGTATCTTCCTGGCCTCTGAATTTTGCAACTGCCTAGGGTTTATGTTACTTTCTACCGGTGCATAACAAATTACCATAAACTTGGTGTTTTAAAATAACATCCATTTTATAATCTCAGTTTATATGGAGCAGAAGTCTAGTCATAACTCAGCTGAATCCTCTTTTATGACTGCACTCAGGGTGTCATCTGTTATCTGAGTAAGTTGCTGGAAGAATTTGTTTCCTTAAGGCATGGGAAGGAAGGGGTTGCTCTTCCGTTGAGTGCAATCTGGTGGTTTTGTGAAGTGGCAACTACTGGCTGCCCTTAGTTCTTGTCCTTGTAGTTCCTCTGATGTGTTCCTTTGCAGAAGTTGATTAGTCAGAGAAAAAAAAAAACCCATGTAAGACTAAAGGTATAGTATTAATGAAATAATGTAATTATGTTGTGTTATTTGGAGATACTTTGTCACTTCTCTCATTTTATGGGTTATAAGCAAGTTAGGAGATTGAAATCATAGAGTTTCAATCATTTCAAATTAGGAGATGAAAATCATAGAGAGGTGTGAATACCAGAAGTTGAAGAGAGTGGGACACCTATAAGCCCACTCTCTGTGGATAGTTCTCTGCATTCCGTTTCTCTCTTATCACTCACTTGCTCATGTATCTTATGTTTTTAAAATTATAAACTCATGGGCTGGCACTTTGATCACCTCCCCATGAGGGTCAGAAGGGTCAAAAGGAAGGGGAAGAAGAACTAACTTCCTTATCATTGGCCTTGGAGAGGAGCATGGGAGGAGAAGAGGGAGGGAGGGTGAGATTGGGAGGCAATGCGGGAGGGGCCTACAGCTGGATACAAAGTGAATAAACTGTAATTAATAAAAATAAAAATTTAAAAATTATGTCTTCTAGACAGCTTATATTTCATGAGTGCACAGCCCCAAATCAGTTTTTCTAATCACCTGATTTTTCATACCTCAAATTGCCGAGTTTCCTTTTAGATGCTCAAATCAAAGACATGTATCATCCCATAATTCACATTCTCTTATATGCCATATTTGCTTACCAGAAAATTTTGTCCCACCTATTTCCAAATTATTTCTTCTTCATCAAAATTCTTCCTACTTTATTCTCGGCAAAACCACATACTCTAGTCTTTGTTCTTCTTGAAATTTTTTTCATGCATTCCCCAAACTGTCTTGTTTGTTAGCCTTTAAGTAGGAGAGGCCCAGTTCCATGGATAGGCCCTTTCTGGCCATTTTGTATTTGCTGGAGGCCTATTTTCTTCAGCTGGATTGCTAACTTGCACACTTTCTGTGGGAAAGGAGACATAAAAGAATTCTTACTTTGCTTTCTCTGCTGTTGTTGTTGATTCCAAATAGTGCTCACAAAGCTCAGCTCTACTCTTTTTCATCATGAAACGTACCATCTTACAACACTGACATTGTGTGAGCTCTTGTTTAAGATCCCATTCCCTGCAAGAATGTGGTTATAACTCATGGAAGTTGTGTATAGATAGGAGTAATCCAAACTGGGGTTGAGAAAAGTCTACAGTCCCTTTCTGTAGAACCGTAGGCAGATGGGTATGACCTCATTTTTTTTTTAACCATACTTTGCTTTCATTTCTAGTTTGAGTCATTTCATAAAATTTACTTTAATTACATATCCTTTGTATGCAAACATTTGCTTCTGATGGAATAGCCTGTGATGTTTTCTGGGTGACACAACATACTCACTTGTCCTCATTTTCAGTTTCTCTGAAGACTCATATTGCTTATTCTACTGTGTTTGTAGGAAGCTGGGTCAGAACTTTTGAGGAGATAATCTGCACTCGAGGGACTCTGCAGGTAATGTGAAAATAAAGAGAGTGGGTTACAATGCACACACACACACACACACACACACACACACACACTGTCTCTCTCATTCAAACTCACAGATTCCTTTTTTATGGGGTGATGGTGGAAGGAATTAAAAGGTCTGATAAGGGGGTTTGTTAAAAAAATAGAGTTCACATGGGTACTATATTCTAAATGTTTGTACTTATCAACACTCTTTATTTTAATGGAATTCAGTCTAATGATGGGAAGATAAGAGGTAGATATGAGTTAATTTGACGAAATATTTCCAAAATAAAACATTTTCTCTCAGGAGAAAAAGCTTTTCTTGATATTTAACTTCATAGTGTTACCCACACAAACAGTAGAATGCTGAAGAAAAGGAGTATACTATCAGTAACATATACAAGAGAGGCGCACTTGTCAATAGTATATACTTAGAAAAAAAAAATCTCTTTTGGCCAGCTGAGACCACCAAGTGTTTTAAAATGTCATTTATCATTTTAGTGTTAAGAGCGCCCCCTGGTGTGACTGTATAATCATATGTTTATGGAATTTTCTTTTTCTTTTTTAAAGAATCTCCCTTTGCTATCAGATGGCAATGGGCCTTCTTTTCATGCCAGCTTGAACCGCATGTACATGGTGTGTAGCTTTCCGCTGAAATGCAGTGGAAAGGTGTTTCTATCCTTGCTCATATCTAGGATCAATATGAAAGCAGAATATGGGAATACGTGACTTCTAAAGTTCTTTCTCTTATGCTAATGTATCATTTAATAATTGTGCAGGTTTACATACTAATGTGATTGTGGCAGTATCTATGATTTTTGGTGTTAACCTTGTTGTGTTAAATTGCTGTAAACAATTCCTTCTTGGTACATTCATGGCATTTTGATAATTAAATAAGAAAACTGGATTATGTTTGTCCATCATGTAAAAAAAGACACAAATCTTGGGACTTTCTAGAAGGTTGCTGTTTCTCTACAGCTACTGAGCTTTAAACATAAATACTCCTCATTCTGTACCATGATCAGGAATCTTAGCTTTTCCCTGCCACCCAGTAGGAATCTCTTGCCAAATATTCCCAGGCATGACCATCAGGGTACTTATAACTCCTAGTTTTCCTTGTATTTAGAAGTAATTAAATCATTCTTGAGAAGTTAAATTGCATGTAATATTTTAAAACACATCTGTACATTTCTCAGTGGTAATTATTTTCTCCTACTCCTCCTTTCTAGACTAAATGCTACTGATTATTCCTTACAGGCTTTGTGTTCTCACTGTGACAGTCTCAGGGCTACTGTATTAAGATGCCTTTTTTTGTCTTCTTTTGTAGATTCCTTTCTCACCATTAACCAGGTACGTACTTACATTGCCCCCCCCCGCTTTTTTTTTTTTTTTTGTAACTGTGCTCCAATCCTACTTTTCACATTTACAATAGAAAGCTTGATGTTTGGGCAGGCCAGTGACTCATCGTTTAAGGAGGAATGCAGAGTATATGTCACTGGGCATTGCTAATATATACTTTATAGTTCATGCTCATTCTGTGTAGACTGTGGCAGAGTGAGCATTTCTTTATATAAGACATCTCTGCAGATGCCATTAGAGAACTCCTGAGTACAGAAGTCAAGATCCTGATCAACCATTTTGAATTATGTAATGGGTATGCAACCACATTAATTTGATTGCACATATTCATAACTACATCTGTTGATGGTATTATCTTAAAGACTAATAGTCCTGTAATACATGCGCATAGATGAAACCAGGATTTTGGAGAGACTGAGGGGCTCCTCTGAGATGTATGCATTTATAGAGAAATTATAATTACTTTGGGAACTTAATTTTTCAGTGAAACTGTCTCAAACCATTGTCAGCATTAAGTGTTGCACTATTATAGATAATAGAAAAAGAGGATATAGGATATACATATTTTAAAATGATGCTTGCTTCTTTCTTACTCAACATATCTTTGAAATTTTTCTAGAACTGTTCTTATGTGCTTTGCCATTTTCTTTATGTAACCACATGAAGCTCCCTTTATGCTTCTTATAAGTATTTTCTGATTTTTTTATCAGCAAATTTTTCTCTTACATTGTTATAATGGCCAAATGATGTTTATTGTCTCATTAATAATAGTTTTGAAGGTTACTAAGTAGCTCACCATGGAGACTCCCTGTGAACAAGCCTGCTCTTTTTAACAAAGCCTAGTGCTGCCTATTTTCCATTTGTCCTTTAGATTTTCTCTAGGAAGCAGCTCTTTCATGATAGTTCAAAAGCACATTGTTGATTGTTTTCTACATTCTGGAGAGTCTTACAATTTGATATAATTATATTATAACATACAAATATAATTTTATTTACAAATACAAGTATATTATATTTGTAAATTTGCTTTTGTGTCTTGTACCTCGATGTTCACATTTACTTTTTTTAAATCATTGCCTATATCAAGATCTACCACTAGAATCCAGTTATCTCATGTAGAAGCATATATCCAAAGGACTAAAATCTACACAATAAAAAGATTCCTGCATATCCAAGTTTATTGTGACGTTGTTTACATTAGTCAAGTTGCAGAAGACATACATGCATATCAGATAATCAGTAAAGAAAATGTAGTGTACGTAGGTCTTTGGCTTCTTTTTGGAGACTGCTTGCTTTTGTGTTGGAGCTGTTTTGTGTTTTAGGATCTGACTAGATGAAGAGTGGACAAGTAGCTATGCATGTTGTGATGTAGCACTAGGACACGGTATCATATGACCCAACATGCACCAAGCTTATGAAACCTAGTTCAGCTCTCATGTTGAATCAGTGAGTGAATGAAAAAGAATTGGAGCTATACTAAAATTTCTATCCTCATTTCTGCCCAAGAGATGTGCAGGCTCCCTTTGCTCCATGCTCAAGTGCACCTGGTTAATTAGCTTTTTAATTTTGAACTTGTTTAATAGTTGTGAAATTGGTCTTTACATTTCCAAATCCTCTGGTACTGTTTTAGTTTACACCTTTATGCTAGACAGTTAGAAAAGAGTCCCTTCATTGGATTCCCTGACTATAGTTTTACCCCTTACCAATAAAATGTACCCACTGGAACATGGCTAATTTCCCTCAAGTGTATAATTAATAATCATTTAAAATGAGTCAGTGTCTTTTGTCTTTGTTCTTGCTTACTTTGATTATAGCTTAACTCATTACCATTGTCTCCATTCTTGAACTTTGTTTTGGGTCTTACTGAAACCTTTCTAAATGCTGGAATGCTTCCATTCTCATCTTCCTTATGCCTTTATGTAGCCAATGCCCTTCTGTACAACTTTATTTAGTGAGTCCTTTTCATGTTCACCTTTACCTTCTATGATACTTTCCAGACAAAAACTGTACAACACATAATAGCATCTCTTCAGTAGCCAGTTCTAAAGACCCTTTCTTTATGTGTGATTTCATTTTACAGAGTGTGCTGGCTAGTTTTATGTTGACTTGACATAAGCCAGAGTCACTAGACAAAAGGGAACTGCAGGTGAGAAAAATGCCTCCATGAGACCTGGCTGTAGGCCAGCATTTTAAGTCACTGATTGTTATGGGAGGGACTGGCCCATTGTGGATGGGGCCACCCCTGGTCAGGTAGTTCTGGGTCTTGTAAGAAAGCAGGATGGGCAAGTCACGAGGATTACGCCAGTAAGTGGGCACTCTTTCATGGCTTCTGCTCCACTCCTGTCTTCAGATTCTGCCCTATTTGAGTTCCTGTCTTGACGTACTTTAATGATGAGCAGTGATATGGAAGGGCAAACCAAATAAACTCTTTTCTCCCCAACTTGCTTTTTTTAATTAAATTTTTATTTTTAATATTAGTTACAGTTTTTAACTTTGTATGCCAGCTGTAGCCTGCTACTTCATTCCCTCCCAATCCCATCCCCCCTCCCTGCCTCTTTACAAGTCCACTGATGGGGGAGGTCCTCCTCCTTTTCCATCTGACCCTAGCTTATCAGGTATCTTCGGGATTGGCTGCAATGTCCTCCTCTGTGGCCTAGCAAGGCTGCTCCTTCCCAAGGGGGTGGGAGGAGGGTCAAAGAGCCAGCCATTGAGTTCATGAGGGCCTCTGAAAGACTCTACCTAGCAGTGTATCAAAGCATATGCTGAGACTCATAACCAAACCTTTGGCAGAGTGCAAGGAATCATATGAAAGAAGGAGGAGATAGAAAGACCTGGAGAGGGCAGGAGCTCCAGAGGGATCAAATATATCTGGGCACAGGGGTCTTTCATGAGACTGTATCTCCAACCAAAGACCATGTATGGATATAACCTTGAGCCCATGCTCAATGTAGCCCATGGTAGCTCATTATACAAGTGGGTACCCTAGTAAGGAGAACAGAAACTATTTCTGACATGAACCTAACTTGTTTTTGGTCATGCTGTTTTATCACAGCAATAGTAACTCTAAGTCGGACAGAAAATGGGACCATGATAGTGTTTGTATTTCTGTGACAGACCTGACCATGTGTTTTGGAGAGGGTTGTGGAATGACTTTGAAATTTTGGGCAATGCTGTTCTTGGGAGTTTAGAAGATGAGAATGTGGAGAGCAAGTGCAGGCATTGGAGGACTGGCTTGTGAGGATTAAGAAGGGTGTTTGAGAGTTTCTTAATGACTCTCTCAGAGCCATTTAGTATTTTGAATTAGTAATCTTCTGTTCTGGTTAGTTGGGGCTGAAGAATCAACTGTGATTAACAAGATACCTGAACCACCAAAATGAACCCTTTGTTTTACTGGGACAGTTGGGGCTGAGAGATTGGTGATGAATAAAAAGAACCCAGCGGTCATTGAGGTTAAGTTGTTTGGAAGTCCTTCCTCAAAGTCAACAATGCAAGTTGTGTTTCAGAGGCCACCAAGGTTGCACCTTGTGCTGGCAGCATGGCTTAGTATAAGAGTCACCCAGCTGGTGCTGGCTTTAAAGGCACGAAGTGGCCTTGGAGAGCAGCTGAGGTTCGGCTTTCTTTGGCAAGGTTGGAGTCCCTGAAGACAACACTAATGGTGAAAGTGCAGCCACAATGCAACCAGAGACTCCAGCATTTTTGGAGATGTCAGTACATCTCCAAATGGGGTGAATGACAAGGACAGCAACAGGTGTGAGGTGAGGCTGGCCTGAGCCTTGGAGACAAACAGTGTTTGTGCTGCAGATGGCAGAGCCATAGAAGTGACCCAAGCACTTTGGAGGAACCCAGAAGATCATAAGTGAATCACAGATGTTTGAGTTATTTGTACTGTTGGAGTTTGCTTTTGTTTTGTTCAAATTGTGACTATGCCCTGGTTCTTCTCTCTTGAAGTGAGAAAGTATTCAACTTATTTTTTATTATATAGAAGCCCATAGTTGAGAGATTTTGAACTTTTTAAGATTTTTTTTTTAGCAATTGGATATTTTAAAGAGATAAAGCTTTTAATATGTTTGATTAAAAAAAGATTATGGGACTTTAAAAGTGATTTATGTTTTTAATGTGAGATTTTAGGGATACATATAAAAGGAAACATTGCTGCTTAGTAGTGACATATTTGTGTGTTAAGTTGGTAAGAGGTCAGCCATGATGGCTAGTTTTATGTCAACTTGACAGAAGTCACTGAAGAGGAGGGAGCCTCAGTTAAGGAAATACCACTGTAAAACTGGGTTGTAAGCAGTTGTCTAGGACATTTTATCAATTGTTGACTAATATGAGAAAGCCTGGCCTATTGTGAATGGGGCCACCCATGGTCATATGTGTTCTATAAGAAAACAGGCAGAGCAAGCCATGATTAGCAAGTCAGGAAGCAAGCACTCTTCCATGATTTCAGCAGAAGCTCCTGTTTCCTGCACTGTTCTTGCCCTGGCTTCCTTTAATGATGAGCAGTGGTATGGAAGTGTAAGCCAAATGAACCTTTTTCTCTCCAACTTGCTCTGGTTATGGTGTTTTATCATGGCAATAGTAACCCTAACTAGGATACAAAGTGTAACTTGAAAGGCAAATGGTGTTATATAACCAGTTGAATCTCAGTGCCAAGAAACAGAACAGAAAGTGCTCAGGAAAAACAGTATTTGTGAAGTCCATGAAAAAATTAATAAAAAAAGAGAGGTCTTATGTTAGAATTCCCATGAAACCCCCAAATTCGTTCAGGATTGAAGCTGGTAGTTTTGAAAGGTCTACTCATGGTAATTACCATAATAGTATGCCTCATTTACTCTGCTTCATTTATATCAACTCTTTCAACCTCATGTAGCCTTTATTGCTGTATGCACCCCCCACACACACTCATTTATTCATCCTCTTTATTACTGTGAGAGACAATCTATCATTGCCTTATCTTTATTCCTTCCTCTTATTCTTTCTTCATTCCTAGAAAGTATGTGTGTTGATATCAGTCTTATATCTCTGAGGAAAAGAAAGGCCAGGGTTTGTTCACATTTGAACCCTGACATTCTTGAACTTCTAGGCTAAAGTCAGTAAGTGCTTTTTCTTATAACTGCTGTGTTGGATTTAAAACATTGTTTTTAGGGTTTTCTATTTCATAGTTCCATAATTGATAAGTTAATAGTATATGCTTCTCTTTGCTTTACTTATATTTTGTATTTTTTTGAGTATTTTGTTATTTTTGTTTGTTTGTTTTTGTTTTTCTCAAAACAGGGTTTTCCAGGCTAGCCTTGAACCCAAAGAGATCCAGCTACCTCTTGTCAACAAGTGCTGAGATTAAAGGTGTGTGCCACCACCCAGCTATATTTTGTATTTTCATTAATGTATTTATTTAATCACTTTACAGCCACATCCCTCCTCTCTTCCCAGCCCACCCTTGTACCCTCTCCCCCTGTTTCCATTTCTCCTCAAAGTACAGTATTTTTTTTTATGTTTTTGAAACAAGTTTATATGAGAGCAATAACTTAGAGGCAATTTAACCAGGAAGAAAATAAAATCAAGTGATAAAAACTTCAAAACACACACGTACACGAGATACAGCCATTTGAAGGTGATATGACTGTCCAGGTACAGTAGCTAATACGACCTACTAAGAGTATAAAGAACTGATAAAATAATTTAGTTATAGCATAAGAATAGAGATCAGTAGCAAACATCAGTAACCTTTTTGTGCTCAGGTAGTCTTCTGTTATACTATGTACAGTGAAAGTACAGTATTTTTAAATTCACAAATCATGTATTATATCCTGCTGCTACAGTATACTTGTCTAGACACTAAGTTTTTTAATTAATTTATTTTTTTAAATTAATTACAGTTTATTCACTTTGTATCCCAATTGTAGCTCCCACCTTCTTCCCTCCCAATCCCACTCTCCTTTCCTCTTCTCCACCTTTGCTCCTCCACCAGTCCATTGATAAGGGGAACTCCTCCTCCCCTTCCATCTGACCCTAGCCTATCAGGTCTTATCAAGACTGACTGCATTGTCTTCCTCTGTGACCTGGTAAGGCTGCACCTTCATGAGTGGGAGGTGATCAAAGATCAGGCACTGAGTTCATGTCAGAGACAGTCTCTGTTCCCATTACTAGGGAACCCACTTGGACACTGTGCTGCCATGGGCTACATCTGTGCAGGGGTTCTGGATTATCTCCATGAATGGTCCTTGGTTGGAGTATCAGTCTCAGAAAAGACCCCTGGGCCAAGATTTTTAGGAGAGAAAAAAAAAGACCTTAAGTTTTAAACATCACTCCTGTGTAAATGTCTTTTGATCTTACGAAAGCACAAAAAAAGATAAAATGCATTATAGTATGCAATGCCATATGAGATAGCCTCACAGTATGTACATGGGGGAAATATAAAGATAAGCAGATGAGAATATATCCATTTGGCCAGGGAATTCCTAAAAAATAGCACATGTTGTAAAACCTGGAAATGAAACTATCATTTGAGATATCAGCCTTCAGGGGCAGAAGCTCTTTCTTTTACAGTGTAGGTAGTCACTTATCTTTAAGTGTCAGCCTTGCTGCCTCTTAATAATCATGAAAATGAGTACAGTCTAGGAAACTAAAGATAAAACTCCCACTTGAAGTTACTGACAGGCTGTCTTTTAAAGCCAATTTGGTGAGAGCAATCTGCAGAAGGGGCAGAAGCTGACACAGGAAGTTGCCAGGGACTCTCATGACATACATACTGAAAAGCAGTAAGCCAGAAGCTAAAAGGAGGGAGGTGGTAAACAAGACACTGAAGCTTAGTTGTTGAATGGCAAGAATTAGTTAATGGACAGCAGCATCAAAACATCAGGCAACCAACAGCCTGGAACAAAATACAGAGAAGGAAGTCTAGGGAACAAGACTCCCCAAGAGAGCATAGAAATAGGCTGCTTTGCTCCAGGCCTCTTAGAAAAGTCTCTTTGAGGGAAGCCAGATGCAGACCATAATAAGGACCTTATTTATAAAACCAACGAGGTTCAAATGAGCTGAAATGAAACAAGGATCCCAAGACTTAAAAATTATAATGTGTCATTGTGCTAAAGTGGCATTCAATGCTCAACCTAATTCAAAAGGTTCAGGGACACTGGCATAGATTTCAGGTCTTCATCTAGAGATGATTATTTGTTGGTTGTTTGCTTTAGTGTACACTCTGTCCTGGAAGAGTCCCAGCAAAATCAAAATGAACATAATGAGGAAATTCTGGAGTTGGGAAATTCCCAACTCCAAAATCAAAATGAACATAATGTGGAAATTCTCTACATGTTGTTTAGAATTTTGGGGTCTTGGGATAAAGTACAGAAAGAAATTTGAGGGCATTGCTATTTCTTCTGACATCCTGGTAAAACCAGTAGATGAATAAGAGGAAAGTTGCGTGTGGTGTAGGTTTGAATAATACGTCTCCAGTGTGCATCAGAACCTTGTTTTGGAAGCAGCTGTAAATACCAACAAACCATCTAGATAAGTTTGATCACAACATAGTCTATACTTTGATGCCAGCTAGGAATTATGGACTAAATATGCTTTGATGCATGAGTGCAAGGGTCTGATAGAGTTCTCTGATAGTTCGTTTGTAATACAAAACCTATCTTCCTCCCAGGGGAGGACTTTGCAGCCAGCCCTGAGGAGACAGGATAAGCTGGGGTTGGATGGAAGGGAAGGAGATCCTCCCCTGTTGGTGGACTTGTAGGGGGCGGGGAAGAAGGAGATGAGGGAGGGAGTGGGAGGGTAGGAGGGAATGGGGGAGGGGGCTACGCCTGGGATTCAAAGTACCAACCTGTGATTGATATAAAAATAAATAAATTAAAAAAAAAGAAAATGGAGAAAGTAAAAAAAAAAAAAACCTATCTTCCTAAAAATTCAGAGTGACTAAAAAACCATAATAGGTATTTTGGCTTTACGAGCATATTCTGCATGATTATTTTATGTAATAAGGGGCAGTAGTGTCTATTTTAAATGATCTAATAAAGACATACTATCACTCACAAGAACATTAGTATGTGTATGTGTGTGACAGGTAGAGAGAGAGACTTTGAAAAGCAGTGTGTGCTATTGCATTAGTAACAATAGAAATCAGAATAAGACAGTATACAGTAACAGGGCATGGTGGTTCATACCTCTAACGCAAGCACTCAGGAAACAGAAGCAGGTCCATCTCTGTGAGTTCGAGGCCATCCTGGTCTACAAAAGGGAGTCCAGGGAAGCCTTATTTCACAGAGAAACCTTATCTTGAAAAACAAAAAAAAAATAGATAGTATAGAGTATCCATTTAAGTGATTTTAAGTTTACAATTCAGTGGTATTCATAATATTCACAGTGTTGCCTAAAACCATCACCACTTTTATATAAAAATATTTTCATTATCCCAAACAGAATATCCGTATTTCTTACAGCATCTTGTTTTTCTATCTTTCTGTAACATGGGAATCTCTAATGCACCTTTTGTCTCTGTGGTTTTTCCTTTTCTCAATTCATATAGATATTATCATATTGACCATTATTGTATGCAGCTCATTTCACTTTGTATTCTGTTTTCAAGTTCATCCAGCTTCATTCTTTTATGTGGCATTATTTTCTATCGATGAACATCTGAGTTGGACACCTGAGTTGCCTTGTTTTGTTTGTGGTATGTATTGAGGGAGAGGGGGATGAGGGAGAGGGAGGAGAGACTGTGTGGCCAGTGCCCTGGAGGCTGGAGTGCCTGCCGCTGGAGTTACAGGCAAGCCCATATCTTGTGCAGGAACAGTACATGTCTTAAGTGCCGAGCCACCTCTCAGTTCCTGTTCCTACTTTTTCACTGAAGTAAATCTCACAACAAACAATGTTTGTTTTTGTTGTTGTGTTTTGTTTTCTGGTGGTTTTAGAAGCAGTCATTATTATCAGAGGATCTTTACAAGCAACAAAATACTGAGTTAACTAGTTTTGTTAAAAATTATGAACCTTATGTCCTGCAAACTATTTTGCATCAGTGTAGGAATACCTGGAGATACCTGTAATATTGATGGAGTTTGAAAATTGTCCTTTGTTACTTGTTTTCATTGGATGTCCTATAGTATTGTTTTTACCAGCAGTAAAGAATAATGCTTATCTCTTAAGGTCATCTCATCACTACTTTGTATTATCAAATATGTTAGGAAAAATATAGACCATTCTTAGTGTAATCTGTTTTGATTATCATTGAGACGTTTGATGTTAAAATAATTTACATATTGTTTTTACTAAACTATGTTCCACAAATATTGGCCATTTTTATAATAAAAAGCAAAAATAGGGCTGGAGAGATGGCATAGAAGTTAAGATATATACCATGTGTGTCTTTCTGCTTTTGGGATACCTCACTCAGGATGATCATTTCTAGGTCCCACCATTTGCCTGCAAATTTCATAATTTACTCGTTTTTAATTGCTGAGTAGTATTCCATTGTATAAAAGTACCACATTTTCTGTATCCATTACTCTACTGAGGGACATCTGGGTTGTTTCCAGGTTCTGGCTATTATGAATAAAGCTGAAAGATACACATGGTATATACTTACTTATATAGACCTATAAGATAGGATAAACATACTAAAATCTATACACCTAAAGAAGATGAAGAAAGAGGAACCAGGTTAAGATGATCAATCCTCACTTAGAAAGACAAATGGGATGGACATTGGATGTAGGAGAAAACAAGTAACAGGACAAGAGCCTACCACAGAGGACCTCTGAAGACTCTACCTAGCAGTGTATCAAAACAGATATTAAGACTCATGACCAAACCTTCAGCAGAGTACAGGGAAACACATGAAAGAAGGAGGAGTTAGTAAGACTTGGAGAGGACAGGAGTTCCACAAGGACCAAATATATCTGGGCACAGGGGTCTTTATGAGACTGTTTCTCCAACCAAGGACTGTGTATGGATAAAATCTAGAACCTCTGCTCAGATGTAGCCCATAGTAGCTCAGTATCCAGATGGGTAGCCTGTTAAGGGGAACAGGGACTATCTCTGACATGAACTCAATAGCGGGCTCTTTGACCTCCCATCTCCCCCAGGAAGGAGCAGCCTCGCTTGGCCACAGAGGAGGACATTGCAGCCAGTCCTGAAGAGACCTGATAAACCAGGGTCAGATGAAAGGGGAGGAGGACCTCCCCTATCAGTGGACTTGGAAAGGAGCAGGGAGGAGATGAGGGAGGGAGGGGTGGGATTGGGATGGAATGAGGGAGCGGGATACAGCTGAGATATAAAGTTAACAAACTGTAACTAATATTTAAAAATTTAGTAAAAAGAAAAAGTTAAGATTACCGTCTGCTCTTCCAGAGGTCCTGAGTTCAATTCCCAGCCACCACATGGTGGCTCACAACCATCTATAATGAAATCTGGTGCCCACTTCTGGCACCAGGTGTACATACAGACAGAATAATGTATGAATAATAAGAAATAAATCTTTAAGAAAAAAAGCAAAATAAGAAACAAATGAACAACAGCAGTCCCAGCTGCTGTGTAAATTCTTAAGTGTGGTAGCCCTGCTTATCTAGAAGATAGCATTGTAGCCAGAG
Organism: Pachyuromys duprasi; assembly: GCA_028658305.1. Lineage (NCBI taxonomy): Eukaryota > Metazoa > Chordata > Mammalia > Rodentia > Muridae > Pachyuromys > Pachyuromys duprasi. The sequence goes on from CM053743.1 coordinate 36,283,403, forward strand.
TTTGCTACTTCGTGGACTCTTTCTTCCACACTTCTCTACCCTTTTCCCACCCTTTTATCTGCTTAACACTAGGTAAGAGAGGAAAAGGATATTGAGGAAAAGAAAGAGATCCCTGGATAAAGTCATGGGTCTGAAAGGGACGACATTATTGTTAGATTACTTGCTGCGGATTAGGGGCGTAGAGCTCCTAGGGGCAAGTTTGGACTTTGATGTCAGGATATCTAATTTCTTCTTGCTGTTTCTTCTTTTTGCACAACTACTTAATAAAACGTGACAGGCAGCAACAGGCAACCAACCAAGAATCCACCCTACGGGTCCCCAGTATTTATGTACCCTCTGAAAATTACTCAGAATTCCAAATGTCACACAATTGCAGAAACTATGCACAATTGGAAAATCATGCACCCACCAGAGCACAAGGCAAATCATAGCTTCTGGGAAGCAGCCAATTATCCCCACACCTGGGATTAAAATGAAACCTTCTTATAATACTTTTGTGTTTTTAGAGAAACCAGAATTCCAGAATTCTTACTACAGAGCATGTCACAGCACTTCTTCCAATTTTCCAACTCTTACATTCTTTCTACCCTCTTTCTACCACCTTTCTGTTGTGTTTGTTTCTTGAGCCTTGGTTTGGAAAGGTTTGATATTGATGTCCTATTTAGGTTTGAGCACCCACTTTCTCATTATCAGCACTTTGACCAAATACTTTCTAAAACTCCTGCCTATGGCAAAAACAGACTTCTCTGACCAAGCTTAAAAGTAGCCCAAAGGATGATCTTTTCCAGTTCTCAACATTTGCCTGCAAACTTCATGATTTCCTTGCTCTTAT
>CM053743.1:36284734-36325410 GCA_028658305.1 Pachyuromys duprasi
TTTTCACTTGTATCTCCCTGATGGCTAAGGACATACAGAATTTCTTTAAGTGTTTTTCTGCCATTCTACAATCCTCTACAGAGAGCTCTCTGTTTAGCTCCATACTCCATTTTTTAATTGGATTACTTCATTTCTTGCTTTTTAACTTCTTGAGTTCTTTATATATACTGGGTATTAGCCCTCTGTCAGATGTAGTATTGGTAAAGATCCTTTCCCAGTCTGTAGGCTGTCATTTTGTTTTGATGACAATATCTTTTGCTTTACAGAAGCTTTTCAGTTTCATGAGGTCCCATTTCTTTATTGATCATCTTAGAGCCTGTGCTGTTGGTGTTCTGTTCAGGAAAAAGTTTCCTATGCCAATGAATTTTGGGGTCTTCCCCACTTTCTCTTCTAACTGGTTTAGTGTGTCTGGTTTTATGTTGAGGTCTTTGATCCACTTGGACTTTAGTTTTGTGCAGGGTGATAAATATAGATCTATTTTCATTTTTCTGCATATAGATATCCAGTTGGACCAGCACCATTTGTTGAAGATGCTATCTTTTTTCCATTGAATGATTTTGGCTTCTTTGTCAAAAATCAAGTTTCCATAGGTGTGTGGGTTTATTTCTGGATCTTCTATTCGGTTCCATTGATCCACTATTCTGTTTCTATGCCAATATCATGCAGGTTTTATTACTCTTGCTCTGCAGTACAGTTTGAGGTCAGGGATGGCGATACCTCCAGATGATCTGTTGTTATACAGGATTGTTTTGGAAATTCTGGGTTGAGAATTTTTCTTTCAATGTCTGTGAAGAATTGTGTTGGTATTTTGATGGGAATTGCAGTGAATCTGTAGATTGCTTTTGGCAGAATGGCCATTTTCACTATGTTATTCCTACCAATCCATGAGCACCTGAGGTCTTTCCATCTTCTGATATCTTCTTCAATTTTTTTTTTCAGAGATTTCAAGATTTTTTCAAACAGGTCTTCCACTTGCTTATTTCGAGTCACCCCAAGGTACTTTATGTTATTAGTGGCTATTGTGAAGGGTGTTGTTTCCCTAATTTCTTTCTCAGCCCTTTTGTCTTTGGTGTACAGGAGGGCTTCTGATTTTTTGAGTTAATTTTGTATCCAGCCACTTTGCTGAAGGCGTTTATCAGCTGAAGAAGTTCTCTTGTTGAATTTTGGGGGTTACTCATGTATAATATCATATCATCTGCAAATAGTGAAAATTTGACCCCTTCCGTTCCAATTTGTATCCCTTTGATCTCCTTTAGTTGTTCTATCGCTCTAGCTAGGACTTCAAGTTCTATGTTGAAGAGATATGGAGATAGTGGGCAGCCTTGCCTTGTCCCTGATTTCAGTGGGATTGATTTAAATTTTCCCCATTGAGTTTGATGTTGGCTATAGGCTTGCTGTATATTGCCTTTACTATGTTTAGGTATGTGCCTTGTATCCCTAGTCTCTCCAGGACTTTAAACATGAATGGGTGTTGGATTTTGTCAAATGCTTTTTCAACATCTAGGGAGATGATCATGTGGTTTTTCTCCTTCAGTTTGTTTATATGGTGGATCACATTGATGGATTTCTGTATATTGAACTACCCTTGTATGCCTGGGATGAAGCCAACCTGGTCATGGTGGATGATATCTTTTATGTGTTCTTAGATTTGGTTTGCAAGTATATTATTGAGTGTTTTTGTGTCAATGTTCATAAGAGAGATAGGTCTGAAGTTCTCTTTTTGTTGTTGTTGGGTCTTTGTGTGGTTTAGGTATCAAAGTGACTGTGGCTTCATACAATGAGTTCGGTAATTTTCCTTCTATTTCTCTTTTGTGGAATACTTTATAGAGAATTGGTGTTAGGACTTCTTTGAAGGTCTAGCTCAGCGCCTTTTTTGGTAGGAAGGCTGTTGATGACTGCTTCTATTTCCTTGGGGGATATAGGTCTAGTCAACCTTTCTACTTCGTCTTGACTTAATTTAGGTAGATGGAATCTATCAAGAAAATTGTCCATTTCATTTAGATTTTCAAATTTTGTGGCATATAGGCTTTTGTAGTAAGACCTAATGATTGGATTTCCTCAGTGTCTGTAGTTATGTCCCCCTTTTCATTTCTGATTTTGCTGATTTGGATATTTTTTCTCTGCCTTTTTGCTAGTTTGACTAGGGGCTTGTCTATCTTGTTGATTTTTCTCTAAGAACCAGCTCTTGGTTTCATTGATTCTTGGAATAGTTTTGTTTGTTTCTAAATGATTGGTTTCACCCCTGAGTTTGATTATTTCCAGCCATCTGCTCCTCTTGGGTGTAACTGCTTCTTTTTTTTTTCTAGGGCTTTCACTTGGGTCTTGTATTTTTTGTCTTTGGCTGATCCCTTTTCTCCAGACAGCCATGTGGCTGACTGTGCTGTGCCCTATTCATTTCTGCTCATGTTTCCAGTGAGGCTTTTCTTAAACACTGTATTCCAAAACATGTAGATGCCTTGGTATCCACATGCCCATTTTCCTTTGGCTTTCTTCATAGCTTTTACTACTTTGGTTATGTTATAGGAGTTATCTTGGCAATTGAAACACTTGAGAACGTCACTAAGGAATCTAAACAGAGTTCTCAATAGAGGAGGTAAAAACTGTGAAGAAACACCTCAGGAACTGCAAATTAAAACAACTTTGAGAATTCATTTCACTCTGCTCAGAAAAGCAAAGAACAATAAAACAACATATAACAAATGATGGGGAGGTTATGGTGAATGTTGCTGTTGTTGAGAATGGAAATTGGTGCAGCTGCTCTGGAAATCAGTATTGGAATTAGATGAATGAATGAATCTAGAGAAGATTATATTGAAGGAGCCAACCCTGACATAGAGTTTTCTTTTCAGATACAGTTGTGTGTATGTGTGCCCATACAAGCATGCACACGTGCATACATATGTATTCAGGTATACCTCATGAGTGTATGTATGTTCATATGTCTGTATGTGTGTCTTTCTGTGTGTGTATTATGTAATCCAAGACTGTGTTTTATATTTAAAAGGGTTTTTAACTGACTCTCATAAATATATGAATCTAGTACAATTACTCTACCATGAAATGTAAGTTGAAAAGGTATGAATTTCCTTCCATGAACTCTTTGCTGTTGTAAATAGCACTTGAAAATTCCATTAATGGTAGATTTTTTATAGAGTGGGAGTTTCCTGCCTTCCTGGTGCCATAAGCCTCTATTTACCGCTAAGCCACTTTTGCCTCATACTTTCTACAACCAATGATGCAGATACTTCAGCTTGTCTGTCACGTTAACTATCAGCTTTCTGCAGTGGTGCATAAGTTCCTTGATGAGGAAGTTGGTCATGTTCCCTGATTTATCTGCAAGTTACCAGAAAGATTCTAGTACATGAGAAGTGTATGTCTAGATGAACAAACAGTTAACTGTTTGTTCTGTTATGTTTTCAGAAAGTCGTAAGTGTTGGCTTCTCACAGTTTGACAGGGACTTTTAATATTTGTATTTGTTTTCTGGTATTAGACTTCCTTGAATATCTCAGGTCACAGAAATGCCATTAGCTCCTAGAGAACGCTGTTTCTTTATAGCATACTTCTGATCATAATCTTTTCTTTTAGGGCACACGTAAAGACTTAAATAAATCAGTAAAAGAGAGAGAAAATTATCAAATCTCTTGAACTTGGGCATGGTTGGACCTCCTTTAGTGCCCTTTAAGAAACCATAAATAATGAAAGAATCTGACCATATCGTGCTGCTGTGACGTATTTTACTTAAGAAGCAAAGAAAAACAAGTTATCTAGAAGTTTCACATTGTACATCTATACATCATACTGGTGTTAGTGCATTGCTACATGGCCTCTTAGTTACAATCATTTAAACAGCATATTTATCACCAGATTGTAAAAGATTATGCTAATTAAAGTAGTTCAAAGTATTCTTCAGGGAGATGTAAAGTAATAAAAAGCAGGCATGCTCTTTTCCACTGAGAAAGACATGGAGTCATCCTGAGGCATAATGGTGCTCTGGAAGCTCAAATTGCAGAGACGATTCTGCTTGCAGTGTATGACTATTTTCTTCAAATATATGATTTTTGTAATGTACTAGAGGGTTATATTTTACTTTCCTAGCTGAAATAATATTAAAGATTGTGGGTATAAAACCGTCTACACTTGCTATTTCTGTAAAAGTGTCCTCCTGTAGTTGGGTCTACAGTGTCTGCATCTGAGGTAGTCAGGTAATTTTAATTATTCCCTGACATTTACAGCAACAACAACAAATCTCATTAAAATTGCTGTTTTCCTACCTGGGCAGCCTTCTCTGGCCGCAGTGGAGAAGGATGCTCTTAGTCCTGATGGAACATGAAGTGGCAGTGCTGACAGCACCGGGGGTTGTGTGTAGCACCCTTCTCTGAGAAAAAAGGCGGGGGGGGGGGGACAGTAGGAGAGTGGAACTGCAATTGGAAAAGCAATTAAATAAACTTAAAAAATGAAACTCAATCTCCAGTCTATAATTACATGTACAGGTGTCTTCTTACAGGATAGATGTACTCTTAACTTTAAGCTAAGGAGGCAATAGCAGCGATTATTCTGCTGCTCAACACTGAGTTTAGAGAAGATGGTTTGATCATGTTGAGCCCACACAGCCCTGAAGAGTCTTCTCGTTGTTATGGTCAGTATTGCATCCAGGTTTTTATCATTCTTACCTTTACTGAAATATAAGTAACATGTATAAACTATTTTTACTTAAAATCTGTGTCTCAGTTTGGGGTTTTATTGCTGTAAAAAGACAACATGACCACAGCAGCTCTTATGAAGGAAAACATTTTATTGGTGCTGGCTTACAGTCTGAGAGATTTAGTCCTTATTTTCATGGCAGAAAGCATGGCAGAGTGCAGGCAGACATGGTCCTGGAGAAGCAGAGACTGAGTGTCACACTAGGTTTAGCTTGAGCATAGGAGACCTCAAAGCCCTTCCCCACAGTGACACACTTTCTCTGAAAAGCCACACCTCCTCCAACAAGCCCATTCCCTATGGGCCAAGCATTCAAACAAACACATGAGTCTGTGGGGGTCAAACATATCCAAACCACCACAGTCTATAACATGTTTCTCTCTCTCTCTCTTTCTCTCTCTCTCTCTCTCTCCTTCCCTCCCTCCCTCCCTCCCTCCCTCCCTCCCTCTCTCTCTAGAGATAGAGAGAAAGATTACAAAATGATTACCATTGCTAAGAAAATTAGCAAATTCACGAAAGCCTTTACCATTCTCATTGTTATGTGATGGCAAAATTTAAAAAGTTTATAAGCATCAAGTTTTAGTACTATTACACTGTTCATTTCACTCTGGAACTAAGCCTTATGACTAACATTATGTGTCCTTAAACCAACATTTTTTTCATTTCCTCACATCAAGGACCTGGAAATTGTTGTTATACGCTATGCTTCTAAAGCATTCATAATTTTAGATGGCATATATAGGTGAGATATAGAATTCAGTAATATAGGTCCTGTGTTTATTTCTTTTTGTGTCTTTATGTTTTGTGTTACAAAGTTATATTATTTTATGACTAAACCATATTTCATTTTGTTGGTGGTGATGGTAGTAGTGGTGATAGTACTGTGTGTATATACCCTGTATTTCTTATACCTTATATATTTATTTGACAACAGATAAGTACACTCAGGGGACATTGTAAAAAATGTTACAGTTGCATTATACTGAATTCTGTCTTAAAGATATTTCCATTTTTATATCATTCTGAAGAGTACAATTGTTATTTTTTGATATGGTACTTCTGTTTTTAATGATTTCAGAAACTCTCATAATGTTTTCTACACAAATTTATGTTTCTACCAATAGCATGCAAATGTGTCCTTTTCCTCTTGTCCTTTTGATAATAGCCGTCATAATGGGAATGGGGCTATATCTCGCTGAGATTTTGAATTGCATTTCTCCTGATGATTATTGTTTTTGAGCATTTTCAAAATATACTTCTTGGATATTTTTTGTGTGGATCTAAAGAATATATAAAGGATGTACTTTATAGGCTAGGCTGTCAGCCTGTAGTACTGTTGGGAGGAGTTAGGACATTTCTAAGGAGATGGGTTCTGACAAAAGTGTGAGGTTCTTAGGACATGAGTTAAAGGGGAGAATAGGGACCTAATTCCTTCCTCTTACTTTGTATTGTTTCCTGCACCCTAAGTGAGCTGCTTTCCTGCTCCACAGCCCCCCCCCCTTCATTAAGTTCCATCTCACTGTAGGTACCAAACAAATGGAGCCAGTTGGCCATCTGAAATAGTTTCCTTAATACCAATAAGCTTTTTTTCCTTTGTAAAGTTGATATTCTCAAGTGTTTTGTCACTGAGATGGAAAACTGATTAATATAGCTCTTTATTTGGTTTCTTTCAAAATGAACATTTATTCAAGTGCCCCGACCCCCACCCCTTTGTTTTTCAAGATAAGGTTTCTATAACAGCTGTGGTGCCCCAGAATGCTCTTTGTAGGTTAGGCTGGCTTTGAACTCTCAGAGATCTGTCTCCCTTTGCCTCCTTAGTGTCATGTCTGTGGCAGATACTTATATACATACATACACGTGTTCATACACACATACACACACATCTATGTAGTCTGAAGAAATTTTCTCCTATAATTAGCCTAATTAATTTGTTCTTTCTTAGAAGCAGTCTCTTTTATCTATATTTTGCGTACTTCTTTTTTCTTTTAGTTTTTGTTTGTGCATTTGAGGTAATGACCAAAATATCACTGTCCAGGTTAAATATAAATGTTTTACCTTACTAGTCCTATCCTTCTAGAACTTCTGTAGTTTCAAGTTTCACATTTAAGTCTTTAATAAATTTTAAGTTGGCTTTGTATATCAATTAAGGAAAAGCTCAAATTTCATTTTTGTGTGTAAGATAATCAATTTTTCTGTAATAATTTCTTGTAGATAATATCCTGTTTTTGTACATTTTGTGCTTTGGGCATTTTATTTAAGACAAAATATATCTGTGTAACCCTGATTTTTTAGGAAAGCTAATATGTCCTCAAACCCAGAAAGATCTTCCTGTCTCAAACTGAGTGCAAGGACTGAAGGTTCACACCACATCACTGCTTGTTTTTCTTTCTTTCTTTTATTTTATTTTTCTCTTCTTTCCTTTTTTGTTAAAAGTATATACTGTCAATTGCTAGGTTTATTTATGTGTTCTCTTTTGTGCTCTACTAGTCTCTATGTATTTTATGCCAATACCATGCTGTTTCAATTCTCTTTTTAAAAATTTTTAAATTTTTATTAATTACAGTTTATCCACTTTTTATCCTCCCCGTAGCCCCCTCCCTCCTCCCCTCTCAACTCCACCTTCCTCCCCCCTTCTCCACCCATGCCCCTCCCCCAGTCCACTGATATGGAGGTCCTCCTCCCCTTCCTTCAGATCCTAGTCTATCAGGTCTCATCAGGAGTGGCTGCACTGTCTTCTTCTGTGGACTGGTAAGGCTGCTCCTCCCTGAGGTGGACGTGATCAAAGATCAGGCCAATCAGTTCATATTTCAGTTCTTCAATTTTATGGTATACTTAGCATCAGGTGGATTAGTGACTTCAAATTCATTTTTATTCAACATTGATGAGAAAGGATCTTTTTGAGTTTTATGGAAATCACATTACTACTTTCTGTTGCTATGAGACACAATTTGAATCTTCACATTGGATCTATTTTTTACTTTAATTATACAAAATGTATTTTAACAATTTTTCAGAGCCTCCATATAAACACAGATGTTTTCATACATGCATGTGTTCATAGTTACTTTTCATTGATAATGCATAGATTATATTATAGAGATTTTTGCCTATTTAGTTAAGTGTATTCCTAAGAGTTTTAAAAACTTTGATATAATTGTAAGTGATGGGTTTTTAAAATAGTTTTTCTTGGAAGTTCATTGTTATTATGGGTAAAATAAACTGATTTTTCTTTATATATTGATTTTGTATCAGCAGCTTTGCTGAATTTATCATTTCCACAAATTTTAATATATTGTATAAAAGCATGTCATCCTAAATCAAAAGATTTATTTCTTCTTTCTGATCAGTGTGTATTTAATTCCTCTGTTGTGCCTAATTGTTCTGGCTATAGATTTCAAGTACTAATTTCAGTGTGTGATTGGAATTGATGGTACGCTTTTCTTCAACACGATCTTTGGGAAACCATCACTTAGAAGTTCTCCTTAGAGTTCCTCTTATCTGAACTTTATTTTGTCGATCAACAACAGTCCGTCTTATGCCTATCTTCATCCAAAAGTTTACTGGAACAGGATGTTGATTTTGTCAAATGTTCTTTCTGCATTCAAGATTATCATAGGAATCTAATCTGTTCGTGTGATGTAATACATCTGTGATATTTATATCTGACATATATCAATTTTGTATGTTAAGTCATATTTGCATTTAAGTGGTAGGATCCCTCGATCATGGTGTGTATACCTTTTATCATGCTGATGAACTTAGTTGATAGCCTTTTGATGAAGATATTTCCATGTATGCTCCTCAGGAATATTAGACTATATATTTTTGGTTTTTTTATTAATTTTGTTCTTTGACAACATCATACATTTACATAATGCATCCTCTGACTTCTGTTATTCCCTTCCAAATCTTGCTGGCCTCCCTTCTTCCTTAAAGGTCTCTTTCTTAAATTCATGACTTTTGTTTTGTGTTAAGCCCACTAGAGTTTAATTACAACTTTCTATGTGACTTTGGATTTGAAACTGTCCATTAACTTCATTCATTTCATCATATCCAGTTCAGACTCACTGGCATAGTCTTCATATAATCCTATATAATTTTCACCAAGTTACAGTCCAGCTGGTCTTCACTATGTTTTACTTAACTGTATTATTTATTCTCTAAGCAAACATATATTGAACTTAAGAATACCAATATGAAAGTCTTTATTCTTACTAAATTCATTATTTAAAAGAAAACAGGATAGATTTATTAATTAAACTGTAGTTTATGATATGAAATAGCTATGAACCCCTTTCATTTAGTCTTTTATAAGACATTTGCTTTCAGATTAAAATAAATAATACTTTATTATATGCATATGAAGAAAATAATTCAGGAAGTGTTTTTATGCCGTCATCATTGAAATTACACAACTTTAACTAGAACTTCCTGGGTCTTACACTCAGGACTGTACCATCTGTGTGATCATTGCTGTCTCACTACATCATTAAAATTAAAACTACATTACAAAGAGGGGATTGTGATAGAAATTAGTGAGTCGCTTTAATAAGCAGTGGAACTTTCACTTTTATAATTCAATCTACTCAACAACATCTGACCTGTTGTTGGAATTTCTGATTTCTCCTGGGCTCTCTTGATTTTAATCTGCAGTGCTTTCATAGGTCTGAGAAGGGCATAGCAGAAAGCAATTCATCATGTTGGCCAGCTGAGATCTGTATTTCCCTAGAGCAAAGCAGTGAACCTTTGAGTTTCAGACAGCTTGGGGCATTGAGTCCAAACATTCACACTTCAGGCAAAAAATAGTAAAAGGAAATAATAACCTGGAAAATGCATTTTCAGCCTTAAGTCTATGTTTTACTTCCTCATCAAGAGAGACAACCATAACATACAGCATCAGTTCATACCATCCAGTTGCCCTGGGACCAATAGAACACAGTAGGAATGATTGATCAATTAAAGCAATATATTCTGTATGAGGGAGCAAGAAGAGATTGTATTCAGTAAAGCCATTTCTAATGTGCCTCAGGAAGCTGTGCCAGATATCTAATGGATACCTTGGCTCCAAGAAAACAGCAGGGAACTATCTTGCACAGGAGATGCTGCATTTCTGTGGACCCCTGCTACTGGTTTTGCTGACAAACAGGTTGTACAGAAAGAACAAGGATTATTTTTGAAGGAAACCTGGCATAAGAACATTTTAAAGGGTTTTTCTACTTAAAAACACTCAGATCCAGGAAGAGCTGAGGCACTGTGTGAGAGAGCATTTACTTTGCTGTGGAAATAACTCATGTGCCTTCCAAGCTTTCTTAGGTTTCATTTGCTGAACTCACAAGCCACTAAGCAGTTAAAATGCAATGTGGTTTTTAGATGAGCGAGAGAGGGTAAGTCCAAGTCCTCCCCGGAAATCCATTTGGAAGTCATAATTTCACTGAAACTTGTCTTTGTAAAGTCACTAATTTGTCTGAGTTCCCATTAGGCATCTGTACACATCGATGGTCCTTTAACTAGTTTCGCTTCTTTGCTGAATTCTAATTTCCTTAATTTTATTTTCTTATTCACTTATTTTTTCATTGGGTGCAACTGATTGACCATTAAACAATCCTTTGTTCTTTTATGGTTTAATTACAGTTTTTTAAATTGTTATTTTTTATTTTTAAAGAATCTTTAAAATTGTTCAACAGAGACCGTGTCCACAGTGGACTTACTAGCTTTCTCTTCTGTACCTCTCATTAGAACATTAGAAAACAGTCGTCTGAAATAGACTAATTTAAATAGCATGGATAAATGTTCAGTGAATCCTGATTAAATAAATATTACCCCACTTTCAATAGAACAGTGTTCCCGGAAATATTTATAGACTAAATGATTAAAATAAAGTCTTTTGTTTATGAGTTAAATAGAAATATAGTTTGAGGTCTGCAAGTTTTTGCACAACTGGCTTCTGCTGAAATTGCTTGACTTATTTGGTATCAGCTCCTCTCCATCTCATGGTCTTCTAGTCATACTGATTTGTTTTTAAGTTTCTACCTTAGGACCATTAAAAGTTGAGCCTTCTGCTTAGCACTTGTATAATTGTATCACAGTTGACGCTATGGCTGTACTTGCTTGTATAGTCTCTGTGAACCTCTATGAGTTCTTCTTAGTTGATCTAATGGGCTGTGTCCCCCTGCTCTCCTTGTCCCCTCTGGCTTCTACATTTTTTTCTTCCCTCAGCTCCAAGGGGGAGGACCCAATGGAGGTCTCCAATTTGGGCTCTCTCTCTCTCTCTCCTTAATGTTTGGCTGTGGGTCTTTGCACTGCACCCACCAGCTGTTGGAAGAAGCCTCTCAAGTGATATTTGGGCTAAGCCTTTGATAACTAGATTTATTAACCAGCGTGCCAAACTTATTTACTTGAAAATGTGTGTACTATCAAACATAGTGTAACTGGGAGTTGCCTATGTTATGGTACAATTTTACTTCTGCTTTCTGAAGATAAATATGCTGCCAGTAGTTGAAGAGAACAGAGGGTAAAGACTGGTAGGATGGTCAAGGAGAGTAAATGGAGGTTACTCCATTTGGGCTGTCATAGCAACAACTATAGGGATTTGAACAAATCTGAGGTTTGTAAAGATGAAGAATTAAAATAATCTAATGGTACAATTGATAATGTGGAAGAATTGAGATGTCAAGGATAGTTTTGACTTAAATGGACGATAATATTAGTGTGATAAGGGAACACCCAAGAAGATCTTTGAGAACAGCATGACAGTGTAGGTCTGTTGATTTGCTGATACACTTGAGTTTTGTTAGGATGATTTCCTTCCTTTCTTCCTTCTTTCTTTTTTCTTTTCTTTCCTTGCAAGATATACTTAGAAACAACCTAGATGTCCTTCAACTGAAAGATGGATACAGAAATTGTGGTACATTTATACAAATGAATACTACCCAGCAATTAAAACAAGGAAATCATGAAATTTGCAAGCAAATGGATGGAACCAGTAAAGATCATTCTGAGTGAAGTAACTCAGAAGCAGAAAGATATTCATGCTATATACTCACTTATAAGCGGATACTAGCCGTATAATATAGGATAAACATACTAAAATCTACAGAACTAAAGAAGCTAAACAACAATGAGGACTGTGGGGGAGATGGCAAACAGGATAGACACCTGAAACAATAGAAGAGAGGGAACAAGACTGGAACCTACCACAGATGTCCTCTAAAAGGCTCCAGCCAGCAGGGGATCAAAGCAGATGCTGAGACTCGTAAGCCAAACATTGGACAGAGTGCCGAGTTTCTCATGGAAGAGTTTTAGGATAGAAGAACACAGAGGGGACAGGAGCTCCACAAGGAGACCAACAAAGCCAAAAGTGCTGGGCCCAGGGGGAATGGCAGAGACTAATACATCAACCAAAGACTATGCATGGAGAGGACCTAGAACTCCTGTTCAAATGTTGCCCATAGACAGCTCAGTCTTCATATGAGTTCCCAGGTAAGGGGACCAGAAACAGTCTCTGACATGAACTCAGTTGCCTGCTCTTTGATCACATTCACCTGATGAAACAACTAAGACAGCCCACAAGGGAAGAGAGTCTAGGCGGTCCTGATGGAACCTGATAAGCTAGGGTCAGACAGTAGGGGAGAAGGACTTCCCTATCAGTGGACAGGAAGAGCAGCATAGTGGGAGGGAAGGGAAGGTGGTACAAGAAGATATGTGGGAGGGGGCTATAAAGTGAATAAATTGTAAATAATAATAATAGTAGTAATAATAATAGTATACTAAAAAATTATATCCATTTCACCTGCTTCAGAGATTACCATTCTTAATTCTTAAATAGCGCTTCCTCAACATCCAGCTATACCACTTCTAGGCATATATACGAAAGAGGCTCAATTATACAATAAGGACATTTGTTCAACCATGTTTGTAGCAGCTTTATTTGTGATAGCAAGTAGCTGGAAACAACCCAGATACCCCTCAGCTGAGGAATGGATACAGAAATTGTGGTACATCTACACAATGGAATATTACTCAGCAATAAAAAACAAGGATATCATGAAATTCGCAGGTAAATGGTGGGAACTGGAAAGGATCATCCTGAGTGAGCTATTCCAGAAGCAGAAAGACACACATGGCATATACTCACTCATATAGACATATACTATATGATAAACCTACTAAAATCTGTACACCTAAAGAAACTAATCAAGAAGGAGGACTCTTGCTAAAATGCCCAATCCCTATCCAGAAGGGCAAAGAGGATGGACATCAAAAGAAAGAGAAAACAGGGAACAAGTCAGGAGCCTGCCACAGAGAGCCTCTGAAAGGCTTTGCCCTGTACACTATCAAAGCAGATGCTGAGACTTATGGCCAACACTTGGGCAGAGTGTGGGGAATCTTATGAAAGAAGTGAGAAGAAGAAATATCTGGAGGGGACAGGAATTCTACAAGGAGAGAAACAGAACCAAATAGTCTGAGACTGATACTCCAACCAAGTACCATGCATGGAGATAACCTGGGACCCCTGCACAGATGTAGCCCATGGCAGTTCAGTGTCCAAGTGGGTTCCATAGTAATGGGAACAGGAATTGTCTCTGACATGAACTGATTGGCCTGCTCTTTGATCACCTCACCCTGATGGGGGAAGCAGCCTTACCAAGCCACAGAGGAAGATAATGTGGCCACTCCTGATGAGACCTAGTCCACTAGGATCAGAAGGAAGGAAAAGAAGACCTCCCCTATCAGTGGACTTGGGGAGGGACACAGATGCAGAAGAGGGAGGAACAGAGAGATTGGGAGGGGGGAGAGAGGGAGCTACAAGGGCATATAGGTGAATGAAGTATAATTAATAAAGAATTTAATAAAAAATTTAAAAAATTGCCATCTTTCATTCAATGTGTTATTTTAGAGCTAGACAAAGTGTTCATGTGCCTCACTTGTTGTTCATTTATATCATTGTTCCTCCTTTTTTAGATATGTGAGTTAAGTTATCTGATTCTCCATCAGCAAAAATGTCAAACCAGAGCTAAGCATGATGGCACAATTGGGAGGATTGTAAATGTTTTCATTTCCTCATATGAAGGGATGAGATGATAATCATTTCCAAGCCTTTCTGAACTCTGGCTAGCTGAAATCAAGCTGACAAATTCAAACTGTGTTCTCTTAGCTTCTTACTGAATTCCTCTGCCTGGCATCAAATTAATTCTATAAATATGTTTTAATCTTTGTCTCCTCATTCTCTGGCTCGTTCTGTCTTCACCTGTGTCTAGCTTGTTCTTTCTGCCACCTGTCTCTGTATAAAGCTTCCCTGGTAATCAACTCTAGGTAAAACTCTCTCTCTCCCTCTCTCTCCTCCCTCTCCTCCTCCTTCCTCCCTCTCTCTCCTCCCTCTCCCTCCTTCTCTTCTTCCCTCTGTCCCCTCCTCTCCTCCTTCCCTCCTTCTCTTCCTCCCTCAGTCCTCCCCTCCCTCCATCTGCTGCTCTTAGTAACCTCTCTTTCTTTTTCTGTTCTTGTGAGAGTTTGGGGTATCATATCTCTGCCTCATTCTGCCAAATAGTTTGTCACCTTTTCTGACCCTCATTTATTAGTTACTTTCAAATATGACTGCTTCCTTCTCAAATAAACTAGCTTTACCTTCATTGTTTGAGATTAAAGGTGTGTACTAATGGTGTGTCTGTATCTCAGTGGGATCATATAGACTTAGAAGGTCTTTGGATGTGATTCCTTGCCAGAGCAGCCATGCTACTGAATTAAAATTTCTCTACAGAGAATCATGACTGAAGCTATATTAGGCTACATAATGAGGCCATATCTAAAAACAAAAATAAATGAAACAAACCAGGAAAGGAATATGTCTATATAATATCCAAGCTCCTTTGTTTATGCAAAACTTATGACTTATTTACATAGAAGCCTTGCTTGTTTTAATAAAAATATAATGATAATATAATACTCTTTGACCTCTGTTGAATATGTAAGAAACTTAAACCTAGTAATCTTTCTCCAACTAGAATTTTTGTGGGAACTTTCATTATTTTAAGATAAGTCTATTCTGTATTTTTGTTCTGTATTTTGTTGCATAGGTAGATGCTTTAAAGCTTTCTTTATAATTTAGTATCATCCCTTCAGGAACTTGAAATGCAAACTTCGACAAAATATCAGTTCCCAAAAGTGAGCATCCTGCCACAAGATTGCATCCTGCTGCACTGTTCCTTCTGACGAATCTAGAGGTGTATCAGTTAACCGAAGTGGAACCCTCTGGCCACTGTTTTTCATTTTCTAATACTGAACCTAAATTGGAAGAAGAAAAAGGTTAAATGCTTACATCTGTTAAGAGTCTCAAGAAGTTCTCAAAATGTTAGGAAAGTAAAAAAGGAGGGGACATAAAGAAAAGAACACTGATCTGGTCAACACTGAAGAGCAGCCATCACTACTTCAGGCTTGGGAAGTGAAATTTTTGTCAGATGAAGATTTTCTTTGCAAATGCTCCCACAGTTGTTCAGGCAATGTCAGTAACAAAATTCTTACACAAACAGGTTTAAGTTATAGGTAAATTTGGAGAACAGAGATATTGTAAGCTGATAAAAAATCTGAAGATTTTAGGAAATGGTAAATATAGTCTAAATTTGGCATTTCATTCAAATTGATATTTAGACTGAACCCTTAACGACCTGATTTCTAGTTAGCAATTTAAAATAGTTACGATTCAAAATGTAAATTAGTAGGTGCTTTTTTTTTACAAGTTAAAATATCTTTGTTACAGAAAAGTTAAATGTCTGAATGCTCACTTTTCTATATGTGTATCACTGACATCAAGAAATGACACCCACAATTTCATTTCAATGAGGTTATTAATATAACTTCCCTGGCCTCTGAAGAGTCATGATTTTGATCTATGCATATGATATCTAATGGGTCAAAGTGGGTATGGAGACAAGGAAAACATCTGTATAACTATTGAAACTTCAAGAATATCAAACATATAATGACCACATATATTGCCTTCTATGTAAAGATACTCTGGAGTTACCACACTACCTGTATTTGACTTACGGAATGCCTTCTAGAACCATTAAGTCATTGGAAAGTATACAGTGATGTAATAAGATTGAAACACAGAGCCATCTTTTGGTGTTCCCATAAGCTATGCTAGAAAACCTTAATATAGATATGCTCCAAGCAGAAAGAGCATGGCATCCTCTTCTAAGTTTAGAAAGTTCCACATGCTGTTTTTGTTAAGGAATCATTGCAGAACATTAAATACCATAGAAAAATTTCAAACTATCTGCTGCCTTTTATAGTTCCCCAAATGTATAGATAACCCTGTAGTCTTATTTTCAATTGGTGCTTAACCATACCTAACAGAACTAGAGAGTGGGTATATGGTTGGAAAATAATGAAATAAGGATGCTTTCTAACTGCAATTAGTGTCAAATTAGTAAACCAAGAGTTAGCTTAGGCATTCCAGCCACTACAATATAGTCCAGTCACTGTGATTATCCCTACATTCCATCTAGTTACTTAAGTTCTGAGAGTTTCCTCATCATGAAGTGGATCCTAGGATGATTGTCATTTCCATGTGTGTGCACAAAAGAACTCTGTCTTCCATGTATAAAACTGAGGACTGGAAGGAAAGCACAGTGGCTGCACCACAGGAGCAGCACATTTGAGACCTGCATTGACACACTGTGTATTAATGTCCTTGCTATTACTTACTGGAAATTTTATGCTCCATGAATGGCTTCTGTTACAACAGCATCACCCATGCAGAATCTTTTAAATGTGTTATCAAAAACAAACAAGAACACCCCTTTGAGGAAGTACTAGACCTGATTGACATTCCGGGAGCAGAAAACTTTCAAGGGTGTGCATATGTTAAACCCCTCACCATCAGGCAACATTTTGCCTCAGAGAACAAGTCAAAAGTTCTTTGTGCGGTATGTTGTCCCTTCCTCCTTTCAGATCAAGTCAGTGATAGTCTGCCTTTCTCCTTATTCGGGGAGCATTCATTGATGTAACATTTTAGACTTAATAGCCTTCGGCAAATGCATCAATTCAGTGAGTTGGGGTATGATGCCATTACTTATAAAATATAGCCATGGTTCAACATTTGCCCAGTACCTTTTCTCTTTGCAGGGCTCCCATATTTCTTCTTGTGAAAAGCATGAAAGCTAGTAATGACGGGAGACACTTTGCACAATCTATCCTTAATCCCTTCTTGAGTCCTCTGACACACATAAATGAACTAAAGACACCGCAGGTTATATGCATTTTCATTTTAAGGAGATTGCCTTTTTATTGCTTCTTATTTTGCATTGATATCTGAAGCTGTAAAAAGGAATACTAGAAATAAAAATGTGGTAGAAATGAAGGTGCTGCAGTTGAATAATGTCCAAGAGCTAGCTTTGCAAATAGGTAATTTATTGTGCAGCATAACACCAACGTTGGTAGTTCTCTTCATGTCCCTGAATGCTGCCAGCTGTTTGTGTTGGCTAAGTTAATCTCAGGTGTCTGTACAACGCTTGCATAGCTCAGGAGATGCTTTCTAATCCAACGATGCTGAACCCACTCCAGCTCTCCTCTTTAAAGGATTCTCTCCTTGAGAAGGCCAAGAGCACCTAGAGCTGGATGACACCCCACAAATGGTCTTATGTGTAGTCCATATGCATGTATAATGGTACAACCTGCTGGAGAACTTACTTCAGAAATTCAGATTCTTGGACAGTTCCCCGGATACTCTCATATTTGATATGGGACAAGAATCTCTTTTTTTATAACAAAGATTACAGACACTCATAGAATCTGGAAGGGTTGGGACGAAAGTAAATAAATTCCATATTTATTACTTTATTACCATTTTGTTGAAAGGAAACAGAACTTGGATGATTTAAGTGAGTGTTGAAGTGTTACTGCATAGTATGGGATCATTTCCTAATAAGTTTGCAACCCATGATGGGATAGAGAAAAATGCAATTTCTTCATCCTTAAGTTGTCATTTGCATTAAGTGAAATGATATGATTCTTGGTGGAACCAGTGAAAATCAGGGCTGCAAATATAAATGTACCACAGTGATTAGCTGTTTGCTTAATATGAGCAGAACCCTGGGCTCAATCCCTAACACTAAGGAAGCAAAACAGAAGTTAAAAGAACCCATTTTCTTCCATATTCAACAGCAAAGAACAATCAGGAATAGTTTTGTACTAAGACACCGTTGCTGGAAGATGATACCGCTGATATTTTTAGTGGCTAAAGGCAGGGATACTACAAATATTAAAATGTATAAGCTAATTCCATACCAGGTAGTTATCACTTGATGTGATGTGTCAATTGAATTTTATTGGGAAGACCTGGTATAATTTTTTAATTTAATTTTTTATATTAATTACAGTTTATTCATTTTGTATCCCAGCTGTAGCCCCTCTCTTATTCCTTCCTAATCTTACCCTCCCTCCCTCATTTCCTTCCATGTCCCTCTCCAAGTCCACCTAGAGGAGGATCTCCTCTCTTTGCATCTGACCTTATCTTATCAGGTTTCATCAGGACTGGCTGCATTGTCCTCCTCTGTGGTCTGATAAGGGTGCTTCCCCTTCTGGGGGAGGTGGTCAAAGAGCCAGCCACTGAATTCATGTCAGAGAGAGTCCTTTTTCCCCTTACTAGGATATCCACTTGGATACTGAGCTGCCATGGGCTACATCTGAGCAGGGGTTTTAGGTTATATCCATAAATGGTCCTTAGTTGGAATATCAGTCTCAGTAAACACCCCTGTGCTCAGATATTTTTGTTCTGTTGCTCTCCTTGTGGAGCTCCTGTTCTCTCCAGTTTTTACTCTCTCCCTCTTCTTTCCTAAGATTCCCTGCACTCTGCCCAAAGTTTGGCTATGAGTCTCAGCATCTGCTTTGATACACTGCTGAGCAAAGTCTTTCAGAGGCCCTCTGTGGTAGGCTTCTGTCCTGTTTTCTCTTTTCTCTGTCTTCCAATGTCTATTCCGTTTGTCTTTCTGTGTGAGGATTGATCGTCTTACCCAGGGTCCTCCATCTTGCTTAGCATCTTTAGATATAGAGACTGGGAAAGGACCTGGTATAATTTCATAACATCACATGAATCATCTCTGATGACTGAGAGTGATAACTGTGATATTGAAGAATAAGGATCCTGTTTCCTACCCTTAAAATTAATGAGAACCATTATATCAAATAAGGCAGATATTTGTTGGTCAGTATTGGGATATCAGATGATACATTTCCCTTGAGATTCTTTCAAGCTCCTGTTCCTTTGTAATCAAGTATGTAACCCCACATAATCGTAGAGCACCTCAGTTATTATTTTTTTCTGTATTCTGCACTCAGACTCTGATTCGACAGGTTCAATTATGAGCTCGTATATCAAGTGATTTTAAAATGGGACAGATATTTTAGCTAAAAATCTTAACCTAGAAATGAAGACATTAGAACTTTCAATAAGATTTTATTTCGTTGGAATTTTTTATTTTTTTTCTTTGCTGTAAGTACTTCAAATCCTTATTACCTCTTTAAGAAACATTGTTATACATAATTAATTAATATCGAATCTGGGATCTTGACAGTTATTTTCTGGTGGGTGAGTATGCGTCTGCATATCTGTCTGACTGTGTGTCTGTGTATGCATTTCTGTCAGTCACATGTGCTAGGCAAGTGGCATCAGCTCACCTACACTGAGCTATGCCTTTAAATCTGTTAAGTCTGATTTACCCCCTTATTTTATTCTACTCCAACCTTTATGTGATGATCAATGATTTCTCCAAGCGCACAGCAATGTTTCTCAGTAGCAAATAGAATAATTTTAAAGGAGAATTTGACATTTCATATTAAGTATATCATCTTAAGGTATTTTATTATAAAATAATTGTCATCATAAAACTAAATTAATTCTTTTTATGTTTAAAGTTTGATAAAACTATAAAACCAAACCATAGTTTCAAAGTAAAAGTAAAAACAGTTAATCCAACAAAAATACTTAAGTTTTCCATATAATTTCAATACAAACATTATTCATTCTTCTGAAACTAATACCAGTTGTCGTGATCATATATTCCTTTTTTAAAATATCTGCAATTGCTATAGTAAGTTTTGGTGTAACTTAGTTCTTATTTTTTTTATTTTGTTTTTACACGAGTATATCATTTAAATATAAAATATGTATGCGCTCTTTTTAATGGTTTATTTTTATTTTATGTGTATGGTTGATCAGCCTGCATACATGTATGCCTGTGTATCACATTTATGCAGTGTCTGCTGAAGCTAGAAGAGGATGACAAATGCCCTGAAACTAGAGTTAACAAACAATTGTTAGGCAGAGTGTGGGTACTGGGAACCAAATTGGTTCTGCTAGAAGAGTAACAGGTGCTCTTAACTTTTGCACCATCTCTTCAGCCTCTGAATATATTTTAAAACTAACTCAGACAAATAATTTTAGATACTAGTGCAAGTAAAATATAAACAAAGAAGCAACATAATTATACTATAAGCAACATCTTATACTATTTATTTTATTTTATATTATCACAACAGTTAAGGTGCAGAAAGAAAAATACTCAATAGCAAGGATCCTTCTATGAATCTAAAAAATCTTTCTCAGCAGTAGGAACTGCTGGAATGCCAGGTTAAAATTTCATAAGATACTTGAGAAATCTTCGCTGTGCTTTCCTGTGTTTCATATACTGGGCTAAATGGCTAAGGTGCTACAGAATTCACCTTATTCTGTCTGTTGTTCTAGACCTCTGAGCATATACTTTGTTGCTTCAGCTATATGTTTCTCCCAGTTTTTTGTTTGGTCTGCTTCTACTTCTTACTGGCTTCTGATGACTAATTCTAAGCGTTGTCTCATCTGGAACCATTCAAAGGTTCCCAGATTGCTCTCTTGTCTACAGTAACAGCACCCTGTGCTCCTTGCTCATTTACCCAAGTGCATCCTTAGTTATGGCTGTGTCTGACCTTTGTGTACCAAAAGCTTATTGAGCTGGTGTAGTGCTTCTCGCTCTGAGTGTAGGGAAGACCTCACAAGTCACTAGGTGAAATAAAAATACAGTAAACTTTAGGGAACCATTTTCAATTAAAGGGTTATCTTTGTTATCCACATGGGTTTGGTTGGTTGGTTTAATTTATTTGTTTAGCTTTTCAATATTTAGTGTTGACTATATTTTAAGAAGACAAACAATACTGCAAAAACCCCTTGGATTTAAAAACAAAGAACTTCTTTTAGTATCATGTCCTGTTACTTGTTTTTATTTAAAATGGACCACCCTTTCTATCTGGCTGAATAAATGCTAATTTTCTTTCTTTCTTTTTATTACATTTTATTCACTTTGTATCCCAGCTGTAGCCCCCTCTTTTTTTCCCTCCCAATTCCACCCTTGCTCTCTCATCTCCTCCCATGTCACTCTCTAAGTCCACTAATAGAGGAGGTCCTCCTCCCCTTCCATCTGACCCTAGCTTATCAGGTCTCATTAGGATTTTCTGCAGTGTCCTCCTCTGTGGCCAGGCCTGGCAAGCCTGTTCCTCCCTCAGGTGGGGTGGTGAAAGACCCAGCCACTGAGTTCCTGTCAGAGACAGTCCCTGTTATCCTTACTAGGGAATCCACTTGGATACTGAGCTGCCATGGGCTACATCTAAGCAGGGGTTCTAGGTTATATCCACATATGGATCTTGGTTGGAGTATCAGTCACAGAAAAGAACCCTGTGCCCAGATATTTTGGTTCTGTTGCTCTCTTTGTAGAGATCCTGTCCTCTCCAGATCTTACTATCTTCCTCTTCTTTCATATGATTCCCTACACTCTGCCCAAAGTTTGGTTCTGAGTCTCAGCATCTGCTTTGATACACTGCTAGGTAGAGTCTTTCAGAGGCCCTCTCTGGTAGGCTCCTTCCTGGGTATAGTAGTCTGGGTTGACATCTGTGGTCCCTTAAAGTCTGCATTACATCTGCCCAGGATACCTACGTCTGCAGTCTCAGCCACCAGGCAGTGAGTTCTGTGCTAAGAGTCTGGGTTGCTATGGGCTGGCTCTGCTGAAGAGGGGGACAGAGGCTGGAAAAGAGGAATTGCAGGGGAATCAGATGTTCACGACTCTCATCTCCAGAGACATCTGTGGGTGACCTGAATCTAAATGGTCTCAACTTACATGATATCCCCTCTCATCCAGGAAGCCTCAATGTCGATTTCCTGGCTTCAGCTGCCCTTCCACTCACCAATTTCAGATCCTCTGCCTGTCAGATACAGTGCGCTTGGCTCTCCCAATTGTCTTTCTTCCTTGTTGCTTGACTTACTTTTATGGCCATTAATGTTCTTAAATTACTGTTGTTACCATAGAAATGTCAGTGACTTGGGGAGGGACATGCTTGGAGAAGGGGGAAGAAGGGAGGGTTGGGGAGGGGAGGGAGGAGGGGCCAGAGGGGAATAAAAGTGAATAAAGTATAATTAATAAAAAATAAATAAATTTGAAAAGAAAAAAGAAATTTCAAAGCAATATACTTTCTTCCTAGATTTAGATTGTAGTCCAGTACTGGTTATTCTTTTTCCTTAACTTAGCCTAAACATCACTGTATAAAACACTTGCACAGCCTTTTTTATATGACAGAACACTACATTTTGTTTGTGTGTATTTATTCAGAACATATTCCCTTTATTTCATTGATGCAAGGGTGGAAGAACCTTTACTTTGTTCTTATTACCTAGAGAAATCCACCTTTTTGTGGTCTCTTTCCATCAGAGGATGTATACTGTGAGAAACATTTCCTTTTGAATATTATCAAACTGTCCATTTTACGCTTCTGTACTGCTGTTAGAATGCACATATTTAGTTGTTTGATACTAAGCTAAAGATGCATGATCATACAAAATTCATTATAGAATTATCAAATGGAATTTATCAATGTGGAAAAGGATTGAATTCGGTGTATTCTTAATTTTCACATTTGCTTCATAAATCAAAATATACAGAAGGCAGATGTTGCTGATAGCAGCAGGACGGAGGAATGAGAAGATTGCAGTTGCATTAGTTATATATATTTTTTTCATTGTAACAGAATAGCTAACACAGACAAGGAAGAATTTCTCATGGACCAGAGTTCAGGGGTTATGCTTCATCATCGTGAGGAAGCCATGGAGGCAGGAATGCAAATCGGCTATAAATTTGAAGACGATGCTTACACTTGTGTGAATTAGGACACAGATGAGACAGGAAAATAGGACAAGAACATGAGAGAGGAAGAAGATCTTGGTGTAAATCTCAAAGTCTACACACTAGAAATTTACTTCTTCCAGCAAGGCTCTATGTCTTAAAAGTTCCACAGCTTTCTAAAATATCTCCACAAAGCAGAAATCACGAGGTCAAATATATGAGATCTTGAGAGATGTCTTATATTCAATGTTTAAGCCATATTTTATTATGGAATGCAGTGCTAAGTAAATACTAGAGAGCAATTTCTAAAGGTAAATTCTTAACCTCAAAAGCCAATTTTATTAGAATAAAATGCAAGGTAGATGGAAGAGCATGATAGATATAGGAATAGCTAAAGAAAGAACTATGTTATGATTGTGTGCAACCAGTGTCAGTATAGAGCCACAGTTTCTGGATTGCAGCTTCTCAATGTGGGAAACAGTGAAGAATGACCAAACAGGAAGAAATAAAAGAACAGGAGAAAGAAATGTGACACATGCTGTGATTGGTTTATAATTCTGACAGAAAGCTAGAATGTTTAGTAGGTTTTCAATAAGCTATTCGACTGGTGTGATGTGTGGGAAATGGTTCTGTGTAACTGTCTTAGGTATTTTGATAAGTGTGGACTCTGCACATGGAAAAGCCTTTGCATGTTTTTGATGAGGATGAAATATTTAACAACCATCTGCTATATTGTTATTTTGTGTTATTACACACAATCTTCACCATACTGTTATCAGCTTGACAGTGAAGGTGAAACAAAGGGATTTTCAATAACTGCTCATGCTTTTTTTTTTCAGTCAAACAGTACCTTAGCTGAAATTAAAAGCCATACATTTTGATGTCAGAGTCACATTCCTGGGTTTGGCGAGCCATCTTACAGGGAAGCATTTACTTCATTAGCCAGAGGACCTGAATTCAGATCCTGATAGCTGTGTAAATGCGGTGTGTGACCATGCACATGTCTAATCCCAGCAATGCAAGACAAGGACTGTTGGTCCTGGGCTCTTAGCCAGACAGTCTAGATGAAACCATGAGGAGATTCAGTGATCAAACTTTGTCTCAAAAACTAAATTGGAAAAAGGTAGAAGACTGACTGTCCTGGAAATTTGGCTTCCACATGGGTGCTGTCTCCTCTCCCTCTCTCTCTTCTCCTTCTTCTCTCCCACTCCTGCTCCCTCACCCCCTCCTCTCCCTCTTCTGTCCCTTATCCCTCCATCCACCCCCCGCCCCGCTCCTCTCACAGAAATGAACAATCATAATTCTTGAGAACTGCTCCAGGTAGTCTGTGGGCCTAGATGAAACAGCGTAATGAAGAAGGAACTGAATATAGATTAGATGTCATCGCTGAGATTACCTTATGTTTTGTCTTATTTTTGTTTTCTAGATCTCTGGAAATAGACCTATCTCTGCAATCAATAGCAGTCTTATCACAGGTCATGATGTTTCCTTTGGCCAGATACGCACTAAACCATCTCAAGATTCGAAGCATCCCGAAAGTTGTAGGAAGACAGATCCACACAAAGCCCCCAATGGACTTTCATGATAAATATGGCAATATGATGCTAATTAGTGGATCCACTTTCTGTTTTGTTGGATTTGTGTTTTATATGACACAAATGGGAATAGAATGGAATCTTTCTCCTGTTGGCAGAGTTACCCCAAAAGAGTGGAATGAATTTTAGTAGCTATTCCAGATACAATAATACAGAATTGCCTCAAAACAAACATGTCATGGAAATGCTCTTCTGTTCATTAAAATATAGCATAACAAAATGAATAAAATTGATTTGAAAGTACTAACAAGTTATCAGAAAGTATCATTTAATTCCTGGAATAATGCACTTAACAGTAGCTATAAATACTGGGGAGTGTGGATACAGTATCTTTGAAAGTATAATTTTATTCTAGTTATCTGTCTTCAGTAGGCATTCATACATACATAACTTAGAAATTAATTTAGTTATAACCGGTGCATATTGTTTTATCAGTAACTGTCCTGTTTGTGTGTGTATGTGAAGAAAACATTTTAAATTTTATTTATTACAATGTATTCATTTTGTATCCCAGCTGTAGCCCTCTCCCTTATCCCCTTCCAATCACACCCTCCCTCTTCTCCCATGCCCCTCCACCAGTCCACTGATAGTGGAGGTCCTCCTCCCCTTCTATCTGACCCTAGCCTATCAGGTCTCATTAGTACTGGCTGCAATGTCTTCCTCTGTGGCCTGGTAAGGTTGTTCCCTGCCCTCGGGGGAATGTGGTCAAAAGGTAGGCCACTGATTTCATGACAGAGACAGTCCCTGAGCTCCATCTATGCAGGGGTTCTAGGGGTTCTAGGTTATCTCCATGCATAGATGGAGTATCAGTCTCAGAAAAGACTCCTGTGCTCAGTGTGGTTTTTTGATGTTGTTGTTGTTGTTATTGTTCTGTAGCTCTTCTTGTGGAACATCTGTCCCTCCATCTCTTTCGTCTCCCCCTTCTTTCATAAGATTACCTGCACTCTGTCCAGAGTTTGGCTATGAGATTCAGCATCGGTTTTGAGGAGTCTTTCAGATGCCCTCTGTGGTATGCTCCTGTCCTATTCCCCATTTTCTCCCTCTTCCAATGTCTGTCTGGTTGCTTTTCTAAATGAGGATTTATCACCTTCCCAGGGTCCTCCTTCTTACTTTGGTTCTTTACATGTACATATTTTAGTGTGTTTATCCTATATTATATGTCTAATATCCACTTACAGGTGAGTATGTGTGTCTTTCTGTTTCTGGGTTACCTCACTTAGGATGATCTTTTCTAGTTCCCACAATTTGCCTGAAAATTTCATGATTTCCTTGTTGTATATTAATGAGTATTATTCCAATGTGTAAACGTACCACAATTTCTGTATCCATTACTCAGTTGAGGGACATCTGGGTTGTTTCCAGATTCTGGCTATTATGAATAAAGCTGCTACGAACATGGTTGAGCAGACATCCTTGTTGTATACTTGAGCATCTTTTGGATATATGCCTAGGAGTGCTATAGCTGGATCTTGAAGTAGCACCATTCCTACTTGTCTAAGAAAGTGGCAGATTGATTTCCAAAGTGGTTATACAAGTTTACATTCCCACCAGCAATGGAGGAGTGTTCCCCTTTCTCCACATCCGCTCTAGCATATATTGTCACTTGAGTTTTTGCTCTTAGCCATTTTGGTGGGTATAAGGTGAAATCTCAGGGTTGTTTTGATTTGCATTTCCCTTATGACTAAGAACATTGAACATTTCTTTATGTGTTTCTCTGCCATTTGATATTCCTCCTTTGAGAATTCTGTTTGGCTCTGTATCCCATTTTTTAATTGATTACTTGATTTGTTGGTGTTTAACTTTTTGAGTTCTTTATATATTCCGGATATTAGCCCTATGTCTGACACAGGGTTGGTAAAGATCCTTTCCCAGTCTGTAGGCTGGCATTTTGTTCTGATGAGTGTCCTTTGCTCTACAGAAGCTTTTCAGTTTTTAACCCATCCTTTCCCTTTCTCAGGCCAGTCTGTAACAACCATACTTTCACTACCACTGATAACTAAACTTTCTCATTTGTCTCCTTGCTTTTCTTTTTATCTTCCCTGGAACTGACTCCTCCCTCACCATGATGCATATTTTCACTTCAACAGTCAACATCATTTTAAAACTGTCATGATATCACTTCCATCTTGAGAAGACAGACACTCATTTGTCTCTAGAATCAAAGCTCTTAGATAGGAAAAGTGGTTCTGGATGCTGCAATGGCCATTTTATTTTTCCTCCTGCATCTAAATGGTTTTCTTTTTGTTTTTGTCTCTTTCTTGTGCATGGGATGCACTTCTGATTATGTATGAATCACTTCCTTGCAACTTCTCAGTTTTTTTCACAGGTCCTGTTTTTGAGTGGACTTCTTAAAGACTTCTACCTCTCTTGGGGCCTTACTTTCTCTCTGCCAACTTCCTTACCTTGTTTTCTAGACAGCTCATTTCAGTATCTCACTTTCAGGGTAGCCCTTACCCTTTTGTTTATCATTGGTTTGTGAAACTTTGTAAGATCATGGGCTTGGGATGCTTTTGTGATTTCACATTCATAACAGGTTTTGTTAAATGAAGCTTTCAGTTATATTGGAAGTATGAATAAATGAGTGAGTATAGGTAACGATAGACCACATTTGTTAAAAAAAAAGGGGGTGGAGGATTTGATTTCCATTGAGGGTTGTAATCAGATTATTAGAGACCATTTTAATTATCTTTCATTTTACAAATTACTCTGAAACTTCTTCCCATAAGCCATTTGTGAACTTACATTTTCTGTCTGTCAGAACCTGAGGATGATGGGGTGGTGAAGTGCTTTAGTACAGGACCTCATATTTCTACAAACTATCCAGAAAGAGATTCATCTCAGGGCAGGAGTTGCTTCCAATACAGATTAACTCACTTGTTTATCTCAGGGTAGCATGCTTAACTTCCATATTAATAATACCGTTTCATTTTGATTATCCCTGGTAAAAGCCTTGCTTTTATACCAATAATTCAAGTCTCAAGGACATTAAACAACTCTCTCACTGGTGGAACCCTAAGGATAAGAGCGAAAGGAAACATACCTGTATTCACCTCTTGATTCTGAATCCCACAAGCCCCCGCTCTAGTAAATTAGGGCAGTGAATTTTTCCTTATTTAAAATCTACCAGATTCACAGGAGTACATTTCTTTACCTTGTGAGATGCTGTTATTCAACTTAGAATTAATTCTTCAAATGACAGTTATACACCTTTATCAGTCAATAGTTATGTCTCTGTGCCATACTCTCACCCCATGATCTTTACTTATTTCACATAGGCACTGTGTAACATCTTAAAAGATGTGATGCAATAAATGTGGAGATTATAAACCAGTTATTAGTAATCATTACCAAAGCATTTTACTGATGCAATTTCAAAAAGGTGTCTGCTAAATTTACCACATTAAGTATTTGAACAGTTCTTCATTATGACAAGTACAAAAAAAAAATCATATGCTTGTATTCATATGACATAAAATCTTCCATGCTTTGCAATAATAACAGTTGCTTTCCCGGGGGAGATGACATTAATTTGAGCAGTATCTCTTATTTTCCAATAACCTTTTACATTACAAAAAAAAATCTGCAACTTCATTTTCTTCCCCTATCTGGAAACCATAGAAACCAATGTGAAATTATAGCTAAGAAGTTCGTCACTGGGCTATCTCAAGCTGATCTCCATGGAAACACTTCACATTTTCTTGAAATGAAAGATCTTCCAATCAGACATACACCAGTAACTGATGAGTGTCTGACAAAAAGAATGCGAAGGAAGAATGCATATGGCTATGCATTAGATAATGCATGTAAGAGGGTTTTAATACTACTTCCAAATCAGAACATTTAAATGATAAATATTCCTACTGTAGAAATGAAAGCCAAGCGTATTTTTGAAAAGAGCTTTCTGTTCTTTTGTTCATTGTTCTTGTTTGTGTTGAGGCAATTTCACACAATAGTGTTGATTTTAGACCAGTGTTCAGAACCTTACTCAGTCCCGCTGCCACCTGTCTGATCTTTTATTGGATTGTGATAAAGTAGAGGGGAGTAATAGACATTTTACAGAAGTCTCTTGAAGACTGAGTGACTTAAGCTAAACTCTGAATAAGAAATTGTAATTGTTTTATCTGGTTAAAATGGAGGCACGATGACAGTGTCAACAGTGGCCGGTTCAGACTGGTAAGGGATGGCTGGGAAAGGCTGGCACTGTAGGAGGCAGGCTGTGAGCGCCGCGACAGCTCTGAACCTGGCGCTGTGTTACAGATGGGAAGGGGTCAGTATTCCACCAGAAAAGCCACTTATAAGATTGCATGGGGAATCTACCCAGAGACCAACAACCAATGGCAGATTCAGAGATGGTGTGGAAGAACCTGATTGGTTACCCAAAGCTATATAATGTGCTCTCTCTTCCGGGAATAAACGAACCTGCATCCACTTGCCCTCGGATTGCATTCACTCAAAAAAGAAGAAGAAGAAGAAGAAGAAGAAGAAGAAGAAGAAGAAGAAGAAGGAAGAAGGAAGAAGGAAGAAGGAAGAAGGAAGAAGGAAGAAGGAAGAAGGAAGAAGGAAGAAGGAAGAAGGAAGAAGAAGAAGAAAAGATTGTTGTTTGAAGCTTGGGGTAAGGAAATGCCACATACTGTGTGAGTTTTAATTTACTTGCCACACTTTGAAAGTTAATTTCCACACTGAATTATTCATTTTAATATAGCCCTCTGCTACACACATACCAATATGTTCATTTGCCAAGACATACATGACACACATATTTGTATAATAGATGTATCATGTAGAGTGAAACTGAAAACAGGAGGCCATTACAAAGCAGAGAAATAGACGTGGTTTTTCTATCCTGTATATAGTCTTCATGTCCTTTTAATTTTCTTGACTCTGTTATCCTCTACCACCTATATCTGTCTCTACTTTTATATTCAATCCTATTAAATCTAATTGATTAAAAAGCATATTTCATGGCACTACTGTATTACAATGGAAACAATATTAATTTATGTAGTTTTTAAACATTTTTCTGCAATAGAGAATAAATGCATGACAAAGTTACATTGATAAATTCAGAAGTTAAAATAGGCAAGAAAACATCAGGTACATTAATAAAATAGTCTTTTATGTGTTTGCTTATCTAATGTTAAGACAGACTTACAGCTATGATTTAATTCAGATACTCTATTTTGGCATCATACCTTGATGTCTTAATGAAACATTCAATTGTTGGTTTGTAAAAAGGCCATATAATAGGAATATCCTCAAGTGCACCCCAAATTCCAACTTTTCTGTATTGCCTATTAATCATTTCTGAGCTTGAGCTTCCAAGTATTACAACTGTTACGACTGTGAGCATAGTACTCAGACCATTATTTGTAGTCACCTAATGCTATGAAAATGATGCTGAGGGTCCCAGACCAGGCCTGCCAAATCTATGTCATCTGTTCTCTGCATTGTGGTACCAGAGGAATTTCTGCAGTTCTATTGACTGTAAATTATTCAGGGGTACTGACGAAAGAAGAGAAGCAAGCCCTTTCCACTCACAGACTGAGTTTTTTTCTTACATCACACCCACTTCGAAAATGTTATTCAGAAGTTATTCAGTTTTAAGAAACTGCTTACTTCATACACAAGGATTCAACTTGTTAACAGGTTTCCAAAGTAATACATTTGAAATGAAAATACATTTGAACTGTACTTCTGTTATTTTTTATAAAGTGACATCATAGGACAGATTTAATCATCATAAGAATTTGAAGCATGCAGGAGGCTGTGTTAAGGAGCACTGAGTATGTCTTTGGACAAACATGGTGAACAAAAGCAGGAAAATGGCTGGCAACTCTGCCTCCATTTTGTTATTTTCCTTTACTTCCAATCACCTGCTTACCTCAGCAGGTTTGCATCTTAATCATTCAAGAACTGTCTACCCTATCTCATCTCCCTCCAAGGCTAAGAAACAGGTAATTTATTATCCTAAACCTGCAGTCACCTTAGATTCCAAGAACAAAACCTCACAAGACAGACCTTTACCTGTGTGGTGAGAACAGATGTGCTGAGTGTGCTGAGCTTCACTCTGCAGCCAGTGGCATCATCCCTGAGATATCTGCAGAACCAAAAAAAAAAAAAAAATGATGGTCCAGACCACACCTGACCAAGACTGCTGGACTATGCATATCTCCTCCTGTCTGCCCCACTATTTCTTTGTTTAAAGATAAGCCTCATTCAGTACCCTCCATGCAGACTTGGAGACCCCCTTATGTGTTCCTTTTCCCACTTGAGATGCATTAAGTAATTATCCTCACACTGTTTCCCACTGTCATTTACTTCTGTGATTGGCACTCAGACTGGAGGCGCAGCCTCCCTTATTGAAGCTGGCTTTCACCCTAAAATATCCAGTAGAAAGTTCTGTTAAATTTTAAGTTACTTCATTGTGATGGAACAAAATACACTAAAGTTTTGTCACTGGAAGAATGTAACCAATAAGGGGGAAAGAGAAGTAACTTCATTTATTAAACCAGGGCTACAAAACTCTGAATAGTGTGTGTGTGTGTGTGTGTGTGTGTGTGTGTGTGTGTGTGTGTGCTATAAATTGACACAGTGCTGGATGTCCTCATTGTTCTCCTCCACTCTACTCTTTTCAGTAGGATCCCTTGCTGAATCTGGTGCTGACCTGGCTGTCCAGCAAGCCCCAGGCTTCTCTGCAGGTGGATCACAAGCCTGCCCTGCCACACCCATTCTTTTTCTTATGTGGGTGCTGGGGATCCAGAGAGGCACTCACAGTTGCTGGCAGGTGACATTACCTAGTGAGCCACCATCTCAGGCAACAGAATACTCAACTCTTAAGTTATAATGCGTTCATTAAGGCTTGTTGCTGATGGAAAATAAAAGACTTATTAAGAACTCCCCACAGGACGTGTCTATGACAATTCTGAGAATACTGCAGTACTCCCAGTTCTGTAACTCCACATTCCAGTTCTGGATAAATAGTTTCTTAAACACATATCATGTTGTTCATTGCCCAGGTGTTCATTTTAGCCAAGACATGGAAACTAACTATATGACTAATTAAAGAAAAGGTTAAGAAAATATGTATATACATACAGAAATATTATACAACTTTGTTATTATTACAAACTTTCCTATGTTATGAAATTAGGTAAGACAAAGTTGATAAAATGTAAGAAAAGTTATTTTCTATTTGCCACTAATAGAATAATATATGAAAACATAGAGAATTGGTACACTACAAGCTACCATAAAACCCTAAATTAATCACCAAAAAGAAGATATGGATAAAATCATTACATTACAATACTAAAATGAATAAGCTTATAAAACATAAATTTGCATCCAATTTATGTATGTGCAATGAAAAAAAACATTGTTAAATAAGACAATGCCACATAAAGTTTAATCTTCCCTGTGTTGAGTCATAACATTAAAGCTTCCTAAGACAATATCACTAACTATTTTCTTGGAGCTTGAAAGTTAATATTCATTTAAAGAATCAACAATCAGGACACACAAAAAGCCAAGTATGCAGCCTCTATCAGTTATTAAAAATCTTTTTAAGAGTCTCAGTTTTTAAATTGATTTCCCATTGTACAAACACATAATGATATCAATAAAGCAGAATTCATATGCAGACTTTATTACATGTGGTTTTGTGGTCTGTGTAAGAGCAGTATTTAAATGGGAAAGGTGAATTTATATAATAGATTCTTATTTGATGAGTGAACTAGAAGTAAAATAAATTAAATTTTATTAATTTCTCTCTATGTAGGCAAGATTAATGTCATGTGTTTTATAGTTCTTAATTTTACAAGTTGAAATTATACAGCTAGGCTATATGGAGAAATTTGGGGAAATACAATTTATTATCACTGAAGATACAATATTAAAAATATTACTAAATTTAACACATAAATAATTTGTTTTTTGCAAAAGTGAAGAAAACAATTGATTGACCTATTGGAAAACATACCTGACAATTTTATCATTTAAAACCAATTATCTGTAATATATTTTTTAAACTTCTGAAAATAGAGAAGAAAAAATTCAAAAGGCAGAAAAGATATAATAAGACTACAGAGCCAATTAACCGGGGCCCAGAGGGGCTTGTGGAGGCTGGAGCACCAACCAAGGATCATGATGGACTGGACCGAAGCCCCCTATGCAGATGCAGCCAATAGGCAGCTCAGAGTTATTGAGGGTTCCTTAGTGAGTAGGAGCTATCTCTGATGTGGACCTGGTTGCTTATGATCAATCCTCCCTGGTGTGGTTAACCTGCCAGTCCACAAGGAATGAGGAAGCACTCAGTCCTGATTGTGACTTGATGAACTGGAGTGGGTGGGCGGGTAGGAGTGAGGCCCCTTTTCTTTGAAATAGGGATGGGGAAAATGAAAAGTTGAGTGAGATCTGGAGGAGAGCAGGCAGGAGGCTACCATCCGGATATGAATGAATAAATAATTTAAAAATAGACTATTCACAGGAAAATCAATTTGAGGTTCAACACACACTCCTGTGCACCACGGGCACATACACACACACTTTAACGGGAACATACACTAATTAAAACTTAAGTAGAGACACACGATTTCTCACCAATAAGGTTTGCAGAAGTCCCAACACACTACAAGATATGTTGATGAAGCTGTGGAAATGCGAGTGTTGGCATATGTTGCTGCTTGAAAATATGAAGCAAGAAACATTTCAGAAACGTTTGACAGTATCCTACATTTTCTTTTGATCCAGCCATTTCATGTCTGGGAATCTAATACATTCACTGGGATATATACATAAGAGCACATGTACAATCGAGTTTCTGCTAAAACTTTTCTAACAGCATACATTTGTTATTAGCCAATTTTGTTTTTACATTTCTTTTTTTAAATTATTTTCATGTATTACAATTTATTCACTTTGTATCCCAGCTCTAGCCACTTCTCTTGTCCCCTCCCAATCCTGCCCTCCCTCTTCTCCTCCTATGAGCTTCCCCTAGTCCACTGATACTGGAGGTTCTCCTCCCCTTCCATCTGACCTTAGGTTTCATCAGCACTGGCTGCATGTCTTCCTCTCTGGCCTGGTAAGGCTGCAACCCCTCAGGAGGAGGTGATCAAAGAGCCAACCACTGAGTTCATGTCAGAGAGCCCATCAGCCACTTTTGTCTCTCTACTTTGAAATTATCCTCCAGGAGTGCCTTTGTTTGAGCTCTTGTTTGGCTTGGTGGCCTCTACTGGTGCCTGCAGCATGCTGGGGCTAACCTGATTCCCTTATGCAAAATCCATGAGGCTACCTTGAGGTTTGCCAGTGATTCCTGTGAGTGTCAAAACAAAATCCAAAAAACAAACAAAAAAAACAAAAAATCCTGCACAGATGTAGCCCATGGCACCTCTGTCTCCAAGTGTGTGCTCTAGTAAAGGGAAAGGGCTGCCTCTGACATGAACTCAGTAACTGGTTCTTTGATCACCTTCCTCTAAGGAGGGTTGGGTCATCCTTCCAGGCCACAGATGAAGACAATCCTGATGAGACTTGATAGGCTAGGGTCAGCGGGGTGGGAGGAGGACCTCCCCTATCAGTGGACTTGGAAAGGGCCATGGAAGGAGATGAGGGAAGGAGGGTGAAATTGGGAGAGGATGAGGGTGGGGCTACAGCTGGGATAGAAAGTGAATAAATTGTAATAAATAAAAAAATTTAAAAATAAAAACAAACAATAACAAAAAAAAAGACCCACAAAAAACCAGCACTCCACCCAACCAGACCTTGTTCCCTGCTGCTTTAAATACAGTCTTGTTGTGCACTAAATACTTTTATCTGGAGGTTGATGTGTTGATTATACAATTCATTTGGAAGAACAATTAACATCAGGATAATGTGAACTTTTAATTAATAGTGTTTGGCTAACTAGTTAGATACAGGGAAATAGATGTAACTGATTCCACTGTCTAGCAATACTCCTTGGTCAGTAATTTTGAAATCTGAATTTTTACTTAAAGGAAATGGGTTAACTAGAGAGTATAGGATTATCAGTATAACAACTAATTGTTCAAGGGGAGAAGTGGCAAACATTACACAGAAGAAACCTAAATAGAGGGCACAGCCCATCAGTAAGAGGTACAGCCTGACTGAGCTGGGCACCTCTGAACTTGGAATCACCAGCAGACACGACCTCCAGACTTATGAACGGGTCGCCATCAGACTTGTTCTTGTCATTGCTGGTGTGGCAATAAAGATCATGTGAGAGGATTAGAAAACACGAAATTCTAATTAAAATGTGTTTTTATATTATTCAAGCTAATAAACGAAGGAAATGAAAGACAGAGTCAAATATCTAGAGGGAATGGGGGAGGGGGCTACGCCTGGGATTCAAAGTACCTAACCTGTGACTGAGATAAAAATAAATAAATTAAAAAAAATTGCACTTTTACATTGTTCATGACATGTATATGTCACTATTGGATGCTAAATAAAATGCTTTGTTTTAAAAAAAAATATCTAGTGCTGCTCAACTCGAAGAGCATATTCAGGCAATAGAGATTCTGATTATTAATATAACGAAACAAAACATGACTACTGAGAGAATTAAAAGCACACCTATGGTCTACCGATCCCAGATTCCTTAGAACTGATCTAAACCTTAATACCAACTTACTGGCAATGCGGAGGCACAGGAAGGTGGCTGGATAACACCAACAGAAAGCCTTCAATATGAAAAAAAAAAAATTATGGCTTGAAAATTCTTGACCTGTGCCAGTTTCCTGCACACATAAATGGCCGAAAAAAACCAAGGGTGTTAGGAGGCACTCATTAAGTGAGAGCAAAGAGTCACAACAAAGTTATGATACATGGACTGTTTTTGAATTCAGTGTGCCATACAGAATCCATTTCAAAGTAAACCACTGTGAAGAGTGGTGGCAAGAACTCAAAAAAGAAGCATGTATTCATTTTGCCAAGAACAGTAAAGTTGGTGGTGTATGTACACAAGCTTACTGATTTATTTTATTATTTCAGAATTTATATGAGTATCTTATATTTGAAATTTTCCGGGGAGCTGGACAAGATGGCAGCACCAGGAGGACTCTGCTTCCGAGCTGCAGAACAACATTTTCGGTACAGCAACCAAGGGACTGAACTGTGGACTCTAAAACAACAGCTATCCTGTTTTCCAGGTGAGAAACTGGCCACAGAAGAGGACATTGCAGCTAGTCCTGAAGAGACCTGATGAGCTAGAGTTAGATGGAAGGGGAGGAGGTCCTCCCCTATCAGTGGGCTTGGAAAGGGGCCAGGAGGAGATGAGGGAAGGAAGTGGGAGATAGGGAGGGAATGCAGGAGGGGGCTATGGCTGGGATACAAAGTGTATAACCTGTGATTAATATAAAATAAAAATGTTAAAAAATAAAAGATGTAGCCAAGCCTGCAGCAGAGGAAGCGGGGGAGATACCGCAGCCAGCAGGAAGGTAGCAGCGAAGGTACCCCAACCAGCAGTGATGCAGAGGACGCAGCCTGCAGTGAGCACAGAAACTTGCAAGGAGGATAGTGCTGCACGCTCCAAGCACAGATCTCCCCGTATTCCCCTACAGCCTAGTCTGAGGGGATAGCAGCTGAGGAAGCTGATAGCACTTCCCAACTCAGGGAGCAGAGTGCAGCCTGCTGGGCTTCCTGCTTCCAGCACAGAACACAGGGCTTGGCTCAGAAAGTCCACAACAGGATACATGTCCTGCCCATAGCACCAGCTGCAGACCTCAGAGTCCAACCTGCTGATCCCACCACAGACTGTAGACCACTAGGTATTCAGGGAATCTGAGCAGGCACATTATGCCCACAGTCTGCACTTGCTAACTGCGCCAGCATCCACATCCCCTCTTGCTCTTGCTCCCAATGCATATATCCCAAACAGCCACACACTCTAGCACTCCCCTTTAAGACAAACATCCCTGCACCCACATCCACTCAGCCACGCACACGAGCTTAACCCCCTCCCCACAAACACACTTACAAATTTGCACCAGCTGCTTCTTCTCCCACAGGAACAACTGAAGCAACAACACACACTCTCAAACCACTGGCCACGACTGATCTTCCTGAAGAATTCTACAGATACCAGAGTAAGATGGTCCCAGTCCAAAGGTCAGACTCAAGGAAAAAAACATCAAAGATTATATATAAGCAATGGCCAAAGGTCGATGTAAGAACTCACTCAACAAAAATCAGGACACCATGGTCCCACCAGAAACACCAAAAAGCAATGGAGATTTTAATTCAGCGGAGACACAGGAAAATAATGTTAAAGCTATGTTTATGCAGTTATTAGAGTAACAAAAAGAGGAAATGAACAAGGCCCTCAAAGAAATACAGAAGAATACAACTGCCATGTAGAGGAACAATTAAAGACATACAGAGAGGAAACAAACAAACAAATAGGAACCACATTCAATCAGATGAAGGAAATGGTACAAAGCATGAAAACAGAATTAGAATTATAAAGAAAACACAAACAAAGAAAAACCTGGAACTGGAGAACTTAGAGAAAAGATCAGGAACCACAAAGCTAAGCATCACCAATAGAATACAGGAGATGGAAGAGAGAATCTCGGGAGTTAGGGATACACTTGCTGAAACTGATTCCTCACTCAAAGAAAATCTAAAATCGGAAAAGTCCCAAACACAAAACATCCAAGAAATCAAGGACACCATGAAAAGATGAAACCTAAGAATAATTGGAATAGATGAAAAAGAAAAAACCCCAGGCTCCAAGGACCGGAATATATTTTAAAGAAAATCATAGAAGAAAATTTCCCTAACTTAAGAAAGAGATGTCTATAAACATACAAGAAGCCTACAGAACACCTAATAGACTAGACCAGAAAAGAAATACCTCTCATCAAGTCATAGTCAAAACACTAAACCTACAAAACAAAGAAAAAATATTAAAGACAGAAAGGGAAAAAGGTCAAGTAACATATGAAGGGAGACTCATCAGAATCACACGAGACTTCTCATCAGAAACTATGAAAGCCAGAAGGGCCTGGGCAGAGGTCATGCAGTCTTTAAGGGAACACAGATGCCAACTAAGACTACTATACTCAGCAAAGCTTTCAATCAACATAGATGGAGAAAACAAAATTTTCCATGACAAAACAAAATTTAAGGGATATCTACATAGCAACACAACCTTACAGAAGACCCTAGAAGAAAACTCCAATCCAACAAAAACAACTACACCAAAGAAAATATAGGATACAGACAATCTCCCAGCAAAAATTAAAAGAGGAAAAAAAAGCAATGAATCATAATAAGACTTACCAACTCCACAATAAAAGGAACTAACAGTCATTGGTCACTATTATCTATCAACATCAATGGACTCAACTCTCCAATAAAAAGACACAAACTAACAGAATAGTTGCAGAAACAGGATCCAACATTCTGCTGCATTCAAGAAACACACCTATGTAACAAAGATAAAAAATACTTCAGAGTAAAGGGCTGGAAAAATGTGTTTCAAGCAAATGGACCCAGAAAAGAAGCTGGGGTAGCGATCCTAGTATCTAATAAAATAGACTTTTGACCAAAACTAATCAAAAAAGATGAGGAGGGGCACTTCCTTCTCATCGAAGGAAAATTCCAACAAGAGGACATCACAATTTTGAACATCTATGCCCCAAATACAAGACCACCTACATTTGTAAATGAAACATTATTAAAGCTGAAATATCACATAGATCCCAACACCTTAATAGTGGGAGACTTCAACACCCCATTCTCACCAAGGGACAGATCATCCAGTCAGAATCAAAACAGGGAAACAGGAGCACTCACAGAGACTCTAAATCAAATGGACCTAATAGATGTCTATAGAACTTTCCACCCCCAAACAAAATAGTATATCTTCTTTTCAGCACCTCATGGAACCTTCTCCAAAATGGACCATATAATTTAGCACAAAGCAAGCATCAGCAGATACAAGAAGATTGAAATAATCCCTTGTATCCTATCTGACCATCATGGTCTAAAGCTGGACCTCAACAACAATAGAAATAGCAAAAGGCCTGCACATACATGGAAACTGAACAACTGGCTACTCAATGACAGCTTGGTTAGGGAAGAAATGAAGAAAGAAATTAAAGACTTCCTAGAATTCAAGGAAAATGAAAGCACAACATACCCAAGCCTGTGGGACACAATGAAGGCAGTGCTAAGGGGAAAGTTCATAGCACTAAGTGCCTTCAAGAAGAAATTTGAAACATCTCATACAAGCAACTTAATGGCCCAACTGAAAGCCCTAGAAAAAAAAGAAGCAGATACACCCAAGAGGAGCAGACCACTGGAAATAATCAAACTCAGGGCTGAAATCAATCAATTAGAAATGAATAAAACTATTCA
The DNA here is from genome assembly GCA_028658305.1 of Pachyuromys duprasi. Taxonomy (NCBI): domain Eukaryota; kingdom Metazoa; phylum Chordata; class Mammalia; order Rodentia; family Muridae; genus Pachyuromys; species Pachyuromys duprasi. The sequence goes on from CM053743.1 coordinate 36,323,542, forward strand.
AAGAATCAATGAAACCAAGAGCTGATTCTTTGAGAAAAATCAACAAAACAGACAAGCACCTAGCCAAACTAACAGAAAGGCAGAGAGAAACTATCCATATCAGCAAAATCATAAATGAAAAGGGGGACATAACTACAGACACTGAGGAAATAAAAAAATCATAAGGTCTTATTATCAAAGCCTATATGCCAGAAAATTTGAAAATCTAAATGAAATGGACAATTTTCTTGATAGATTCCAACTACCTAAATTAAATCAAGATCAGGTAGAAAAATTGAATACACTTATATCCTCCAAGGAAATAGAAGCAGTCATCAACAGTCTCCCTTCCAAAAAGAGCCTTGGGACAGATGGATTCAGTGCACAATTCTATCAGACCTGCAAAGAAGTGCTAACTCCAATTCTCTCTAAACTATTCCACGCAATAGAAACAATAAACTCATGCCAAACTCATGCTATGAAGCCACAGTCACCTTGATACCTAAACCACACAAAGACCCAACAACAAAAATAAGAAAACTTCAGACCTATCTCTTTTATGAACGTTGATGCAAAAATACTCAGTGAAATACTTGCAAACCGAATACAAGAACACATAAAAGATATCATCCACCACAACCAAGTAGGCTTCATCCCAGGCATGCAGGGGTGGTTCAATATACCCAAATCCATCAATGTGATCCACTATATAAACAAACTGAAGGAGAAAAAGCACAGGATCATCTCCTTAAATGCCGAAAAAGCTTTCTACAAAGTCCAGCATCCATTCATGTTTAAAGTCTTGGAGAGATCAGGCATACAAGGCACATACCTAAACATAGTAAAGGCAATATACAGCAAGCCTATAGCCAATATCAAACTCAATGGAGAGAAATTTAAATCAGGGACAAGGCAAGGCTGTCCACTATCTCCATATCTCTTCAACATAGTACTTGAAGTCCTAGCTAAAGCAATAAGACAATTAAAGGAGATCAAGGGATACAAATCGGAAAGGAAGTGGTCAAAGTATCCCTATTTGCAGATGATACGTTAATATCCATGAGCAACCCCAGAAATTCAACCAGAGAACTCCTTCAACTGATAAACACCTTCCGCAAAGAGGCTGGATACAAAACAACTCAAAAAAAAAAAAAATCAGAAGCCCTCCTGTTACACTACAGATAAAAGGGCCAAGAAAGAAATTAGGGAAAAAAAACACCCTTCACAATAGCCACTAATAACATAAAGTACCTTGGGGTGACTCTAACCAAGCAAGTGAAAGACGTATATGAAAAAATTTTCAAATATCTGAAGAAAGAATTTGAAGAAGATATTAGAAGGAGGAAAGACCTTCCGTGCTCATGGATTGGTAGGATTAGCATAGTGAAAATGACCATATTGCCAAAAGCAATGTACAGATTCAATGCAATCCCCATCAAAATACCTTCACAATTCTTCACAGACCTTGAAAGAAAAATACTCAACTTCATATGGAGAAACAAAAAACCCAGAATCTCCAAAACAATCCTCCACAACAACAGATCATCTGGAGGTATCTCTATCCCTGACCTCAAGCTGTACTACAGAGCAATAGTAATAAAAACTGCATGGTATTGGCATAGAAACAGAATAGTGGATCAATGGAACCGAATAGAAGATCCAGAAATAAACCCACACACCTATGGAAACTTGATTTTTGATAAAGAAGCCAAATCCACTCAATGGAAAAAAGACAGCATTTTCAACAAATGGTGCTGGACCAACTGGATGTCTATATGCAGAAAAATGAAAATAGATCCATATTTATCACCCTGGACAAAACTAAAGTCCAGGTGGATCAAAGACCTCAACATAACACCAGACCCATTAAATGTCTTTAAAAAAAAAAAA
>CM053743.1:36325510-36344592 GCA_028658305.1 Pachyuromys duprasi
GGCTAATATCCAATATATATAAAGAACTCAAGAAGTTAAAAAGCAAGAAATCAAATAATCCAATTAAAAAATGGGGTATGGAGCTAAAGAGAGAACTCTCTGTAGAGGACTGTAGAATGCAGAAAAACACTTAAAGAAATGCTCAATGTCCTTAGCCATCAGATAGGTGCCAATCAAAATGACCCTGAGATTTCACCTTACACTTGTCAGAATGGCTAAGATCAAAAACTCAAGTGGCAACACATGCTGGAGAGGTTGTGGAGAAAGGGGAACCCTTCTCCATTGCTGGTGGGAATGCAAACTTGTACAACCACTCTGTAAATCAATTTGGCGCTTTCTTAGATAATTAAGAATAGTGATTCCTCAAGATCCAGCTATATATCCAAAAGATGCTCAAGTACACAACAAGGACATTTGCTCAACTATGTTCATAGCTGCTTTATTCGTAATGGCCAGAACCTGGAAGCAACCCAGATGTCCCTCAATTGAGGAATGGATATAGAAATGGTGGTACTTTTACACAATGGAATACTACTCAGCAATTTAAAAGGAGAAATTTGTAGGTAATCAGTGGGTTCTGGAAATGATCATTCTGAGTGAGGTATCCCAAAAGCAGAAAGACACACATGGTATTTATTTACTTATATAGAACTATAAGATAGGATAAATATACTGAAATCTATACACCTAAAGAAGATAAACAAGAAAGAGGACCTGGGGTAAGAGGATTAATCTTCACTTACAAAGACAAATGGGATAGATATTGGATGTAGGAGAAAACAATTAGCAGGACAAGAGCCTACCACAGAGGGCCTCGGAAAGGCTCTACCTAGCAGTGTATCAAAGCAAATATTAAGACACTTAACCAACCCTTTGGCAGAGTGCAGGGAATCATATGAAAGAAGGAGTAGTTAGTATGACCTGGACGAGGACAGGAGCTCCGCAAGGACCAAATATAGCAGGGCACAGGGGTCTTTTATGAGACTGTTTCTCCAACGAAGGATCATGTATAGATATAACCTATTAACCCTGCTTGTATGTAGGAAATGGTAGCTCAATATCCAAGTGGTGTCCCTAGTAAGAGGAACAGGGACTAATTTGGACATGAACACAACGGCTGGCTCTTTGACCCCCTAGCCCACCAGGGAGGAGCAGCCTTGCTAAGCCATAGAAGAGGACATTGCAGCCAGTCTTGAAGAGACCTGATAAGCTAGAGTTAGAGTCCCCTATCAGTGGACTTGAAAAGGGGCAGGAAAGAGATGAGGGAGGGCTGGAAGGGACAGGGAGGGAATGTGGGAGGGGGCTACGGCTGGGATACAAAGTACATAACCTGTGATTAATATAAAATAAAATGTAAAGAAAAAGAAAAAAAGAAAAAAGAATTTTTCCATTAACTTGTGGTTTAAATATTCAAACAACATAGAAAGACTTAAACTAAAAATGATAGTCCCCTACACTGTATCCTTTCAACTGAAATCTTCCCTTGATTTTCTAATTGACATTTCAACCATTCTTGTCATTCTACATAAAACACAGATATGTTCTTTATTAATTCATTTCAGCCACTGTCTATGGTTAATGATTTATGATAATGAATTTCTCGCAATAATTTTCCCATTTGCACTGTTATTGTTTGGGGATTATTATACTTTTAAATTACTGCCATGTTGTGTTTCCAAATTCCTTTCCTGAAATAAATTTACTTCTGTTCCATGATATTTACACTGATAACTTGTTCAAGTTTGAGATCCTGATCTTCTTGCCAGAGATTTTCTTCAGTTGTTGGTAGTTCTTGATTGTCTTTTCACACTGAGTACTGAAAGCAAGATTAGCTTTATAGATGATGTTTGCTAACTGGAAGACTTAATTTTAGAAAAAGTAAGCACAGAATATGAATTTTTTTGAGTAGTGATATTGGAACAGTTTTGCTTAGGATTTACGTGTTTTAACTCAGGTTTCTATTGCTGTGAAGAGACACCATAACCATGACAACTTTTATAAAGAAAAGCATTTAATTATAACTGGCTTACAGTTTAGAGATACTTGTTTGCCCATGGTCATCATGGCTGGACACATAGTGGGACATAAACAGAGATGGTGTTATAGAGGTAGCCGAGAGTTACATACATCCAGATTGGCAGAAAGCAGGAGGAGAGCACCACACCGGGCCTGGTTTGAGCATCTGGGACCTCAAGGTCCACCCTCAGTGATACACTTGCTTCACCAGTGCTATACCTACTCCCAAAAGGCCACATTTTCTAAAAGTGTCACTGTCTATGAGTCTCTGGTGGCCAGTTCCACTTAAACCACAGCAGCAAGTTCTAGTTATGCCAGCTTCCCGAATAAGAACAGCTACAGTTGCATTAGAAAATCGTCCATCTATCCTGTGTGGTTCCATAACACAGCAACAGTAATCAATGGGAACTATAACAGTTTCTTCACATGTGGAAGGCCAGCTGCTTCTATTTTTGCAACAATTCCTGTGATAGTTAGATTTTTTGCTTTACTTTTACCCTAGTTAATAAGAATTTTGTCTGCTGAAAGCTCCTACTCTTTCTTAATATTACTTTCATGCTTTAGTATTTATTATCTCTTTATAGGGACTGTAAGGTAAGAGAATAAAATAGGCATTTAAAATTACATATTTTAAAGTGACTGATATTGTATGATTTTACAACAGGCATATTAATTTTGAAGAAAACCTGCATTACTTAGAATCTTCTAAATAAGTCATACTAATCAGCATAGCTGTCATTGTTAATAACAAAATATTTCCTTTTCCCATAAAGCTCTCTTTTATTTCTACATACATAGTCTTAGTATAATATTGAATCCTACCTTTGTCACAAGATTTTATGATGAATGATTTTGTATGTAAAAATTAATCCACGAGCAGATTTTAAAGTCCCTTTTATATGAAAGATGGTATTACTATTTAGTATATTTTCATGGTAGCAATTAAAACTGCTTCCTTCCTATTGTTACTATCAGTAAGACATCAATTGGAATTATGTACATTAATATTTAGCTATGTCTTTGATTTTATTCCCGGGATTATATTTAAGCAATGCAATTTTTAATCAAATGCAAGAAAAATATTTAAAGTTCATAATCGGAATCAATTGCCCTTCCAAGTATATATGACAGCAGCCTAGCGAAAGACCATGTTCACCCTTGATTCTACAGTAGTAAAAGTCTCTTGTGGGTTGAATGTGAAATGTCCTCCACAGGTTCTTCCATTTGATAGTTTGGATTTAGTTTTTGTCATTGTCTGAAAACATAGAACTTTAATGATATGAAACCTTGAAAGAGAAAGTAAGTCACTAGGTACTACCCTTAAGATTTTACAGTATGACCTCACTTCCTATTTACTTTCTGCTTCCTTAGTGACCACCAGACTTCCTGTTCCTTTTTGTGATAAAATTCTGTGACCCAAGCAACTATAGAAGGATGGGTTTATTTAGGCTTATGGTTCCTGAAGCATAAAAGCACATCATGGTGCAGAAGCATTGCAGCAAACAGCAGACATGGCAGCAGCAGCAGTTAGAAACATCTTCAAGTGCAAACCTAAAGCAGAGAAGGAGTCAACTGGATGTGGAGTAAGACTGTAAATATCCAAGGCCATCCCCAGTTATACTTCCTGTCCCAGTTACAGATTTCCTGACCCCCAGTTACAGACTTCCTCTAGCAGGTCACACCTCCTAAACATCCCCAGACTCAACCACCAAGTATTCTAATATCTGAGCCTATGGTGGACATTCTCACCCAAACCATACTACCTTGTAAGCCAAAATAACCCTGCTCCCCTTAATTTACTTTTGATAGGATATTTTATGACAGGAACTGAAAAATGACTAAGACACTTTTCAATTAAACTTAATATTAGACATTACATTGCTTCCTTTTTTTTCTTTTTTATAGATAAGTTTGAAATGTGTGTGTGTGTGTGTGAGAGAGAGAGAGACAGAGACAGAGAGAGAGACACAGAGAGAGAGACAGAGAGAAATGGAGAAGGAGAGAGAGAGCGAGAAAAAGAGAGACACGGCGTATGAAATCCAGGGCTTTATGAGATAAGCAAGTACTCTATCACTTTGAAAAATCATAGATTTCTTTAAACTTTATTTTGAGAATTTGTCTTCCTAAACTAGGCTCAAAGTTGTGATCTTCCTCCACAGAAGCCTGAGTAACTGTGTTATGCCCAGTTTGTGAGACCACCAAGGACCACCAGGAATCGACTCTGCTGCAAATAAATGAGAGTTTATTGTATATGTGTTCAAGCCACGGGTCACAAAAACTTCCTGCAAAAGCAGGAAAGGAATGTGTCCCTGGAGTCTAGGGGAACAAGGTTTTTAAAGGGAAAAAAATGAAAGCAGGGAGTTATATGCCTTGATGTTACATGATTGGGTAAGGGAAATTGACTTTTGATGTGATTGGTTTACTTTAGGCCCCAAGACCACAAACAGTTCTAGCCTGGTCATCTGTGCTGGTTTCCTAGCAACTGTATCACTGATGGGCAGGGAAAGAATACAGTAAAGCTATTTCCTTTTCCCAGGTGGCTGGACATGTCTACACCTGGCTGGCTTTGTTCAGGTTTATGCTTTAAGCTATAAACAAATAACCCCAAAATCTAATTTTTAAATCTCAGCTGGTCTTAAATGAACAACTATTCTTACTTCTTTCATGAATTTCATATTTAGATCACTTGCTGATTTCTTGCAATTTTATTATTTATTTTAGAATTGTGTAACACAGTTTTCCTATTAAAATATTTATATAAATCAATAGTATTATACATTTTATAGTACATATCCATAGTGTTGGCTGAGAAGTCCATTATTTGAGATTTTGTAGATTTTTGACCATTTGTGATTATTCATATTCTCAAAATTCACAAAGTAAAACAATCAGTGGAAGCATAAACAAACAAAGAATTGTAATAGATTTTAGGCAAGTAAAAATAGTTAGAGGCACATTTTCAATAGTGCAGAGGAATACAGTATTGATTACAGCATCCACTGAGGAACTATTACTGCATAAATATACTGTGATTGAGTATCAGGCAATTCTGAATAGCAGAAGATGGGAAAATCAGTTCATGATAATATCAACTCCTTCCAGGTTTTTTTCCAAGATAAGTAAATAAAGGATAAGAGAAACTTATTTTTTTTGTTTTGTTTTTCTGAGTTGTTGAAAACAACTACATGCATGACAGTTTTTCACAGTGATGCTGTCAGTATTTATTAGTCACTGTTGTAAAATGGTCTAAAATCTTGAAAATAATAGACATATACAAGAAAATTTTATAACATCATCACAATAACCAAAAGGTTATGAAATTCATATGCCAGTCACATACAATTGCAAAAGTTAATCTCTCTCTAAATAGCAGGTGGTTGCTTGTTTCTATGGCAATAAAAACAGTCCCCAAAAGCTTTACCAATTATTCTATTTTTGTTAAGAATAATGTTTTTACCAAAACTTATAGATGTAGGAACAATAAAAGAATCACATGAAAGATAATTTCGACAAAACTGGCATTTTGTTTTACACATATTGTTAAATTTTAAATATTGTTAATTTAAATCATATTTCTTTTTCAATTTTTTATTAGTTACAATTTATTAATTCTGCATCCCAGGTGAATCCCATTCCCTCATTCCCTCCTAATCCCACCCTCCTTTCCTTGTCTACTCCCTGTTCCTTTCCAAGTCCACTGATAGGGGAGGACTTCCTCCCCTTTCATCTGACTCTGGTTTATCAGGTCTTTTCAGGACTGGCTGCAAAGTACTTTGTGGCCTAGGAGGGCTGCTCCTCCCTTGCTGGGTGGGGAGGTCAAAGAGTCCACCATTGAGTTCATGACAGAAATATTCCCTATTTCCCTTGCTAGGGTACCCACTTGGATACTGAGTTACCCTGGGCTACAGGCAAGCAGAGGTTCTAGGTTATATCCACACATGTTCCTTGGTTGGAGAAACAGTTTTATATAAGACCCCTGTACCTATATATATATATATATATATATATATATATATATATATATATATATTTGCTCTCTGTGGAACTCTTATCCTCTCCAGATCATATTAACTCCCCCTTCTTTAATATGATTCCTTGCCATCTGCTGAAGGTTTGGTTATGAGTCTCAGTTTCTTCTTTGATACACTGCTATGAGAGTCTTTCAGAGGCCCTCTGTGGTAGGATCCTGTCCTGTTACTTGTTTTCTCCTACATCCCATTTCTCTTTCTAAGTGAGGATTGATCATTTTACCCCGGGTCCTCTTTTTTATTTATCTTCTTTAGGTATATAGATTTCAGTATGTTTATCATATTTTATAGGTCTAAATAAGTGAGTATATACTATATGTGTCTTTCTCCTTCTGGGATACTTCACTCAGAGTGATATTTTCTAGATCCCACCATTTGCCTGCAAATTTCATGATTTCCTCCTTTTTAATTGCTGAGTAGGATTCCATTTTGTAAAAATACCACAATTTCTGTGTCCGTTTCTCAACTGAGGGACATCTGGGTTGTTTCCAGGTTCTGACTATTACAAATAAAGCTGCTACAAACACGGTTGAGCAAATGTCCTTGTTGTGTACTTGAGCAACTGTTGGGTATATGCCTAGGAGTGGTATAGCTGGGTCTTGAGGAAGCACTATTCTTAGTTGTCTGAGAAAGTTCCAAAGTGGTTGTACCAGTTTACATTCCCACCAGCAATGGAGGAGGGTTCCCCTTTCTCCTCAACCTCTCCAGCATGTGTTGTTATTTGAGTTTTTGATCTTAGCCATTTTGAGGGCATAAGGTGAAATCTCAGGGTTGTTTTGATTTGCATCTAATCTGATGGCTAAGGATGTTGAGCATATCCTTAAGTGTTTCTCTGCCATTCTATATTCCTCTACAGAAAAATCTCTGTTTAGCTTCATACCCCATTTTTTAATTGGATTGATTGATTTCTTGCTTTTTAACTTCTTTAGCTCTTTATATATCCTGGATATCAGCCCTCTGTCAGATATACGGTTGGTGAAGATCTTTTCCCAGTCTGAAGGCTGTCATTTGGTTCTGACAACAGTGTCTATTGCTTTACAGAAGCTTTTCAGTTTCATTAGGTCCCATTTATTGATTGTTGCTCTTAGAGCCTGTGCTCTTGGTGTTCTGTTCATGAAGTTATCTCCTGTGCCATTGAGTTCTAGGCTCTTCCCCACTTTTCCATCTGACCAGTTTAGAATATCTTGTTTTTATGTTGAGGTCTTTGATCCACTTGGACAGTAGTTTTGTGCAGGGTGATAAATATGGATACATATTCATTTTTCTGCATGTAGACATCCAGTTGGACCCGCACCACTTGTTGAAGATGCTGTCTTTTCCATTGAATGGTTCTGGTTTCTTTGTTAAAAATTCAAGTACTCATAGGCGTGTTGGTTTATTTCTGGTTTTCTATTCAGTTCCCTTGATCTTCCTTTCTGCTTCTATGCCATACCATGCAATTTTTATAACTATTGCTCTGTAGTACAGCTTGAGGTCAGGGATGGAGATACCTCCAGATGATCTCTTGTTGTACACTATTGTTTTGGAGATTCTGTGTTTTTTGTTTTTCCATATGAAGTTGAGAATCTTTCTTTCAAGGTCTGTAAAGAATTGTGTTGGTATTTTTATGGGAATTGCGTTGAATCTGTAGATTGCTTTTGGCAAGATGGCCATTTTCACTATGTTAATCTTACCAATTCATGGGCACTTTAGATCTTTCCATCTTCTGATGTCTTTTTCAGTTTCTTCAGAGATTTGAATTTTTTTTCAAACAGGTCTTTTACTTGCTTGGTAAGGTACTTTATGTGGCTATTGTGAAGGGTGTCGTTTCCCTGATTTCTTTCTTAGCACTTTTGTCTTTTGTCTTCCTTTCTGATTTGTATCCCCTTGATCTCCTTTAGTTGTCTTATTGCTTTAGCTAGGACTTCAAGTACTGTGTTGAAGAGATATGGAGCAAGTAGACAGCCTTGCCTTGTCCCTGATTTCAGTGGGTAAATCATATTTCTTACCTGTGAATGGATATATGTTTATATTTATCATAAACTATTACATACAACTCAAACCAAGTGGGAACATCAATGTATTTTCAATGAAATTTGAGCTGCATGCAAAAAAGCAAAAGTAAAAGTAACAAGGTTAAGCATAACTACTTCAGATCTGGATTGTTATTTAATAACTTTTCTTCATGAGATATAAACAGATATCTGTTCACCTCAGGTAATGCACTGATGATAGATCAAAGAAAAGTTCTTCCCAAGTCTCACTTTGTGAATCAGTGAGTTTATTCAGTTACTTACTAGAGCATGCATGACTGTAAAGCAACTGTGTCATTAAAAAACTCGCCACAATATAGGCAATGACTAAGGAGAGGTACATTTTTGGGGTTCAGTCTGTAGGCAGGGCCTCAGAAGACTGTCTATTCTTTCCCAGCAATTATTCACTATTTGTATGACATTGTCAAAGGGCTATTGAGTTTTACAACTTTTTGAGTCTTGTAACTTTCATGAGCTTCCTGAATCTTATGACTTTACATCATCTTTTCAGTAGAGTGTTTCAATTTGGAGGAAATGGTTGCAAAATGTCAATATATGAATGTATGAATATCAGCATTTGACTCCTCTAATAAAAACACATACACTAACACACACAGTCACACACATAAACACAGACACACAATCATACCTTCCCCCGCCCCCTCACACATTCACATGCATACTTTCTCAGCTTATAAACTGTAATGCATATGTGTGATCTTTGGATCTTGTCTGCATCTACTCTTTTAAGTTTTCCTTCTCTATATATGAGTACTTTTAGTTCTTTATAGATGGATAAACTTAATACATACTGGCCTTAGGTATATCCCCTAATACAGGTTACAAGAACTTTTCATGACATTTGTGAAGATGCTGAAAAACAATCAAATCCTGATATTTTTGTGGCAGGAAAATATTTACGCATGTATGAATATGAATATATTTATGCACTACACCAAACTAATACTTTCCTTTTTGTTAAATCACAATGCAGTCAATTTTAGTATAATGAAACAGAATTTCAGTAATACGTTTAGCCTACAGATTGAGTTAAGCCCTGAAATAAGCAAATCTCTATAAGTGTTTTCTTGTTACGAAAGATGACAGAGTTCTTTTTTAGCCTAAGATGATTTAAGCAGTTTTCCTGATTTGTGTAGGCACTAATGTCTTGATACACTGTGGAGAGAGAGAACATAAAACTTCTGAGAGAGGAGCAAAAATACTCGCTCCCTCTCTCTGTAGATACTCGCACAATTGCAGTGAAGCCCAGTAATTTGGTGAAGTCTTTGAGGTAAGACACTAATTAATACTTGGATTTTCTGATTGAATGTGTAAGGAGTTTGGAAGTTATCACTTTATATCAACAAGTTAAAAAAAAACTGGATAAGGTGAAAGTGGGTAATTGCTTTTAGATCAACCAGGAACTGACTGCTCAGGGGTTACTACCGATTTCCCGAATGGAGTGAAGGCAAATATAGAGCATTAGTTACTTTCCTGTTGCTGTGAGAGAATACCCTGACAGATAGCAACTTTGGAGAAAAATGGTTATTTCTGGCTTATGCCATCTAAGGTGATGCAGTTCATTATGATACAGAAGGCACAACAGTAGGACCTTGAGCAGGGCCAATCACATTTTATCCACGAACAAAGAGCAGCTGCAAAAAAGGAGAGTTCTCCTCCTCTGCCATCTGCCCACAGCCTATCAAGTCTCATCAGGACTGCCTGGATCCTCTTCCTCTGTGACCTGGCAAGGCCACATTGCCAGGGAGAAGTGATTAAAGAGTAGGTAATCCAGTTCATGACACAGGCAGCCCCTGCTCCACTTACTAAGGAACCCACGTGGACCCTGAGCTGCAAACAGGGGCTACATCTGAGCAGGGGTTCTAGGTGCTCTCCATGCAGAGTCAATGAATGGTGTATCAGTCTCTGCAGGACGTCCCAGTCCCCCCACACACACCAGGGCTCAGGTTGTTTTAGCTTTGTTGGTCTCCTTGTCGGGCTCCTGTCCTCCCCTTGTCCTTCTGTCCTCCCAGCCATTTTTTTCCATAAGATTCTCAAACTCCCAAAGTTTGGCTGTGAGTTTCAGCATCCACTTTGATCCCCTGTTGGGTGGAGCCTTTCAGAGGACCCTCTGTAGCAGGCTCTCATTCAGTGGACTAGGGGAAGACGATAGGGGAAGAAGAGAGAGGTAGAGTGGGACTGGGAGGACTTGAGGGAGTGGCTTCAACCAGGGTATATTGTAAAAAATAAAAATAAATATTTCAAAATAATGTTTTTTAAAAAAGGAAAGCAGCTTCAGAGAGAACAGAAAGTAGGGTGAAGCCAAACAAACTCAAAGCCACACTACAGTGAAGTCCTCCTAAAATTTCCATAATCTCACTACATAGTATCACTAACTAGGTGGGTACAATGAGCTTATAGCACACATTTCAAACAACAACATACAGAGGTTTTCAATTTTTATGGCAGAAACTCAAACTGTAATTGACAATTTACTTAGGGATAAATTCTGAAGTTTAAAAAGAAAAATTCCAAGGGATCCCAGATTGTTAGGACATCAGTTCTGTAAATTTAATCTTCAGGATCAATATCTGATTCAGGAGTAATATGAGGTAAAGCCATTCACTATCAAACAGGAAGAACTAGGGAAATAGCCACTGGAAAATATAATCAGATCATCACAAAGTTTGTTTATTAACAAAGCTTTACATTATAAGAAAATTCTGATGTGGTTTAACCTACTGAGATTTTACCAGAGTCCAGTCATAGCAGAATCTAATCCTCTGGTCTCTTCTAAGGGTGGGACCAGTGGTGAATGAGAAGCATTTGTGAATATCACGGCTCAAAGTCATATGATCTCTGTAATACTGAGACCTCATCAAAGGACCAGATTCCTTTCCATGGACCATGTGGTACTGTTACATCAAACCTATTTACTTCATGATGTCTGGCTTTCTACAAAAAACACAATACACAATAAAATCAAAACTTAAAGAAATACAGCCACTCAGTTCGAGGGTTAAGGCAGTGGCTGACAACCCTATAAGTATGAACTTAATTCCGAGGACCCATGTGAAGGAAAAAGAGAACCAACTGAACAAGTTATCCTTTGACCTTCAAAAGTATGCCATGCATGTGGGCAGTACCCTTTCAAATCAATTATAAAGAAATATAACTTATAAATTAAAAAAATAATAAATAAGTATCTGAGAAAGACTCAGATATTGCAAAATGTTAAATTGTTAAAAACAGAAGGAATTTTAAATAATGATGTTAAACATATTAACAGCCTTAGTGAAAAAAAAAACTGGACTCTGGGCAACAACTTAGGGAAAATGCAAAAAGTGAAGTGGACATTATGTTAAATGAGAAAAGGAAAAGGTTAAAAATCTAAACACTATAGAAGAAAGGAAGAATACCTTCATTGACTTGTTAGCAGAATTGTGGATGCCAATAAACATTTGAGCAAAACCTTGATAACTAGTGCTTCATTCAAACTAAAAAAAAAAAAATCAATGAGTACAGAAAAAATGAAGAAAAGCTAGAAAACAATCTTCTGGTCAACAGTGAATATTACAAAATACATTTTGAGAATGAAAGGAAAATAAAGAGGAACAGCAGAATATTTGAGGAAATAATGACTTAGAGTTTCCTTAAAATTAGTCAAACTTCAGAGCACATATTTCAGGAAATACAAATAATATCAAGAAAGATAAATGCCAAAACATTTACCACCTAGGAAAAGATGCATATTAAAGCTGTGAAAATAGGCAAAGACAAGTTTTGAAAGGAAAAAATCTTTGAAGGACCCAAAGGATAGGAACAGTATGCACATATAGTCAGGGATAAAATTATATTAGTCTTCCCAGAAATTATGTAAAAAGAACATAGGCTGAAATTATGTAAAGCATTGAGAGAAATAACCCACTGACCTAGAATTCTGTATCCAGTGAAATTATCCTTCAAAATCAAACATGAAGAATTTCTTAGAAAAATCAAAGATGAATAATTTCTTAGAAAAATCAAAGTGGTGGAAATTCTTCCTGGAAGAACTGCTTCATAAGAAATGTCAATAGTTCTCTAGTTGTAAGAAAAAATAATAGAGGTCAGATTATCTCATCTTCATAAAGAAATGAAAGGTATTTCAGAAGAAATAAAAGAAGTAAAATACTTCATTTTCCTTGATTGATTGAAGAAATGGTAATATGTTTGAGATCATAAAAACACACTCAGTAGCTCTTGCTTATGGATACATGAAATGAATAATGGACAAAATCGACAGTTAACTTCTTTGGGGTACTCATACTTCCTGTAGTGTTACACAGCAGTGGGCTTGGAGATTGTAAGTAAATATTGCAAACACTAGAGACAAACACTACTAGAGGTCAATGCTGCAGAATGTGCATCCACAGAGCAATGATACAGCCACATGAAAGACGAAGGAAGTACACGGAAGACTGTTCCATGTCTGTGGGTAAGAAGACAATACTACAAAGTCATAATAGCCTCTATAAATTCAATGTTACAAATAAAAGTACTAACAAACTATTTGTGTATATGGACAAACAAATCTTAAATTCATGTGTTGAATGGCCAAATATAATCAACACCATATTAAAGAAAAAGAACAAAGTCATATGACTTAGACAGCCTGCTTCAAGACACACTAAAAGGCTCCAATAATCAAGATTCTTAGCTGTTGGCAAAAATATAAACATATAAATCAGAAAAAAAGAAAGAGGTCTTGACAGATGTAGTCATCTGCTGTATGAAAATAAACAAAACCAAAACAGGAGATAAAAGGAAGCAAACATTTTAGTGAATGACGCTGGAGAGAGAGGAGAAAAGGAGGGGCAGAGATAGGGATAGTGAGAGTAGAAGGAGAAGTGGATGGAGGGAAAAACGAAGGGAGCGGGGCCTAATTTAAAATGAAACAGCTAGCATAAAATGTTAACATCTAATACACATAGAAAACACTAGAAAATGTAAAGATAAGAAATAATAGATAAATTGGTTTACACTAAAAAGATCAGCCTCCAGGATTTTCAAGATGGTGTCGACCAGCTTGCACCTTATATCTGAGGGGCATCCGAAACTCTGAAATTGGTGAGTGGAGGGGCAGCTGAAGGCAGAACATCAACACTGAGCTTCCTTGAGAAAGAGGGCACAACCCGTGAGCTGAGACCATTTGGATCCAGATCACCAGTGGACTTCTCCAGGGACTGAGAGTGGCGAATATTCAATCCCTCTGCCTTTCCCCTTGACGGGTCTCCCTCCTCAGCAGAGGTGGCCCGCAGTGCCCACTGCTCCTAGCACAGAACTCCCTGCCTGGTAACAGAGATAACAGAGGCAGGCCTCCCAGTTCCCCAGTGGCTGGCAGCTGGCTATAAGGGCTACCCATGTCCACAGACAGCTCTATGGGCTCCACAGGGCCTCCCAGTTCTGTGGCTTTGGCTGGACTCCCAGCAGGCCGAGGTACTACTCTCCCAGATCTGCAGCTGCAGCACGACTGAGCTAACAGATCTTCTACACTCGCATATGCCCCAGCATGCCCAAATCTGAGGATAGAGAACAGGGCAAAGCCTTGTGCTTTCTGATTAAACCTGCTAGAGAATGAGTGCTCCTTCAATTAAGTGTCTGCAGAGCCCCAGATCCAGGATCCCTCTATGATAGCAGCCAGACATCATATCTTTCCCATGCACACTACCACTGTGGGCAACACAGGGATTCTTGGGATAGCATTCTCAACAATGAAGCCCCTACTCTGCTGGTCTACCAGTGGAGTACAGGTAAACAACTGTGTACCAGTCACATCTGAGTACCAGGAGACAGTATAACAAGCCTGTAGGTCATTGAGGTATTCAGGGAACCTGCGCATGCACATTGCATGCTTGAGCAGCACCAGCACCTGAACTCGCTCCTGTGCATAAGACCCACATTCCAGGCATCTACACTCTGTAGCACCCTGTCCTTCAAGGCACACTTCCATGCACACCCTTGTGCTTGCTCACCCGCACTTGTGCACCTGTGCTGTGACATTTCTCCCTTAGCTGCAGCTGAAAAACCAACACACACTTTCGAACCAATAGACCTCTCTCATTTTCCCTAAACAATACTCCAGACACCAAAGAAATACCCAGTCTGAAGTACAAACTCCAGGAACAAACAATGAAGGTTAAGGATAAGCAGGTGGCTAGTGGTCAGCATAGGAACACATCCAACAAAATTCAGGGCATCATGGTTTCACAAGCGACCCTCAAAATCAATAGATATTTCATTGGAAATGCAGGAAAATGATTTTAAAGCTATGTTTAAGTTATTAGAGGCACATAAAGTAGAAACAAACAAATCTCTCAAAGAACTAGCTACACAAATGGAGGCAAATAAAGAGGAAACAAACAAAGCTCTCAGAGAAATACAGGCAACTACAGCCAAACAAATAGAGACACTGGTAGAGGCACAGTTAGTGACATATAGAGAGGAAATAAACAAAAAATGGAGACCATTACGGAAAGACAGGAACCTACATTCAAACAGATGAAGGAAATGGTGCAAGATATGGAAACAGAAGTAGAATAAATAAAGAAAACACAAACAGAGAAAACCCTGGAGCTGGGGAAAGTAGAGAAAAGATCAGGAACCACAAAGGTAAGCATCACCAATAGAATGCAAGAGATGGAAGAGAGAATCTTAGGCACTGAAGATACACTCACAGAAATTGATACATCTCTCTAAGAGAAAGTAAAATCGGAAAATATCCAAACACATCCAAGAAATCGAGGACGACAGGAAAAGACAAAATGTAAGAATAATAGGAATGGACAAAAAGAAGATTCCTGGCTCCAAGGTCCAGAATATATTTTCAAGAAAATCATAGAAGAAAATTTTCCTAACTTAAAGAAAGAGGACTACAGAACACCAAATAGACTAGACCAAAAAGAAATCCCTCACATCATATAATAGTCAAAACACTAAATTTATAGAACAAAGAAAAATATTAGAAGCATCAAGGGGAAAGGCCAAGTAAAATATAAAGGTAGACCTATCAGAATCACACCAAACTTTTCATCAGAAACTATGAAAGCCAGAAGGACCTGGGCAGACGTCATGTAGACTCTAAGGGACCACAGATATGAACCCAGACCAATAGGGTATCAAAGCATATACAGAAACTCATAGCCAAACTTTGGGCAGAGTGCAGGGAATCTTATGAAAGCAGGGGGAGATAGAAAGACCTAGAGGGGACAGGAGCTCCACAAGGAGAGCAACAGAAGCAAGAAATCTGGGCCCAGGGGTCTTTTCTGAGACTGATACTCCAACCAAGGAACATGCATGAAGATAACCTAGAATCCCTGCACAGATGTAGTCCACAGCAGCAGAGTCTCCAAGTGGGTTCCTTAGTAAGTAGAACAGGGCTTGTCTCTAACATGTACTTAGTGGCTGGCTCTTTCATTACCTCGCCCTGATGGGGGAGCAGCCTTACCAGGCCACAGAGGAAGACAATGCAGACAGTCCTGATGAGACCTGATAAGCTAGGGTCAGATGGAAATGAAGGAAGACCTCCCCTATCAATGTACTGGGGTACAGGCATAGGAGGAGACTAGGGAGGGAGGATGGAATTGGGAGGGAATGAGGGAAGGGGCTATATCTGGGATACAAAGTGAATAAACTGTAATTAATATAAAAATAAAACAATATAAAAAGAAACCTTCCTGCTTTTTCAAAAGAAGAAAAAGACATGACAAAAACAAGATAATAAAAGGCAGAAAAACCCAGGCACAGTGGTACACTCCTGTAATCCCAGCACTTTGGGAGACAGAGGCAGGTAGATCTCTCTGAGTTTGAGGCCAGCCTGGTTTAGAAAGTGAGTCCACAACAGCCAAGGCTTCATAGTGAAACTCTCTCTTGAAAAGAAAATAAGAAGAAAAAAAGGGTATAGTTTAGACTGATAGAAAATATGAGAAATATATATGTATGTAATAGACCAATGATCAAATTGTAGAAAGAAAAAATAAAACTGAACAATATAGAAATAAACACCCAGATTTAAAAACCAATAAAGCATGCATCTCACCAAAGAGGAAATAAATTATACATAATCGTGTTAAAAGATGATTAACACATCCCATATGATAATTGCAATTAAAAAGTATACCACTATTACCTCATTAGAAATGATCAAAATCTACTTGACTTTGTGTTGTCGATCTGAAAGGACAGCAGTTGGTGAGCTGAAGCAGGGGCTATGGAATTTGAAGACATCTTAGAAATATCATAAATAAAAATCACTATCATAAATAAAAATAAAAATGCTACAAAGAATAAATACTTTCCCTGTGCGGATGGAGGACAACATTGTAGAGTGATTTGGGAAGGTTTTTTATTTATTTTTTTTGTTTTGTTTTTTGTTTTTTTGGTTTCTTATGATACTAAACATATCCTTGCTATATAGTCCAGGTCTCATACGCTTTGACATTTATTCAAATTAACTGAATTTTATGTCCACACAAAACCTATACAGGTTGTAAAAACTCTATTCATAAATTCTAAAATGTGGAAACAAGCAAGATGTTCTTTAGTAGTAATATCCAGAGAGTTGTATATAATTCAGTACTTTTTAAAAACCGAAGAGTTTGAAGAGTGGGCTCAATGGACAGAAACACCTTCCTCCAGGGCTGACAATCTGAATTCAATTCCAGAGACCCATGGGGTGCAAGGAAAGGACTGAGTTTTCACAAGTCATCTTAAGATGTCCATACACACCATGACACCCACATAATAAACAAACAAACAAATAAATAAATAAATGAAAATAAGTGATAGATGATATGTAGATAGATGATGATGATAGAAAGACAGATGGATAGACAGACAGAGAGACAGAAAGAAAGATAGATAGACAGACAGATAGATCAATATAAACACAAATCAGGAAAACAGAAAGAGGCCTTGACATGTCTACTCATCAGATGTTTAAAAAAGTAACAAAAACAATATAGGCAATAAAAGGTAGAAATTAATCTTTTTAGTGAATGATGCTGGAACAATTAGACACTCATACAGGAGGGAAAGGATAAAAACCTGCCACTAAACCTTTCTGTGAACTTACAACTGACTTAAAAACAAAGCCCAATTAAAAAAATTAGCACGGCTCAGAATGTTAGAAAATTATCACAGACCCATAATAAAAGTTATGCAATGTCCTTGAATTTTGTATTAAGTAATCTGTTGTTCATTGTGTTTTTTAATTAAATTTTTATTTTTTTAATATTAATCACAGGTTATTTACTTTGTATCCCAGCCATAGCCCCCTTCCATTTTCCCTCCCTGCCCTTTCCATCCCTCCCTCAACTCCTCCCTGCCCCTTTCCAAGTCCACTGATAGAGAAGGACCTCCTCCCCTTCCATCTGACCCCAGCTTATCAGGTATCTTTGGGACTGGCTGCAATGTCCTCCTATGTGGCCTAGCAAGGTGCTCCTCCCTCGAGGGGGAGGGGAGGTCAAAGAGCCAGCCATTGAGTTCATGTCAGAAATAGTCCCTGTTCCCCTTACTAGGTACCCACTTGGATACTGAGCTACCATGGGCTACATCTGAGCAGGGGTTCTAGGTTATATCCATACATGGTCCTTGGTTGGAGAGACAGTCTCATAAAAGACCCCTGTGCTCAGATATATTTGGTACTTGTGGAGCTCCTGTCCTCTTCAGGTCTTACTAACTCCTCCTTCTTTCATATGATTCCCTGCCCTCTGCCGAAGGTTTGGTTGTGAGTCTTTGATACACTGCTGGGGAAAGTCTTGCAGGGGCCCTCTGTAATAGGCTCTCTTCCTGTTACTTGTTTTCTCCTACTTTCAATGTCCATCCTTTTTGTCTTTCTAAGTGAGGATTGATCACCTCACACCGGGTTCATTGTGTGTTTAGTCATTTTATTTTTGTCATTTAAAATATTTTTATGAACTCATTGAGAATTTCAGATCATTAATACATTTATGTCATATTTACCCCCACTCCTTTTTCTCCCTTATCCCAGGTTCATCTTCCTGTACTCCCTAGCTCCCCAACTTCTTGGGCATTTTTCTATTTTTTTTAATACTTAATTCACTTCATTTCTTCTATCCCTATATTCTTCTTTGTGGGGTTCTCCACTGGAGTTTGGTCAACCAATGGGAATTTTCACCTTTAAAGAAATCTGTCCTTTTCTCTGAGTGGAGTTTGAATAAGAATGGCCCCATAGGCACATGTAATTGAAAACTTACTCACCAGGGAGTTGAACTGCATGAAAGGATCAGAAGGGTTAAGAAACTGTAGCCCTGTTGAAGTAGGTGTCACCTTGTTTCAGGAAACTTATCATCAGGGATGCCTTTGAAATTTTAAAGATCCACAGCAGATTCTGTCTGTCTGTCTCTCTCTTTCTCTCATTCCTCTTGCTTATCAGGATGTAGTTTTCAGCTACTTTTCCAGCACCGTGTCTGCCTGCTGTCATGCTTACTGTCATGACGATAGTGAACTAACTCTCTAAAACTGTAAGGGAGTCCCCAATTAAATGTTCTTTTTTAAAAATTTTTTTCTAGATAAGTTGTCATGGCCATTATGACTCTTCATAGCAAAAGAACTGTTATTAATACAGTCACCTAGACCTGCCGTGCTCATGGATTGGTAGGATTAACATAGTGAAAATGACCATATTGCCAAAAGCAATCTACAGATTCAATGCAATCCCCATCAAAATACCTTCACAATTCTTCACAAACCTTGAAAGAAAAATACTCAACTTCATATGGAGAAACAAAAAACCCAGAATCTCCAAAACAATCCTCTACAACCACGCATCATATGGAGGTATCTCCATCCCTGACCTCAAGCTGTACTACAGAGCAATAGTAATAAAAACTGCATGGTATTGGCATAGAAACAGAACAGTGGATCAATGGAACCGAATAGAAGACCCAGAAATGAACCCACACACCTATGGAAACTTGATTTTTGACAAAGAAGCCAAAACCATTCAATGGAAAAAAGTATTTTCAAC
>CM053743.1:36345092-36370833 GCA_028658305.1 Pachyuromys duprasi
TTAGAGGAATTACTAAAATATAAATTCATAATTACAAGCATCAAGTTAATGCTGGCAAATAAATACTTATTTACATTGTAAAAATTGGACATGCTATTCCTAGAACATGGGATTCCCAAGTACTAAAAATGAAATATCATAAGCTGAGAGTTCTGGTCAATACAGTGACTGTGTAGGGATGGCTTGAGATAAGGAACATGAGGTACTGTAGCTACGCTTTGCAGGTTCAAGTGCCATGAGGGAAAAGTAGAAGCTGATTCATGCATTGTGTTGTATTTTTTATTTTTGTACTATGTGAAGAAAATTAATGTGACACCATAACAAAAGTTGGACAATTCTGAGATGGAAAACAGCCAGTTTTTTTAAAAAAAAATATTGGAATCTATGTAAGAACAAAGAGAGCCCAAATCACATAGTGAGAGACAGGAGAGAGCAGACTGGTAAGGTCTGAGACATGAAAACCGATGTGTTCCTTGGTTGGTGGATGAAAGAGAAATATGTAACTCAGAAATCTTTAATGTTTCAAGAGTTATGACTTGAGAGAAAAGTTAACTTTATTCAGAATGGTATACATGTTCTTTGAAACATAAATAATCAAACATTTTAAATGTAATACAGAGAATCAGAGAAATATCATATTTTGAATATTGATTACATCATTTTATGTATTTAATATCTTAAATATTTAAACTCTTACAAGCCATTCTAATAAATCCCTCCTGTCCCCGCTCCTCTCTTGTCTTCTCTTCTCTTTTCCTCTCTTCTCTTTTCTCTCCCCTCTCCTCTTCTCTTTGCATGTACTTTTTATATTCTGTTCCTCTAGAGAATCCCGAGTACTGCACCTCTATAACATTCAAACTACTACTCCAACAATAGGCAGCTCTTGCCAAACATGTGAGTATTTTATCATACATGGTCTAGCACTGGTGAGGCCATTATGTGTGTTTTCTCCCAGCAGTATGCATAGCCTTTTCTGACACCATGTAAGCTAGCAACTGGGAGAAAGTTTTCTGGTTAGTTGAGGTTAATTTTTCTATGTTTTGCATGCAAAGTGTGTTTGTCTTCAACAATAGGATTTGGAATGTATTTGCAGTGAGAACCAAGAGCAATGGCAACAGCTAAAGTCTGTGTTGTTTGATATACCTCTTGATTACCCTGACAACTACCTGGTAGGGAAGTAACCATGCCTGGCACTGAGATTTTCAGTTAATAACCCATGTTTTAAGAGCAGAGCTGTCTGCCTATACAGGACACTTCTTTTCAAACTGTCTCCCCCCTCCCACTCAATATATTACATTTTTAATTAGCTTATGATCTGGAGAGGATAGGAGCTCCACAAGGAACACATATCTGGGCACAGGGGTCTTATATGAGACTGTTTCTCCAACCAAGGACCATGTGTGGATATAACCTAGAACCTCTGCTTGATGTAGCCCATGGTAGCTCAGTATCCAAATGGATACCCTAGCAAGGGAAATAGGGACTATTTCTGACTCAATGGTGGGCTCTTTGACCTTCCCACCCTGCAAGGGAGGCACAGCCCTCCTAGGCTACAGAGGAGGACTTTGCAGCCAGTCTTGAAGATACCTGATAAACCAGAGTCAGATGAAAGGGGAGGAAGTCCTCTCCTATCAGTAGACTTGGAAAGGGGCAGGAGGAGATGAGGGAGGAAGGGTGGGGTTGGGAGGGATTGAGGGAGCGCTATTCACCTAGGATACAGAGTTAATAAAATGTAACTAATACTAAAAATAAAATTAAAAAAAAAACAAAAAAACTAGTATTCTAGTTTTCTTTTTTAATTTTTTTTATTTATTACAATTTATTCATTATGTATCCTGACTGTGGCCCCCTCCCTTGTCTCCTCCCAATCCCACCCTTCCTCCCTCTTTTCCCCCTATGCCACTCCCATACTCCACCGATAGGAGAGGTCTACCTCCCCTTCTGTCTGACCCTAACTTATCAGGTCTCATCAGGACTGATTGCATTGTCTTCCTCTGTGGCCTGCAAGGCTGCACCCCCCCCCCCCCAGAGAGAAATGATCAGAGAGCCTGCCATTGAGTTCATGCAAGAAACAGCCCCTGCACCCCTTACTAGACAACCCACTTGGAGACCGAGTCTATGGGCTACATCTGAGCTAGGGTTTTAGGTCTTCTCCATGCCTTGTCCTTGGTTGGGGTATCAGTCTCTGCAGGGGCCCCAGGGCCCAGCTTTTATTTGTTTGTTTGTTTGGCTCTTTTTGTCGCCTTTTGGAGCGCCTGTTCCCTCCAGGCATTTCTGTCTCCACCTTCTTCCATAAGATCACCTACACTCTGCTGAAAGTTTGGCTAAGAGTCTGAGCCTCTGCTTTGATACCTCAATCAGTAGAGTCTTTCAGAGGCCCTCTAAATATGTTTTCATAATGTGTCTTTTTGCATCCTTAATTTTGGCCCCAAACATTCCCTAACTCCTATCTATCCTTCTCTTATCTATCCTTCTAATTATACACACACACATATGTGTGTTTGTGTAATTATATATATATACATATATATATATGTATATATATATATATATATACATGTATGGACACATACACACAAATATAAAATTGGGTTGCAAGAGTACAAGTTTCCATGTAGGCTTTTTTAAACCCCCCCTTTTTTTTGGTTATGATTTCTCCTCCCTCCTCATTTCCCAAACTCTTTTCATGTTGTACTCTTTCTGTCCCTGGTATTTTCTCTCCTTGTTGTTATTTGGTCTGTATTTTGACATCTCACCATTCTTAATATAATGGCTCCCAATGTCCCATTCCTAATTTCCTGGATCCCAAAGCACTCAAAGCATAACAGTCAGTGCCAAGATCTACATATGAAATGAGAGAGAACGGGGGGGGGGGGGAGAGTCTCCCTGTGCTCAGGTAGCCTCCTCAGTATTTTATTGTTTGTTTGGGTTTTGTTTTGTTTTATTTTGTTTTGTTTTTTCTTGTTCCATCCCTTTACCAACATGTTTCATGCCTTCCTTTTCTTTCCTTCATTGTATACATATGCTGTATCTTCATTATCTACTTTCATATTTTCCCTGGTGATACGTTTAAGTACTGTGCAGATTTCTTGTCCATTGTTCTATAAAGATAACAAAATATATTTGCATGCCAAATTGTCCTCCATTTCTAGCTTAACAAATTACAAGAAGCAGCTGTTGCCTAACCACAGAACACCGAGATTGGTGAGAGAGGTCAGAGCATACATAGCCTTTGAAATCATATAATTTGACACATGTGTTGTAGCTGTAATAGTTTTCTTATCTCAGATGTCACTTATCGTAAAAGAAAAACAGACATGAAAAAACATGGACTTTACAGATAAATTTACAAGTACCTACTGATACTTCGGTCTCTGGGTGAACATCAGTGTTTTTGTTTCTGTGTTTGCTTTTTTCCTTTCTTTTTCTGTGCTTATTTCAGCGTTAGTGGAATAGAACAGACGTCCGAGATGGAGATTTCCAGTAGGTACTTCATAAGGACTAGGTTCCTGCTGCCCCTGTCAGACACTGGTTTCAGATCTCAGCTTCCTTTTCTTTTTTTTTTTTTTTAATTTATTTATTTTTATCTCAATCACAGGTTAGGTACTTTGAATCCCAGGCGTAGCCCCCTCCCCCATTCCCTCCTACCCTCCCACTCCCTCCCTCATCTCCCTCTTCCCCACCCCCTCCAAGTCACCACAGCTTCCTTTTCTAAAGTACTTTCCCAGGTTAAGTTTCTTCCCACTCGCTGCAAGCACTGAAATCACTTCTGCTCTTTTATTCCTCATCTCTTTACATAACAGTTGTTCTAAGGAAAGAATTTGATGAACAATGAATTCAATTATGAATAGATTTAGAGCTTTATATAAATTATGTCTAGTAATTCTTGAACAGCAAAGGTTTAACAGCATAAAGAATGAAAGTATCAGTGATTTAAGTACACCTTTTTGAATCTAAAGTATTTGACAATATAGGCCAAGAGCTATTGTCACATGAATTTTTTAAAAGGAGAAAAAGGTGCATAGTTAGCATAAAATATTTAAATTCAGAAAGCTTGAACTTTTGACAAGACAGGAAAAACACTGATTTATTTCATCCAAAATACGATGAAAGCAGTATTTTGTGTAAATATAAAGCTTTCGTGCCCCAAAGAATACCATGTAAAACATCTTGAGGTACGAATAGAGAAAAATTATGTTTAAAACTGTATTATAGTTTCTCCAATTGTATTTTTACCTAGAAGCTTTAGTCTAGGGAAATGTTCAGTCTTCTTGAAATAAAAATGAATCAATGTATTTTGGGCTTGTAGAAGTTTACTTTCCACTATTGGCACATGATGTAATAGTCAGGGTTCTACTGTTAGATAATGAGTGAATGACTCGGGCTTAGTGGGAAATTGGCTTTCAGGCAATCTACAGTTCAGATCCCCAGAATTTGCATAGAGCCAGACATATTATCCATAACTATAATCCCAGTTTGTCTAATTGTAGGTGGGACGTGAATAAGTCATATTATCTTCTGACTTCCACAGGCATGCCATGGCGCCCTTGTGTCTGCCCTAACACATGCACATGTACACATGAAATTAAAATTTGAGTTACTCACATAGAAGAAAAAAAAACACGAAATTACATTTTCTTGAAGTTATTTCATAGAAATTACTTTACTTCCCAAGAGTCTTGAGACCAGCATGTTTCAAAGGAAATTCATACACATATGATAATTTGTTATGCTCTATAAATTCTTTCTAATTCTTTGCAAGTTTTAACTGATATTTCTTAGTCAAAGTTTAAGTAATAACTCAGATTTTAACAAGTAAAATGAATTGAAAATATCAAAAACGTTGTTATATTACTGTATTTATTGACATTAATATTAAATGTATATTAATACATGATATTTATTAGATATCAAAGCCACACAAAACCTTAGAGCCCTTTCACTCATTAGTGTACTGACCATGAAGTGAGAAATGTGAAACTCACCATCACCCCAGAACAAGCCCTTATGCTCCTTCACATTCACTAAGCCATGCTGGTTCGTTAGTCATCACCAGGTTCTTAAAACCTTTATGTACTTGGATTAATGATACATGTCTTGAAATTTTATACAAAGAGAATATTTTATTATGGAATGCCAGTAGTCCTGAATATATGTGTATATTTAATATACATATATTCCCTTGTTTTTAGTTTCTTTAAATACAGTATTGAGGTATTAATGTTGCTGATGTTTAATTATGCATTTGTACACATCTATAATACTAATTATGTGGTTTGGTTGACTAAATATTCTCCAATATATAATTCTATTGGGAATAGATATTTGAGTGTTTCCATAATTTCACTACCAAAAGTACAACATTTTATGCCTTATTTAATTATTTGATGGTTGAAAGAATGCAATATGGAGGGCCATTGCTTAATTTCAAATGCTACTTCCACATATTTTTTGCATGATCTCAGACAAAATATTTAGCTTTATTTGCCTTTATTTCTTCATCTCTAAAATTAAAATGTGTAATTATACTCACCAGACTGGTGACTCTGAACATCTATTATCAGGAAATATAAAGCTGTTTATATGGTAACCATGATGTTGTGTCTCTGGACTGGTCCTTATTTTAATTTCCTTTTCTCCTTGTGTCATGCTTACCGTTAATGCCGCCATTCCTATCAGTGCGGTTTTTTGTTTCTGTAGAACATGGTTGCCCTCTTTCCTTCATTCTGCTACCTTTATTTTTGTATAATATGTACATTTGAAATGTATTAAAAATAAGCTAATTGGTAAGAAAATGAGATTTTTAAGTGTGTGAGCAAATATTTAAAGGTGGTATCATTTTTTCCTGAAGGTTAATTGACTGGGTGCATGAGATCTTTTTCTTTGTCTTGTATTTAGTGGATGTCTTCTGTCAGGTTTTCCTCTCCCCGGTGTCTGTCAGCTCTTGACATTAGTCCAGAGTTCTAGGCTTCCAGCTTTTTATTTTCTTCCCAGTGGATTACACATGTCTGAAATTTGGTCTTTCCTTTTCCTCTGGGCCATCTTAGAAGTCCTTTGCATGGAAATAACTTCACTTATTGAAATGGATCAGTTTTCAGAATGAAGCCGAATGGTATTTTCAACATGTTTTTTAAACATGTTTTTCTTTCGATTCTTATAATTTAATAATAGAGGGAACAATTTAGGTTTTCATTCAGATAGCTGCATTAAAATCTAATTCTGTCTCCACAATAGTTGTGTGACTATTAGAAATAATTGGATCCCATTTTTATATCTCCAATACTTTCATCTTTATTTTGACAGTGGTTATCATATTGAGATTTAAAAGGGGGATGGGGAAGATGAGTGCTGAGTAGCCAATGAGAACCATACACAATGCTTCATAAATCTTAAGATAAATGGGGCAGGGCTGTAGGACGACACAGGAGTTTAAGTTCGAAGCTTGCACTCTAGTCTTTGGTGCATACTTCTTGCTTTATGATCCTTCATTGTGACTCCAAATTGCTGAGCAGTATTTTCCTCGGTTTTAGCATGAGGTGTACGTGTATACATAGAGGAATTAAAAGTCATTGACAAATCTAGCAGCATGTCTGTATGCTGAAACTGAGCTGAGACCATTTTTCTATTTTTAAGATATGTATGAGGGTATCTGAGTGCATCTGTGTGTGTGTGTGTGTGTGTGTGTGTGTTGTTCTGTGTGTATAGGAAGAGGTATCTTCCATAAAAATTTTGTGTTAGAGTTAAGCAATTCTTTTGATGCATCTATTTGTGTTGGCAGTGCTGTTGGGAGAAGTGCTGAGTGCAGAGTGAAACAGCTGAACTCTGTGAGCAAAGGCCACTCTGTATGTTTTCTGTCCTATCTTCTGGCCCTGGGGAAACCTGCTGCTGCCGCCCACCCTAATTTAACCCCCTGGCAGGTGATTTCAAAGATGGTCCCTTCTCTCTTTTGGTCTTCATTCACATATTAAGAGGCTTTTAAATCTTGGTTTCATAGAGAATCCATAAAATTGGGAGTATTTACATTATCAATCCTTTGTATCTCCTGAGGAACTATTGTTTCTTACTGCATAGGCAATTAAAAATTTCTCTATACTTCCACTACAGATTAATTAGAACAGAAAAAGAAATTTCCAATTTAGTGCTTTATTATGAAGGGAAAGAGCTACATGGTTATAATCAAGTTCTTTGCTGTTAAGGAATATACCAGCATTGCTATTCCTGGGATAACTTTTGATACTTGGTTTGTTTTCTCTACCTAGACAGAAATTAGTTCTTACGTTATTGTGAATCACTTAACCTTGTCACTGAAGCCTTCATGCCATTGCTGCGTGTATTTTACAGCACTCTCGTGGACACTGTATACTTCTGCAGCACTAATTTCTTCATTTTGTAATTACCAAAGGAACATCTCTATTGACATTTTTGGCACTGAACCTAGCTGGAGAATAAAACAGATGCATTCCTGACTGAAGGATCTTAGAGATTAATAAAAACACAGGGGTGAAGAATTAAAAACTACTACGTATATGCAGCTACAGATTCAGAACATAACAACTTAGTTGAGGAGTTACTTTATTGCATAACCAGTGCCACAGAGACAGTGTCGCTGAAGGTGGCATTTAAAATAGGACTTGGGCAATAAGAGGGAAAGAGTCACAAGAAGAATTACAAGAGAGCTTTTCAGATGGGAAATACTTTTACACAGTGAGGGAGTCTCATAATTCATCTACAAGTCAATTAGTTTTAATAGTAAGAAAGATATACTGACAGGTCCAGATGGATCTTTTTGGTCCAATATGGCAAGATCTACTGGCTACACACTGTAATAGATGTACATGGGAAGGGAACAAAGCATATTATTTCTACATGGTAATAGAGTGTGGAGGTTGTGAAATAAAGAATGGTCAAGATAAAGGACTAAGAAAGAAGATATGAGGCTGGCTTGGTACTCGTGGGCCACCTACCAATGACAGAATACTAGACGGCATATAGGAAATGATTCTAACATCCTAATGGAGACAGTAATCCATAATTTTTCAGTCGTTGTTACAATTAATTTTGATTGTAAGATTATACATTGTTCTTAAGTGGAATTATACTCATATTTACAATGTTGTTTTATAGTAGTACTGTGGGGGAAAACGCGAAGAGAGGAATTAGTATTTCTAGGTATTGTAGCTGGCTAGGTATCAGACCCTGGTGATAGAGGCACAAGCTGTAGCAGGAAGGAATCTGGAAGAAATATAGGCCCGTGTGACCAACTAATATTGACAGTTGATAGGAGGAGGAAGTGCTACAGGGTTATTTGTTAACATCTAGTCAGGTAGTTATCACCAATTTGGGGTGACATTAGTAGTTAGGAGTGTTCCTGCCATTTAACATCCTACAACATAGAGCATAGCTCTTTCCCTTGAGAAACCCTCAGCAAAACTCATTCAGCATGTCACTCATACTCAAACCCCAGTAACGCAGAAAGTATTCATCACAAAACTTTGCCTTAGAAAATTCA
The DNA here is from genome assembly GCA_028658305.1 of Pachyuromys duprasi. Taxonomy (NCBI): domain Eukaryota; kingdom Metazoa; phylum Chordata; class Mammalia; order Rodentia; family Muridae; genus Pachyuromys; species Pachyuromys duprasi. Next base: position 36,353,602 of record CM053743.1, read on the forward strand.
GATGATCTCCAGGTTAGGTTCTTCTGTGACATAATTTACTGCTCACAGCATCTACACAAAAATACATATACAATCACACAAAAATTCATTTTTCAAAAAACATTTCTGCAGTCCAAGCAGGGAAACCTGAGTTACTTCTGTTGATCCTAGCAGAGCAGGACAAGAGAACATGGACATTTTCATGAAATTCATTTTGATATGTAGAAATCCATCTATAAGGATAGTTTTACTGATAGCGTATCTAACTAACCCATGAGAAATAAAAGGAAGATTTTGAAATACAAGTCTGTACCATGGAAAGCATGATAGTGTGTTACAGAAACAGAATTGAAGTATAACTCATGGCACTACCACATGAGACTATAGCTTGGTAGACCCTAGGCTCCAGGGGAAATCCATTACTATTATTCTGATAAATTGGCATAGGATTAAACATATTAAACGAACTTCTGAGAGTATTTTTCAGCCATCATCAGAGACACTTCTATTTTCAATAGGTAGTGATTAGCACAAAGCCCCACAACTGGTAAACATGGAAAGAATAACACACTGAGAAGTGCTCAGTTCTAAATGGGATATTTAAAATTTCAGAGGTCACTGTGGAAAGGAGGATGGAAAGGCTATAAGAGCCAACGTTAACAGATGACAACAGATTCATAGTGCTTTCATACCAAGACAATTGCACACAGGAAATCAGTGGTGTTATAGCATACCCCAAGTCTGTGTAAGATTAATCTAGACACGACTCCCAGCAAAGAAAAACGTGGTAGTTATGAAGTTTCACCTCTGTCAAAGGCCTGTTGTCAGTTAATGGCTTCTTAAAGGAGAGTCAGTTTGTTTGTTTGTTTGTTTGTTTGTTTTTTCAAGGATGTGGCCCCTGGAAGCTAACCCTGACCCAATACATGCTTCTACACTCAAACACATACAGGCACATAACTGGACTATGGACTGAAAGAAAGCCAGAACCTACTAAGTTGGGAGAGGTTAGTGGTGGTAGAATAGGGTAAGGAGTAGAAGGAGGAAATAGGGGTTTGGCTTTACCAGAATGCATTATACGCATGCATGACATTAAAAAATAATATCATTCTTCCTGGAACCAGCAAAAGACAGAGAAAAGATGTAGAATGCTCGTTCTCAAAAAAACTGGACATTAGGCAATGGAGAACTGTGATCCTTCAGATGAAAGACCAGTAAGGTCAGCTTTTTATTGTTGAAGCTCAATTCCTGGAGAAAGCCTCTGGGAGGTGGCACAAGAACATCATTGAAATCTCTTAAGTTGGGAGGCTGGGTAGGAGAACTGACAGCTCAGCACACCTACACTTCACAAAACAAACGGGAGAGAGATGCCCAGAAAACAGCCAGTGTATTTGTGGAAGGAAGAACACCTACAATTTTCTCTGGAGTTCTGATCAGAACAATGTGTGAAGCAATTGTTCAAAGCTAAGAAAAGCCATGCAAAGAAATTAAAAAGAGTGATAGCTGGCTCTCAAACAGAATTGAGAGCAGTGGAACTAATAGAGCCAGAGTGACAGAAAGCACATCAGTGATAGTTCAACACAAGGCAGAAAGATGCTTTATAAACTTTACATTTTGTAAAATTTGGTCATCAATTTTTTCTAATAATTTAATATTTTTAGCTTAATACAATCTAAACGCATATTTAGTTGTTGAGCTGACTGCTCAGAAAAAGGACAGACTACTTTAAATGATGAATAATAAAGTTGCTTGGTGTTTTGCACATTTTCATGGTATAAAACTCAATTATAATATTTATATAAGATCTTCTAGGGGGATGGTGATTTGGCTTGTGGGAGGGTGAAAGCACTTGCCTAGGAAGCCTAGTGAAATTAATTAGGTAGAAGGAAACATACTTTCTAGGGTTACTTTTGCTAGTGAAGTAGGACCCATTGAAAGGAAAAACAGATAAAGGCAAAAAACACATTGGTTGAGTCTCCATATATATTTTTTAGTAATCTAATATGTTTTTTAAAAGGACAGGAGCCCGAGTTTAGTGAGAGCCACTAGTCAGGACATATCAGAGCTCTAAAATGTAAGAGAACAGTGTGTTTAGGATCTGTGTTCCTAATGTATTTGGAATGAGCATCTTTGTTCCATGTAATTGCCTCTTCTTTGCCAAGACAGATACATTAATGCTCATTGTTTTCATGGTTTAGGAAATTCTCACTATGGAGCTAGTATCTTTGTATTTACATACTTATAAATTTGATTTTCTTACAAGAAAACCTAGGATATCAGCATAGTATTAGTGAAATTCTGGTTGAAAGTAATTTTCGCTTGCTTCATTCACTCTTTCTTGTCTCTAAGGCTTGAGTGGGTAGTATACCATTTTCCTAAGCGAAAAATCTATTTTTTCAAAGTGCTAAATTTAATTCCCAGTAGGAACTGGCAGAAAATAGGTATTTCAATCAGATTCTCTTGGTTGAATAAAATTTGTTTCGTTCATAGTAGGGACTTTGCAGTCAGGTTAATTAAGGACAGTTCTTTCATCTTCATGAATAAGGAGAAAAGATCTTTGGCTAGAACAACAAAGCATTGCAGTTGAACTACTTCACTGGTGTTTGCCAAAATGAGTGTTTGTGGAGCTGTAACTGTGACACTGAAGCATCATGGCAAACCTGAAAGTCACTGACTGAGTCATATCTTGGAGGTGTCAATTCTGTTGAGCCTGTTGTACTGTGATTTACCACTTTCCCCCATATAATTATTTTCAAAATGTTTTGTAATAAAATAGTCATCATAGTAGGAATGAGAGAAAAAGAGATAGTAATGCAGATGGGAGAGTGAGAGAGAGCTACACTTTGTGCAGAGAACTAAAATGAACAAAAAGGGAAGGTAATGAGTTGAAGGGAACTGCTAAGTAGATTGAGTACTAAGGTTGCTGATCCATTCCTAATCCCGATTAACCTTAATTTGTTTGGAGGCTCAGCAACACCAAATGAATATAACTGGCCAATTAGCAGACAATCAAAATGAGTCCAGCTCACCAAAGGCTGTTTATCAGCTGGATATGATGAGGGGAAAATTCTGCTAATTTTTTCATAAGTGCCAGCATGGCTCTGTCCTGCACAGCTGCTTAACTTTGGAGGTATAAAACAAAGGTACTCTGAGGTACTTAGTGTGGAGACTCCAAGAAGAATGACCTGTGCTTCATTTGAGAAACGTATTTGTAAATATAGCTCAGTACATAAAGGTGAATATTCATGTGCTTGTTTCTTGAGCCCATGGGATTTAGAATGTGATTAATTCTTTGTCACATTCAGTTCTTAGCAAGAGCTCCATGCTCACCACATGCTGATGGGGGTGCTTTCAAAACTTTACCAACTATTTGATTTCTTAAAAATCCACATTTTTCCATTCCATCGTGTCAATCATCTGATCCTTAGTTACAGGTGAAATCTAGAGATCTCTGTCAAGCAAATGCTTCCTGCACAAGCATGCGGATCTGAGTTCACATGCACATGCCCACATTAAAGCTGTGTGAGGAAGTGTATAACTGTATTGCTAGGGTATGGGGGGCAGGGACAGGACTGTCTCTTGAGCTTGCCAGCCAGCCAGTCCAGCTGAATCATTGTGCTCTAGAATCAGGGGGTGATCCTGACTCAAACATTAACATGGGGGGGGGTATAAACCTTTGTGGGAGCACACTCACACACACACACACACACACACATACACACACACACACAATGGCATTTGTTTCTCACGATCAGAACAACTTGAGATGGAATCTTTGTAAAGGTCATACTGGCAACAAAAATTGAGCTTTCCACATCTAAATACCTTACCAAAAATACACAAATTGTATTGAGAACTCTTTGTTGCTTCAACAAAATTATGTAGAAAGAAAACATGAATTACTATTAGGACTGGGCAGGATGAAATGAGGTCTCAAAATTAGGAAGGGACAGAACACTTTGGTCCACCCCGGGTAATAACTTGTATAGCCCTAGGCAGATTATTTCGTTTCAGAGAACTTCTACTTTTGTCGTGGTGATAATGTTGCACACTACTTCTCAAGTGTGTTGTGTAGATTAATTATTTAATGTTTGTCTAGCCTTTGAAGATGAAGAATGGAGGCCCAAAACTAGGTTTTTTTTTTTACTTGAAATAAGATATATGAGACAATTTTGATATATTTCACCAGTAAGTGTTGGTCAGGAACTCAGGGGTAAATTAGCTGAGAGTGTGAAAGAAACGAAGATGAAACAGCCGCTTCTCAATGAAGTTAAATTTTTCCCTGACTGCTTCCTTTTGATGAAATGTGTCTGACAGCCAAGCATAGCAGGAATGTATTTAAAATTATTTCCAGAAAATACCTTCAGGGCCAAAGCAATGTCAAGTTGATTTCTCTCATACCTATTTTGACTGCACGATGAATTCATGTTCTAAATAACAGTATCTGTAGGACAACAAAGACTTCCTGCCAAAAGAAAAATGTGTTTAGAAACTTACTGCAAATAAAATGTTAGTTAAATTCAAATTATTTTTAGCAGAGTTTTAAGGTAAGAAAACTAAAGAAGAGTTCCAAAGCGTTAGCAACCAAAAGGCTGTTCCAGCTAAATTATAAATGGAAAAATCACAATAATAAGTTTACTGTCTCAAGCTCTGCATTTACCTAAACACTGAATATTCAAGAAAGTCACACTGAACAGCACATCTCGGACTGAGCAATAATAGTCAATCTGGATCATGCCAATATCTCATATTCCTTCCACATGTACTCCTGCGTAAGATTCATACTTGAATATCTACTATATTCTGTTAACATTTTCATCTAATACTGATGAGTTAATTTTAACAACAGTGTAAAGTATCACTAGGTATGAACATAAATACAACAAATTGTAATTAATTCCTGTTTTAGGTTTATATCACTGATAATCACCCCACAATCAATTTACATGAGGAAAGATTTATTTTGGCTCACGATTTCAGGACATTTTATTGGTGGTAGCTTGGAATTGATGTGAATCTGTGATAAGCAGAGCACAGTGCAGGATAAATTTCTCCTAAATGGAGAACTCTTCAGAGTAGAGCTAAGGATCTGACTCTAGCAACATACTGAATTAAGACTCTACTCTTAAAACTTTGCATCACCACTTAATATTGTCATCTGTCTCTGCCTAATAATGCCATCAAATTATGACTACATCCATGGCTTAATCTACAAAACAACTTTCATGGTTTACTCACACCTTAGTTGTTCTATCCTCACTTGGAAGCCAACCCTTAACCTTGTTGATAGATTAAAATTCCTCTAGAGATTAAATATTCCCACTTTAGTCACTCAGTCTCTTTTATAAGCCTCTTTATTTCATACTTCACTCATATATTACTCCTTGTTTGGTTTGTGTAGTCTTATAGATTGAAGTCTTTTTAAGTGATTCTAATGGTATTATGATGCCACCTGCTTAATCTCTTATCTGAATCTACCACAATTTCAAGTTTAGGAGAAGAAAATTTCTACTAATTGCTATTCTTTTTTTCTATGTGTTTCCCCTTCCATTAACCTCCATTTGCCTTCTCCCCTCTACCTGTCTCTTGGACAGGGAATTGCGATATTGTCCAGGTTGGCCTTGGACTTGCTATACACCTTCCTCAGTTTCCTGAGTCCTGAACAGTAATATTATGTATGCATCATCAGGAACAGCTTCTATTTCTTTTTAAGTAAATTATATTATTAATGACTCAATTCTAATATATGAACATTTTATATTAATTTCCTGATATGTGAGTGAATAGCTTTTCCCGAATGCCATCTGTGAAAATAAGATGACCTTTGAAGATTCTGAATACTTTGGAGGATCTTCTACGCTGGCCGTCTGACAATGTCTTAGTCATTTTTTGTTTTGCACTTCTTAAGGCAATATTTCATTGGTTCCTGTCACTTCAGCTTTATGATTTTTTTGTTTGTATTAACTAGGTGAAAGATATAGAGAAGGAATCTAGCAGAATATTAGATATGTTTTAGACAGTGGCTCTTTGGATCAGTTTTGGATCAAATCTCCTTTAATTATAAAATGTACATAATCATAGACACAATAATATCATATAAAGTATGTTCTACTGTTAAAATAATCAGACTAATCCTTCGGCTTCAGTTATTTTATTTAGCTAAGTTCCTTAATTTATACTATTTAAATATTTATAATGGTACCCATTTAGATTTAATATTCTCCACATTGTAATGATAGCAAGACTTGTGATTGCTCATATGGTAAAAAGGAGAATGCACACAGTGACATTAGTTATAGTGTGGTTTACTGAGTGCTTACTTAGCTCTAGTTCCATAACACACATATGAAAAACTTTATTGTTGGCCATATTTTATGGTAGAATAAATAATGTTCTTAAAGTCTGAGATCCACAGAACTGGATGCAACCTTTCTGAAACCATGTGGAATTTGTTTAAGTAGGTTTAAAGACTTAAGATGTTCACACTTCATACCACCTTCTCTGTTTAAAGTTTGAATGCCAAGATGGTGCATGACTTATTGGCTGGGCTGTTGGTCATTTTTTCATGTGTCTGTTCTTTTTTTCCTAAATAAGACCTCTGGCTCTGTAAAGGACAGAGATGTTTTACCCATCTTTGTATCTTCAGTGATTCTAAGTTTGAAGTAATAATATTAACAAGTATGACTAAGCATTTGGAGAAAATCCAGTGATAGAAATGAAGATTGTTTTATGAAACAAATAAAGTAAATTCACACAGGTAAAGATGAAGTATTATTAACTAAAGTAGTAGCCATTGCAATATCATAAAACTGATTCAGTAACGGATAATTTTACTGGTCAACTTTAGTTGGCCATAGGTTGCAGAGAAATTTTGTCAGTCATTATTCTATGTGTGTCTATAAGTGTATTTTTTTGGATGATGTTAACACTGGAGTTAATAACCTGAACAAAGCAAATTGTTCTCCCTATCAAGAGTGACTGTAGACCAATCAATTTGAATGAAATTATCTGTCTATTCTGCTAGTAGGAAGGAGGTCCTCCTGCCTGACTATCAGCGAGGACAGAAAGATGAGAACCTGGAATCTGTCAGCTTTCAGAATGTGGCTATCCTACGGCTCTCCTGAGTGGTCAGGTTGCTGAATGAAGATCTAGGCTTCCTTGACCTTTGCAGTCACTTTAGCCAGTGTGCTTCAGTTTCTCTAGGTGATTATAGTGCAGGGTACATTGACAAACATTGACCAATTAGTAACTGGTCATACTTCTTTCAAATATTTGCTGTGAGTCTATGCTGTATTTAAGACTAACATTAGCACCTTGAGAAATGTAGGGTAAAGGACATCTTACCTTCTCATGAGGCTATTATGAGCCAATTTGAAGCCACAGAATATGCATAAAACATAAATAGTAGCATATGCTGAATGTCAAATAAATAAAACCCATAGGAAATACTACTAGGATGTTGAAGGAATGTTAGTGTGGCAGGGACAGTTGGATATGCCTGCTGTCTTGGCTCTATTATTTATAGCACCGTTTCCCTCTCAACAGTGTTCCAGTAAAACAATAAAATATAAGGTCACCTTACTCACATATGGGGAGTGAAGGAAAGGTTTCTTTCTTTCTTAGGTGAATTATAGGCCAACCCTTAAAGGAAGCAACAAACAGTAATCACAGACGTATTTTGAAATGTGTCCTTTTAAAATCATTTTTTTACATTCGAAGCCACGAGTTTCTTCACTCCTGATGTCAGCCTTAATACCATACTATTCTGAAAGGAATAAGACATTTTAAAATGAGGGAACAGAATGTCTTATTAATATGATGCCTCAATTTCTCTTCTTCAGAGATTGGTAGTTCAAGTTGAGCATATGTATTAAGAAGGCACGTGGTGTCATAAGCCTCTTTGTTGTTATGGTTGCTAAAGCAATTAATAGCTAGGAATTAATATTAACCTGTGTAAATTAGGTTTAAAGTCACATATTTTACTTCTATTCACTTAGCATAATTGGTGCTAAATTAAAATTGGCTCATATTTGAAAAGATAATGCAAAAATGTCTTTATTGGCCCTGTTTAAATGCTTATCAACATGGATGTAAAGAGGAAGCATTTGGGGAATGCTAATATAATATTTAAGCATGGTTTTGCATGAATATCATGTTCAACTTGGCAAAGCAATGTAAAGAGACAACTCATGGCAACACACACCCTCTGGTACAATTAAATTCTCCATCAGGCTTTAACCAGATCAGAATTTTTTTCTGATTTTTAAATTATTTTTATTAATTACAGTTTATTCACTTTGTATCCTGGGTTTAGCCACCTCCCTCATCCCCTCCCAATCCCACCCTTCTTCCCTCTTCTCCTTCCATGACCTTCCCCAAGTCCACTGATAGGGGGGGTCCTTTTCTCCTTCCTCTGACCCTAGGCTATCAGGTATCCAGGACTGGCTGCATTGTCTTCCTCTGTGGCCTGGCAAGGCTGCTCCCCCATCAGGGAGAGGTGGTCAAAGAGCCAGCCACTGAATTCATGTCAGAGACAGACCCTGTTCCCTTTAATAGGAATCTGACTTGGAGACTGAACTGCAATGAACTACATCTATGCTTATCTCCATGCATGTTCCTTGGTTGGAATATCGGTCTCAGAAAAGACCTCTGGGCCCACATGTTTTGTTTCTGTTGCTCTCCTTGTGAAGCTCCTGTCCCCTCCAGAACATATCTCCCTCTTCTTTTAAAAAAGTCCCTGCTTTCTCCCTCTTCAGATGTCTGTCCTATTCTCCTTTCTGAGTGAGGATTGACCATGTTACTCAGGGTTCTCTGCCAGTGGCCACAGACAGAGTCAAAGAGTACCTGAGTGAGGAGTGAGGATTAAAATAATTAAAACAAATCACACTACAAATGGGATCAGCTCAAGAGGGCTGTCAGTAAGACTGCAGCATGGGTTTATTCCATCATCCATTTTTTATTGGCAAAGCAAAAACAAATCACATCAATACAAAAAGAAAAGTTCATGGAACCACCAAACTTCTTTTCTAAAATTACTTCTATATAGCAGATATGCTCCAAGGTCACATAAACAAGTGTTAAGGTCCTTGGAACAAGCTCTAAGGAACTTGGAACAAATTTTAAGGAACTTGGTGAAACTTCCTCTTTTCTCTGTTTCAAGGTGAAGGCCAGGGTGAAAACACGTTTATCCATAAATAACAAAACAGCTTGACAAACAAGCAGCTCTCCAAAGTCCTCCTTGCTTAGCTTCTTTAGGTGTACAAATTCTAGTATGTTTATCCTATATTATATGTCTAATATCCACTTATAAAGTGAGTATATACCATGTGTGACTTTCTGCTTCTGGGATACCTCACAGAGGATGATCTTTTCTAGTTCCCATCATTTGCCTATTCTGCCTATTTGTATATGAAAGACAAAAAGGCTGAGAAAGAAATTAGGGAAATAACACCCTTCACAATAGCCACTAATAACAAAATATACCTTGGTGTGACTCTAACCAAGCAAGTGAAAAACATGTTTGAAAAGAACCTTCAAGTCTCTAAAGAAAGAAATTGAAGAAGATTTCAGAAGATGGAAAGATCTCCCATGATCATGGATCTGCAGGATTAACATAGTGAAAATGGCCATCCTACTAAAAGCAATCTACAGATTCAATGCAATTCCCATCAAAATACCCACACAATTCTTTACAGACCTTGATAGAAAAATTCTTAAATTCATATGAAAAACAAAAAAAACCAGAATTGCTAAAAAAAAAAAAACTATCCTGTACAATAACAGGTCTTCTGGAGGTATATCCATCCCTGATCCCAAGCTGCACTACAGAGCAACAGTAATAAAAACTGCATGGTACTGACATGGAAACAGAATGATGGATCAATGATATTGAAGGGAAGACCAGAAATAAACCCAAACACCTATGGATACTTGATTTTTGACAAAGAAGCCAAAACCATTCAATGGAAAAAAGACAGCATCTTCAACAAATGGTGCTGCTCTAATTGGATGTCTACATGTAGAAAAATGTAAATAGATCCATATTTATCTCCCTGCACAAAACTAAAGTCCAAGTGCATCAAAGACCTCAACATAAAACCAGACATATCAAACCTGTTAGAAGAAAAGCTGGGGAAGAGCCTTGAACTCATTGACACAGGAGACAACTTCCAGAACAAAACATCAACAGCACAGGCTCTAAGAGCAACAATCAATAAATGGGAGCTCATGAAACTAAAAAGCTTCTGTAAAGCAAAGGACACTGTCATCAGAACAAAACAGCAGCCTACAGATTGGAAAAGTATCTTCACCAACCCTATATCTGACAGAGGGTTAATATCCAAAATATATAAAGAACTTAAGAAGTTAAACACCAAAAACTAAGTAATCCAATTAAAAAAAGGGAGGGGTACAGAGCTAAACAGAGAATTCTCAATAGAGGAATATGGAATGGCAGAGAAACACTTAAAGAAATGCTCACTATCCATAGTCACCCAGGAAATACAAATCAAAACAACCCTGAGGTTTCACCTTACCCCCATCAGGAATGGCTAAGATTAAAAACTCAAGTGACAACACATGCTGGAGAGGTTGTGGAGAAAGGGCAACACTTCTCCATTGCTGGTAGGAATGTAAACTTGTACAACCACTTTGGAAATCAATCTGGCACTTTCTCAGACAATTAGGAATACTGCTACCTCAAGATCCAGCTATACCACTCCTAGGTATATATCCAAAATATGCACAAGTATACAACAAGGACATTTTCTCAACCCTGTTAGTAGCAGCTTTATTTGTAATGGCCAGAATCTGGAAACAACCCAGATTGTCCCTCAGCTGAGGAATGGATATAGAAATTGTGCTACGTTTACACAATGGAATATTACTCAACAATTAAAAACAGGGAAATCATGAAATTTGTAGGCAAATTGTGGGAACTAGAAAAGATCATCCTGAGTGAGGTATCCCAGAAGCAGAAAGACGCACATGCTATATACTCACTTATATATAAATGGATATTAGCGATATAGTATAGGATAAACATACTAAAATTTGTACACCTAAATAACTAAGCAGAGCTACAGAAAGTTCCAATTTTCCCTGCCTTTCTATGCTCAAATAAGTTAAAGTGCAGAGGCTATTCATCTGCATTTGGAAAATCAGATGGCCTACTTTGTAAACAATGAGGAAGAAACCCTAGGTTAGTGGAGTTGTTGTTGGTGTCTGAGATTGTGATATCAAAACAATTACTTAACCCATGTGAACCGCAGTTCATCTATGTGATGCTAGTCAGGCTGATTATTGGTCTAAGACACTTTTGATCTTACACAGAGTACATGACCAAGGAATTTCATATGTGGAGGAAAACAGGTAAGCTTTATATTATGTGTGGTATCTTTTAGGGATGCAAAGATACAGAAAATGGTGCAGCATGGAAGCTCACTTAAAATCCTTCAGAAAAAGGAGGAATGGAATTTTAATACTAACAGAATAACTGTTTCTTAGTTCATGTATCTATTTACTAACGATTCAGCAACATATAAAAATATTTCAGCCAAGAAAAAAATGTGACTTAAACAAAATATGTCAAACCTAAACTGCTCGGGTAGTTTGTTTTTTGATATAATTAGAAGCAATAAAATGACAACATGGGGTTCTTGTTAAAACCCTTTTCCTAAGGAAAAATAAAATCTCAGTTTGAATTACATTGTTTGTCAATGTATCATGAATAAAGGCAGCTGAGAATGCCCCCCTCCACGTAACTTCATACTGTCATGCCATATTTTGATACTCATTCTTCATCTGTTTGTAACACCAAATCTCTTGAAACATGCAAGGTACTTACCAGTGCATTCCTTAGATTTTGGTAAATTATACTATGTATCAAATCAAATTCCTAGAAACCTGAGTTAGACTCATACAGCACCAAAGCATTTGGTTCTTCTATTTCCTGAAGACGCTAGACCAACTGTGATAGTGCTGCTGGCTGGAAATAGACTGTGAACCTGCTTAAATGCCACAGTCTGAAGGCTCTGCCCTTATTTGGGTGCTATTACCCAGTGTTTGCATCCTCAGTAATTTACATATTGAAAACTAGTGTACAATATGATGAGAGAGCTTTGCTTGGTAGTTACATTGTAAAGGTAAAACCACCAGAAATGGGATTGGTGTCCAAATAATAAAATCTCTCGAAAGCTTCTGTGACCCTTCGGTCACGTGAACACTGAGAAGAACAACATATGTGTAGTAGAAAGTGCAACTCACCATGTCCACTGATTTTATATATACATATATATTTATTTATTGGCTTTTTCCTTCTGAGCAAAATTTTAACTGCTTATAGGACATATATTTTCAGTATTCTATCAGTATTGAGTAGAATGAGACATTAGGGCTTGCTTTACTTGTAGCAGAATATGGGAACTTGAGAAAGCTTGAGCTAGAATTCAATGTAAAGCGCTAGTGTGAACAATGGCCATTTACCTAATGCATTTTCCAATGTATTTCACATAGTCAAAACCAACCCCAATAAGAATAACGCTATCAATTGATTTATCTATCCTTCAAATGTCAATTTATATCTTTACATCATTATTCATTAGTGAGTTTCATGAATTTGATATTATAATATTTTTATATTACTATAAAATGATAAGATTTTAAATATTGAAAATGATTCCCAAATGCACCACCATTTTTTCACAGAAAAATAACTCCACAAGCTTCCATTTAAACTTTCCAGAGTTCCCAAGCAAAATATTATGTCTTCCAGGAAAAAGAGCCAAACGCCAAGGCACTTCTCTCTTTCTCTCTCTCTCTCTCTTTTTTTTTCTGGACTAGTTCAACATGTTTGATAAATGATCTTGAAAAAAAATCACATCAGGTGGTCATTTCCAAGGCAGTCTTTCCTCTTTCAACTTTCTGACTTACTGAATTGCCAAAAAGTTTGCAAGCATTTCAGTGAGATTGATTTTCCCAGTGAGACCTTTAGATGGGGAATGACTGATAAATGAGTGACTTAAAAAATTCTCCAGCAAGTGTGATATCTAAATTAAACTTAGAAAATGAGTTGTGAACATTCTGTTCACATTGTTTTTGGAGTAAACCTATTAGCAGAATCTGTTAAAGCTTGGATTAACTCTGGTCTCACAAGATTTCAAAACTTCCAAGCTTTTATTTCCATCCTTTTGTACTTTCTGAAGAGAGGAATTGTGTGATGCTTTTCGGACCCTGAAAGACATAGTAAAAACAGAATAATACAATCAATAGATCATAATTTGAGAACTGTAATAATCTTTTTTGTTGTTTTTCCCTCGTTATGATATCAAGGTTATTCCGGCTTCACATAAAGAGTTTGGAAGGTTTTATATCTTTTTCTATTTTAAAGAATAAATTTGATTAATACTAGCATTAGTTCCTCCTTAAAGGTCTGGAACAATTCTGCCATTATTCCATGTGGTTTAATTTGTTGTTATTATTAAGAAAGTATTTATTATTGATCCAATTTCATGGCCAGTCTTAACTTTGTTCAAATTTTTACTTTATCTTGGCTTAAATTTGGTAGGTCATATTTATCTTGAAATTAATCTATTTTGTTTAGCCTTTCCAATGCAGTGGAATTTTCTGAATTTCATTGATATCTGCTGTGTTGTCTCCTTTTCATCTCTAATTTTATCAATTAAGTTCTTTTATTTCCCCTTCTGGTTCATTTGGCCATCAGTTGGTCAAAACTCTTTCTCTCTTACAGAGTCACTTCTTAGTTTTCTTGATTCTTTGGGCTTTGTTTATTTATTTAGTTGTTTCTATTTCAGTAAGAGACCTTGATTGGTTTGCCTGTCTTGGGTTTTGTGGTATGGCTTGTGTTTGTTTTTCTAAACTTAGAAGAACAACAATAAGCTGCTCATTTGGGATCTCTTTGATTTTTAGCAACTGTAATAGAAGGACTGTATGATACCATATGTCTTCTTACATACACACTGATACAACGATGTTGAGCTTGGACTGCCCTTGTGTTCATGTGTGTGTGTGTGTGTGTGTGTGTGAATGTAAGCACTCGTGTCTAATTGCATGTGTGTGGAAGTCAGAAAACAACTCATTAGTTGGTTGTGTCCAACCATCACCTTAGACCTGGGGGTCCAACTATGGCCGTCATAGCCTCTACCCGCTGAGCCATCTCACCTGCCTATGATACTTTAGCAATGTTTTTTTTTAAATGTTCATAGCAGCTTTATTTGTTTTTTTTTAATTTTATTTATTATTTTTTATATTAATCACAGGTTATGTACTTTGTATCCCAGCCATAGGCCCCTCCCTCATTCCCTCCGAATCCCACCTTCCATCTCTCATCTCCTCCCTTGCCCTTTCCAAGTCCACTGATAGGGGAGGACCTCCTCCCCTTCCATCTAACTCTAGCTTATCAGGTCTCTTCAGGACTGGCTGCAATGTCCTCTTCTGTGGCCTAGTAAGGCTGCTCCTCCCTTGGGGATCGGGGGGGGGGAAGGGTCAAAGAGCCAGCCATTGAGTTCATGTAAGCAATGTTTAATTAATGAGATAAGTGGAACAATCTTGGCTATAAGAACTTCAATTAATTCTTTCATATACTACCTTTTAAAAATCAAGGGAAGTAGTGCTCACTTAGTCATCAAGGAAAGACTTCCTGTGATCTAGATAATAGTACTTTGTAAGTTTTGGGAGCTAAATAAACCATATCAAATTCTCAAATTTTTAACTTTTTCCAAATACTAGTATAGATCAGTTCATCACTTTAATTGACTATGTTTATTATTTTCTCAATTAAAATATAGATGGTATTGTAACCACAGGAAATTTCAACTATGTTAATAACAATGTTCTGTAGGCTTAGATTTTCCAAACGTCTACTTTATTTAATGCTCTTAAACCCCTCTACCTCCCTTCTCATGAATTGACCTTATGTAGGAGATTAGTAGGGAAAGGATAGGCAGACCTCTTTAGGATACTTTCTGGTGATTAGGACCATTGAGTTCTTTGGGTACATACCAGTCTCAGTATTCAGAACACCAGCAGTCCAGTAAAGCAACAAAGCAGCAGGAGCAAGCAGCAAGCAACAGAGGTGGTACCACTCAGCAAAAATTCCAAGACGGCCAAGATGGCAGAAGTCTGAAGTAAATTCAGCAAGAGCAGCATGGAAAGTTCTCTGGACTGTTTCAGAAAGCATTGTCTTAGGGCTTTTATAAAGTGTGCCTTTTAATCATTATTGTCAACCTGATGGGATTTAGAATTCCTATGGAAACAAATTCAATGACCATGCCTTTTAGATAGTTTTTAGATTAGGAAATTGGGGTGAATAAATCTACTCTATGTGTGAGAGCTACAATTTCATATGCTGCAGCCTTGGACTTCATAGAAAGGAGTAAGTGCTAAATGCCACCATTCAATGTTCTTTCATTAGTGAATGCATATAATGTGAAGAGAAGTATCCAACTTCTGTTACCATGCCTTATCTGCCACAGAGGACGGTAAACCCTGGAATACAAAGCCAAAATAAACCCTTCCTTCCTGTTATTGTTGTGAGGTATCTTACTAGCATAATTAGAAAAATAAGTAAGTTATAAAACATCAAAAATGGAATTCACTGATATCACGATTTTTATTACCACCCTTAAACAACTGGCCTTACAGAATGGTGAAATGACCTTTTAAGGACACCAACTAATTCTTGGTAGCCTAGTGTGGGGCATAGATCAAGAGCCTCCAGAAAGGTTAAACTGCTCTGATTCAACATCTGATGTATAATACTGTTCCTATCACAGGCATAATTCGTGCATCTAGATGTTAAGAAAGGCAAATGAGAATGGTACCGGTCATCATTCGTCATTGTCACACAATATGAATGTTTTGCTTCCTGTTCCCACAATGTTGTGTTCTTCTGGTCTAGTGATTTTAGTTAAGAAAGGGAAGGTTATCCTACATGGAGGCACAGCAAACTTTCCATTGAACTAGAAAATAAGATTTCTTTATGGCTGTCTGTGTTCCAGAAGCCCTTTTTGCAAGATGGTAAGGAGTTGCAGTGTTAGAAGATCTGGTTATTCAAGGCAGCCTTGGGTAAACTGAATTACTTCACCATGATGAATTGAGAGGCAAAGTATGTTTAGAGTGCAAGAGATTCTTTTAGGCATCTCTTGTTGTTTTCATGTTCTGTTATTAACTTCAATAGGAAATCAATCTAGGCATGAAGATAAATACCTCCACACTCTTCAGTCTTGAAGATTTGGGAGACACTTTCTAAGACAAAGAATCGGGATCTGATGAGGTACTTGTTGAGGGTTCAGGAAACACAGAATGGGTATATATACATGGCCAATTGCAAAAAAAAAATAATGAAGACTATAGTTAGCATGTTTATTTATGTCTTATTTATTTAGAATATGTATGTGCATACCATAAAAATATATTAAGCAGGTATATCTTTCTTTTATTTCCCTTGTATTTACTATGTATTATAACATCAATTGAGATTATACAAGTATTTAAATGACAATAAATCTATATTATCACATTTAGTTTATGGCAGCTTCAAATATCCCTCAAGGGATTTTCCTATATATTCTGGGGGAGAAATTGTGAAATTTAGTTGTATGAGGGATAAATGAATCATTATAGGTAGAATAACACCATTACTCTTGTCTTCATTTGGAAATTAAACATGACATAAAGAAATGTAACTATGTATCAAATTGACAAGGACTGGATCTATCATATTTAGTATTAACTGTCAATTTGTCAAATCTGTAATCAACTAATAAACATTCCTTTGAGCAGGTCTTAAGGGTATTTAAAATATCTATTAAGTGAGAAAAGAAAGGCCTTCCTCAGAACTGACAGTGGCTGCCAATGGCAGCCCAGCTATATAGAAGTTTAAGGAAAAATTTCCTCTGCTTTTTTACCTGCCTCCATTTCCTGCTTTTGAGCATGTCTGTTTCTCACAGTTGTTGTTGCTAGCGCCCATTCTTGACATCAGGCCCCTGCGCCTTGAGGTTTGAAACATTAACTGAAGACCAGGTTTGCAGAAATCCTCCAGGCCTTCAGCCTTGTTGGTACTGCTTAATCATCTAGCTTAATGGCTGAGAAACTACTAGGCTCTCAGACTCTGTTGCACAGGGACATCCATTGTTGGTTTACTCAACCCATATCTTGTAAGTTAATGAGGTATGTGTTTTTGTCACATATATATGACAAATATCTATCTATTATCTATCTATCTATCTATCTATCTAT
>CM053743.1:36371333-36387989 GCA_028658305.1 Pachyuromys duprasi
GCTGGGATATAAAGTATATAACCTGTGATTAATATAAAAATAAATAAATTACTTAAAAATTGCTGAATAGTATTACATTGTATAAATGTACCACAATTTCTGTATACATTCTTCCACTGAGGGACATCTGGGTTGTTTCCAGATTCTGGCTATTATGAATAAAGTTGCTATGAAAATTATTGAACAAATGTCCTTGTTGTGTACTTGTGCATAATTTGGATATATGCCTAGGACTGGTAAAGTGCCAGATTGATTTCCAAAGTGATTGTACAAGTTTATCTTCCCACTAAGAGTGGAGGAGGGTTCCCCTTTCCCTTCATCCTCTCCAGTATGTTTAGTAACTTGAGATTTTGATCTTAGCCATTCTGATGGGTGTAAGGTGACATCTCAGGTTCATTTTGATTTGCCTCTCCCTGATGACTAAGGATATCGAACATTTCTTTAAGTGTTTCTCTGACATTCAATGCTCCTATATTGAGAATTGTCTATTTAGCTCTGTATCCCATTTTTAATTGGATTACTTGTCTTGTTGGTGTTTAACTTCTTAAGTTCTTTCTATATTTTTTGATGTTAGCCCTCTGTCAGATATTGTGTTGGTGAAGATAATTTCCTAATCTGTAGGCTGGTGTTTTGTTCTGATGACAGTGCCCTTTGCTTTACAGAGCTTTTTAGTTTCATGAGGTCCCATTTATTGATTGTTGCTCTTAGAGCCTGTGCTGTTGATGTTCTGTTCAGGAAGTTGTCTCCTATGCCAATGAGTTCAAGGTTCTTCCCAAGCTTTTTTTTTTTTTCCCTAAGATATTTAGTGTGTCTGGTTTTATGTTGAAGTGTTTGATCCAGTTGGACTTTAGTTTTGTGCAGGTTGATAAATATGGATCGATTTACATTTTTCTACATGTAGACATGGAGTTAGACCAGCACCATTTGTTGAAGATGCTCTCTTTTTTTCCGTTGTATGGTTTTGGCTTCTTTGTCAAAAATCTTAGCTGTGTGGTTTTATTTCTGGGTCTTCTATTTGATTCCATTGATCCATCACTCTGTTTTTTATCATTATTGCTCTGTAGTACAGCTTGGGGCTAAGGATAGAAATACCTCTAGATGACCTGTTGTTGTTAAGGATCGTTTTGACAATTCTGGGGCTAAATGCCTATTTTATGTCTGTTTCTTTCCTCAGAAGGTCAGAAACTCCTCTCCAAATATTTCTCACAGGTTTTTAAATGAAGGGATAGGTTATATATAGATATCAGTTTTTCCTGGCTTATCTATTTACAGATGCCTTGGGAAAATTGGTAGGTTGCTGATATTTTGGATAAGAATGAATAGATTCTGTTTTATAGAAGTACCTTCAAGAAAAGTGGTGCACAAAAACAATGAGAAAATATTATTCTCATTTTTCCTATTGTCTTCCACAATCAGGTATCTCTTCAAAGGTTTTTACAAAATGTTGCTGACTAAAAAAAAAGAAGAAAAACATGACCAATAATAGCTAATTATTATCTATCACTTTGTCTATGCAGGTATTACTCTAAATGCTTTACTTATCCCCTATGATACAATTGTCACAGCTTTATAAAGTAAAGACGATCAATGTCCATGCATTAGACGTAAGAGAGAAGACACAGAGTTACTTAAGAAAATTTCCCTAGCCACGGAGCTGCAAGGTGATGGAGGGAGGATTTGAACAGCGACAGTATGGATGTTGCTATTCTTTGAGGAAGAATAAAGGGAGTGAGGCAAAGCATTTGATGAGATATGTCCATCAGATCTCTCCCAGGGAAATCAGGAAGGGAGATTAGCTACCTTGTCCTTTGTTCCCCCAAACACCAAAGCTTAAAAGAATGAATATTTAGCTCTTCTGTCTTACAGAAAGTGAGCATACGTGGTGTCCCATTTTCAGAACATCATTTCTACATTGTAAACAGTATTTTTTTCCTTATTGAACCACATTTATTAAAAACGACTTACAACTGTACATAAAAATCCAGAATTTCTAGAAAGCCTGTAGGAACTGTGGTGTCAGACTGCAGTTTTTCACATTTACTGAAGGGGGAAGTAGGGATGAGCAAGGGAAGAGGATTAAGCAGGGCTTGGTCCTTAAGCATGGCTGAAGTGAGTTCAGAGGCGGCTGAATACTTAATTAAGTGGACACAATATCCTCAAGGTGTGACGCCTTCCTTTTAACCCTGCAGCTGTGTTTCTGCAAATTCTTTACAAAGCCAAAGCACCAATTTTACATTGTTTTATCTGATGCCTAGGCAGCTGAATTTGTACAATGCATTCCAGATTATTCTACAGTGTCTAAATACACAACTGTACACCTAAATTCAACATTTCTTCCCCATCCGTCTGGTTTCTACAGGTCATCCCAGCAACACTGGGCCATCCCTATAACAAATGATTTATTCCAAAATTCTGTAAGGAATTACCGGCAGCTAAGACTAGCTAGCCACCTTCACATAAGGGTTGTTTGATTGTTTTTCCTTGACTCTCAGGCCCAGCCTCTTTGCTTCTGGCAGAAGATACCTGTGAAGAGCCAACCCTTGTAAGTCAAGGCCCAACTCTTCTCTTCCTGAAGCAAAAGTACCTTAACCTTAGGCTGCTGTCTGCCTAAAGAGTTACAAGTAGAAATGAGAGCCAAAGGTTTTTGTCTTGTTTTTGTCTTTGTTGTTGTTTGTTTCTTAAACTCAGTTGATAGCACCGGCCATTCGACCTTCATACCCTGCTTTTTCTGAATGTTTCTTGTTTCCCGTGAATAAATCCAGCACCTTGAACAACCTTGGAATCTTAAAACACTCCCAGGCCCTCTGCTAACTATATTTTACAAAGAAAAAAAATGCTATGTTTGCATCGGTGCGTTACCTGTTTTGGTGGCAAAGCTTGGCACCTTCCCTCAGAGAATTGTACAAAAAAGGGTACAACAAACGTGGAAGGCAAAAGTCTTTTTGGTAACCTAGGCAAAGGAAACAACAGAACACCACCAGGCCCATCTGGAAAATGGTAGAGGTTAAAATAACTCCTTAGGGAGCTGTGTAAAAAGCATAATGTGCCCCCATGCCTTTTGAGGTGTCTTTACTATACTCCTCGGCGTTAATGTCCTCACACTTTATGGGGGCGAATTCCCATTGCTGGAGGTGCTAGGAGACAGGTACTTTCTCTTGCAAGCACTGTTGTACACTCCGGAATCACTGGAATCTAGAGACTTGATGGAGGGGTTGGGGATAGTGCCATCTTCCACTGATAAGCACCTCGGCCTCCCCAATCAATAAATGGGACCTCATGAAACTGAAAAGCTTCTGTAAAGCAAAAGACACTGTCATCAAAACCAAACGGCAGCCTACAGACTGGGAAAGGATCTTCACTAACCCTATATCTGACAGAGGGTTAACATCCAGTATATATAAAGAACTCAAGAAGTTAAAAAGCAACAAATCAAGTAATCCAATTAAAAAATGGGGTATGGAGCTAAACAGAGAACTCTCTGTAGAGAACTGTAGAATGGCAGAAAAACACTTAAACAGTATTCTTATGTGTAAGGAATATACATATTTTTTGCTTCCAAAGTTCTAAAGCAAATCAAAAACTATGCACTAACTCACTTAAACTCAAGGTCACTCAGTAAGCAAGACACAAATTTAGATCAATTCCTTATCTAAATATTTATCTAGCCACAAAATATTGTGTTACCCAGAAATTCTACTGTGAGTTCCAGGACATTAAGATATTAGAAGATATGGGTGCTAAGATGCTAATATTTAGGTGAAATTTGATTTTATTATGACCATTGGAGGGAAACAAAAGGAAAACATTGTACATACTTTTATCACCTAAAAGTTAAGTTCCCTTAATCTTTTAATGATAGATTGATAAATGACACTTTATAACCATTCTCTGTGACATTTTCTGCTCAGGCCTAGATAAAATGATTCTGTAAGCTTGCACTGATATTCTACTAACTACTATATTTACATGGTTTATTTCTAGTGAAAAGCAAATTCTAAGTCTCTGAAATATTGACTGCATTAAGTCACAGATATGTTTATGGGATCATTTAAAAAAGTTTAGATAAATAACAAAAAAAACCCTAAAATTATTTTACCTCTCAAATGAAGACTAGGAGCTAAACATCATTTCTGAATTCTGTTATTTCAGAAAAATATTTCTTCAAAACCAGAGGAGAAAGGAACTCTTGAGTGGGTCCTGACTTTAAATTCTGACACTTCCCATTGTAGTCTTGCCAAAACACCATTCAGTTCACTCTAGGTGTTCAGAATCTGTGATATACAAATTGCAATTCCCCTGGTTGATCTCTCCAGCAGGAAGCTAATTTTGGACTCTAAAATCATATTTGGGATGGGATAATCCATCCACACAGTAGTCTCCTGTCTAATAGTTGCACTTAGGCTGCTTACAAAGTTTAGAAGTGTACAGAGGTAGCAGTCAACAGCCAGGTGCATACTCTTTTGTAAATCTACATTTTCAGTCCTACACCATAGCAGTTATTTCTAGTACCTCAGTTATCTTGCAAAGTGTCTTATTCTTAACTGAATTTAACCAATCTACTGCATCCAGATTCACAAGTTGGCATTGGAGCTGGTGATCCTCTGGCTGTTCCTAATGATCTTCCCTTCTACAGTTATTTTCTTGGTCCTCTCTGCCGAATGGCACTTGCAGCGTCTGGTCTAGTGATTCCTGGCAATAACAATTTAATATTAAAACCTCTCCAAGGTTCAGAGGCGTGTGCACTTGACCCAGGAACTTAAAAGTAACAGATAGCATATGGGAAAAAAAAGTGGTAGTTTTAAGTATAACTGTAAAGTCTCATCCTTATGATGGAGAGTTTGAAGTTGCACCTGCAGAAGATGCAGCAGCACTGTGCATCTGATTCCTTGTTTTGTGAAGTCACTGGCGACTTGAATCTCTCTACCAGATGCTGAGCTGCCTCCACGATATAGGTGACTCCATTCTTTTTTGCCTAGCTTCTACTCTTTGCTGTTCTTCACCTGAATTATTTCTGGCAGACAACTTTCACTACTATTCTCCATAGTTCCCTTTCCTGAATCCCAGAAGCCATTGTCAGATTTCTGACTCTATTGAAATAGACATCTATTTGGACAAACGCCATTATTTGGTATCATCTACATAGTCAAGGTACCATGGACGGAGACTGAAGTATTCTGTTCAGTCAGCTACATTATCTACTGTTGTAGGTAATATCCGCAGGGTACAGCCACTGTTATTTGAGGCGGGGATGCGTGCTTGACCTTTTAGTTCTGGAATCCTGTAGATGGTACAGTAAAGTAATGTAGAAAGCAAGTGTTTTCCAGCGGTTACAGTTACTTTCTATGCCAATTGTGAAGCTTAAAAATGGGCAAACATCTTTAACATTTTGGAAGCTTACTTTTATTACTGGAGTTTCTCTTTTCTAAAAATATCAGAAAAGGTAGCTATGGTACTCTCCGGTTAATATTATTGATTAAGTACTGTTGGTTGCCCCATTTTATGCAAAATCCACTAGAGATTAATTGTGCAAACTCATCAGACATTGTCGTCAAATGCGCATAAATAAACATGTGCTGCCAGGCTCTCAGGCACAGGCTTTCAGTCTGTGTTTCATGATCTATCTCTGATTTATAGCTTAATTGGAATTATTAAATGTTGTTATGAGACCCTTTTCCTAATGTAAATCTCTGCTCATCACTTATATTTCATGAAATGCCTTGCTTGCATTATTTAACTTTCTTATAATTGTGAGCCTTGAGGCCACTAATATATTTTCAGTTTAAAGGCAGTATTTTCTATTCAATTATTTTACCATGTTTTGCTCATTTGATTGACTCCTTAATATTAATTCACTTTGTGTAATAGTGAGAGGGTTGGGCAAAGGTGCTTTGTTACCAAGCCAGGTGACCTTAGTTTGTCCCCTGGAACCAATGTTGGGAGAAGAGAATTGACTCCTGAAAGTTGTCCTCCGACCTCTACAGGAGAACTGTAGCACAATCATGTGACCTCCCATTTATACCTACGTAACTAGTTAGTTACAAGTAATTAAAAAGAAAAAAAAACTCTTAAAGCAATTCATTCACTTTGGGCCATGCATTGGAGTTTCTTAAAACAGTTGGCAGTATTTGAAATGGCAGCATTCCTTATCCAAAAGTTAATTTTTTTCAAATGATCTCTAGTTTAATTTTCAGTTATATATATATATATATATATATATAATTTTTATATTAAATACAGTTTATTCTTTTTGTATCCCAGCTGTAGCCCCCTTCCTCAATCCTTCTCAATCCTACCCTCCTTCCCTCATTTCCTCTCATGCCCCTCTCCAAGTCCACTGATAGGGGAGGTCTTCTTCCCCTTCCATCTGACCCTAGCTTACCAGAACTCATCAGGACTGGCTGTATTGTCTGCCTCTGTGGCCTGGCAAGGCTGCCCCCCACTCAGGGGGAGGAGATCAAAGAGCCAGCCACTGAGTTCATGTCAGAGACAGCCCCTGTTCCCCTTACTAGGTGACCCACTTGTATACTGAGCTGCCATGGGCTACATCTGAGCTGGGGTTCTAGGTTATTTAGGTTGATAGGAATTGTCTAGAAGAGTCACACAGTGGGTTCACACATCACACCACTTGACTGGTTCCACGTGTGAGGTTTATTTAAGGGAAGGGGAAGGGGTCATAGAGACCTTCTCTGGATGTGGCAGGAGAGAAAAAGGAAGAGGGGAGGAGCTTTGAGTTGAGTTCTCTCATAAGGTGACCCAGAGCATGCACAGGTAGTTTCCAGTGGTCAGCAGGTGGTCTTGCAGGTGGCCTCACAGATGCCTGATAACTAGTTCCTCAGGTTCCTTAGGGCTGGCTGTAGAGATGCCTGCTGAAGGATCCCAACATTCCTCCCTTTTTGTTTTGTTAAAAAGTGAGGAACTAGGAAAGGGTGATGGTAGGGGAGGGCATAGAGGCGACCTTTTCTTTTCAAACTACTTCCTGCTGATTAAGGGCATTGTCATTCTCAGGGTATAGCTGGTCCCCAGCATCAGAGTCGATTGGACAGTCCTTGTCATTTGGTTCTGTGGGCAGAAGTTGATAGTCCTAAGAATAACTGATTAAGGATTTGGTTAGAGAATTTTTATATTTGTTGCTGGAGGAATGTAGAGAGAAAGTTTATTAAGCAGGGTGCAAAAAACAAAAGCAGAAAGACACGCAGGAGAGGTGTGAGGAAGGGCAGAATCCATTTAAATATGGGACTCTCAAAGGCCCAAGAGCTAGAGGCCTCAAGCTGTTCCCTTTTTTTTGTAAATCTGTCTGGAGTTGATGGATTTTGTCCTTTACTATACCTGACTGGTTGACATAAAAACAGCATTCCTTCTGGAAGAATATGCAAAGGCCACCATCTTCAGCTGTGAGGAGATACAACCTGCATAGGTTTTGAAGTATTACTGCTGTCAGTGAGTCAGTCTGAGCCACTTGCTGAAGGTCCTGGATGAACTGTGAAGAAAGCTGATAATACAAGGTTAGTGAAGTGGCTAGTCCCACTCTCCCGGTCCCGAGGGCTGCCGTGATTCCTGCAACAGCCAGGAGGGGCAGGATTTGAAATGCCCTCTTATCCTGCTGGCCAGCTATTGAGTCCATGACCATAATTGGTAGGGGCTCCTTTTCATTGATCACCCCCAGCTTAGGGAAGAGGAGTACCAGCATGCAAACTCATGACCAAACAGCAGGCAGACAATGGTAGACCTGAGTGCCACAAAGAATCGAGGTATTATTAGCAGTAGGGCATTGTGATTGAGATGAGGTATCAAAGATTATAGTTTTATTACATTCTAAGGAACTTAGTATTCCTACAGAGTGTGTCCTGGATGCCTTGAAACAGCTTGCCATGCCAAAGAGGGTGATATGAAAAAGGTAGGGTGTTGTGGCAACACCAGAGTCAAGGCAGTTAGTAAATGGTGAAGTTGGTCCCAGGTGGCACATACAGCCAGCAAGCTTTAAAATGTCCCTGTTGGATCATATTAAGGATCTGTAGGCTGAGGTCAGAGTCTGAAGTAGGAGAGGAAATGACAGGTTTGTATTATTTAGGAGGGGGTGTCAGAGAGGCAATGACCTTAGATGTGGGAGTCTGCCAGCAGAGTCAAACAGTTCCTGGATGGGGAGTGAGGATTGAAATAATTAAAGCAAGTCACATCAATACAAGAAAGAAGTTCCTGGATCTGCCAAAATTGTTTTCTGAAACAACTTTCCTGTAACAGATATGGTCCAAGGTGAAGGCATGTTTACTGAAAAACAAACAACAAAGCAGCTTGATAAACAAGCAGCTCTCCACACTTAGAGGAGTAATTAAACACTCCTCTACTTCTCCCATCCCCAGGGATTGGGTAATATAGCAGGTGGGATCCAGTAGCTGAATGACCACAGGGGAATGGTGCCTAGCAGCAGAGGGGTTTTGGACATCCCAGACTTGAGGGTCCACTTGAGAGGCTGGTAAAGGAAGTGATGTATCACAACTGGTAGTTAGGGTAGCTAGGAGGAGGAAAGAGGACTCTGGCGAGCTTAGGGTCAGGTGAATGGGTAGAATAAAGGAGATAGAGGCTCCCACTTTGGCTAAAAAGTCCCTTTCCATTAAGGGAACTGGAACAAGCTGGCATTACTAAAAAGGAATGAGTCAAGGGAACACCCCTGAAATACAATTAAGTGGTGGGGTCCAGTGAGGTTGGCAAGATTGTCCCCGTACCCTGATGACAGTGGTTGGGTCAAGGGAACCTGGGCACCTTCAGTCATCTGCAGCCAGGCCTAGAATATCGGCCAGAGGGCGGTGTGGGAGTGATACCCCAGAAACGGTAGCTGTCAGCACCCCATTTTCCCTCTTGGTGGCATTTTGGACATGGCCCTGGTAGCTTACGGGGGTTAGGACAAGCCTGGGACCAGTGATCCTTTTGACCACATTTGAGATGAGGACCCATTGGTCCTCGTGCCTTAGAAGGCAAGGGACCCTGGGTAGTGGCTGAGGCTAGTCAGATGGCCTTTGCCAGCAGTTGGTATTTTTGCTTGCCAGCTTTTTCATCTCTCACTTGGTACACCTTAAAGGCCAGTGCTAAGACTTCTGCCTGTGGAGTCAGAGGTCCCCTCTCCAAGGATTTAAGCTTAGCCCTGATATCGGGGTAACTTTGGGAGAAAAAAATAGGTCATCAGGAGTTGCCTACCCTCTGTGGTCTCAAGGTCTAGATTAGTGTGTTGTAAGAGGACTTTTGTAAAGCGCTCTAGGAATTGAGACAGGTTTTCCATTCTGTCCTGAATGACCTCCTGGAGCTTTTCATAATTAAATGGCTTAAGGGCCACCTTGCAGAGACCAGCCAGGAAGCAGGTTGTGAACTGATCTCTGGTTAAAATACCTTCTGGAGTATTATAATCCCATTGCAGATCCTGGTCAGGTACCGCCTCAGCCCCAAGTGGATGTGAAGCATTTGTTTGGTGAATCTCATCTGCATGCCTTCTCGCCTGTTCCCAAACTTGCCTGCATTCCTCAGGTAATAGGTTATTGGTAAGAATCATATGAGGTATAGGATTCTAATCTCTTTTCTACTTGAGAAAGTTCAATTAATGAGAAGGGAACATATAACATAATTAATCTGTCTACACCAGCTACCTCCCTCAAGGGAAGAATTGAGGCTGGCTTCTGCTAAGTAGAGGAAGAGGGCTTTGCTACAGAGTGAGAATGGGTAGCAGGCGGGCTAAGAGTTGTCGGTGGGGTGAACGTGGATGCCAGAGTAGGACGATTTGGACAGCCTGGGGAGGGGGGTGGTGAGGATTTTGGAGAAGCCCAAGAGGAAGAGGAGGGGGAAGACACCAGAGGTTGGGGAGAAGCCGGGGGTTGAGAACGACAAGGTAGAAGTTCATCTGCAGGGTCAAAGGTAGAGAACTCTTGAGGTTCAGACTTTATAGCTAGAAGAAGTTGGGTAGGAGGACAGGAAGAACAGAGAGAAGGTTTAGAGGAGAGAGGAGAGAAAGCTTGAACGTAAGGTACCTCCTTCCATTTACCAGATCGCTGACAGTAGTTAAGAAGATCCTGTGAAATATTGGGAGTTAATGTGCCGTTAATCGACCAATTTGAACCCTATCTAAAGAATATGTAGGCCAAATTTTATTACAGAGGCGTATGAGCTTAGAGGCCTTTAACTCAGGCTCCACATGTAATGTTTTAAAATTCTCCAGAAGACATCCCAGAGGGGACACTGGAGGAACAGACAGGTGGGCATTTCCCATTGGGAGGCAGAGAAGCCAGTACCTTCCAGAGGTATCCCAAAGGCAAGGTATGACTCAGTAGATATAGCCCTACCTGATCCAATAGCTTGTCAGCTTTTGGCCAGAGACCAGGGGCACAGTTGCCTGAGGAAGCACAGTTCACCTAGTGCTAGGATTTTTCTGTGTGAGCGTGAGGGGGGAGAAGGAACTGTGTGCAACGGAAGTCAGCAAGAAGGATCAATAGTAGGGATCATAGTTGGGGGTTCCTTCCCCTCACAGGGTTCTGGGAAGTTGCTGGACTCTCAACAGTCAATCTCCCCTTACCCAGAGAAACGTTTATGCAGAACAATGGGGGGAACTCACCAATTCAGCCGGTGTTGAATGCCTCAGATAGTGATCTAGTTGCCAAAAAGTGGGGGTCATGGGAGAATTTGGAACAAAATAGGTTTCCAGCAGCCCTGTTGGGGGTGCTGGCAACCACCACACAGTGAGGCCGCTAGAGGTACCTATTTCCGGCCAAAGGCACCAATGATAGAAATGTGCAGAAGAGTTACATGGTGGGTTCACAAATCACACCATGCAACTGGATCCACATGGGAGGCTTATTAAGGGAAGAAGGGAAAAGAATGGGGGAAGGAAGGGGAAAGGGAAGGGAGAAAGGGTCACAGAGACCATCTCTGGGCAAGGCAGGAGAAGAAAGAGAGAGAGAGGAGGAGCTTCAAGTTCTCTTATATGGCGACCCAGAGCATGTGCAGTTAGCTTCCAATGGTCAGTGGGTGTGGTCTTGAAGGTGGCCTCACAGATGCCTGATAACCAGTTTGTCAGGTCCCTTAGGGCTGGCTATAGAGATGCCTGCTTAAGGATCCCAACATAGGTTATATCCATGAATGGTCCTTGGTTGGAGTATCAGTCTTAAGAAAAGACACCTGTGCCCAGATTTTTTGGTTCTGTTGCACTGCTTGTGGAGCTCCTGTCCTCTCCAGGTCTTACTATTTCTCCCTTCTTTCATGATCAACAAATCTGAAGTTTTCAAAGGCATGTCAATTCTAAATATTAGAATAATAGAATACATTCATCAATATTCTAATGGTAATACCAAATACATTGAAAATATAATCATTTACATCTTCTCATTTAAATCCTATATGACTCAGTGATATCTGTTATTATTCTCTTTGATAGGTGGTGAAAATTGAAAGTGGCTCTTGGGAACACACGGCATATTTAAGACTCAATTCAAATTAATCACGATTTCTGTATTACAGCTTATTTCATCGTACAACCTGTGTTTGGGCCAGCGACTCACACAGATGATTGAACTCTGAGGTCACTACTAAACGGGGCTATATACACACAAAATAACTTCTGTGGAAATGAAAATTCGGTTCTGTAGTTGAGGAGTACACACTATATTCCAGAGAACCAGAGAACCCTACACTCATGTCACATGGCTCACAACTTCCTGTACCTTTCTAACTAGAGTATTCATCACTGTTTTCTAGCTTCCATGGTCACCTTCATACATTTGACACTCACCCAACCTTTCTTAAGCCACTTAGAAACAACAACAACAACAATAAACAGTGTCTCCACACTTCCATAAATGCTCACTCATACTGATTCATCTATCTATCTATCTATCTATCTATCTATCTATCTATCTATCTATCTATCTATCTATCTATCTATCTGTCTGTCTGTCTGTCTGTCTGTCTGTCTGTCTGTCTGTCTGTCTGTCTGTCCATCCATCAGTCCCTCTATCTATCTATCTATCTATCTATCTATCTATCTATCTATCTATCTATCTATCTATCATCTATCTATCTATCTATCTATCTATCTATCTATAAGCATCTGTTTCTTCTGGATTCATCAAAATGGCAATGTATTGTCTCACTCTCCATGAAAAAATTTCATGTTACCTCACTTAGATCATTCAGAAACATATGTGTGTGACAGTTTCCTTCTGAGCATCAAATTAATATGGAGTGGTTCCACCATGACAGTATTATTATAGATGTTAGTGTAAATTAAAGCTACAGAAATGGAGACGGATTGCAGCTTAAAAAGGTAATATTTGTCTAGCGTTTGCAAGACCCTAGTTTTGTTGCCTCCTGCCCCCTGAGAAGGAGAAATACTAAAATAATTTCATTTACACTATTGAAGGCTCATTTGCATATTGTCTACTAATCACATGTTCTTTTGACCTTTATTTTCAGATTTTCATACAGAAATTGGATAAAGTATCAAAATTAAAATGTCTTTACATTTTAAAACTTCTATACTTTTAGAGATATTTTCTACAGAGTCCTGGAGAGTGTAGAGTCTTTGGTTCAATTGCAGTAGGCAGTCAGCAAATTATGCCGTAATACTACCCTTTGTTCCTGGTTTACTGATTTATGAATGCAATGTACTCATTATCTGCATTGATTTATCAGTGGTGGGCCATCACCCTTGGCTGGCCTTTATTCAGCCTTCAGAACCACAGAGAATGGCATCTGCCATGACTGTAGTGTTTTCATACAGGGCAGAGCTGGAGCTATGACCTACCATGCTTATTGCAGAAAGATACAATGGGCATTCGTTAGCTCAATGGCTCTTGAATAAAATGAAAAAAATGATGTGGACTTTCAATTATTCATGTGAAAGGGGAGATTTTCTGATGTAGAACACCTGGACTCACTACATGAGTATTAGCATTCACTACTTGAGTGCACACCACAGGAGAGGTGGAAGCAGGGAGACCATCTTCCCTGGAGACACAGGAAGCCCTCCTGAAAAGTTTTCAAAACTGATGACTGTGGATCTGTGAGTGACTCTAATGCTTGCACTCAAGACATTTTTTTTAATTTACTATTTTGTTGGGATGTGATAATTAGTTTGTTTCTCTTTGGAAGGTTCCACTGAATGGATAATTCTTCATATTTCTCTGCAGTCCAGCAGAAAGTTATTTTTCTCATCTCCCTTTTCCCAATCCTCAGTAAGGCAGAAGAAACCTGAGTTGTTGAACTTTGAACAAGACTCCCTGTCTTAAGCTTGCCTCTTATTCTCTTCACGTTATCTTCTCTCACTCCTCTCAATGAATAAAACAGTGAATAAATTTGTTTCTGTAGAAAAGAGAATAGTGAAAACAAGTGTACAAGCACAGGGGGAAATGGCTGAGGATGACTGAAATGCCTAGGTGTTAGAAAGATAGAACATATGGACACAGCAAACTTGTAGATGAGCTTGATTATGCAAAAGGACTGTGAGCTCAGAAAAGTAGGGTAATACTGGGACTAGATATCCCATAAACACCCATAAAATAGCAGCCAGGACTAGAAACTGAGGCACACATTCTATACAGATACTTATTTTAACAAATACCTCAATATTTAGCCTTGGTATCACTGTTGAACACAGAAAGGTAAGAAAGGGCTCTTCATTTTCTGCTCAGTGTGGGCTTGCTTGGCTCAGCCTTATTCAGCTAATCTTTCTCCATCCTCTCAGGAGACAGGTTATATACCTGACCTGAATTAGAAAAGTTAGCAAGTGAAATAAGATTTCCCCTAAGTCCAGAGCTGTGTTCATTGGAATACATTTGAAAGTTTATTCTTTAATATAGTAATACTCCTTTCTCTACACTTTCATTACTTTGCAATTGAATCCAATCCCCACAGCCTGCTCAGAAGCACACAGCAAAACAACATCAGATTACCTTATGAAGAAACTCACTGGTGTCCAGCTAAGTGCATGCTTTCACACACACACACACACACACACACACACACACACACACACACACACTTTCTGTACATTACCAAGAAGCTCTGGTAAATTAGTTTGAAAGAAGATTCATTTCCAGGCTGACTTTCTGATGAGACTAGACAAAGAATACATACTTCTCCTTATTGTCAGTAGAAAACAACTGGTTTATGGACATTATCCACCGAACTTCTCCTTACTTTCTTTCCCCATGCATTCCCTTTCCATCTTCGGAGATTATTGGGCACTCTATAACCCATAGAAAATTCTATGCCAACATGAGAAATATGCGTCTTTTTCCCCCCTAAACCATGGCATTTTAAGTCAGAATTGATTATGTGTAGATGCTTTGGGCACCTCTTGTGAGACCAGCAGACCACCCTTTAAAATACTCTATTTCACTTCAATTTGCATAATTTGGAGCTTATTTGGTTCTTGCTATGTATAAGCCATTGTGTAAGCCTCTCTGTTCAAGGTAGAAGAGACAGTCTCTGACATGATTCATTGTGTATTCCTTAATCACTTCTCCCTGTTGGAGCGACCTAGACAGCCCACAGAGGAAGTCCTAATGGGACCTGATAGGCTAGGGTCAGAGAAAGTCCTATGCTTCCACTGTCTATCAGTGGACTATGGAAGAGGGATAGAGGAGGAAGAGGGAAGAAAGGCCCAACAGGGAGGAGATAAGGGAGGGGGCTACAACCTGGATACAAAGTCAATAAATGGTAACATAACAACAATGCCTTCTTGTAGAAAAGCCAAGTGTCACACTGTGAGTACAAGCCTCAGAAATGTGTTTCTGTAAGCTTTATGTTGTGATGAACTTTGCATTTCTCACCTAGGCAGCAAAAATGAGACAAAGAAAATAATAATACAAGAGAACTAAGGCAAAGCACAACAGCATGCTCTAGACAAAATTTAAACTTCTTGTGAAGGCAGTGCCCAGCAGAGCAGTGTGCAGAGGAGTACAGAGATGAAAATGTTTAATGGTAACAAATCAATAATGGGTTCCAGAGATAGCAATGTTGAGTGTCATTGAGAATCTTGTAGGACAAGAGCCATGGATCTGGACAAATAGGAAGGAAGCCCAGACTCAAATGGGTTTCTCTTCCCAAGAGATGAGTAGAGATGGAAACAGGCATCTAAAACCTTGAATTTTAGCAGAACTTTTAGTTTACACATGGAACCCTCAAGTTAATGTTTGGGTTCTTTTTCCTACTAACGTTTCTTCTACCCTGTGTTCAATTTATTTTTAAAAAGGAGTTGTTTTCTAACAATTGTAGCACATTTCTCAGAAAACTCTAGCTTACAGAATAGAAGTTTCCTAGAGGAACTAATCTAGGCTTTTAGTCTGATCTTTGTGTACTTGGAAGATGTAGTTCCATCGATTTCAGTCTTCTATATCTACAATGCAATAGAAAAATCTTGGGACCAACAATTATGTTTTACTACATTTCTCCCTCCTCCAAGTTCACACAGTACTTTCCATACAGCATTTAAGGAGTATATACTGGCCATCCATTGGCTTTCTTGTTCTATATGTTTACCATTAAAATGTATGACTGTGCATATTCTTAACCGATGGAACTTTATCTGATTGATAAAGCTTTATCAAAACCCAGTAACACTAATACTGGCAAGATGCTTATTAAGAAAGGCATTTGTTATCAAGCCTAAGTAACCTGAAATCAATATCCATGAAGAAAATGGTAGAAGGAAAGAACTCACTTCTGCAAATTTTTTTCTGACTCCCACAAGAGCACTGTTGTTCATGTCCCCTCTCTCGATACAAAATTAAGCAATAAATGTAAATTCAGAAATAAGAAAAGAAAAAATTATCACATTTTCTATGTACCTCATGTACAATGGAAATTGAGTGGGTATAACTGGTAATACTATAAGAAAAAAAGCTTATTTTATTAAACACTATACCACATATTGAGCTGTATGAGAAGTTGCCTTTGAAAACATTTGTATTTCTCATTTAGATGAGCTGCACGGCACGCAGAGAAAGATGAAAAACAATCTCTGTGTGAAGTCACATATAAAGGGTTAGTTCTAAATTTACCATCCGCTAATTCCTTTGAGCCTTTATGTTTGTACTTTGATTACACATAACCTTATGACTTCAAAGCAAAAGAGCAGGAGGAGATGAGAATACTTGAATCAAAGGATAGCCTCAGGTGGTGCCTTTGGCACCAAACAGCTGACATTCCGTTTCCAAATCTCAAAAGGTAAGAGATGTAGCTAGATTTGATGCAGTGACAACAGCTTGTGGCAAAGCAGAGCTAAGTGTCATCAGAGGACATAATGTGTAGTATGTTTTTTTGTTTTGTTTTTGTTTTTTTTACTTTTTGTTTCTGCTTTATTTCCATGGCAACTACACTGTCAGGGTAGTTACCAGATCTTAATATCTCAATCACAAATACTTCTTGCCATGCTTTTATGTCAAGGAGTTGTCAGTTCTGTAACTGGTCCAAAAAAAAAAAAAAAACATTAGCCACATATTGGTAGAAAATTCAGTTCATTTAAATATTAGGATAATGTATTGCATGTCTTTTTTTTAAATTTATTTATTTTTATATCAATCACAGGTTAGGTACTTTGCATCCCAGGCATAGCCCTCTTCCTCATTCCCTCCCACCCTACCACTCCCTCCCTCATCTCCCTCCTCCCCACCCCCTCCA
>CM053743.1:36388489-36415414 GCA_028658305.1 Pachyuromys duprasi
TTTATTTTACTTGAGTGAGGAATCCATTTCAGCCAGCTGCTCCTGAGATTCTCTCTCCCATCTCTTGTATTCTATTGTTGATGCTTTCCTTTGTGGTTCCTGATCTTTTCTCTAAGTTCTCTAGTTCCAGGTTCTTCTCCCTTTGTGTCTTCTTTATAGATTCTAATTCTGTTTTCATGCTTTGTCCTGTTTCCTTCAACTGATAGACTGTATCTCCTATTTTGGATATTTCCTCTCTGTTTATCTTTGATTGTTCCTCTATGTGGGCAGTTAATTTCTTCTCCATTTCTTTAAGGGCCTTGTTCATTTTCTTTTTGTATCTCCTCTTTTTCCTCCAATATCTGCATAATCAAAGCTTTAACATAATTTCCCTGTGTCTCCGCTGAATTAAAATCTCCACTGCTTTCGGGTGTTTCTGGTGGGGCCATGGTGTCCTGATTTTTGTTGGGTGAGTTCTTTCGCCGATTTCTGGGCATTTGTTTATATATAATCAGGGAGCTGTTTGTGCTTTAAGGCTGTACTTCAGTGAAACTGTCAATCTCTTTTGTCAGGAGTATTCTTCAAGAAGATCAGGGATTTCTGGTGGTTTGGTAGTGTGTATTGTTGTCTCAGTTGAACTCTATTGTGGGCTCTGTGTGCCTAGCTTTGTGCTCTGTGCTAGAAGCTGTGAGCACTGCGGGCTGTTCACCCCTCTGGTCTGGAGGTTTTACTCCTTACTCTGTGCTAGAGTCTGAGTGTTCAGGTTTGAGATGTCAGCTGGGGACTGTGCGCTCTGCCCTAGGCTTGCTGCTAAGGGCTCTCCTGGACTGGAGATTTGGCGCCCCCTTCTGGGCAAGGTGCTGTGCACCAGGGTCTGAGATGATATTTGGGGCACACACAGTGGGTTTGTATTGGTGTGCATCAGCTGTATGCAGGCCTGTCTGAAATGGTGCCCGAGGCCTTCTCTCTCTGGCCCGTGGACACACACACACATGGACTGAGGTTTTTGCTTCGGATGCGCGCAGTATTCACCTTCAGTGTGCAGTCTGGTCAAGAAGGTCCCAGGATCCTCTCAGTCTGGTGATTGGTGTGTGCCTGCTGTACACCCGTGGGTTGAAGCATAGTGTGCAGGTCAGTGAAAATGGTACCCGGTTCCTCCTCAGACTGCCTGTGAGACTGTGTGATACAGTCTATTATGGCGAGTGCGGGCACCCAGCGCAGCTGCTCGTTTGGATCAGAGCTGTGCGCCGCTGGTCACCCTGAGATTTTTCCGGGTAATAACTGGGTGTCCCTAGGGTTTTCCCACTTGATTTTCTCACTGGAGGAGTTCTGCTCACCTGGCAATCACAAATGCTGGCGTTTTAGGTCCCAGAGTTCAGTCTTCTGGTTGCTGTGTTTTTTCTGCTGTCCTACTCCTCAGACACAGTGTCCTCTCGTGGCAGCCATCTTGGATTTCCGTGTAGTATGTTTTATAAGCCATGTTGTCCAGACAAGGAGAAGAAGAAAAGAATGAAAGGATGTCCTGATTCATTGTTTCTGTGGTTGGAGTTCACAGTGCTTCTCAGGAAATACCATGGTAGCAATGCAGCTAAACTGTGGGAAGTTTCTTTGCCAGAGAAGATTATTTTTCAAGCGTCTTGACTGTTCTTAATGAAATGAGGAACAGCTTTGCCAAAGAATATGCTGTATTGGACACACTTTGTCTGCCAGAAACAAAATGTAGGGAGTTCTAGAAAAATAAAAACTTGTAGGAAATCAGTGTGAGTACTTTGTCTTATATGAAGAATGTTCTCAAATGTAGCATGTAAAATTACATTATCCTCTATTTTTTTTTGTTCTTCAATTCTCTTACATTTATTGATCAGGATGCCAAATGTTTAGTTGAAGAGTCACATTATTACTGTTCGTAAACTTCATAACAACTACCCAATTGTGCATAATTATCCACCTCAATTAAAATGTCTTGGTGAAGTTAGCCACAAGGTTATATAACCAGCAATTTTTAGACTTGGGCATGAACTCTAATTTGTCTAACCTTAAATTTCATACTTGTAATTACTAACTTGAAAGAACCCTGAAGGAAAAAGTAGATGTTTTACTATGCATACTAGCATCATGGCACAAAACTATTAAGTGAAAAAAAAATTAGACAAAAAAATATGTTGCATGACAGTATAGTAGTGATATTTCCACCAAGAATAAAAAAATGTTATTTAATCCTCTTTCATTAAGTGTATGTATGTACAGCATATTTTAATCAGATACTCTTGGTTCTATTCTTTCTCAATTTAATTTTAATCATTTTCAAAAATAGGAATTAAATTCTTAAGTTAAAATAGACTTACTAGGTATTATTATATTTTTTTCATTTAGGCAAGGTAATGAAGAAAGAATTAAGTAAACAATATTCTGCATGAAATATCCCCAGGAGTTCTGTGATCCATGCCTACAAGTGTGAGGATATGTCATTAGCATTGTCAAAAAGGTTAATAGGTTTCAGATTTTAGTTTATTTAAAATAGAATTCACCACTTTTTGCCCCTTCTAACTTGAGAATACAAATTTGCTGAAATTAAGGCTGGTAGACCATGCTGCAAAAGTGTCTTGACACTGGAAAACTGTATCACGTTTTTTAGTCTTCTTGCCACCCTTTAGCTGAACACCCTTTAGTTGCCTTCCTGCAGCAATTCATCTCTTTGGCCATTTCCTAAGAACATATGAAATAAATGTTGTCTAGCAGACAGGTTTTTCATGCCAAGGAAAAAGTGGTGTACAAATTAGCTATCTGTATTAGTAAACACTTGAATAATCATCATAATAATTTTAAAAGGTAATATAATTCATGTAATACTTGCTGAGTGAATAAGTAATGATGTGAAAGGAGAGGCATGAAGTAAGGGGTGGGTACTCAGATAAGGTTTTGCTGAGGTAGTCGCATTATAAACAAGTAAGGATGCCAGAAAACACATTCTTGGGGTTGGACTATTCCAGCATAAGCAAAAAAATGTTCAAACACTTTGAAATGAAGGACTGATAAGTATATATTACATTCAGCGAGAAATACAGAACAGAGTCAGGATAATAACCACAAACCCACACTGTCTTTTATACTCTGTTCATTCATAGTAAGAAGATGCCATGGAGAATTTTCAGTAGTACAAAGCAATATCTGGATCCTGTGAGAAAACAAAACAAAACAACAAGAAGTTTGTTCTGTGTAGAACAGATGGTATGCTTTAAAGATCAGGCATTCAAAACTCTGAAGGAATGAATGAATGAATGAATGAATGAATGAATGAATGAATAACATGATAATTAGTTGCCATTTAGAAGAGTGTTGTGATTTTTCTTTTTCCTTTAGTTTAGTTAAAAATTATTCTTTCATATATTACAACCCAACTGCACTCTCACCTCCCTCCACTCCTCACATCCTTTATCTTCTACCTCTTTTATTCCTATCTACTCCTCCTTTATATCCCTTCAAAATAGATCAGAACTTCCAGAGATATCAACAAAACATGGCACATCAAGTTGCAAAATCTTTAGGCAGCCCCCCTTGTAGTAAGGTTGGAGAAAGGAAATTCAGGAGGATGACAAGGGTCCCCAAAGCAGGCAAAAGCATCAGAGTTCCTTTGTTAGGAGTCTCACAAAAACTCCATTGGCTTGCTGTATACAGTCTTTTTAATGTTTAAATATGGGCCTCATATCCATGATCTCTCCAAGACTTTCATCATGAAGAGATGTTGGATATTGACAAAGGCTTTTTCTGCATCTAATGAGATGCTTATGTGATTTTTTTTGAGTTTGTTTATATGGTGAATTATGTTGATGGCTATTTTTATGTTGAACGATCCCTACTTTCCTGGGACGAAGCAAACTTGATCATGATGGATGATGTATTTGATGTGTTCTTGGATTAGGTTTTGAGTATTTTATTGAATATTTTTTATTTTTATTAATTATACTTCACTTTGTATCCCACCTGTAGCTCCTTCCCTCTTCCCCTCCCGATTCCACCTTTCCCTCTTCTTCTCCACCCATGCCCCTCTCCCAGTCCAGTGATAGGGGAGGTCTTCTCCCATTCCATTTGATCCTAGTCTATTAGGTCTCATCAGGAGTGGCTGCATTGTCTTCCTCTGCGGCCTGGTAAGGCTGCTCCCCCTCCCTGAGTGGGAGGTGTTTCAAGAGCAGGCCAATCAGTTCATGTCAGAGACAGTCCCTGTTCCCATTACTATGGAATCCACTTGGACACTGAACTGCCATGGGCTACATCTGTGCAGGGGTTATCAAGCTTATCTCCATGAATGGTCCTTGGTTAGAGTATCAGTCTCAGAAAACAGCCCTGTGTCCAGATTGTTTGGTTCTGTTGCTCTCATTGTGGAACACCTGTCCCCTCTACCCCCAGGTATTTCTATCTCTCCCTTCTTCATAAGATTCCCTGAACCTCCCAAAGTTTGGTTATGAGCCTCAGCATCTGCTTTGATACCCTGCAGGGTAGAGTTTGTTCATGAATAAAATTGGCCTGAAATTCTCTTTCTTTGTTGAGTCCTTATGTGGTTTAGGTAACAGGGTGACTGTGGCTTCATAGAAAGAATTTGGCAATGTTCCTTCTATTTTGTATGATAGTTTGAGGAGTATTAGTATTAGCTCTTCTTTGAAAGTCTGGTAGAACTCTGTGCTAAAACCATCTGAACCTGGGCTTTTTTTTTTTTGGTTGGGAGACTTTTGATGACTGCTTCTATTTTCTTAGCGATTATAGGATTGTTTAAACGGTTTATCTGATCTTGTTTTAGCTCTGGTATGTGAAAACTGTCCAAAAAATAAGCCATTTCCTTAAGATTTTCCAATTTTGTGCTTTTGAAGTAAGACCTAATGATTCTTTTGAGTTCCTCGGGGTCTGTTGTTATATTCTACTTTTTATTTCTAATTTTGTTAATTTAGATATTGTCTCTTTACCTTTTAGTTAGTTTGATGAGGGGTTCATCTATCTTGTTGATTTCCCCAAAAAATTCGCTCTTTATTTCATTGATTCTTTGTATTGTTCTCTTTGTTTCTAAGTTATTGATTTCAGACCTAAGATTTATTATTTCCTGCTATCTATTCATAGTGGGTGTGTTTGCTTCTTTTTGTCTAGAGCTTTCAGGTATACATTTAAATTGCTAGTATGAGAACTGTCCAATTTATTCATGAAGTCACTTAATGCTATTAATTTCTGCATAGCACTGTTTTCATAAATTTGGGTATGTTGTGCCTTCATTTTCATTGAATACTATACAGGGTTTAGTTTCTTTTTTTCCTTTTTAATTTTTTTTATTAATTACAGTTTATTCACTTTAGATCCCACCTGTAGCTCCCTCCTTCTTCCCCTCCCAATCCTGTCCTCTCTCCCTCTTCTCCAACCATGACTCTCCCACAGCCCACTGATAAGGGAG
Organism: Pachyuromys duprasi; assembly: GCA_028658305.1. Classification (NCBI taxonomy): domain Eukaryota; kingdom Metazoa; phylum Chordata; class Mammalia; order Rodentia; family Muridae; genus Pachyuromys; species Pachyuromys duprasi. The sequence goes on from CM053743.1 coordinate 36,393,900, forward strand.
GTCCTCCTGACCTTCCTTCTGATCTTAGTCTAACTGATCTCAGCAGGAGTGGCTGCATCTTCTTCCTCTGTGGCCTGGTAAGGCTGCACAGGTGATCAAAGAGCAGGCCAGTCAGTTCATGTCAGAGAAAGTCCCTTTTCCCATTACTATGGAACCCACTTGGACACTGAACTGCCATGGGCTACATCTGTGCAGGGGTTCAAGGTTATCTCCATGAATGGTCCTTGGTTGGAGTATCAGTCTCAGAAAGGACCACCCAGCCCAGATGTTTTGGTTCTGTTGCTCTCTTTGTGGAGCTCCTGTCTTCGCCATGTCTTACTATCTTCCACTTCTTTCTTAAGATTCCCTGCACTCTGCCCAAAGTTTGGCTAAAAGCCTCAGCATTTGCTTTGATACCCTGCAGGGTTGAGTTTTTAGGAGGCCCTCTGTGGTAGACTCCTGTCCTGTTTCCTGCTTTCTGCCTCTTCTGATGTCCATTCTCTTTTCCTTTCTGAAAGAGGACTTAGCATCTTATCCAGAGTCCTCTGCCTTGATTAGCTTATTTAGGTGTACAGATTTTAGTATGTTCATTCTACATTATACGGCTAATATCCACTTATGAGTGAGTATATACACTGTGTGTCTTTCTGCTTCCGGGATGCCTCACTGGGGATGATCTTTTCTAGTTCCCATAATTTGCCTGCAAATTTCAGGATTTCCTTGTTATTAATTGCTGAATAGTGTTCCATTGTGTAAATGTACCACAGTTTCTGTATCCATTCCTCAGTTGAGGGACATCTGGGTTGTTTCCAGGTTCTGGCTATTACAAATAAAATTGCTACAAACATGATCGAGGAAATGTCCTTGTTGTATACTTGAGCATCTTTTGGATATATGCCTAGGAGTGGTATAGGTGGATCTTGAGGTAGTACTATTCGTAATTGTCTGAGAAAGTGCTAGATTGATTCTTAGCCATTCTCATGGGTATAAGGTGAAATCTCAGGGTCATTTTGATTTGCATTTCCCTGATGACTAAGGACATTGAGCATTTCCTTAAGTATTTTTCTGCCATTTGATATTCCTCTATTGAGAATTCCCTGTTTAGCACTGTACCCCATTTTTTAAATTGGATTACTTGATTTGTTGCTGTTTAACACCTTGACTTCTTTATGTATTTTTGATATTAGCTCTTGGTCAGATACAGGGCTGGCGATCCTTCACCAATTTGTAGGCAGTTGTTTTGTTCTGACAAGAGGGTCCTTTGCTTTATAAAAGCTTTTCAGTTTCATGAAGTCCCATTTATTGATTGTTGATCTTAGAGCCTGTGCTACTGGTGTTCTGTTCAGGAAGTGGTCTCCTGTGTCACTGAGTTCAAGGCTGTTCCCTAGCATTTCTTCAAACAGGTTTAGTGTGTCTGGTTTTATTTTGAGGACTTTGATCCACTTGGACTTTAGTTTTGTGCAGGGTGATATGTATGGATCTATTTGTATTTTTCTACATGTAGACATCCATTTAGACTAGCATGATTTGTTTTCTTTTTTTTTTCCATCGTATGGTTTTGGCATCTTTGTAAAATATCAAGTGACTGGAAGTGTGTGGGTTTATTTCAAGATCATATTCGATTCCATTGATCCACCAGTTGGTTTCTATGCCAGTTCCATGCAGTGTTTACTACTGTTGCTTGAGCTCAGGAATGGAGATACCTCCAGAGACCTTTTATTATAGGGAATTGTTTTAGTGATTCTGAGCTTCTTACTATTCCATATGAAGTTGAGAAATTTTCTTCCAAGGTCTGTAAGTAATTGTGTTGGTAATTTGATGGGAATTGCATTGAATCTGTAGATTGCTTTTGGTAGGATGACCATTTTACTATGTTAACCCTGCCAAGGAAACAGAAGCTGTCATCAAAATTCTCACATCTAATAAAAGCCCAGGGCCAGATAGTTTCAGCGCAGAATTCTATCAAACCTTCAAAGAAGAACTAACACCGATACTCTTCAAACTATTCCACAAAATAGAAACAGAAGGAACACTACCAAACTCATTCAATGAAACCACAATCTCCTTGGTACCTAAACCTCACAAAGATCCAACAAGGAAAGAGAATTCAGTCTAATCTCCCGTCTGAACATTGATGCAAAAATACTCAACAAAATACTTTCAAACTGGATACAAGAACACATAAAAGATATCACTCACTATGACCAAGTAGGCTTCATCCCAGGTATGCGGAGGTGGTTCAATATACAGAAATCCATCAATTCAATCCACCTTACAAACCAACTAAAAGAAAAAAAAAACACAGGATATCCTCCTTAGATGCTAAAAAAGCTTTTGATAAATTCCAACACCCATTCATGTTTAAAGTCTTGGAGAGATTAGGATGTAAGGCACTTACCTAAACATAGTAAAGGCAATATACAGCAAGCCCATAGCCAACAGCAAAATAAACAAAGATAACTTTAAATTAATCCCACTTAAATCAGGGACAAGACATGGCTGCCCATTCTCTCCATATCTCTTCAACCTAGTCCTTGATATCCTTGCTAGAGCAATAGGACAATTAAAGGTGATTAATAGGATACAAATTGGAAAGGAAGAGGTCAAAGTATCACTTTTTGCAGATGATATGATAGTATAGCTGAGTGACTCCTAAAATTCTACCAGGGAACTCCTACAGCTGACAAACACCTTCAGCAAAGTGGCTGGATACAAAATGAACTCAAAAAAAAAAATCAGTAGCCCTCTTGTATGTAAAAGACAAAAGGGCTGAGAAAGAAATTAGGGAAACAACACCCTTCACAATAGCCACAAAAGACATAAGGTACCTTGGTGTGACTCTAACCAAGGAAGTCAAAGACTTGTATGAAAAAAAAATGTCTAGTTTCTGAAGAAAGAATTAGAAGAAGATATCAGAAGATGGGAAGATCTCCCATGCTCATGGCTTAGCAGCATTAACATAGTAAAATTGGCCATCTTACCAAATGCAATCTATGGTTTATTTTGTTGTTGTTGTTGTTTGTTTGTTTGTTTCTTCCCTGACCAAGACGTTGTTGAGTAGGGAGTTGTTCAGTTTCCATGTGTTTATAGGCTTTCTCTGTTTCTGTTGTTGAGTTCCAGCTTTAATCCATGGTGGTCTGATAAGATCCAGGGGTTATTTCAATATTCTTATTTCTGCTGAGACTTGCTTTGTGGCAGGGTGTATGGTCAATTTTGGAGAAGGTTCTGTGAGGTATTGAGAAGAAGGTATATTCTCTTGTGTTTAAGTGGAATATTCTGTACGTACCTGTTAGGTATATTTGATTTATGACATCTGGGTCTTTATTTCCCCTATTTAGTTTCTGTCTTGATCATCTGTCTATTGGAGAGAGTGGGCTGTTGAAGTCTCCCGGTATTAATATGTTGGATTGATGTGTGACTTAAGCTTTAGTAATGTTCCTTTTACAAATGTGGGTGCCTTTGCATTTAGCACATACATGTTCAGAATTGAGATGTTGTCTTGGTGGATTTCCTTTTGGTGAGTATGAAGTGTTCTTCTCCATCTCTTTTGATTAATTTTGGTTGATAGTCTATTTTATTTATTTTTTAATTAAATTTTTATTTTTTAATATTAGTTACAATTTATTAACTTTGCATCCCAGCTGTAGTCCGCTCCCTCATTGCCTCCCAACCCCTCCTTACCTCCCTTATCTCATCCCTGCCCCTTTCCAAGTCCACTGATAGGGGAGGTCCTCCACCCCTTCCATCTGAACCTAGCTTATCAGGTTTCTTCAGGGCTGGCTGCAATGTCCTCCTCTGTGGCCTAAAAAGGCTGCACTTCCCTCAGGGGGTGGGTGGGGATAGGTCAAAGAGCCAGCCATTGAGTTCATGTCAGAAATATTCCCTGTTCCCCTTAGTAGGGTACCACTTGGATAATGAGCTACCATGGGCTACATCCAAGCAGGGGTTCTAGGTTATATCCATACATGGTCCTTGGTTGGAGATACAGTCTCATAAAAGACCCCTGTGCCCAGATATATTTGGTCCTTGTGGAGCTTCTGTCCTCTCCAGGTCATACTAACTCCCCCTTCTTTCATATGATTCCCTGCACTCTGTTGTTTTCTTTATTGTTTCTAGCTCCATTTTTAATTCTTGAACAGTTTTACTCATTTTTTCTCCTGTTTGATTGTAGTTTCCTGTATTCCTTTAATTTTTGTAAGGATTTGTTCAATTCTTTCTTTGGTTTGAATGTATTTCCTTGTGCTACTTTGAGAAATGTATTTTCTTCCTTTAATGCTTCTATCATTTTCATAACCTCAGATTTTAAATATTTTTCTTGTGCTTCCGGTGTGATAGTGTCTTCAGGGCTTGCTGTGGTTGGACCACTGGTTTCTGGTGGTGCTATATGACCCTGAGTTTTGTTGCTTGTGTTCTTATGCTGGTCTCTAGCCACCTGATTTTCTCAGGTATTTGCTGGCCTGGTGGTCCCTCCACTGGGTTCACTGGCTATGTCCCAGGAGGGCCAAGCAGCTGGGGAGCAGGTGGAAAGACCTCTAAGCCAAGAGCTGCTAGGGTGCCCCATTGGCCTCCTCCAATTGGGAGACAATGATGTTTTGCTGGATTCACTGTTTCTGCTATGCTCACTCTTTCTGACCCAGGTGAGCCAGGCCAATGGGGCGCAGTCTGCAAGGTCTCTGAGCTGAGAGTTCTTCCATTACCCCATCTAGGTCTTGGATTTTCATTGAAAGAGAGATTTATTGATTTAATTTTTAATTTTAGTCATTTTAGAACTGTTTATGTTTTATTATGATAGTTTTGAACACAAATATAGACATTTTATATTATCAAATTTCAAATTTATTTTTAAGAAGTATTATTTACTATCTTTAGATGTCTCCAGGGCCTGTAGTCTGAAAGAATTTATTCATATTATAAAGCTTTAGCATTGATAATTGTATCTCTTTCTGGATAAGTCTCAGTAAAAGTGTAACAATACATTATTATCAGTCAGGAATAGGAGGTATATACAGTGTTGTAAGTATGTAGATGACATTAGTCTTTTCAAAATACTTAGGTTTAACACTGTAAATAAACCCCATTTCACCTTTACTTTTAAGCTTTCTATTGATGTTTTGAAATTTTCATGCAATATATATTTACTCTTTTCTCACTGTCACCTCCTCCCAGATTCTCCTTTACCTCTGTACCTTTCCTAATTCATGTTATTTCTTTCTTCTATAAAACACAACAGCAAGAAAAGGAAACAAAGAACAAGGCTGAAGCACATATAGGTCCACATAAATTGAGACAGCATATACAAAACCTGCACAGCCTCAAGCCAGACCAGATCCCAGCACTCAGAAGTGTAAGTGGGCAAAAAGTCCCACCCCTAAACAAGAAGCTATTTTCAAGGGATAGCTGTTGGAAGAAGAAAATAAGATTACTAAATGGATAGCACTATACTTATCAACCACCCCTCAGGGAAGGTCCCATGCTCAGGAGTAGTTCACTATTATTATGTTTTTAAAATATTCTCAGCTTCACTATCTGTCTCTCTTCAGTTTTTTTTATACTAAGTGGCCTTTAATTTATAATATATAAGGCTTTAATCTCTGAAGCATAACCTGGTGTTCATAAAAATATACTGCTTTCCCCTCACAGAAAAGATGAAAGTTTGTTTTGAAGACAAATATAAGTGTTCATGGCTAGGGAACACAGATCCAGGTTAGCCTAAGCATCATGTTACAACATGATAAAAGTTTGATAAAGGCTTTACAGTAATAGGAAACAAAAAACTTAAGAAGACACTGGTGGAAGCATCAGACAGGTTGGCTACAGTGGAGCAGTGGCTCTTTCTTAGGCTTCAGATGTGACTGGTTGACACTCTCAGCTTCTGGATGCGTGGAAGCCAGTGATTTTCTAGGACTATTCTTTAATATATTAATAATTATAAAGAGGGTAGGTCTAACACAGGGACAGACAATGAATGAGTAGAAAAAAGGACAGTAAACTGGCCGAAGATAATTTGCACTTTCCATATTTGGAAAATTCAGTCAGTTTTGGTTTTGTACAGTCTTTAACACACTATCTGTCTCTGTCTTTGTCTCTTCCTCTGTATCTTAGTCTCTCTCTCTAATCTACCAAGTATCATTCATTTTCTCATTTTCAGAATTTTGTCATGAATAACAGAAAAATAACCAATAGCCTTAGTTATTTGGTCAACATATTAAAATCAGAATATAGATTCTTAATGTAGCTGAAGACTGGACAAAATGTCTCCAAAATTACCTTTAAAGGTTAATATTATGTAGTAACCGTCTTAAGTTGCCATTTTGAAAGAACTAGAAAATCATTTAAAAGTATCTTATGAATGTAATTTTATTAAAATGTGTGTAATATTAATGTGAAAACTACTTTTACACCTTTTAAAGTACACGACCAAGTGCTATGAGTGTTTTCTCAATTAGTTGCCTAGTTTTCTGTTTTTAAATGTGATTAGTGTTGCTATAAATGAAACATCTTTTGAAACTAGTTGATGTTTAATCTAATAATAATTCTCTGCTGTCAATATTCAGTGTGTTTGTCTGAAGAATGTTAGGCAGTCTACGAATAATTTTGCTACTTTTGAAGTACATACCTAGTTTTTTTTTTATTTAAGGAATCAGTACAATCATTACTTGTTAGGGAGAAATATTTACAATTGGAGTAAGAGATATATTACATTACTACTTTTGGTGATCATTCAATACCAGAGAGGCTGTTTTGCAAGGTTCACAGAGCACATCCTATTGGCTTACATGCACAATGTCAGTACTAAAGCCCTAACTATGTTTTTCCAATAAGAACTTGCATAATTTTTTATTCAAATTATCTGAGATTTATTAAATAGACAGAAGAGAATGACAAAGTGTAGATTATAATACTGGAAAAGAAGAATATGCAAAATCAAATAGATGGTGAACACTTCCACCTAGCACATGCAAAGCAACATAATAGATATTATATTTTTATGCAAAGAGGTGGAGAATATAATTTGCCTCATCTCACAGAGCCAGTACTATCTGGGGAACAATACAACACACTTTCTTGTTCATTAAATGTACAAATATTCTGCATTGATTTTCTTTTTTATTCCTGAAGCAAATGACCATCAACCCGTGCTAAACAGATTTTTACAAACTTGTTGTATTAAATCTCTTCAATGTATCATAACTACATACATTTGAAATCCCAAATGGCACTTTCTCACTGAGCTAAAATTGAATGATTGCTATTATTATAGTATTTTAATAAAATAAGTGTTTGAAAAATGTTAGGAATTATTTTTTTCTAAATAAGAAAAAATATCTTTCATGATGTTGGATATAAAATCTTACGGTCATGTTTATGTAAGGACGAAGGAAAAGTTAAGCTTAGAATGAACTAGCACTACACATTTCTGGGCGTTTCATTGCTTTTCAGCTCAATTAGTGCCCACATTATAGAATGTGCTACATTCCTATACACAGTATCTATGGAGTCACTTTAACCCTGTTTTGTAAATGTCAGAATGGTTTTAATTAAAAAATAAAGCCACACTTTAGTTAATAGAATAATTGCATTAATAAACACTACTATATTAAAGAAGTGGAAAATACCATCAGTCTATATTTGGTTAATGTTAGTAACATGTGGAATTAGCCCTTGCATATAGGCCAATTGGAAATTTCTTGTTAGCTAGCTATAATAATAGCTGTATATAAATAAAGTGGGCATTTTAGAAATATCACCTATAATGCAAAGCTTTTGCCATAAATACTACTTAATAGTATAAGGGAACCTTTCTTGCTCTTAATGTGTTTTTTTCCCAAATAGTTGACAGATGCCTTCCTGTGGGAGCAGTCTGGACCACTTCTTTGCAGAGTGGTATGGATGCTGAATAGCATGTACACTTAGGCACAGCTGTAGTAATACATGATTCTCATCAATTTTAGCAGACACAATAAAGATAAAAAGAGTTCCTGGCCAGGCTATACATTAAGCTTTACTTAACTCACCAGACCAAAAATTTAAAAAAAAAGATTCTGAATTTAAAAAAAAAAGTGACTGAGGAAAAAGCTATAATCAAGCAGTATGAAAGGGAAAGATGAGGGTTTGTTCAGTGAGAAAAGAGACTTCTGAGTAGAGGGTATGCTTTTCTGTGTTTCTTTTTCTCTCTTTTATTAACCCTGGAGTAAGCACTACATTTGCTTGTGTAAATGATCATCTGTTATATTCCTCAGTGTAAAATGACCTTCATTTCTTAGCGTTGACCCGAGTGACTATTTTCAATAATGGGTTTATACCTGAGGGTCACTAAAATCATTACTATTGCTGTGTTACCTTGTGTAACTCATTTAAAGTCTGGCACCATTGGGCTTCTGCTTCCAGACAGGATGAACTAATAGGGATTGGATTTATCCTCCCACTTGAAAGCACTAACACATAGGCCAAATATGGAAGTAATAATTTCCATGATTGCATTCCAAGCAACTGAGGAGAATGATTCTTGAGAGAAGTGAGTCTCAAGTTGGCCAAACCTCATGCCTCGGGAGTTTCAAAGTTGCTGTAGAATAGAAACCTGATTTTGGTGACAGAGTTCCCAGCATTGAACCTATGTGGGACGACTGACTTCACTAATTTTACAGGGTCAAGGTACCATAAAGGAGGAATGCACAGAAAGAACTGGGGGCAGCGATCAAAGGTACTGAACATGTGTGTCTCCGGCTGAGCACTGACACAAACATGTAGGTGGAACAACAGCTGGAGGCTGAGGACAAAGCAAACACCCACACAATAAGAGAAGAACATACTGTGGACTCACACAAGCCGGGAAGGGGGCATATTGTTGCTAGACAGAGAGAAAACCTCCCAATTCACAGGCACTGGGCCATGCACTTAAACAATCTTTTTCTAAGTATTGAGACAAAAATCAGCCATAGATTATACACTACTTGGGTTCTACCAGATAAAAGATTAAAGGAAAATCTGAATAGGCCAAAGTGTTTGAAAAACTTAAATACCGTGTATGATATATCTCAATAACATTTATAAATATTTCCATATACATATATATACTAAATTATATATTCACACACACACATATATATATATCCACACATATGTTTACATTGTATATAGTACACATAGCTATATGTATATACGTATAGACAAACATAGAAAACTGGTATTGCTGTATTGAGAAATAGCATATTTTCAAATAGATAATCATGTCATAGATTAGTGTTTTATGAGAAGAGTGTACCCAGATATGATCCAGTGTGTCTGGATCAGTTGGGGGAAATCTTTTACATAGAAGGCAATAGGACCCCAAATTTCTAAGTTATTTAATATTATAGTACTTTCAATTAAAAGCAGTTAAAGTGCCTGTTAATTTGTTTTATATGAAAAATATTAAACCAGCCATAAATTCATCATGTTGGTTGCTATTCTGTAACTCTAAAATCCTAAAGTTCACCAGAAGGAAAACTGTGGGTTCCACTGAGCATGAACTCTGGTGGCAGTACTGTACACAATTAAGTATTTCAATGTGTCATTTCTTATTTTAACAGAAGAGACAACTATTCTTTCAAAGTTCACTTTAAATATCAATTCTTCATTTTATATGTCCTGACACCATCTTGCTTTAGGATATAATTCACACACTTGGTCTTTTCTCTCATCATAAAATACTATTCATTGGTAATAGTAAGACAAAATTTAAAAACTGGAGAAGAGAGTTACAGTTTGTAGCTTTGGGGTCAAAGTGGCAGCAGTAGACACCAAAGATCTTGTGCTGTGGCTGAATTTTATAGGTTTGTGAAATGTTCAATATTCGTGTGTTTATTAATAGGTTATCTTCTTTGTTTTCATAAAACATTTTGAGTTAGAAATTTTCAAGGCAAAAGAACGTCATCTATTTTTTTCTGGGAGTACACCAAGAATGTGCAGAGCTGAAGAAAGCACAAGCCTGTGAGGAGGCAAGTGTGGGAGGACCAGCAGCCCAAGAGGAAAAGTATGTAGCATCAGCAGCTAGAAAGAGCAAGCAGCCTGGGTCCCTGTGGACCCAGAGTAAGAGAAACACAGGAAACGCACTGCTGCCTTAAGGAGAATTCACACATTGGAATCCTAGTGAAGGGCTGCACTGGCCTAAAGAACACCTGTAGTCACAGCAGCTCCAGAAAGTCTGCATCCATAAGCAGGATGGAAAGTGGGAATTCTCAAAATGACCAATGAATCATTATAATTCTTCTGCTCTGTCACTTATGTTAATTGTATTGGATTCTTTTCTTTTTCTTTTCTTTATGATTTCTAAATTTTCCACCCTTCATACTGTGTTTATTTTTGAAGTTATTTTGGATTACTCTATTTCCTTTTACACTTAGAGGAAAAAAAGTGAAAGAGAAAGAAAAACTTAGCAAAGCTCCAGTGTAGGATCATGTTCCGTTTTATAGATTATTGAACATAACTTACATGGGGATGAATGTTTCTCTATTGACTCTTCATGAGTTTCTTACCATATGACACAGCCTTCTAGCCCAGGCTAGGGTTGAACTTCAGAAGGGAGAAACTGTAAAAGGCACAAGGTCCTTGTGTTCATTTCAGATTTATTCCTGAGAGAAAGAGAGAGGGAACAGACAGAGACAGACAGACAGACAGAGACAAAGACAGAGAGACAAAGAGACCGAGGAGAGAGAGAGAAATTATAGTCTCAACAATGTTAGCTTGTCACTGTGAAGAATAGAGAAAGAAAAAGAAGAAAGACCCTGCTTTGTAGTATTATTCTGCAGCTTACACGCCATTAGTCATTGCTCAGTCACTGGTGATATGTGCCTATGTGGGAATAGCAAGGGGGTATGGAGGTGAGGAGATGGAGGATGGGGACAGGGTGTGACAGGGTGAGTGGGAATGGAACAAAGAAGGGACCATGGCTGGCGGCTCTGATCCATTGCATCAGCTTTTCTCTTGTAGCAGATCTGAGTTGCAACTTCCCCGAACTGCCGTATGCCCTTCTCCATGCCTTACTTTAAATGCATCGAGAATTAGTTGTAGTACTGTGTGAAAACCTGCCACAGACATAGTGGATTAATACAACACATGCTATTTTACAGCTTCTGTGGCACATGAGAGTGAGCCTCACTTACCTGTGTCTTCTGCAAAGTGGTGACATTCCCGGACCCTCTCATCTGATGCTCAGTTGGTGAAGGACTGTCTTAAGGGCTCATATGCCTATGGTCACAGCGCAGGTCTTCTTTGTGATACTGAAAGCTTCAATCCTTACTGAGTGTTGGTCACAGACCATGCTGAGTTCCTTTTTCTGTAGCATTCCCTGTGGGGTAGCTCAGAGCATAACTGCTTGCCTTTTCAGAGATAGCAAGGAACACCGCTATATAGAAAAATGGGTTTAAATCTTAAGTAGTTCCTGTAAGCTGTATTGTATTCTTCCCAAGAAAGCTACAGATCTCATTCATACTCAAGGGTGGTTAATATTCACTGTCTCTAGTACTGACTGTATCTTTGCTTATTGGTACAGAAGGACTCCTGGAGCTTTGAGCTCTTTTCTTTTCTGAATAAAGTTAAAGCTTTATGGTCTCTAATTATTTAGAACATTCACAAGAAGAGCTGATCTATGAGGTCAGTGTGTTCTTTTATTGTAAGATGAATACCTTAGTGGAGTTGCTTTTGCGGGATATCACATTTGGGAGACACTGAACTGATGTGAATTTTCTAAAAACTAAGTTCATGTTCCTATTCAGCATCTAGGCTTCCAAAATATCATCTCACTTTGATTCATCCAAGCTTGAGTAAGTCATTTTCAGTCTCATTATCTCCTGCTCTCTTTTTAGAAGACTGAGATTACTCTGCAAGTTGGGAATGTTCTCTTCAGACACATCTGTGGCTCTGCCATCACCTTCTCCAGGACATTGCTCAAAAGGCACTCTCCCATTGAAAAATCTTCCACATATTTATTTAAAGTTATGACACATCTTAAACCAGGTGCAATGTCACCTACCTGTACTGCCAGCACTCAAGACATTAGATTTGGAGGTCCTTGAATTTTTTTTCAAAAATAGAATTCAAAAAACCTGAAAGGTAATTTCTGCTTTCCTTCATCATCTTTATATTTTTACTTTTTCCATTTGTTTTCACTTTTGATGCTTATAGCTTTAAAGTGTCCTATATATCCTTGCTAATTTATTCAGTCTCTTGTTTATTGTTTGTCTGTGACTTCTAGACACACCACAATGACAGAGCTCTTTGTAAATGTGTCTATTCTTGTAACTACAGCACTGAGAACAATGTCTGGAAGACTATAGACAATAGTCAGAAACTTCTTATGCCTTGAGCTTAATATCTTAAAGTTACTCTTTTTTATATGAATTATTACTGTTGCTGACAGTCTTTGGCTTAAAAGTGAAGCTATCACTACAGACATGAAGCACTTTTTTCTGATTACTCAAATAATAATTGGAAGGTGTCCCGAGCCCATCAAGCCAGGCAACAATGTCTTGCTGGACAAGAAAGGAAAATGGATACATAGCCTTGAAATTTATTTTACCCATGAACACAGTTCAAACCTTTATTGACATTTTTATGTCTCTGGCCAATTACCATGTCATCAGGCAAGTACGTATTTTATGTTTAATCATTGTTAATTTTTCTTTTTGAAGAGCAAACAATTCTGAAACCCTCTGTATCCTAACCTTTTTTTTTTAGCAACTGAAAGTATCAACCCTAGAAAGCAAACATTTTTATAGGTCTTTCATATTGATGTGAATCATGACCATGGATTATGACAGAGCTGGTTTAAATACATGGCCAGTCAGAGGTTCTTGGCCACTTAATACTTGATTTCATTTTCTATACTCAATGGGTCACTCTTTATCTAAATATTCCATAGGAGTTAAGTTTTACATCAAAATCTATGTCAAATGTATCTAAGACTGACCTTCAAAGAAAGCACAGGAAGAAAATAATTAGCATTGTCTAATCTGGGATTTCCCAAGTGATGGCTAGTCTCAATTTTTAATGTAATGAGATATATAATCAGCTGGGAGATGGCTTCTGGATATACAAATGGCTGACTATTGTTGATTACAGAGGAATGGGGACAACCTGTTCATTCTGAATGATACTGTTCCCTGGGGTGGGATATTGGATTGGGTAAAAAAGATAAAGTGGAATGAGCACCAACCTTCACTGATATCTGCTTTCTGACCGTGAACACCATGTGGGCGGCTGCTTCAGGCTCCTGCTAACTGATGTCTTCTGCTATGTACCTTGAAGTGTGAGCTGAAAACAAAACCTTGCTTCAAGTGACTTATGTAAGAGTACTTTAAAAACCATTTATTAGTTCTTTGATAATTTTGTACAGTGAGTTTTGACCATCAGACTGTTTTCCCCAACACTTATCTCTGTAACAGGAAACTAGCTAAGGTATCTGAGCAAGGTGGTCAAAGTGCTGAGGGTGGGAAGTGGATACTGGCTCCCAGCCCTAATCAAGAAGCTATCTGCAACTCATACCATCTTCTGATTACCTTATTCCAAGGAGTCTCCCTGGGTATATTACCCACTTTTCAGGATAGGTCTCATGGTCAGGGCTACTCGGGACACAAAAATGAACTTGATGTTATATTTGCAGGGTCTATAATCTCATAGTACTTTGTTTGGGATTTTTGGTCTTGTACAGGTATATTTTCATTTTTTGTGTCTGTCTCTCTCTCTTTCTGTGTTTGTGTGTGTGGTGTGTGTGTGTGTGTGTGTGTGTGTGTATGTGTGTGTATGTTTGTAGTGGGGATTGCTATATGTTTCTTGGGGTTTTGTTTATTTGTTATTTTTCTTTGCTTTTTTATTTTAAGAGAAAGAAAGAGACAACATGGAGTTTGCATGGGTGAGGAGGATCTTGGCAGAGTACTGGGAAGGGGAAATGTGATCAGCATATATTGTTTGGAAACAGTTTTTCTTATTATTATTTTAAAAAAGCAAAAAGAGAGAAATGTTTTTGGTGAAGCAATGTTTTATAGGAATATTTTCCTGAGACTAGCAATGTGTCTCAGTGGTTAAGCACATGCTGTCCTTGCAGAGTTAGGGTCATAGAAGTTACATCTGGCAACTCATGCTTTCATCTGACTTTAGCCCCAGGAAATACAATGTCCTATTCTAGCTTCTTCCAGCATCTGTACCCATGCCTACAACCTCACACACACACAATTAGACATACACACACACACACATACAATAAAAAGAAAGTAATCTATAGAAAAAGAGAACATTTTCCTAATGTCCAACTACAAAATAATGAGTGCTACATTAGAAAGTTAAGGACATTTGTGCTAGCATTGTCCTGGGAAGTGACCTCATGCTAGTCACTTTTATTTTTTCTCTAGGCTGCAGATATTTTAAAAATTGAGATGAGCTAAAATATGGTCTTTATTGTTCATTCCATTGCTACCACGTTCTATGATATATTAAAATTTCATAGTAAGCTGTGAATAAGTCTATATTTATTAAGTATTATTCCTTTCTGTGATGGAATTGGAGTCTAGTGTGCTGTGGATATAAACTTTTTTTTTTAAATCTCAGGTGCGGGATGTGGTACTGATTCAGATAGTGCACAGCAGCAAACTATTTGCCTTGTGTGGTCTCTGAGAGGAGCTCTTTGCCAGCTGCAGAAAGTTTAAATCTGAGGACTCTGGAGAGAGAATAAATACCAAAGACCAGAGAGTCTAGAGGAGCTCTGAGAAAGAACAAGGCTGATGCTGCTTCCCCCTGCAGCTCCTGTTGCGGCTGATGCAGTGAGACAAATTGGAGATCTCCTGAAACAAGGATTGGACTGTCTCCAAGGAACCCGATGGATGCCCCTAACCAGCAGGAAGCATCTAAGAGAACTGCACCCCCTCTCCCTCTACCCCTTTCTCTTTCCTGCCTGGTGTTGAGGTGTTGGAAGGGATTGGGGTGAAGTAGGGAGAAAGAGATATAAAAATGTAAATAAGAGTTGTTTTTTTTTAAAGTATGCCATCACTTGGGCCTTAGAAATTATGAACATATACTAGGGCGGCTTGAGTGAAAATGGTCCTTTTCCAAAATATTTCAATGTTTTGTTCCGAGTTGGCATACTATTTAGGAATGATTAGGAGACGTGGCCTTGCTGGAGGAGAAGTGTCTCCGTGGGTAGGGTTTGATGTTTCAAAAGCTCTCATTCTGCCGCCATCTTGCAGTTAACATGTAAGCTCTCAATAACTGTTCAAGTGATTGCCTAACGCCATGCTTCATGTCATGATGATCATGGACTAATCATCTAAAATTGTTATCAAGTCCCCAATTAAATGTTTCCTTTGTAAATTGCCTTGGCCATGATGTCTCTACTTGATGACAGGTACACCTTGGTTTTCTGTTTCTTAAGTGAATAGTGTAAGAACTAACGAAGATAATACTCTAAAATAATATTTTATCAATGGAATATTACCAATAATAACAATATATAACAAACTATTGAAAAAACTCAAGTGACAATGACAATAAGCTTTCACTTGTATGCTTCCAGTCAGAATGCTGAATTCAATTTGACCAACTGAAATTCTATATTGGGCAAATTCATTTCAGAATATGGATCAGTTGAATTTTGCTCTAGTGTATAGAACAGGGCCTGACCTATTTTTATTATGGTTTGATCTACAGAAGAAGTAAATGGAGCTATCAGTTTAAAGTTTTCTGTTACAGATTCCTGGAGCATAAGTGACAAGCTAAATGGAAACCATTTAAGGTATCTGCTCCTGTTTGTGTGCCTTTGTCACAAATGTCCACACCCCACTTACCAAAGGAACTGATTTGCTTACTTTGTGAGATGAACACAGCGGTGAGGAGGAAGGAATACATTCAGTTCCTGGGGAAAGCTCCAGGGTCTGAATCTTAACAGAGGAGAACACCAGTTTTGAAAACAATCTCAGAATCTATCTATTACATTGAAGACTAGAGGAACACAGTGTGCTATGTTGGTGAAAATTTTTTTCCATTTAGTGTTGAGTATGGAGGTTCCATGGAGCCAGCACTGTGGAAATGAGTATTATGCAAGCAGCAGCTTTAGTTGTGGGCCAGGTTTCTAAAAATAGTACTTTAGGTGGTTGACTTTACCAAATGTTACATACATCTGCACACATTTGATAGTAGGAAGCTGCTTAATTTTTGTTGGGTTCTTAACACTAACTGGTGAATATAGCAAGATCTGGAGACAAGTTGGAGTCCTGTATCTGGGTTGTATGTGTTGAATCCTGCATCTGGGATATATGTGTTTTATTCCTGAGCTCCAGTATACCTCAGAATGCAACTTTACTTGGAAACAGGGTTATTGAATGAGATGATCCCAGTTAAATGAGGCTATCCATGTGGATTCTAATTCAATATGACGGGTGTCCTTTTAAGAATGAGAAGAGATGCACACAGACAGAAAAGGCCACATGAGGGCATGACAGGAAGGTGACCATCTACAATCCAAAGAGAGAAATCCTAGGAGAAATAAAATCTGTAAAACTTAGTTTTGATTTTTAGTTTCCTTCAGTGTGAGAAGATAAATTTCCTTCTTTAAGCCATTCATACTACCATACATGTCACAACATCCCTAGATACCAATACATATACATTGTATGGGTGGAGAGGTTGTTGTAACAAATAACCAAAAACGTGGTACTATTAGGAATTTGGACCTGGGTTATCCCATGTTTTGGTCACATTGTAACAAGAATTACTTTGGTCTAATTCCTAGCACAACTCTCCTCACTACATGAGACTTTAGGCTTCCTAATACCTATATGAATTCTGATCTCTGAGCTTCTACTAGAATTGACATTTAACCTTCACTAGACTAATTCTAAAATTCCTCTAATGTACTACTCACGGTATTTTTTTTTATAAAGCTACTGCAGACCAGCTCCAAAGGCCCTTCCACATCTTCTCATGTATAACAATGCTTGACTCTCTCCTCACAACCAATTTTATGTTTATTAGCTTTTATCACTATAAAAATACCTAATAATCAACTTAGAAAAAGAAAACTTTCATACTGGGTCATGTTTTTACAGGTTCTAGACTCTTATCAGTAGGTTCCACAGATTTTTCAAACTGCAGAGTGGCGACACATCATGGCTAGTCTGCAGCAGAGAAAAGCTGCTCACCTAATAAAGAGGAGGGAGGAATGGTAGAGTCCCCATCATCCTCTTCATGGGCATCCTCCCAGTGATGGGAGACTTGCCCTGAGGTTCCCCTTGTTAAAGAAACAATAGTATCTTTGTGTGGGGATTAGTGTTTTAACAAATGAGCCATTGGAGGGCATTTCACATCCAAATCATGTTAGAAACAAAGGCTGGTTTGTAATCTCTGGCTTGTGCAGTCAAAATAAAAGAAGTAGACAGACACATGAAGTTGTCTTATTAAAGACCAGCTAAGGCTCAAGAGCAAAAAATGTTTAGAATAAACTACTCATATTTCGCAGGTCAGGATAGAAGGAAAGGAAACAGATTTGCCTCGCATAAATTGTTTTGTAAAATATGTGTGGCAGAAGTCTAAAATAAAGAATATAATCTGGTACAGAGCAAGTGAAACTCATGGCTCACATAGCTAACAACCTGAGAGAGCATAGAAGTGAATAATGATTCCCTTGAGGATAGGTTTTTAGAAAGCATAAGTAATAAAAGAATGTCCTGAACCGTTATGATGCAATGTAAGCCATCTAAGGCCCAGTATTGCAGGTGGCACTAACCCTCAGGTTCATGCAATTTCAGGACCAGAGCTTACAAACATGTGGAGTGTTTCCTTACATATGTATTGTATGCTTCTTCATCTTAATTTAGTTATTGGCATGATCTTTTTGTACCTTCAAATACATTTACCATTCTATCTCCATGTGATACACTATGTCTCAAGTTTAGAAATACATTTGAATGTATGTCCCTCTCCAAGTCTTGAGCCTTAGCTGGTCTTTAATAAGACAACTTCATGTGTCTACTTCTTTTATTTTGACTGCGCAAGCCAGAGATTACAAATCAGTCCCCTATCTGCAGACTTTTCCTCTGTTTATATTTAAAAATTATACCTTACCTCATTATAAGTTTGTATGAAAGCATCTACTTTGTTTGGATCTGATATTCAGGCTGTAACGGACCATGAGTCTTCATGTTTGTAACATATGCATCAGTTAGATACATCTGCTGATGTGGACCACTGCTGAATTAAAAATACAACAATGTGCCAGATGAATCTACTTAATTCCAGGATATTTATTTGAATGCTTATCTATGTTGCTATACTTCTCAAAGACACTGTATTGGTAATGATTACATTTTGGTTAATAAAGCAAAAAAGATGCCTCCTCTTTTTAGAGTTTATGAGAGAGAGAGAGAAAGAGAGACTTCATATACTCTTTTTTTGACATTTTTTCTATAACTTTTTTGTTTTATTTATTTTTATTTTTTAATTTTTATTAATTACACTTTATACACTTTGTATCCCCCCATAAACCTCTCCCTCCTTCCCCCCCAATCCCACCTTCCCTCCCCTTCTCCACACATGCCCCTCCCTAAGTCCACTGATACAGAACCAAAAAATCTGAGCACAGGGGCCTTTCCTGAGACTGATACTCCAACCAAGTACCATGCATGGAGAAAACCTAGAACCCCTGCACAGATGTAGCCCATAGCAGTTCAGGGTTCAATAAAATGGGAGCAGAGACTGCCCTGACAGGAATTGATTAGCCTGCTCTTTGATCATCTCATCCCGATGGGGGAGCAGCCTTACCAGGCCATAGAGGAATACAATGCAACCACTCCTGATGAGACCTGATAGACTAGGATCAAAAGGAAGGAAAGGAAGACCTCCCTTATCAGATACTCTTTATTTATCATCATGGCAAGAGCAATGAAGGAAACCAGATGCATGCTAATGTAATATTATTGCTCATATTATATGGAAATATCAAGCATCCCTATCAAGACCTCAATAATGGTTATATGTAAAATAATTTAGCATAGGGAATATCACTCTTAGAGACTTTTAGACATTTAAAAATTGAAGCTTGTACCTAAGAAATTGCCCAACTGCCAAATAATCTGTAAAAATATGTCACATGTATAAAAAATGAAATTTATTCAGTTATCTAGAAAAATGAAGTTATTAAATTTTCATATAAATAGATGGTAATGGATAAAATTATACTGAGTAAAATAACTCAGAGCCAGAAATAAAACAACACCTGTTATCTCACACGTGTGTTTCCTAAGTTTGAATCTTTAATTTTACCGTGGTCTACCTGTAAATGTCAGAAAGTTCAAGTGGATTATCAGTTTGAGGTCTGCCTAAAAGGGAGGAGGGATAACAGTAAATCATGAATGACACACAAATAGAGAGGGGGGACCCTTGGGAAAGAAGGTTTGAATAGGGATAGAGTAGGTGAATGGGGAGATTATCAGTAAGAAGTGAAGGGTGTCTAAAATGAAGGCTGCCGAAAAGCTATGTGTAAACCTAAAACTTTGTAAGCCAATAAAAAGAATTAGAAAGGAAAGGTCCCGTATGGCTAGATATTGCTGCTCCTGAAAACCGAAAGCAACTAAACAAAAATTCCCAATACCTGGTGTACACATCTCCTCATTAGCTGTATGTAGGGGAAGATTAAGAGATTCCCAAAGCAAGATAAGTTCTTGTTATTTCTCTTTGCTGACCACCACAACTAGCTGGCAATGCCCTGCTGCTGCAGACACAGAAATAGGCTAGAACTGAGCTGGCCAGCTTTCATAGACCTAATATGTACTATGCAGGCTGTAAGAAGAAAGTTGGCATCTAAGATCTTAACAAGTATGAACCCTAAGAATTCTGATACCAGTCTTCCAGGCAAGAAGTGGGCAGTGGTTCAGTAGTGGCATGATTATTATGGGAGTAACCAACCTCCTTAATTGAGTTTGGTGTGTCATCAGAGGATGGAAAAATCAATGCCTGGCACTACCAACCTATTAAAAAGAAAAGGAAAGTAAAACATGGCTGAGGAGGTCTAAGGATCAACAAGTAAACTTGCTGTTGATGTATGGTTAAATTGGCATGGACCCCATGAATTTTGAGTATTATGTTTATAGTCATATAAAAAAGACATTCTTAGCCTCAGTCAGAGAAACTCTTTTTGAAATGAACAGCAGTGAATGGAAAGACTTAGAGTTCATGGCTTTTCAAGGTTCCATGTTTAGCAAAGTTTGAGGGCACAGCCTTAAGAGGACATATGTACTATATCCTCTATGGCTTAAAGAGTATCTTGGAAGAGGTGTGGGAAAGACTGTAAGAACTGAGAGAAAACAAGTAGAATGCAAAATGTTATCCTGCATTTCACAACCACTTCAAGAATGATGTCAGAGCAGTTGATGCTCCCTGAACTGGACAGTCAACAGTCATTCATAGATCAGGAAAGTGTTCATTTCACCCTGTATTTATTAGTGAGATATTGACTTATGTGATGGATTCTGGAGATGAAGTCACTGTCTTGAGTTATGCACCTAGTTGTGAGCCCAACAGGCACTGAAGTGTCTTTCCAACAGTAGCCACATAGAAGCTGCTAGTTGAACATAGAAGGTAAAAACAAAATATATGAAGGTGAGAAAGGGACTTCTAAGCAGCAGTTAGGATGACAGGGGTGGGATGGAGACAAGAAAGGGTAGAGGAGAGAATAATTGGAATGCATTAAAAAGATATATGGAATTATCAAATCAATTCTGTACAGAAAAAATAAACTATGTAGCACATTTCATTTTCTAAGCATTAAATTTAAAATAAATTATTGTTTAAAAATTTATAAAGTATCTTCAAAAATTCTATTGAAGGAAAACTACTGACTTATTAAGATCATACTGATTTGAACTGCTACTAAAGTTCTAAGTTTCTTTCTAAGTCTTTGCATTCCAGCACATTAATAAAAATTATATTACTGTAATCAAAATCTTTATATTTTGCAAGTACTTTTTTGATATAGCAGGGTCATAAGATAGTTCTATTTTTATTTTTTAGAAACATTTATACTTATTTTAATACAAAGGCAACAGTTTACATTTCTATCAGCATTGTGTAATGGTTCCTTCCCTCCACATTTTTAAAAATTATTATTATTTGTTACAATATTTTCACTTTGTATTGTGGCTGTGGCCCCCTCCCTCATCTTGTCCCAATCCCACCCTCCCTCCTACTCTCCCCCATGCCCCTCCCATAGTCCACTGATAGGGGAGGACCTCCTCCCCTTCTATCTAACCCTAGCCTATCAGGTCTCAAGAGGACTGGCTGCATTGTCTTCCTCTGTGCCCTGACAAAGCTGCATCCCACCCACCCACCCACCCTGGGAAGGTGATCAGTGAGCCAGCCACTGAGATCATGCCAGAGACAACCCCTGCTCCCCTTACTAGAGAACCCACTTGAAGACTTTTTTTTTTAATTTATTTATTTTTATCTCAATCACAGGTTAGGTACTTTGAATCCCAGGCGTAGCCCCCTCCCCCATTCCCTCCTACCCTCCCACTCCC
>CM053743.1:36415914-36435891 GCA_028658305.1 Pachyuromys duprasi
GGGTCTTCTATTCGGTTCCATTGATCCACTATTCTGTTATTATGCCAATACCATGCAGTTTTTATTACTATTGCTCTGTAGTACAGCTTGAGGTCGGGGATGGAGATACCTCCAGATGATCTGTTGTTGTAGAGGATATCAACTGAATTTCAATAATGTACAAGGTGCTGGAAAACTCTGAAGACAAATGTTACTACTGTGTGTAACATCCAGAAAACCCAAATTCATAAAAGGATGAGGCTTAGGAAGGGGAATCTGTGCTCAGCACAGTAAGCAGTAACCTGAGGCTGCACTACCACAGGTGAATTTACATTTGTCAGTGGAACACAAGACTCAAACCTACATGCTGGGAAAGATGTACTATCATGGAAAATAACATAACATAACCTAATCTAATATGGCATAGTATAATATAAAAATATAATATAATGGGGGAAAGATGTTAATATAAAAACCAGAAGGTGCTCCTGATACAGAGGTTAATTCAATGTGTGTTCCTAGAATTCGTGAGGTAGATTCTCTGTTACCTTTGCAGGAGACTTCACAAAAAACAATAGTCCATTTCTATGTGTTTTCTTTAAGAATTTCCATGTTCTTTATTTTTTTCATAAATCCTTTTAGCTGTTCTTTTCATGTAAAATAAGAACCCTTTATGCTTGCGCACTAGGGGAGTCCATGAATGTGCATAATTATTACATGGTTATTTCACCTCTGTGAGTTATGGATTTTGCCTCATTGGCACTTTCTATTTTAGAATATAGTCAGATATACAAATTAACAGAAGCCAAATACAGCAACTCAAGCCCCAATGCTTTTGGTGGAACATTCTGCTTGCTATGATCACAGCACAGGGATCTAGCCCTTTGATGTTAACATCGACTTTAATAATCATTGCATTTCCTTATTTCTTCCAGCTTGCTCTCCTGAGAACACTGTTTCCGCTATGGTTCCCTTAAATTGAGAATTTAAATTAACCCATTTTCCAACTAATTCTCAGGTTCATCCTTGCGAAATTCCTTTCTGCTCCTCTAACTATATGGCTTCTTTACTGCTTGTTTAGCATGTGTAATATGCCTTATTCAGTCAAGGCTTTGGTGACTGACCCACATGCATCTCCATTTCCACCACATTTCAGTGTGATTTGTGACACTAGGTAGAGATACTAGTATTGAAAAGAGACATCTACAATCAACTGCTTCTTAGGTAATATTTGGGGTCTATGAGTATCAGCTTTGGTATAAATGGCATGATGATCCATAGTTAATGTCCTCCTTCCCATGTAATCAGTGGCTGCCTCCCAAGACTAAGAGGTAGGAATACCAACAGAATCAATTAACACTGTCAATGTCAAATGGCCCCTTTCACAAACAAATTGCAAGGGGAAGGATGATAATATCCTCCATTAATGTAGGCAGCAAAGACTTCTCTTGCTCTGAAAAGACTGTATGGCCTCCTATATTAGGAAGAAAATCTTCTTTCAAAACCTAAATATGACCAAACTAAAGTCAGAGGCTGAAAAGCCAACCAAACAAACACAAACAAAAATGCAAATGCTTTTTCTGAGGACAAGATAAGAAAATGTAGGCCCTTTATTGTGGGAAGGCAAGGTAGGTACTAAAGCAGAAACCTGGAGATTGGTGTCGAAGCACAGATCATGGAGGAATGTTCCTTACTTACTCTCCATGGCTTGCTCAGCTTCAATATCCAACCCACGACCACCTGCCCAGGATGGGCATATTCCATCATAGGGTGGGCACTTTCACATTAATAATTGGTAAAGAGGAAGCCCCACAGTCTCGCCTATAGGCCAATCTGGTGGGAATGTTTTTCTCATTTGAGGAGTCCTCTTCTCACACGACAAGTTGACAACAAACTAAGTGAGACAATTGACCCTTTGTTAACTCAACACAACTATTCATTACTAACAAACCATAACCATTTTTTAAAATTTTTATTTCAAGATTTCATATTAATACCAATATGACAATATAAAACATAGCATAATTTCTAAAGTCCAACTTGCTTTAAAAGTTCATTATCTGCAAATTTCATGATTTCCATGTTTTTAATAGCTGAGTAGTATTCCATTGTGTAAATGTACCACAGTTTCTGTATCCATTCATTAGTTGAAGGACATCTAGGTTGTTCCCAGATTCTGGCTATTATGAATAAAGCTGCTATGAACATTGTTGAGAAAATGTCCTTGTTGTATGGTTCAGCATCTTTCAGATATATTTCCAGGAGAGGTATAGCTGGATCTTGAGGTGGCACTATTCCCAGTTTTCAGAGAAAGCACCACGCTGATTTCCAAAGTGGTTGTGCAGGTTTACACTCCCACCAGCAATGGAAGAGGATTCCCCTTTCTCCACATCCTCTCCAGCATCTGTTGTCACTTGGGTTTTTGAACTTAGCCATTCTAATGGCTGTGAGATGAGTCATTTTGATTTGTATTTTCCTTATGACTGCGGATGTTTCTTTAAGTGTGCAGAGTCTCTTTTGCAACTGGGCTGTACCTTTACCAGTTGTTTCTCCAGGCCTCTCACATTGTTAAGCCTCAGTTACTCTTCATGACCTTTTCAAGCTTTCAAAACCTTTACCAGGATACTCTTACACAGTATTAAGTTTGGTTGCCAGCATGAGATTCAGTCTTGGTTACCTCTGGAGCACTGTTGGTGTGTGGTGATCCTAAGGAAATTCAAAAGATTTTCCCTGAAGTATTGTGGTCTGTCATTTTTTTATTTTTATTTGTTTATTATTTATTACAATTTGTTCACTTTGTATCCCAGTAGCTCCCTCACTCATTCCCTCCCAATACTATCCTCCCTCTTTCTTCTCCCCCTGTGTCCCTCCTCTAGTCCACTGATAGGGGAAGTCCTTCTCCCCTTCCCTCTGACCCTAGCCTATCAAGTCTCATCAGGATTGGCTGCATCATCTTCCTCTGCATCCTGGCAAGGCTGCACCCCCCTCCCTGGGGAAGAAGATCAAAGAGTCAGCCACTGAATTCATGTCAGAGACAGGCCATGTTCCCATTACTAGGGAACCTACCTAGACACTGAGCTGCCATGGGCTACATCTGAGCAGGAGGCCTAAGTGGTCTATTAATCATCACTAACTAGGCATAGTGGAGCACACCTTTAATCCCAGCATTTTTGGAGGCAAAGGCAGACAGATTTCTATGATTTCAAAGCCAGTCTGGTCTACAGAGCTAGTCCAGGGCAGCCAAGGCTACACAGAGAAACCCTGTCCATAAAGAACAAACAAATATATATACAAACAAAATAATCACTAATTTGTCAGCCCCAGATTACAAGAATCAATTGTCCTAGTAAGTGACAGGTTTATTTTAATCACAGATGGCTCTTTTTTTTTTAAATCACAGATGATTTTTCAGCTCCAGCTGACCAGACTTCACTGATGTTTAATTCAAATATATTACAAGTATGGTCTTTGAGGGACTCTCAAATTTCCCTCTGAAACTTCACAAATCAGGCTTCCATCATCTGCACTGCTGTCATCATTACGTTCCAAATTCCCACAACAGCTCATTAAGCTCTGAACTTTCAATGGCTTTTCCAGCTCAAAGTTCCAAAATCCTCCATAATCCTCCCATAACAACATCAGTTCTGTCACAGCAACAGATCTCTCTCTGGTACCATTTATTTTTTCCTGTCTCCATTATATTTTCTACTGCAGTGATGAAGACAACATAAACAAAAGCAACTTGGGGAGGAAACCTTTTATTTGCCTTACACTTCCTGGTCACAGTTCATTATTGAGAAAAGCCAAGGGAAGAAATCAGGCAAGGCAGGAATCAGGAGATAGGAGTTAAAGCAGAGACCATGGAAGAATATTGCTTACTGCTTTGCTCTCCATAAGTTTCTTAGCTGGCTTTTTTATTCAACCCAGGACTACTTGCCCAGGGGCTAGAGAGCCCACATTGGGTTGGGCCCTCCCAGGTCAATAAATAATCTAGAAAATGCCCTACATGCTTACCTAAAGGCCAGTCTGTTAAGGACATTTTCTTAGGTGAGGTATGCTTTTCCAAGATGACTCCAATTGGGTCAAGTTGATACAAATAAACAAACAAACAAAAAACAAACAAGGACAATCTTCAACTTCTTGATTGAACATTCCTGCCTTTATTTCTTTTGACATCTCATTAATCTTCAATTACTATCGTCATTATTCTCATAGCTTACATCATCCATTTGCTATTTCCTGTCTTTGCTTCCTTCCTTCACCTTGAAGTGTTTACTCCTTCCAGCCAATCTCTTCCATGCTGAAACAGTTCTCACAATGAAGCACCCAACCATACTCAGCATTCCTAAAATTGAAAGTGGATTTGGGGTGAAGAAAATGTTACAAATACACTAGAACACTAGTATTCTGCCCATGTTCACCAAAACTAATGGCATTTTCATGATGTGTCTCTCTTCTAGTGGAGAAGTGTTTAACTATCTTACTTGCTACCTTTCCAACTTTTGGATTTTACACTCCGTTATGGACCTACAACCTTCTATCATAACACACCCAATAGTGTTTCAGAAATCCTTTCCTTATTAAATAAACAGAAAATTTTAAATTACTTAACAGTCCTTCAACTTTCTATACCAAAAAAAAAATACCCTAAAGATTAAGAAAACAGGAAGTCTTACAGAAGACTAGGAGGATAGAAGGACCTGGAAGGGACAGGAGCTCCATAAGAAGCTCCACAGAGCTAACAAATCTGGACCCAGGGTGTCCTACAAAGACTGATGCACCAACCAAGGCCCACACATGGACAGGACCTAGGCCCTTTGATGAGTTGTAGCCCATGGGAAGCTGAGTCTCGATGAGAGTTCCCTAGTAAGGAGAGCAGGGGGCATCTCTGACATGGGCTCTGTTGCCTGCTCCTCAATCACTTCCCCTTGGTGGAGCTGCCTTGCCAGGCCACAGAAGAAGAGAATGCAAGCAGTCCTGATGAGACTTGGTAGG
The DNA here is from genome assembly GCA_028658305.1 of Pachyuromys duprasi. Lineage (NCBI taxonomy): Eukaryota > Metazoa > Chordata > Mammalia > Rodentia > Muridae > Pachyuromys > Pachyuromys duprasi. Next base: position 36,420,889 of record CM053743.1, read on the forward strand.
CTGGGGTCAACTGGTGGGGGAGAAGGGCTTCCCCTTTTCTGAATACTAAGGGGGGAAATGGGAGGGAAGATGGGAGCAGGAACAGACAAGGGAGGGGGGTCTAAAATAGGGATGTAAAGCGAATAAATTAAAGAGAAATAATAATAAACGAGCTAAAGCTTTAAAAAAGAGAGAATGCAATTGCTTTTATTTTTTATACATTTCGTGATTCTTTAGTGAAATGCTCACTGTGGTAGAGCTTCTGCCACAGGGGACCAAGGGAATTATAGCTAACCAACTTACTCTTCTAGTTGCACTGTCTTTTGCTTTTCAAAATAACGTTCTGCTTTTATTTTACCTTTTTTTTTTACTATTCATTCTTATTTTCCCATTTTTTCTTCAAGTCTTTTAAATATTATCACTTATGAGTATATTTCTAGTTTCTAGGTTTCCTACACTCTCTATAAGATCATATTTATTTTCAAGACACAAGCCATCAACTGGAAACCAAACATCTTCCCACTTACAGATCTACTAAAAGCCAGCCATGGTGGCACATGACTTTAATTCCAGTACAATGGGCAGGTGGATTTCTATGACTTCAAGCCCAGCCTAGTCTAAAAAGTGAGTCTAAGACAGCAAGAGCTACATAGAGAGACCCTGTCTCAAAAAACAAAAACAAAACAGAACAAAAATCTACTAGACTTTTTCTTCAGAGTTATAAACTCATACAATTATCTGAGAACATTTATACTGTATTTTCCATGTCATTTTTAACTTGAAATAACCAGCACTGATCTTGTAACACAGTCTGTCTATCATACCCTTCACAGTCTTTCAGCTTCTTTAAACAGGTACTCAAGTTGTACTTATAAGATTCCTTCTTAACAAAGGTACCTATTTCTTTCATTGCTTCCTATCTTTTATTATTTCCTGAGAAATTTCAATTTCCCCCATTATGTCCCTGCTCACTTCTCTTTTGCTGTTTCCCCTACACGTTGAACATTTCTAGGTGTGTAACTAAGTATTTGATTCTTAGCATTATAAAAGAATTCATGGTAGAGTTCCACCTGGGGCACAGCCAGTAGAGCCAGTAGAGGTGAGCTATATGCTCTCTCTGACCCCCATCATCTGCCATCATGAGGAGTCCTATGGGGGGACCCAGCAACATTCATCATAAAGGCCTGCTGCCTATTCCTTACCTTCTTTATCTTCCTGGGACACAGCCAACAGAGCAGAGGCCTGCAGGACCCCAGAAAAATTCAGGTCCACATGAGACACAGCTGCCAGGGGTGAGCCACGGACTCCTCCTTGAGCTCTGTTGTCAGGCTCAAGGCTCCACCTGACTCCTGAGTCCTGCACTGGAAATATTTGGTCAACACTAAGGACAGCCAGATGGCTAAAGGCCAGCAGAAGAACACAGCTAACAAGCACCAGGTCAAATAGGTACCATTAGAACCCACCTATTAGAACTACAGCAAGCCGTGGATATCCTAACGCAGCTGAAAGTCAAGAAATTGACATTAAATATATTCTTAGGAAGACGAAAGAGACCTTTAAAGAGGAAACAAATACAGCTCTTAAAGAAATACAAGCAAACATGTTGAGGCTTTTAAAGAAGAAATGATTAACCTCTTAAAGAAACACTTGGTATCCAACTGAAGACCCCAGTAAGGGGAACAGGGACTGTTTCAGACATGAACTCGATGGCTGGCTCTTTGACTCTCCCCCATACACGCCAGGGAGTAACAGCCTGGCTAGATCCCAGGGGAGGACATTGTAGCCAGCCCTGAGGAGACAAGATGAACTGGGGTCAGATGGAAGGGGAGGAGATCCTCCCCCGTTGGTGGACTTGGAGTGGGCAGGGAGGAGATGAGGGAGGGATGGGGAGAGTGGGAGGGAAAGAGGGAGGGGGCTATGCCGGGGATGCAAAGTACCTAACCTCTGATTGATATAAAAATTTAAAAAAAGAAACACAGAAAAACAATTAAATGGTTCAAGGCTTGAAAATGGAAGTAGAATTAATAAAAAAAGGAAAACACAAACTCAGAGAATTCTGGAGATGGAAAACTTAGGGAAGAGAACAGGATTAACAGATGCAAGCATCACCAACAGAATTCAAGAGATGGAGGAAAGAATCTTAGTTGTAGAAGATGAAATAGAACAAGTTGATACAGCCATCAAAGAAAATGTTAAATCTAAAGAATTACTGACACAAAACATCTAGGAAATCTGGCATACTATGAAAACACTGTTAGATGCAATCTTACACTTGTCAGAATGGCTAAGATCAAAAACTCAAGTGACATACTGACAACCCATGCTGTGGAGCAAGGGGTACACTCCTCCATTGCTGGTGGGATTGCAAACTTGTACTACCACTGTGAAAATCAGTCTGGAGGTTTCTCAGAAAAGTGAGAATAGATATACCTCAAGACCCAGCTATACTACTCCTGGGCTATACTACTCCCAAAAGATGTTCTACCATACCACAAAGACACTTGTTCAATTATGTTCATAAGCAGCTTTATTTCTAATAGCCAGAAACTTGAAACATGCAATCTGTAGGCAAATAGACAGAACTAGAAGAGATCATTCTGAGTGAGGTAACCGAGACCCAGAAAGACATTCAAAGTATATACTCACATATAAGTGGATATTAGCCATAAAATACAGGATAACCATGCTACAATCCACAGACACAAAGAAGCCAAAAGGGGCCCAAAGAAAGATGCTGACTCTCACTCAGAGCAGGAAGTAAAATAGACATCTTAGGTAGATGGAAGGAGGGAACTGGGTGGGAAAGGGGGTAGGGATCAGGTGTGGGTGGAGAGCAGGGGTGGAGGATGGAGAGTGGGGGGTGGGGAAGAGAGATCAGCAATTGGTATAAAGGATCATCTCTGGGACATTTGCAGCAGATGTGCAGTGTGGACAACATGGGGATCCTCTAAAAATGGGAGTAGGGGCTGTCTCTGACTCTATTCGCTGCAACTAGATCCCTTCTCCCTAGCTGGGCTGCCTTATCAGGCAGGTGCCGGTGTGACCTGATGCTCATAGTCCTACTGTGACTTGAGGTGACTGGATGGGGTAATTGCCCTTCTCTGAGAAAAAAGGGAAAGGAAAAAGGCATAAGGAAGCATTGGAGAGGAAAAAGGGGGCTGGGGGAAGGCTGTAAACATATTTAATTAATAAATGGAAAAAATAAAATAATTTATGGACTAAATGAATTGTTCTAATTTTGACTGTTGTAACAATTAGTCTCTATTTAGTAACTCCTGATCTGGGCTCTGCAAGATAGGCTTATGATTTCAGCGACTCAGATGCTCTAGCTAGAAAAATTCAAGTTCATGACCTTCCTATGCTGCAGTTTACTCAAAACAAAAAGTGAAAAGAGAGCTGTGTGTATCGAGTATTTAGTTCATAATTGTATACCTTGTGTGAGGTCCTAAAAGAAAGAAACCAACTCTTTTTTTTCTCTGTGTAGCCTTGGCTGTCCTGGACTCACTTAGTAGACCAAGCTGGCCTTGAACTCACAGAGCTCTGCTTGCCTCTGCCTCCATGAGTGCTGGGATAACAGGCATGTGCCACAGTGGCTAGCTTAAACTAACTCTTACCTGAAAAAAATGTGTTTATGTGTGTGTGTGTGTATCTTGTGAGTGTATATGTGGACTGAGCAGGTTGTATTGTCTACATTTAGGAACACATTACACACACACAGGGCACCTAGACATATGCAGAAATTTTGAACTTTTAAGCCTTCTTGGTGATAATATATAATGTAGATGCTTTTGCATTCATTGATGAAGAGCTGTTGTTATAATTCTATTTTGTGACAACCAGGTCTTGAAACCCTTAGAGTGCCAAAATAAGGACAGCAAGAGATTACCAAGATCTGCTAACCACTCCAACTTTTACGACAAGACTGGAAATGTGAACACTCTGAGACTCATATTTTGGAAATTACCCAAGAGAAGAAAACAATATCATTTTACACAATTTCTAATTGTAGCACCCACTGCCTGGCTTTCTCTTTGGTTACAGAAATTGACATGCATTCTTTTCAAAGACTCACAAATTGTGCAGGTAGGACATGAATTCAAAGACTTGGATTCTGGGTATCTGTAAAACATTGGAATATAAAATATTCCTCTATTTTCCACAGTGAGTTCCTATAATTTTTGCCCATCTTTATTGAAATCATGATTATAATGTGGCTTTGAACAGTCATCACTGCCTCTGACAGAGTCATCCTTGACATCCATGTCAGTGTTTGGATAAATATAATGGACATGACTCTTAGCTGTAGCTCTGGTGGCATTTAGTGGTTCAAAAGTTATTTCCCTGTGGTTTATTATAAAATAAGGAGGATTTCTTTTCATATAGATACATTCCATGCATAACTCTGTAAGTCATGAAGAAGGCCAAGTCCCTATAGTTGAGCAATCTCCATTCAAGACTGTTTCAGTTCATTCTATGTGTTTACTGAGACACTTTACCACTGAGGCTCTTCTCTACATGATTTGCCCATTTCTCCACGTAAATAGCAGTGACTTTCCTACCTCACACATGAGGAAAACCAAGCCTCATGTCAGCTACTCCAGTCAAAGCCCTAAATTCAATGGACTTTGTAATCATGCCCCATTTCTTCTGGCACCAGCTGCTTTACCAGTGGTTGTTCAGTTCTCCAACTTGGAAATTTTAGTTCTGGCTAGTTGATACTTACGGAAGAAAGGTGTAGGTGTTTTACAAAAACTTAGAGAATTAATTTTCCAAGCTGGTAGGATTCAGTATTTCTTTTCTATAATAGTAGATAAGTTAAATATTATGTTCTGGCTTAGCAAGCCCAAAGAGAGAAATTAAGCTGAATATCGTTATAACACATCTTTATATAAGTATTTTTTAATGTAACTTGGCATCTCATTTTTTTCCAACCATTTAATTTACTTTATCTTGTTTCTACTCACTAAAAAATTAGTAGCTTAACCCATGAATTATCTTTGGGAACAGCCTTATGATGGGAAGAAAATAGCACCCCTATGGTCTCTCTCAGCTTTACTTGAATTCATTATCATCCCCAGATCTTTCTATTTCTCTAAGGCATAGAATAAAAAAAATGGTGCCATGCTTTTGATTCAATGGAATTTTAAATAGCTTAAATTTTCTACGAATCTGTATATTTTACTATCCTTGGAGTGATAACTTAGTATCAAGGAATAATCTGTAACTTGATCTTATTAATTCTCCAGGTCTACACCCGAGGGAATGAGCTTGTCCTTGACCTACTGGCCTGTTTGATTCTGTGTGGCTCTCCACAGTCTGTACGGCAAGAATGGAGAGAGGTGCCAGCACAGGGTTTGCTTTTAGACTTCATTTTCACTAAGGACTTTTTTTCTGTATTTTACAAAGTTTCTAAATTGCCTTTACAAAATGCTGACCAGGATTTATAGTGTGCTCAGCAAACTCTTAATTGATGTATGATAGAATATTAAAGACTCTAAGCACATTACCTTGCATATTTGCTTTTTTTTTCCAAAGGTAAGATTCACTTTCAAGCCAATAAAGCAATCTCCTTAAAGTAAACTCTTCATGAATTCCACCTTTATCCAGTAATTCAATACAGAGACTGCCTTTCTTTTATTTATATTTGTGAGGTGTTTAATAGGATGTGTGATTAAACAGATGCCATGTAATTTAATTTCAAAATTAAGATCTTATAAAGAGGAGAATGAATGAGGGGCTGCCTCTGACAAGATCTCAGTGTTCTCTCAAGAACATTTTCAAGTGCCATTTTTTCTCTTATTATTTTTCTATGACTCTCTCTTCCATTCATTCCCTTTCATTCCTCCACATGCATATGTACCTATGTATATGTATGGTTATAGTTATGTATTAGAATTACACATATAAAGAAATAGATTTATTTATTTTTGTTTAGGTGTTTTTTTTGGAACAGGGTTTCACTATGTAGCCTTGTCTACACTGGACTTGCATTGTAGACGAGGCTAGCTTCAAAATCCCAGAGATCTGCTTGCTTCTGCATTCCCAAGTGTTGGGATTACATGTGTATATCACCATGCTAAACTCTGAATAACCAGAGTTTATCTGTGTATCTGGATAACCTCTGTAGATTTTTTTTCAACAAATGAATAATTAGTCCCCACATTTCCAAGAAATTTGATATAGGTATTTTATAGACTTTGGGTTCTTATTTATGGATGAGCAGTTATTCCAGGGCTAATCTATACTCTTAATTTTAATTTTTAATCTATACTCTTAATTTTGCTTATGAGAGTTGAAGATATGTCTATCTCCTTATAGACTTGTAATTTTCCTTTTCTTTTAATTTAACAGATATATAAGTGCAAAATTTGAATTTCTGTATATGTTAACCAAATTCGTTAGAGAAAAATAACTGATAGATTAAATATATTTGAAAGGGGAGTTTTATTTTAATATTGGCTTACATGACATGCCCTTGGGGATCAGCAACAGTGCCTACCTGATAGAGAAGCTGAGAAGCCAATACCTTCTCAACCCATGAGGCTGGAGGACTCAGCTAACCTGGCTGGAGAGCTAGAAGATGCTTAAAGGGCCAAGGATCTTCAGTCTGTATTAGAAGCCTGGAGAAGTTTGGTTCTGATGTCATTAAAGGAAAGTAGTGGTTGAAGTTGTAATACTAAAGATGAGGTTACTAGAGAGACTCAGAGGGAAAGGGCCAAAGCCCAGATTTCCTCTGGGCCTCTTTTTTCTGGGCTGATACAAGGAAGTACCAATTCCAGTCAGGGTGGATCTTGCCCCATCAAGGTGTGCCCTGGAATTCAGCTTCTGTCAGTTTGACCAAGATTAGCCGTAACACTGTCTGTCTGGACATGGAGACCAGAAACATCCATCCTATTATATTGTGATTATTCTAAAACATGAGTTGAACTGTAAGAGAAATCATGGAATAAACCTTACTTTATGGCTTTAAAAAATATCTCCAGTTACATAGTACATTTACATGACCAAAATAATTAAAAAGAAAATATATTTTCTTTGTCATATCATAACTTTCTTTTTATCTTCTGTAAGAATCACATTGATCTTTTTTCTTTCAATTTTATCCTTTGCATGAATGTACTAATTTACCTTGTTTGTGATAAGTCATATACAGCATATGCATTTGTATTGACAGACTGTTATAAAAATAAAATTAGTACTCTATGAGATGAATGAATTGAACTGAGATTCAGACACTCTCTTGAACTTACCCACATCCGCAAAAATGGAAATTATAAGGTGTCTGAAAAAATATGGTCAACTATGCTATAAATACCAAAGATAATCATATCCAATTTACCTTGTGTTGAAAAGGAAAACCTTAATCACCATTTTCTCCTTGCTGTTTTTAATCTGCTCATCATTATTATTTTGAAACTAATTTGCAGTGTTATTAGAAATAATATTGTTGATTTTAGAATGTAGGAATAATGCACAAAGGACAAAGAAAATAGAATTGGTAGAAATACTATTGTTTAGGATGTACTGATTTTTGTGAATTTCATTGGCATGCATTATAACTATATACACAGTTTACACAGTGTCTATAATATGCATATATTGCTATATATGATACTGCATAATGCTGACTGTATATAGTAATTACATATATTATATATTACTAAATAAAAACTTGTCTGTAAAGTAAGTTATGGAAATCAATTCCTATGAATAATTTATAGCCAACACTACAGTTTTCACTGTTATTTATGTAAATCAAAAAAATTCAATGTTATTGGTAATCTCTTTAATCATCATATACTTCTTTTTTAATTAAATTCTTTATTAATTACACCTTATTATTCACCTTATATACTCCTGTAGTTCCTTCCCTCCTCCAGTCCAAACCCCTCCCTTCCTCCCCCCTCTGCACCCATGTCCCTACACAAGACCATTGATAGGGGAGGTCCTCATTTCTTTCCCTCCGATCCCAGTCCATCAGGTCTCATCAGGAGTGGCTGCATTATCTACCTCAGTGGCCCAGTAAGGCTGCTCCCCCCTTAGGGGGAGATTATCAAAAAGCAGGTCAATCAGTTCATGTTAGAGACAGTCCCTGTTCCCATTACTATGGAACCCACTTGAACACTGAACTGCCATGGGCCACACCTGTGCAGGGGTCCTAGGCTACCTCCATGCATGGTATCTGGTTGGACCATCAGTCTCAAGAAGGACCCCTGTGCTCAGACCACTAGGTTCTGTTGCTCTCCTTGTGGAGTTCCTGTCCTTTCTAGATCCTACTATTTTCCACTCCCCTCATAAGATTCCCCGCACTCTGCCCAAGTGTTGGCCATAAGTCTCAGCATCTGCTTTGATATTCTGCAGGGCAATGCCCTTCCGAGGTCCTCCATGGCAGGCTCCTGACACGTTCCCTGCCCTCTCCTTCTATTGATGTCCAAACCCCTTTGACATTCTGGATAGGGATTGGGCATTTTAATAAGAATCCTCCCTCTTGATTAGTTTCTTTAGGTTTACAGATTTTAGTAGGTTCATCCTATAGTATATGTCTATATGAGTGAGTATATACCATGTGTGTCTTTCTGCTTCTGGGATAACTCACTCAGGATGATCCCTTCCAGTTCACACCATTTACCTGCAAATTTCTTGATCTCCTTGTGTTTTATTGCTGAGTAATATTCCATTGTGTAGATGTACCACAATTTCTGTATCCATTCCTCAGTAGAGGGGCCTCTGGGTTGTTTCCATCTTCTGGCTATTACAAATAAAGCTGCTACAAACCTGGTTGAGCAAATGTCCTTATTGTGTACTGGAGCCTCTTTTGAATAAATACCTAGAAGTGGTATAGCTGGATCTTAAGGAAGTGTTATACCTAGTTGTCTGAGGAAGCCCCAGATTGATTTCCAGAGTGGTTGTACAAGTTTACATTCCCACCAGCAGGAGGAGGGTTCCCCTTTCTTTTAATCCTCTCCACCATGTGTTGTCACTTGAGTTTTTTATTTTGTTCATTCTTATGGGTGTAAGGTGAAATCTCAGGCTTGTTTTGATTTGCATTTCCCTGATGTGTAAGGATGTTGAGCATTTCTTTAAGTGTTTCTCTCCATTTGATATTCATCTATTGAGAATTCTCTGTTTAGCTCTGTACCCCATTTTTAATTGGATTATTCGATTTGTTGCTGTTTAATTTTTTGAGTTCTTTAAATATACTGGATATTAGTCCTCTGTCAGATATAAGGTTGGTGGAAATCCTTTCCCAATCTGTAGGCATTCATTTTGTTCTGATGACATGTCCTTTGCTTTACAGAAGCTTTTCAATTTCATGAGGTCCCAGTTATTGATTGTTGCTCTTAGAGCATGTACTGTTGGTGTTCTGTTCAGGAAGTTGTCTCCTGTGCCAATGAGTTCAAGGCTCTTCCCCAGTTTTTCTTCTAAGTGGTTTAGTGTGTCTGGATTTATACTGAGGTCTTTGATCCACTTGGACTTTAGTTTTGTGAAGAGTAATAAGTATGTATCTATTTGCATTTTTCTACATGTAGACATCCAGTTAGACCAGCACCATTTGTTGAAGATGCTGTCTTTTTTTCCATCAAATGATTTTGGCATCTTTGTCAGAAATCAAGTGTCCATAAGTATGTGTATTTATTTCAGGGTCTTCTATTGGGTGCTACTTATCCACCAGACTGTTTCTATGCTAATACCACACAGTTTTTAGTATTGTTGCTGTATAGTACAGCTTGAGATCAGGGATGTAGATAGCTCCAGAAGATCTTTTATTGTAGAGGATTGCTTTAGCAATTCTGGGTTTCTTGATGTTCCATATGAAGTTGAGAATTTTTCTTTCAATGTCTGTAAAGAATTGAGTTGGTAATTTGATGGGAATTGCATTGAATCTGTAGATTGCTTTTGGTAAGATGACCATTTTTATTATATTAATCCTGCCAAGCCATGAGCATGGGAGATCTTTCCATCTTCTGATATCTTCTTCTAATTCTTTCTGTAGAAACTGGAAATTTTTTTCATACAAGTCTTTGATTTGCTTAGTTAGGTTCACACCAAGGTACTTTATAACCTTTGTGGCTATTGTGAAGGATATTGTCTTCCCAATTTCTCTCTCAGTCCTTTTGTCTTCTGTGTACAGGAAGGCTACTGAATTTTTTTTGAGTTAATTTTGTATCCAGCCATTTTGCTGAAGGTGTTAATCAGATTTAGGAGTTCCCTGGTAGAATTTTTGGGGTCACTCAGGTATTCTATCATATCATCTGCAAATAGTGATACTTTGACTTCTTTAATTTGTCTTATTGCTCTAGCAAGGACTTCAAGAACTATGTTGAAGATATATGGAGAAAGTGGGCAGCCTTGCCTTGTCCTTGATTTCAGTGGGATTGATTTAAGTTTCTCTCCATTTAATTTCACGTTGACTATCAGCTTGCTGTATATTGCCTTTACTATGTTCTGGTATGTGCCTTGTATCCCTGATCTCTCCAAGACTTTAAACATGATTGGATGTTGGATTTTGTCAAATGCTTTTTCAGCATCTAAGGAGATGATCATGTGGTTTTTCTCCTTCAACTTTTTTATGTGGTGGATCACATTGATAGATTTCCATATATTGAACCACCCCTGCATGCCTGGGATGAAGTCTACTTGGTCGTGGTAGATGATATCTTTGATGTGTTCTTGTATTCGATTTGCAAATATTTTGTTGAGTATTTTTGCATCGATGTTCATAAGGGAGATTGGCTTGAAATTGTCTTTTTTTTGGGGGGGGGTCTTTGTGGGGTTTAGGTACCAAGGTTATTGTGGCTTCATAGAATGAGTTTGATAATGTTCCTTCTGTTTCTATTTTGTAGAATAGTTTGAAGAGTATTGGTGTTAGCTCTTCTTTGAAAGTCTGTTAGAATTCTGCACTGAAACCATCTGCCCCTGGGCTTTTTCTGCATTAGAGACTATTAGTGACGGCTTCTATTTCCTTAGGGGATATAGGACATTTAAATTGATTTACCTGGTCTTGATTCAGCTTTGGCAAGTGGAATCGATCAAGAAAATTGTCTATTTCATTTAGATTTTCCAATTTTGTAGCATATAGGCTTTTGAAGTAAGACCTAATGATTGTTTGGGCTTCTTCAGTGTCTGTTTTTATATCCCCCTTTTCATTTCTGATTTTGTTGATTTGGATAGTGTCTCTCTGCCTTTTAGTTAGTTTGGTTAAAGTTTATCTATCTTGTTGATTTTCTCAAAGAACCAGCTCTTGGTTTCATTGATTCTTTGAATTGTTTTATTTGTTTCTAATTTATTGATTTCAGCCCTGAGTTTGATTATTGCCATTGGTCTATTCCTTTTTGGTGTGTCTGCTTCTTCTTTTTTTTTTCTAGGTCTTTTAGGTGAGCCATTAAGTTGCTTGAATGAGATGTTTTGAGTTTCTTCTTGAAGGCACTTAGAGCTATGAACTTTCCTCTTAACACTGCTTTCATTGTGTCCCATAACTTTGCATATGTTGTACCTTCATTTTCCTTGAATCCTAGCAACACTTTAATTTCTTTCTTTATTTCTTTCCTGACCCAGCTGTCATTTAGTAGCAAGTTGTTCAGTTTCCATCATCATATACTTCTAATATTATCTCAAATGAGAGTGTTGTGTGAAAAAGGGTAAAACTGTTTCCAGCTGGACATCTTTTACCCAGATTATTTTCCCAAAGAGCTGTACTTCTCTACTCTACTACAAGAAGTGCATAAGAATACTTCTGTTACAGTGGCTGGTCAGCTTCACAGAGTGTCAAACTCTACAATAAATATTAAAGGACAAAGACAGACCTGATTGCTTGTCCTCACATTTCTTCTTTCAGTATGACAGCAAGGGAATGTTCTTTCCCATGCTCACTGGCCTTTCCCCTTTTCTTCCTCTGTGCACCAGCTCCTCATGTTCTCTGCATTTTACATTTCCCCTTGTTCTATACTGTGTTCTTATACCTTACTTCTGCCTTGATTTGCATAGATCATTAGGACTGATCTCATTATTAGAAGCTTCTCAAGCTCTGCATGGGTGACTTCCTTGGGAAGCAGCATGAAATTCGGTTATGTTGTTTGCATGTATATTGGGTTTGAAAGAGGATACCTGAATATGAACCAAGAATTTTTCCCCAAATTTACACTCCATATTCAAATAACATTTGTAAAACAGCAATTTTATTTGTAAGAATTGTGCTTTTATAATATCTAGTAATCTTGAGTATTTGTCTAGAACTAGGTTTTTAGTACTACCTGTCCTGAAACTCACTATATAGATCAGACTAACTTTGAACTCACAGAGATCTACCTGCCTCTGCCTCTTTAGTGCTGGGATTAAAAAACAAACAAACAAAAAACCCCAAAAAAACAAAAACATGTGCCACCATGCCTTAATCAGTTCTGAAATTTTATTTCCATTGTTGTTCTTTTTTTATATTAAGGTCACTAAAAAGAGAAATGTATTCTCTTCATTTTGGTGTGTACCCCCATGACTTAATTGATGTCTTGACACAGTAGGTATTGACATGAACAATCTGCTAGTAAACCTAATACAGTTTTCCACATCGATTTTCCAGGAGAAGGAACCAGTTGGTTGGCTGCATCTATCTTTCATATACAGTTTCCAAAGCTTCAGAATGACTATACTGAGGTAACATATCATAAAGCTAAAGTAAATGTATGTCTATGTCATGATCTTAGCTGTTATTAATAAAGCCCAGTGAACATCTTTAAATAAGCCATCACAATGTAAACTCTCTTCCTGGAGATGAAATGGATAACAGTAAGTAGATGTAGGGTGAATGTGCAGACATTCAGAAGTCTCCTGTACCTTTGTATGTTATTATTTCTATTTGATAGCTTATAGAATCTATAGGTTATTGTTATATCATAATGATTCATACTGTTCCATAGTGATGTCAACATGCTGATCCTGGCATATCAGCTCACAAATATCACATTTTTCCTATATCAAGATTCCTCAGTAAGGTAAAGGATAGACAATAAGCGGATTTTATATTGATTCTTTTGGCTCTAAGTCCATCTAAGCAAGGCTGGAGTCCGCCTAAATCCCTGGTTTATTGTCTCTGGTATAAGCTGTCTCATCAAATAACCCCAGAGTGTGTCTTTTATGTCGTTATGTGAAAATGGCTAAGAGGTATCACATCAGTCTGCATCTCCAAACACTTTAAAGGTAAGCATCGGGATCCAGAGAACTAAATGTTGACTGCAGAAAAATATCAATAGATTATGAGAAGAGGAGAGGGAGTTTAAAATAGAAACATGAACAGGTGTATATTAGAAAAAATATGTAGATGGGCCTGATAACAGTGACTAGGAACTGAGAAGGACGCTGAAATTCAGCTAAATAGTCCCAGAATGAAGATGGATTGAGAAGTGAGAGACAAGCAGTTACTATGGGATTGGGCATCATCATTAGTGCTAACAGTGATTCTCAGAGGGATTTTAGCCAATCTGTAACTAATGTCAGGATTTCTCTTCTCATATGTATCTTTCCCTTCTAATTGCTAAACTTGCTGGTTAGAGTGCTGTTAACAATTTTCTTTGAAGATTCCCTATGATGTGAATTTCAGTGTCACACATTTCAAGTAATGATGTCTACACAGATGGAATGTGAGTCATCTAATTCATCAAAAGCTATTGTCCTTGTGGGTGTTCCACATTTCCAGAAGGCCTCTGTATTCAGGGACAGGGTTACAGACCACTTGGGGGTATTTTAGGTCCGATGAATCCCATTGCTCTGGAACCAAAAGCTTCCTGTAGTCATAAGTCTGATTTGTAGAAAGGGTTTTTATTAAGATGATAATGTTTTGTTCTCAGTGAACTCCCAGCAGTTATTCTCTTCTGGTTTTGATGTAACTCTGCTCTCTGTAGAGCCATTTTCAAGCGTGGTCAAGAACCTTGGCTAGAAAACTAAACAGTTTACACTGGGTTCTGGCCAAACAACCTTTGTTAATTGCTTAATCCTTCTGTGCTTCATTCAGTCACTCACCTAAAAATAGACACGGGATTTTCAGTGCAGCATCATAGTGTTGTTAATAAGGATTAAATGAATCAATACATGCAAGGTGTTGAAAATTGTGCTTGTCATGTATTAAATCTTCAACAAACACTAGATTTTGTTACATTTATTTTACAGGAAACAGCAAGAGCACTCAACTACCATGCAGAATTTAATGGTGAGCACCTGGGAAATGTTAACTTTTCCTTAGCATTATCATGATATGATGTTCTGGAAGTTCTAGTAATTAATTTACGTTATTCAATCTTCCTGAATCAATTGGCATCTTCTATTTTTTTTTGTTGTTGTTTTGTTTCATTTTGTATTTTGTTGATGTTATATAGTATGTACTCATCAGAAGTCCATTTATAGTGGTGCCTGACAGCTTTCTCATAGTCACAACTTATTCAAATAAATTATGCCAAATTAGAAAGTTCCATATCATCTCTTAACACATGAAAATATTTAGAGAATAATAAAGAACATTATAATGTTCCTGCCAAAATAATACTGAAACAAATCATTGAATGATGAAGTTACAAGTAATAGTCAAGCTCTGTAAAAGTTCAAATAAAGAAAATAAGGAAGGAATGTCAGATTTCATTCTGACATTCCACTGTAGTTCTGTCTAAATTCTACAGGATAGTGTGTTAAGAGTTACAGGCCTTTACCTTATTAAAACATTTTGGTCCAGGGTTTTTCAGGGAGATTTTTTTAATTTAATTTTATTTTTTATAAATTTATTTATTTTTATCTCAATCACAGGTTAGGTACTTTGAATCCCAGGCTTAGCCCCTTCCCTCATTCCTCATTCCCTCCTACCCTCCCACTCCCTCCCTCATCTCCCTCCTCCCCGCCCCCTCCAAGTCCACCAACAGGGGAGGACCTCCTTCCCTTCCATCCAACCCCAGCTTATCCTGTCTCCTCAGGGCTGGCTGCAATGTCCTCCCCTGGGATCTAGCCAGTCTGTCACTCCCCGGCTTGTATGGGGGAGGGTCAAAGAGT
>CM053743.1:36436391-36458766 GCA_028658305.1 Pachyuromys duprasi
GATCAGGGCACAGGGGTCTTATATGAGACTGTTTCTCCAACCAAGGACCATGTATGGATATGGCCTAGAACCCCTGCTCAGATGTGGCCCATGGTAGCTTGGTGTCCAACTGAAGACCCTAGTAAAGGGAACAGGGACTGTTTTTGTCATGAACTCGATGGCTGGCTCTTTGACCTTCCCCCATACATGTTGGGGAGTGACAGACTGGCTAGATCCCACGGGAGGACATTGCAGCCAGCCCTGAGGAGACAGGATGAGCTGGGTTTTGATGGAAGGGGAGGAGGTCCTCCCCTGTTGGTGGACTTGGAGGGGGCAGGGAGGAAGGAGATGAGGGAGGGAGAAGGAGGGTGGGAGGGAATGAAGGAGGGGGGCTAAGCCTGGGATGCAAAGTACCTAATCTGTGATTGATATAAAAATAAATAAATTTATATTAAAAATAGACTCACAACCAAGCCTTTGGCAGAGGGCGGGAAATAAAAATAAAAATAGGGGAAGTTAGTTAGCCTTGGGGAGAACAAGAGCTCCACAAAGACCAAACTGAGCAGGGCACAGGGGTCTTATATGAGACAGTTTCTCCAACCAAGGACCATGTATGGATATGGCCTACAACCGCTGCTCAGATGTGGCCCATGGTAATTCAGTGTCCAACTGAAGACCCTAGTAAAGGGAACAGGGACTGTTTCTGTCATGAACTGGATGGCTGACTCTTTGACCCTCCCCCATACACGCCAGGAAGTAACAGCCTGGCTAGACCCCAGGGGAGGATATTGCAGCCAGCCCTGAAGAGCCATGATGAATCGGGGTCAGATGGAAGGGGAGGAGGTCCTCTCCAGTCTGTGGACTTGGAGGGGGCGGGGAGGAGATGAGGGAGGGATGGGGAGAGTGGGGAGGAATGAGGGAGGGGGCTACGCCTGGGATGCAAAGTACCTAACCTGTGATTGATATAAAAATAAATAAATTACATTAAAAAAAAGAAAATAGCTGATATCCCAGGGACATCAACTAAACACAAAACTTCATTTCAAGCTCCAAAAGACCAGGTACATACCATCACATCAAAACTGGACAAGGCAACCTAGTAGAGGAAAAAGGGTCTCACAATTACGAAAAGGGTCAGAGATATCCTCCACTCACGCTGAACACAAGAACACCAAGCTACTCAACCTTAACATGTGTGTAGAAGACCTAAGTCAGAACCCTAAACACACCCCGATCTCTCAGGTTCCCATTAGTCCCAGTCAGTTGATTCTGTGGGCTGTGTTCTCCTTGTATGTCCCTGACCCCTCTGGTTCCTTTAATCCTTACTTACCCTCAGTAGGACTTCTGGAGCTCTGCCTAACGTTTGGCAGTGGAACTCTGCATCTGCTCCCCTCAGTTGCTGGATGAAGTCTTTATAGTCTCTTTGCTGATGATTCTGTTAGGCTCCAGTCCCAGCACACACCAGTCAACTATTTTTTTTTCACTCTCTAAAATGAGAATGCCACTGTCCAAAAGGCAAAGCCTTATCAATTTGCAAATTTAAATGAAGAGTATGTATTGAAATGAAGAAATTAAGGCAAACACAACATAGAGGTGAAACAAGCATTTGTTGTAAATTATTAGGAACTAGGTGTTGTTCATTAGTCAAAGTGACGATTAGAGACAGATATGGTGTGGATGAGTGGAAGAGAAGACATGGCCCTCAAGTGAGTGTGATGGGTTTGGATTGGATGGCAGTGCTACACAGAAGCTAGCTATGATCAAAGGTATGTAGGTACATTTCAGACAATGGAAAACCTGAAAACCAGACAGAAGGGGTTATACCCGTACATACTAACACAGTTTATGCTTTTAGCAAAAACTCAGAAGTTGAACATATAGGCAATCGTAGTTAGTTTGTTTGATGATCTAACTTAGAATAAATGGTTGGCTAAAGAATCAACAGAAATCCCAGAAAAGCTAAAGATTTATTTCTAGAAACCATTTAGTTGTTAGTGAATTTGTGAGACTACTTGTGTCATAGGTGTATATATGAATAACAAAATAATTAATTACAATAAAAGATGGAGTTTCTACCATACTGAAAATGGGCAGAAAATAAAAATATATACTCAAAAGTACCTTTACAATATTTAGTGCAAGGAATGGGATAATGGAAGCACCATTGGGAAAAAAAAGTGGAGACATTAGGGGGCAGGGTTAAGTTAGAATGAAAAGGTTACTGTAGTTATACTACAAATTTGTTTTTGAGATGAACCATCCGATGAAATATTGGAGATCTCTACTAGATCAGAGATAAGGCTCTGTGATTGGAAATTATGAGTCATATACAGGGGTATCGCTAAAGATAAGAAGTAAATGAGTTCCCTAGGATATCAAGCATCCATACAAATATGGATGTATATGTTATATATATATATATATATATCATAAAAATCAAAGAAGTTAGTTTGCATAGGTTAGAGATGTGAATTATCCTATATATATATATATATATATATATATATATATATATATTTTAAAACAATTGATTAGCAAGACAATGAGAAAAAAATGGAAATGATAGAAACTTAGGTGTCTTACTGCATCTAACCACAAATTATGAATATTCTATTTGTAGGGATGCTTTATTTTTTTCAACTACCTTTAAAAACTAGGTCCCTGTTATGATTTGAGTGAGAATGGGCATCATAGGATAACATAGTTGAATGTTTGGTTCCCAGTTGGTGGACTCTTTAGTAAGCACTAGGAGGTGTAGCCTTGTTGGACAGGTATGTCACTGTGGGTGGACTTTCTCTCTGTGTGTGTGTGTGTCTGCCTCTCTCTCTGTCTCCAACTTGTACATCAGAGTTAAGCTCTCAGCTACTGCCCCAGTGCCATGCTTTCCTGTCACTTTCCCCATCCTATGGTTATAGACTCACCCTCTGCAACTGTAAGCAAGGGCCCAATTAAATACTATCCTTCTGTAACTTGTTTTGGCCATAAGGTCTCTTCACATAGTCCAATATCTAAGATAGGCCGCAAGGCAATAGGGTGTCTCTGGGTATGCTTTTTTATCATCTCATCCAACATACAAAGTGAACATTACAATCAGTTTTGAAATTGAGCCAAATTAGGGCTGGAAAAGCATAATTTGCCCCAAGTTCCTGTGAGTCACATATTATAACAAAGCTCAACTTGGATTATTATTATTTTTTACCACATGTTATAAAGGCTTAGCTTTAGTCATATTCTTGTTCTTGCTTAAATTATTAACAATAATTTATCCTATAATTAAAAATGGCATTTCAACTTCCATTTTTCAAGAAAATCTTTACAATTGTGTTGTTTACTTTGGCCTAGCTCTATAAACTATCAGCAAATGGTAGAAATTTGATCAAAATAAAATCAATAACTAATAAAGTATACTCTCCAGAAAAACAAGAATATTTTCTTTTGTTCCCTGTTTTTAACCCTCTGAAGTTAACTAGACAAATTAATTCTATTATCACCACAATCTATCTCAGAAAAAAGAACTTTGTGAGATTGTTGTTTTGAGTCTATGCTTAGCTTTCATAATTAAGAGTATATGAGTGATATCTATGAGAATATGCTGCTTAGTATATTGTCTATGAACTTTCCTATGCTTATAGTTCCATGGTCTCAGTTCTAATTCCTCACCCAGGATGTAAACTAGGGAAATCTAGGAATAGTCAGTTTAGACATCAGGGTAAAATCCTTCAGACAGTAATTCCTTGAAAAATACAATGAGGTGCATTGAACAGGATTGGAGAACAGATTGTAAACTCTAGAATTATTTTAGTATGTGTAGAGACTATAGTAGAGAATAAAGCATGCGGTATGTGATTCCCTTCTGGATTCATTTATAACTAGCAGCTTGCGAGAAGATGAAAGAATTCATTTCTAGAATGAAAAACATAAGTATCTCTACTCAGACATTACTCTTGCCATCTAAAAGTAACATCTTGTCAACTAAAACACCATTTCTGGGTAAATTTGAGTTGATATATGATCTATTAAGATAAAAATGGGTAGGACCCTCTAAGACAGTGGTTCTCAACCTGTGGAGAAAATTATAAAATCATCCCTCATAAAATCATCCTTTCATACTGGACACCTGAGACCATTGGAAAACACAGATGTTTACATTATGGTTCATAAGAAAAGCAAATTTATAGTTATGGAGTAGAAATGAAATAATTTTATGGTTTGGGGTCACCACAACATGGGGAACTCTATGAAACGGTCCCATTATTAAGAAGGTTGAACACCACTTCTCTAAGGGATAAATGAGTTAGTGAAGGAAACCCTTCAATCTTGTTACTATTTTTTTTTCTTTACAAAAGACATCTTGGTTTAGGGTAGTTACAAACCAAGCTTCTAAGGATCATAATAGAGAAGTAGTCTTCACGTGTGTAATGATTGGTGATAGGAAATTGCCAGATTTTTTACAATATATGTAGATGTGATCTCAGTTTTCTGCACTTTGATTTTTTGTGCATGGCTATTTCATTCTACAAACTAACTCTATGGTTTAATATAATGGGATTATTTAGGAAAGAAATCCAAAGAAAGGGAGTTCCAGATGTCTCATGAAGCAGTAATGAGCATGCATCTTGTGAATGGAAGCTAACCAGAGATCTATAACAAAGTCTTTATGAAGATAAGATTCTATGCGTATTAAATCCTCCTACCTAGCATTTCAATATGGAGTCAATGTTACATGTAACAAGTATTGCTTAAAAGAGAATGGAGGAATTCATTCTGTTATAGAAAATAGATTGTTCACAGCACTTGTTCCAGAATAGAAAAGCAGATTTTACCCAAGCATCTTTAACATGGTGCACAGTCCACAGTGATAGTTTTTCAGTGGAGAGACAGAACTTAACTTATAATAGAACAAGCAAACATAGAGATTTATAGTCAAGGATTAGAGCTGGAAATCTGTGGATGAGGAATTAGAAAGTGAACATGAAGTATAACTATGACCAACATAACAGAAATCTTGCTGAAGGTTCAGTGATTATCTAGCGCAGTGGAGACAGAGGCATGTGATCAGATAATAAGAGGAACTGTGGGTGTGATAGGACCACATTCCTAGGAATTCCATAGTCGCAGCACAGAGAATGCAAGACCTCTTCTGATTTAAAGCCAGACTTCCTCAGCTACATAGCAAGTGTCAGGTCAACTTCAGCAGTATGAGGCACTGTCTCAAAACAAAACAAGCAAGCAAGCAAGCAAGCAAGCAAGCAAGCAAGCAAGCAAGCAAGCAAGAAAGAAAGAAAGAAAGAAAGAAAGAAAGAAAGAAAGAAAGAAAGAAAGAAAGAAAGGAGGGAAGAAAGAGACAGAAAGAAAGAAAAAAAGAAAAGAAGGAAGAAAAAAGGAAAGTAAGAAAGCAGGAAAGAAAGAAAGAACAAAAGAACAAAAATGGGCAAAGAAAAGCCCAGGAGACATCAATTCTTCATTAAAAAACTGCAAGCAACTCAGGCAAATTGAGAGTGGGAGAAATGCTCCAGGAAAGGGTACATCAATTGGCTATACATACTGAACAGGTTATATTTAGGAATATATATGTACATACATATACACATAAGCATGTAGGAGCAACTAGGAAAAGAGTCCATGAATTTTTGGGGGAAAACACACACACAAGGAGAGGTATAGAAGAGTGGCTCAGAGGGAGAATAGGGATGCAGGAAATGAAGTAATTATATTATAATGTCAAAAATAAAATGTATAAAGGGGCAAAAATAACAAATGATGGGACAGAAAAGATGGGAGATTCTAGCTAATCCACTTAGAATTTTGGCCAAGGCTCCATTTGTGGTTTTAGTTGAAAAAAAAAAAAAAAGGAGCTCAGGGTATCAGGGTAGCAAGAGGTGTATCTTGGATATTCCTTGGGAGGATCACAAATGAAGATGTGTTCTGTTTGGAAAACACTTGGGTGTGGCGCCAACTGAGGAATCTTGGTGCCATTTGGACTTTTAAAAATAACCATGGAAATGAACTGAAGCCCCACAACGACAAGGGAAAGACACAATGTGGCTGGCCTTCTGTGCAGCCCTGCAGCCTCACTTAGCAGCACTGGAAATGAAAATTGGATTTAACTATAGCAACAAACATCGTCTCATAGGACAGAGAGAAAAAAGCTAACTGGGAGAGCTTTAGGCATGACAAAAGCTCAGTATCTTGGCAACTTTTTTTTTTTTTTAATGGATAATATTGTGCTATTTCTAATGTATTCAGTGACTTGCAAAGTGATGCTAACATTGTAAGGACAGACACTGCATGTCATCTTGACATTAACATTTTCCAGAAACTGTTCCTGTCTGTTTTATTTTTCTTATTTAGTTTTTTTTTTTGGTGGGGGGAGGAGAAAACAATCATTAAAATGATATTTGACTTGATAATTCCAATCCTTGTTACTTCACTATCTTGTCCCATCTCTAATTTTTGAGAAAAAAATATCTATTACGCACTCGTTCTATTAAAGAGAAGTTGAGAAAATGTGCCTGTAGTCTCTCAATGTTATCCATGAATATCTTTAGGTAAATACTGTGGGATCCAACTTGTTAGTCTAGATGTGTTCAAGTTATTATTCAAGATACATTTGTATGGCACAAGGCCCTGTTAAACAAGAAAGCATATAAGAAAACTTAAGTTGCACAATTTTAAACATTTTTTCTTTGAACCAAATATTGTGCAGTGTTGGCTGAATATACAGTTAAATATGAAAAGCCTGGCCCTTGTGTGGTTCATAAGCACAAAGTAGTTAATATTCCATTTTGGTTCCTAAGATTTGTATCTTTCAAAGATCACTTATATCTACCTGAAGTAGGTAGTTTTGCGTTTGTATATGTGATTCGAAACCAGCTAGTTTCCTGGGCAAGGTTTGGAAGAAGCACTTAGACTTAAGTGTGTTTCTGTATATTTGTTTATTTAATTATCTCCAAAACAGGATCTCACATAACCAAGGTGATCTAGAGCTTTTTATGTAATTGAGATTGATACTGAATTCCTAATGCCCCTGCCTCAGCCTCCTAAATGCTGGATTATAGTGGAATCCCACCATAACTAGATTCTTCTGCTGAGGTCTTTTACTTCCAATATCCCTCATCCTTTGAGCTCTGAACCCTACCTGTTGAAAGCAGCTATAGGAAATGCATGACATCTCAAAGAAACATTTCTCCTACCTTTCTTGAAGACTGAGTCATTGTCTCTAAAAGTTCTCAAAAGTCGTGAAAATTCAGCTAGCCATTCTTACATGAGGGTCCAGTGAATCCTTCCTTCATGTTGATTCCACTCCTTCTACAGTCAACAGAGGTGTGTAAGTTAGTAAATCTAAACATACATCACAGTCCTTTTATTACTTTAAAAAATTTTTACAGAATTTATTTTCTCAGTTAATTCTATCACTTTCAAATACATAAATATGTACTAAATTCACAAACCATTAAGAATATTCATCACAAGTCTCTGAAGAAAGAATTAGAGGAAGATATCAGAAGATGGAAAGATTTCCCATGCTCATGGCTTGGCAGGATTAACATAGTAAAAATGCCCATCTTACCAAAATCAATCTACAGATTCAATGCAATTCCCATCAAATTACCAACACAATTCTTTACAAACCTTGAAAGAAAAAAATCTCAACTTCATATGAAATAACAAGAAACCCAAAATTGCTAAACAATCCTCTACAATAAAAGATCTTCTGGAGGTATCTCCATCCCTGATCTCAAGCTATACTATAGAGCAACAGTAATAAAAACTGCATGGTACTGACATAGAAAAAGAATGGTGGGTCAATGGAACCAAGTAGAAGACCCAGAAATAAACCCACACATAATGGACACCTGATTTTTGACAAAGATGCCAAAAAAGATAGCATCTTCAATAAATGGTTCTGGCCTAACTAGATGTCTATATGTAGAAAAATGCAAATAGATCCATACTTATCACTCTGCACAAAACTAAAGTCCAAGTGGATCAAAAACCTCAATATAAAACCAGACACATTAAGTCGGTTAGAAGAAAAAGTGGGGAAGAGACTTGAACTCATTGTTACAGGAGACACCTTCCTGAACAGAACACCAACATCAGAGGCTCTAAGAGCAACAATAACTGGGACCTCATGAAACTGAAAAGCTTCTGTAAAGCAAAGGACACTGTTATCAAAACAAAACAACTGCCTACAGATTGGGAAAGAATCTTCACCAACCCTTTATCTGACAGAGGGCTAATATCCAGTATATATACAGAAATACAGAAGTTGAAAAGCAACAAATCAAGTAATCCAATTAAAAAATGCACAACAGAGCTAAACAGAGGACTCTTGATAGAGGAATATCGAATGGCAGAGAAACACATAAAGAAATGCTTAATGTCATTAGCCATCAGGGAAATGCAACTCAAAACAACCCTGAGATTTCACTTTACCCCATCAGAATGGCCAAAATCAAAAACTCAAGTGACAACACATGCTGGAGAGGTTGTGGAGAAAGGGTAACCCTCCTCCACTGCTGGTGGGAATTTAAACTTGTATAACCACTCTGTAAATCAATCTGGGGCTTCCTCAGACAACTAGGAATAGTGCTTCCTCAAGATCCAGCTATACCACTCCTAGAGGCTCAAGTACACAATAAGGACATTTGCTCAACCAGGTTTGTAGCAGCTTTATTTGTAATAGCCAGAAGCTGGAAACAACCCAGATGCCCCTCAACTGAGGAATGGATTCAGAAATCGTTGTTCATCTACACAATGTATTACTCAGCAATGAAAAACAAGGATATCATGAAATTTGCAGGTAAATGGTGGGAACTGGAAAGGATCATCCTGAGTGAGCTCTCAGAAGCAGAAAGACACACATGGTATATACTTGCTCATATAGACATGTAAAATAGGATATACCTACTAAAATCTGTACACCCAAAGAAACTAATCAAGAGGGAGGACTCTGGCTAAAATGCTCAATACCCAGCCAGAAAGGCAAAGCAGATTGGCATCAGAAGAAGAAAACAGGAAACAAGCTAGGAGCCTGTCACAGAGGGCCCCTGAAAGGCTCTGCCCTGCAGACTATCAAAGCAGATGCTGAGACTTATGGCCAACCTTTGGGCAGTGTGCATGGAATCTTATGAAAGATGAGGGAAATAGTAAGATAGGGAGAGGACAGGAGCTCCACAAGGAAAGCAACAGAACCAAAAAATCTGGGCACAGGGGTCTTTCCTGAGACTGATACTTCAAACAAGTACCATGCATGGAGAAAACCTAGAACCCCTGCACAGATGTAGCCCATGGCAGTTCAGTGTCCAAGTAGGTTCCATAATAATGGGAACAGGGACTGCCTCTGAAATGAACTGATTGGGTTGCTCTTTGATCACCTCACCCTGATGGGAGAGCAGCCTTACCAGGCCACAGAGGAAGTCAATGCAGCCACTCCTGATGAGAGCTGATAGACTAAGATCAGAAGGAATTCCCCTATCTGTGGAATTGGGGAGGGGCATGTGTGGAGAAGGGGGAGGGAAGATGGGATTGGGAGGGGAGGTGGGAGGGGTTTATGAGGGGATACAAAGTGCATAAAGTGTAGTTAATAAAAATTAAAATAAAACAGAATATTCATCACGTTTATTTGGCCTCTTTGCTATTTTCTCTCAGTAGTGCTCCCTAAACACTATAGGCAGGTATCAAGGTTGGTCTCTAATCTCCCTCCTCTCCACTGAAAAGAGAGTCAACTAACCTAGGTGTATGGGGTAACACAGAGACGAAGCATCAATCAGAGAGCATGTATGGACTGGACCTAAGCCTCCTACACATATGCAGCTGATGGGCAGCTTGGTCTTAATGTGAGTCCCCTGACAGGAATTGATGTGCCATGCTGAGGTGGGTTGGTATGTGAGGAGGTCTCCCCTTTTCTGATTAGAAGGGAATGGGGGAGGATGGAAAATATGAGTGGGTGGGTCGGGGAGAAAAGGAGGGAGGGGACTACAATTGGGATATAAAGTGATAAGTAAATAAATTAAGATAAATAAAAAAAGGAAAAGGTTGAAAAGCCCTTTATGTTGCTCTTTGCCTTTTCTCTTCTCCTGTGGAACCTAGGTAGCTGGCCAGAGCAAGAGCAAGATTGAGGCTTGTCCTGAGAATAACAGACAGCTCTCTGCATGCCCAGGACTGCAAGTTCTGGTTGAGCTCACCTTTGCCACTCTTAAGGTGGTTACACAGCCTGGTGGCCAGGTTGAACTTCCTCTTTCCTTACAAAGCCATTTCAGGCAGCACCTGGAATTCCTCCTCATGCAAATAAGGCATTCCCAGATACATCCTAATCCTAGGCAAGGATGTACACATACCTCAACAACCCTTCTTCATTCCCCAAAGGTTTAAAGAGCCTTTGTCCCCAGACCCCAACCACCAATTAAACAAGTTGTCTCACTGAAACCTGCCCTCCTAGTGGTCTGTTTCCAGCTGAGCTCACTGCTGCCTGAGGTCTTTTTCTGAGTCCCCACCAGCAGTTCTTGACTCCTGCTTCCTCCCCTCAGGATATGCCTGCTGGAGGAAATGGAGCTCAAATGGCAAGGGGTGGCTTTTGTTGTTTATTAATTTACTGTTTATATACCTGTTTGTAAAATGTTTTACGTCAAAAATGATATCCCATCTCTGGAGACATTTGGAAAGCCCTCAATTTCAAACACGTTAATTTTTAAATTTCTTACTGTTGCCTTTTTCCCTTTATGAGCATTTAGATTTTTAAAGTGCTGCCACTGCTAAATTCTATCAGAACATTTGAGCAAATGCATGCTCGGCACTTCACAGTCACAGACACAGACACACAATCACACACGAGACCATTATCGCTTATTTACACGTTAAAAGAGAGCAGTCTAGTTAGTTATCTCACAACCAGACTTGAGCTAGCTGATGAATATGAAGCCATTAAACTTCCAAAGGTGATCATTCCCCTCTCGGGTGCCTCAACATCTTTCCCAGTTTGGTTTTTTGTTTGTTTGTTTTTTTCATTTGCTTCCTTCATATATTTAAAAACTGTAAAACTCCTAGCCATTGAATAACTTCAGCTCTGACCATTTCATCCTGTCAGGAAGAACGCAGTGCAGAATCCTGTTACATTCATGTCCATTCTTTGTTTTGTAGGTCTTTAAAAACGACTCATTCATGAGGGAGCTACAGGTAGGTGTGGGGAGCTGCAATTTTCAAATAGGGACTGACACCAGGCTTAATCGTAGGTATGGCATTTCCTAATGACTTTTGTATCCCCTTTGTTCATTTTCATCTTCTGCTCTTTTACTTTCACTGCACTGCCATTTCACATCTACCTCCTCTCCAAAGCAAGTCAATCACTGCTTTTGCTGCCTGCGTTTTGATCTCTTCCATCTTATCTGATCGGCCTTTGTCTTCTTTCACAGCACGGAGATGGGCTTCGCTTCCTCCAGCTTTCCTAGAATGCACTGTCAAGATTTTAATATATTCTTGTCTTTGTCTTGTCTGCTATTGACAGAGAAACATTTCTTATATAAGGTGCCTGTGCTTATTAACCTACGGTGGAATCTCTTTTTTCACAACCATCTTCATTTGCCTTCTCTCAGAGGTGCTTTATGAGGGTCTGCAGAACACACATCAAAAAAAAAAAGAAAAAAGAATGTGAGGGGGGACACATCTCAATGTCTTTGTCACAGTCATTTCTTTCTTTCTAACCTATCAGGAACCAGCATGTGGATAGCTTTGACATGCAACTTCCATGCTTATTTCAGTAGCTTAACTGGAAAACATTATTTGGGCTCTAAATTCAAAGAGAGAAAATTATTTATGGCTAGTCATCAAATCAGTATTTTTAATAAACTCATTAATAATCCCCCACCTCTTATTTTGGGCCCGTTTCAGATCTCTTCTTAAATTCACAATTAGCTATTTTGGGCTCTCTGGTGTATCATTTGCCCTGTGTGTCATGCCTTTGCTATACTTGCCAAAACCTTTGCAGTGAGCTGCCTATGGGAGCCTTGTGATCTGTGTCTGGTGATGCCCACTGCCTCCAGGCTCTACTGTCTTTCCTCCTGTTCTTTGCTGTATAATTATTACATATATTTTTCTTGTTCTGACCTTTCAACCTTTTCTGCATGATTCTTCCATACAAAGGCTTTTTTTTTCCATTTTCAAAGGGTTTAAAAAAAAACACCCAAAATGATGGAATATTAAACCTACAGTAATCCCAATTTTATTTTAATTTCAATAAGTCTGTTGACATTATGAACTGCCTCTACAGAGCACATTCTAGTCTCTCAATTAATTCCTTCCAATTAGCATGTTATTTCTGTTTATTCTGACATATTTTCTAAAAGAAACATTCTCTAATCTCTAATTTTGTTTTCTCTGTTATTTTAGTGTCTATTTTAAAAATCGTAAGTCCATATCCAGCCTTTTCTTCCATGCCACTCTATTTTCTGTTGTTACTGACTTTGTATTTTTTTGAAGCTTTTCACTGATAAAACAGTACTTTGCTTCACTTGTACTTTGATTTTTGCTGTTCTAGTTTCAATCTCCTCCTTTTTGTTTTTCTATCACTATTTTCACGATAAAACGTTTCTGTGGCCTTATGGAATATTGACTTCCCTCTTGAAAACCCTGCCTTTACTCGGGCCCTCTTAAATAATTTTTTTATATCACTTTTACGTTTCTTAGCCATCTCAGACATCTTGAAAGGACATCTGAGCAACTAAACCTCAACACAATCCTACAGGAGGTTCATTCTGTATAATATGTCTCCCTATTTAGCATTAAGACTTGATTCTATATTTAAAGCTCTATACATTTTTTATAAATATTTATTTTCAATAACAAACAAGATGATTCTCCATGAGCTAACAAATTAGCCCAGAGATGGAGTTTTGTGGGGTTTTTTGTTTTGTTTTGTTTTGTTTTGTTTTGTCTCCCTGGCAACCCGGAAGTGCTTGAAAAACTAGTATCTCGATCAAACATGCATACACATTTTATCACAGGTTGCTTTGAAAGGCAAGTCATACACAGAAAGCTATGTAAGAGGAACTTAGGGAAGATCTTTAGCTATGGTATCCAAGTTCAATGACTGATGTTCTTTTACTTCCCAGGTTCACTGTCCTTGCTTTTTATCTACATGGTCAGTGAACTGGACTTTCCTTCTCATGCAGAATGGGTATTAAAACCAACTCATACTAAGACAGAATATTTCTTCTTTTCAGGAAAGTGCAACTCCAGGCCAACATCTAACTAACTCCACATGACACTTCAGGTCTCAGCTTGGCACATTTTCCCATGCTGATGGTCTGAGTTTTATGTGTCTTATATTTGTTCCATAACATTAAACACTTTCCCTACTCCTTCATGACTATTTGGCTATTTGTACCAGAGTCAAATTTTTTTAAATTTATTTATTTTTATATCAATCACAGGTTAGGTTTTTTGAATCCCATGTGTAGCTGCCTCCCTCATTCCCTCCCACCCTCCCCAACCCTCCCTCATCTCCTCCCAGCCCCCTCCATGTCCACCAACAGGGAAGGACCTCCTCCCCTTCCATCCAAACCCAGCTCATCCTATCTCCTCAGGGCTGGCTGCAATGTCCTCCCCTGGGATCTAGCCAGGCTGTTACTCCCTGGCATGTATGGGGGAGGGTCAAAGAGTCAGCCATCAAGTTCAAGACTGAAACAGTCCCTGTTTCCCTTACTAGGGTCTTCAGTTCGACACTGAGCTATCATGGGCCACATCTGAGCGGGGGTTCTAGGCCATATCCATACATGGTCCTTGGTTGGAGAAACTGTCTCATATAAGACCCCTGTACCCTGCTCAGTTTGGTCTTTGTGGAGCTCTTGTTCTCCCCAAGTCTTACTAACTTCCCCTATTTTTATTATTACTTCCCGTCAAAATTTTGGCAGCTTGAGATTATCCCAGAGACATCTTTCATATGCTGGCTAACAGCCCAGACCTGAGTCAGAACCAACTATGACATTTTGAGGTATATGCATAGAAAAGTCACTCACCTTTTTGTGCCTCAATACTTAATCAATAATTAAGCATTATAACTAGAATTTACTGTTTAATATTTTTGGTTTGTCAGAATCAAATAATGAAGAAATTCTACATCTAATTAATAGCAAATATGCTGTAATATGTTATCAAGTTTACTATTATCATTAGAATAATAATTATACTTATTATTGGTTGTAGACACATTTCCAGAAAATCTAACGTGTAATCTGTCATACACTCATCCTCAACTCATGTCCACTGAGTAAACTAATAATGAATGAGCAATAATTAAAATGATGAATTCATTCAAGCATTCTAACAATACAAGGCAAGGTTTGTAAACTATTGTATGTAAGAACACAAACCTGTAATACACTAGACTGTTGCCCCCCCCCCTTTTGGCCAACAGGAATATCGAGGAAGGCGCAGCACTTTCAGAAGAGAATAACTGAAAATAACTGTGCACATAATTAGCCTCACACTTAAGAGTATCTTTTGTTATCACCGGGAACTTCCTGTCTGGCCTCTTCCCACATTATACATCTGCCAAATTCCCCAGCTTTTGAGAAATTTCCACCCTTTCCATGGCATTATGAGAAAAAAAGGATCTTTCATAGGCTGCAAGTTGAATTCCTTCTCATGCAAATCCTATCAGTTGTGCTCTCATGTCTTCCTTTGTTCTGAGTTTGTTGTTGACTGTTCGCACGGGTGTGTGGATAAACAGCTTGCAGCTCTCTATGCTTTCCAAACATTTCTAGCCATTTGCTTGTAGAGATCATTTGTACTTGCTGATGTTTTATGAAGAGGAAGCTAAAAATACTCTCGATTGCTTAATGTAGAAAAAAATCAAGATGTTTGTACATCCCTACTTATCTCTTCTATAATTTGTATCCATGTAGTTAATCACACACCACAGTTTTTTTTCATGAAAATGACTATGTAGCTAAATATTAATTTTCCACGGAGTGGACTGGACTGGTCATTGGGAATACTTATATTGTTGTTGTATGATTGCTGACGCAAGAGAGCTTTTTAAAGAAGTGTACAGTGCCGGCTTTTTGTCATTTAACCCATTTGCAGAGTTTCGTGCATAATGACAATAATTGAGGTTGAAAAAATAGCACTTCTAGCTTCCAGACCTTTCCACACATTTTACATAATTCATTTAATTTTCACATTAAGCCTGTGTAAGTACTGTTATCATCTCAACTTTACATGTGTGAAAACTGCAAAGGGGGCTCAAACAACACATCAATTAGTTAGTATTAAACATACCCTTAGCGAGTAAAAAGATGCAAATAATTTTTAAAAATTAAAAAGAAGCCATCTTTGGTAAAGCTAATGAACTATAATGAGCACTGTATAAATGTATCAGTTAAGAAGGGGAATATTATGATACACAGTTGATCAAACAAGTTTTATTTTTTAAATTCCATGTATTTATTTATTTATTTATTACACTTTATTCACTTTGTATCCCTGCTGAAGCCCCCTCCCTTGTCTCCTCCCAGTCCCACCAAACCTCCCTCTTCTCCCCCTATGCCCTTTCCTTAGTTCCCTGATAGGGGAGGACCTCCTCCCCTTCTATCTGACCCTAGTCTATCAGGTCTTATCAGGGCTGGATGAATAATGTTCCTCTGTGGCCCGGCAAGGCTGCACCCCCCAGGGGGAGGTGATTAAAGAGCCTGCCACTGAATTCATATCAGAGAAAGTCCCTGTTCCCATTCCTAGGGAATCCACTTAGAAACTGAACAGCCTATGCGCTTCGTCTAGGCAGGCAGTCTAGGTCCTCTCCATGCATGATCTTTGGTTAGAGTATCAGTCTCTGCAGGATCCCCTCGGCCCAGGTATTTTGGCTCTGTTGGTCTCCATGTGGGGTTCCTGCCCCATCCAGGTCTTTCTATCTCCCTCTTTTTCCAAAGATTTTTCTGCACTCTGCCCAAAGTTTGACTATGAGGCTCAGTATCTCCTTTGATGCCCTGTTGGGTAGTATTTCAGAGGTCTCCTGTGGAAGGCTCCTGTCCTGTTCCTTCTTCCTACTTCTTATGTCTACCCTGTTTGCCCTTCTGAATGAAGATTAAACATCTTCCCTAGAGTTCTCCTTGTTGTTTAGCTTCTTTAGGAAGTTTTTGTTTTGTTTTTAACCCATCTTTCATATATTATATCCCGAATGCAGTTTTCCCTTCCTCCACTTCTCCTTCTGTCTCCATCCCTCACCCTCAAAATTTCACTCTTCCACCTTCCTTCAAAAAAAAGCAGACCTCCCAGTGATATCAACCAAACATGGCATAACAAATTGCAATAAGACTGGGCAGAAACCCTCACCTCAAGGCTGTACGTGGTACAGTGGGAAGAAAATCATCCCACAAGCAGGGAAAAGGTAAGAGGCACTGTTATGATTTTATGTGTGCACTGAAGCATAGGTAAGTTTCATAAAAACTATTTGGATAAAAAAAAAAGAAATAGATTACTCCCAAGGGTTTCCATTACAGGCATGACACCCTATACCTATCTGACATCTGTCTCTTCACCTTGTGCCTGCACCCATCTTTAAAGTATCAGAGTTATTTCATTAAATCTATCTGGATAAGTCCACCTTAAAGCTTTAATTCATTAACATATGCAAATCATTTCATTCAGCATTTTACATTGTCAAAATATTTTATTAATATTTGGTATAAATCTAATATTCTTGTATGGTCTTATTATCTATGGTTTATATGAGAAAATCAAGATTCAGAGTTGACAACACATGGCTAAGAAACACACACACACAAGCCACAGAGTCTTCTTTTTTGATTGAGTAATTGTTTTGAGATTGAGTTTTTTCACTCATAGAGGCCATGTACAAGAGATAAAATAAGAATAGGCGTTCATATAAGCATAAAGTAGAAAAAGGAAGAGCATGAAAACTGGACATATATGAACATGAATTTGATACCCTAAGCCTCTTCGTATTGTAAAACTGTCTTCAATGTGTAAAATTGTCATAAAATGTTAAAATTGACTTTAAAACACATTAAGAGTTGTGTCTGCATTGTTTTGCTTGGCATTCACAGACTCTTATATGTATCTGGCAATCAGACAAAATGTGGAGGGGATTTCTGTGGGACTGAAATCAGAGGGCCGTCTTCAAATAGCTCTAGTTGAGAACAGAGTACTGTGGTAGAAACTTCTGTTATGACAAACCGAAACTTAAATTAATGTGCCAAGGTTTGATAATAACCTTATTGTTTCTTCAATGTTGTATACTATTAAATTTAAAGTGGTCAAAATTTCCAATTGGCCTTCTCTATATTGACCTCAAAATTTTTATCATTCTTGTTATCCAAATCAAACTGTTATTGGCCACTCAGAGCTTCTTGAGAAGTTATCTGTTCCCCTGTGTACTATCAGCAACATCTGAGCCCACTGATTTAAGAAAATCTAGTGTTCAAACCTCAGTGTATTATACAGCATTCATTTATTATTTTTTTGCTAATATAACAAACTGCCTTAAGAGTAGAAGTATAAAGGAAAAACTCATTCTTATCCAAATTTGAAGTCTGTGCTCTGACATTCACTGTACCAGCCTAAAGCAAGGTGACACCAGAACTAAATTCCTTCTGGAACCCCAGAGCACAGTGGCCTCCTGCCTTCATTTTGCCAGAAGTTCCAGAAAGTTGTGTTCTCTGCTGACTGTTCTTTAACCACCAGGTATTTCTCTTGTTGTTGTTGTTGAGAAAAATCTCACTCTATAACTCATGTCAGTCTGGAACATACTATGTTGCCCAGGCTAACCTTAACTTTATAGTAGTCTTCTTGCCTCAGTCTCCCAGATGTTTCCATTACAGGCGTAACACGCTATACCTAGCTGACATCTTTCTCTTCACCTTGTGACTGCATCCATCTTTAAAGTATCAGAGTTATTTCATTAAATCTATCTAGATAACTCCATCTTAAATCTTTAATTCATTCACATACGCAAACTCCCTTTGCTACTTCTGTCGATAAATATATTGACAACTTTGGGAGCCATGAGTCTTCCTCTATAAATCATAAAAATAAAACAATGAAGAATAGAAATATTTGGAAGTATAACTCCATTTCAGGATCCAGAATAATATTGTATACATGCAAGCAAATGAAATCAAATAATGAAAAGGTAAATTAAAATTTATGTACATTTTGAAAAAATACATTAAATAAAATAAGAAAATGAAACAAAATAAATGTTTAAGATGGGATACAGAGTAATAGATGACATTCTTGCTTAAAGATAACTTTATTAAGCAGTAAAAAATGACTAAATAGTCAAATAAAATGAGCAAACTATTATTTTTTTATAAAAAGGAAATTCAAAGGCTAACAAAAGCCATGAAAATGCATTTACCATTACTATGGAAAAATGAAAGCTGGAACAAACAAATGCCACCATATTCATTAAACTCAAAATGACTTATGGTAACAATAAATTTATAGAACACATGTGACAAGCAATGATCTTAAATATCATAAACTGTATGCTGAATAACTTGGGACATTATAGCAATGAGCCTTAAAAGAATACAATATATTAAAGACTACATGTCTATAATATTTCATACACTAATGAAAATACCATTATTTCTACTAGGATAAATATTAGACAAAACTGGAAAGTAACACATCTCAAGGTTAGCCAAATGTTTGCTATTGTGCATTGTATTGAGCTTTTATACCACAAAAGGATGTATTGCTCTTAAAAATGATTTTGTAGATGCTATTTCTATGAAATTGGAGATTTAACTTTTAGCCTCATACATGCTAGGAATGCATCTACCACTCAGCTATATATTCCCAGCTACTTGTAGTACTTTAGAATATGGATATATGAGTTTTAATAGGTGGTTAAGATTTAAAAGATTCTAAAGATTCATCTTTGGAAACATCATTGGAGAAATACAAGGTATTTCTTGTTTATGAAAATTATACTGTGGAATCAGTGGGAACCCATGGCAAATTCTGATTCGCGACATAGTTTGCTACCAGTAGCATCTGTATATGCTCAACCTAAGTCATAGAGTTCAAAACCGTCCTCAGTGTGCCCAATAACTGTAACTAATCCCGTAGAGATCTGAGAAGTCTCTAAAGCTTAGAAGTCTCTAAAGCTCATGTGTATGGTATGTGCTATGTTTTTCATTGACATCATACACATGTTCTTATTATATAGATGCATACAGCTATGTCTTCATTTTATGTGTCTAAACTAAGAAATGACTTTATATGGCCTTGGGCAATTTTGATCTGCATCACCTACCAGCTAAGAAAGGTCTTTAAAATAACTAAATAATTATGGTATATCAAAATCATAGTATTTTATGATATGTGACAATTCTATAAAAAGCAAATATCAGTATAATTTCTACCAGGTTTTATTGAAAAAGTGGTGAGAATTCATATATATATATATATATATATATATATATATATATATGTGTGTGTGATTGATTCCATGTAGAATAATATGCTGAGCAGACTATATAGATGATCAGATCACCCATAATGAATAAAGTACTTAGTCTTTAAGAGCATTTGTCAAATGTTGATTTAAGCATCAAGGAAAAATACACACATGAGTCTTGTATTGCTTTATATGCAGATTGGGGATTAGATAAAACCTTTGTTTTGTTAGTTTTGCTAGTTTCTAAAATTTATCCAATAGCTAAATATTACAGCTATATTTGGAAAATTAAGGTAATTCCTGTGGGATTCCTAAGAATATTGCTTTATTAGTTCTCGGAGTTTACCCACTGTTTGAAGGAGTCAACTTAGAGCAAAGGTAGGGCCAGTTTTAACTGTTTAGCTCTGGGGTGTTTCAGTGTCTCTGTTGCCCTCTTCCTCTGTAGCTTTAACTGCAGCCTTGTTCCTGTTTCTCAGTCCTGTGAATAGGCTGAACTCAGTCTGTGATCACAGACTGCTCACTTGCTTTTCCTTGGAAAGCCCTTTCTCAGGGTTTTCACAAAGCTGACAACATTGTCATTCAGATGTTAGCTCTCTCCACCTGACAAGAGAACTTTTCTGATTTAGGTACTCCTAGGGTCAACTTCTACCACAGTTATCTGGTTCATTTACTCCAGAGATCCATCATTTCCTGCCATTTTCTTTTTTTTTTTTAATCTTATAGTGTGACTTTATTAAAATTCAAAATATATGAAAATAGATTTCTTGGATATCCTTTTCCACTACTAAGTCCTGTAACATTGCATAGTTAGTGATTTAAAAACAAACAAGAATAGAAGACCCAGAAATAAACCCAAACATTTACAGAAACCTGATTTTTGACAAATATGCCAAAACCATACAATGGAAAAAAGGTACCATCTTCAACAAGTGCTGCTGGCCTATCTGGATGTCTACAGGTAGAAAACTGCAAATAGATCCATACTTATCACCCTGCACAAAACTAAAGTCCAAGTGGATCAAAAACCTCAAAATAAAACCAGACACATTAAATTGGTTAGAAGAAAAAGTAGGGAAGAGCCTTGAACTCATTGGCACAGGAGACAACTTCCTGAACAGAACATCAACAGCACAGGCTCTAAGAGCAATAGTTAGTAAATGGGACCTCATGAAACTGAAAAGCTTCTGTAAAGCAAAGGACACTGTTATCAAAACAAAACAACTGCCTACAGATTGGGAAAGAATCTTCACCAACCCTTTATCTGACAGAGGGCTAATATCCAGTATATATAAAGAACTACAAAACTGAAAAGCAACAAATCAAGTAATCCAATTAAAAAATGCAGAACAGAGCTAAACAGAGAATTCTCAATAGAGGAATATAGAATGATAGAAAAACACTTAAAGAAATGCTCAATGTCATTAGGCATCAGGGAAATGCAACTCAAAACGACCCTGAGATTTCACATTATCCCCATCAGAATGGCCAAGATCAAAAACTCAAGTGACAACACATGCTGGAGAGGATAAAGAGAAAGAGGAACACTCCTCCACTGCTGGTGGGAATTTAAACTTATACAACCACTCTGGAAATCAATCTGGCAGTTTCTCAGACAACTAGGAATAGTGTTTCCTCAAGATCCAGCTATACTTCTCCTAGGCATATATACAAGAGAGGCTCAAGTACACAGAAAAGACATTTGCTCAAACATGTTTGTAGCAGCTTTATTTGTAATAGCCAGAAGCTGGAGACAACCCAGATACCCCTCAAATGAGGAATGGATTCAGAAATTGTGGTACATCTACACAATGAAATATTACTCAGCAATGAAAAAAAAAAGGAAATCATGAAATTTGCAGGTAAATGGTGGGAACTGCTTAAGATCATCATGAGTGAGCTATCCCAGAAGCAGAATGACACACAGGGTACATACTCACTCATATGGACATATAAAATAGGATAAACCCACTAAAATCTGTAAACCTAAAGAAACTAATCAAGAGGGAGGACTCTGGCTAAACTGCTCAGTCATCATCCAGACAGGCAAAGAAGATGGACATCAGATAAGAGGGAACAATTTAGGAACCTGCCACAGCAGGCCTCTGAAAGACTCTGCCCTGCAGAATATCAAAGCAGATGCTGAGACTTATGGCCAGCCTTTGGGCAGCATGCAAAGAATCTTATGAAAGAAGTTGGAAATAGTAAGAACTGAAGAGGACAGAAACTCCACAAGGAGAGCAACAGAACCAAAAAATCTGAGCACAGGCTTCTTCCCTGAGACTGATAATACAACCAAGTACCATGCATGGAGATAAACTAGAACCCCTGCACAGATGTAGCCCATTGCAGTTCAGTGTCCAAGAGGGTTCCATAGTAATGAGAACAGGGACTGTCTCTGACAT
Source organism: Pachyuromys duprasi (assembly GCA_028658305.1). Lineage (NCBI taxonomy): Eukaryota > Metazoa > Chordata > Mammalia > Rodentia > Muridae > Pachyuromys > Pachyuromys duprasi. The sequence continues at coordinate 36,458,199 of CM053743.1, forward strand.
GAACTGATTGGCCTGCTCTTTGATCACCTCCTCCTGATGGGGGAGCAGCATTACCAGTCCACTGAGGAAGACAATACAGCCATTCCTGATGAGACCTAATAGACTCGGATCAGAAGGAAGGAAAAGAAGACCTCCCCTATCAGTGGACTTGGGGAGGGGCATGTGTGGAGAAGGAGGAGGAAGGGAGTGTTTGGTAAGGGAGGGACGAAGGAGGTACAGGATGGATACAAAGTGAATAAAGTGCAATTAATAAAATATAAAAAACAAAATGTTAACATAATAAGCCAATTCCAATCAGTCATAACTACTTATCTATTAATAAATTCTTAAGAAATTCAAACAAACAAGCATTGATCATACCAACCTGGATCCTCCTTCTTGTATATCCTCTCTAGGTGTGTAGATTTCAGCTTGAACTTCCTATCCTATAGGTTTATATAAGTGAGTATATACCATATGTTTCTTTCTGCTTTTGGGATACCTCACTCAGTATGATCGTTTCCAGGTCCCACCATTTGCCTGCGAATTTCATGATTTCCTCCTTTTTAATTGCTGAATAGTATTCCAT
>CM053743.1:36459266-36495445 GCA_028658305.1 Pachyuromys duprasi
AGAAGTAATGATAGATCTGGGGGAGGTTGTTGAGACTTGAGGAGAACAAGAGCTCCACAAAGACCAAACTGAGCAGGGCACAGGGGTCTTGTATGAGACGGTTTCTACAATCAAGGACCATGTGTGGATGTGGCCTGGAACCCCCGCACAGATGAGGCCCATGATAGCTCGGTGTAGGACTGAAGACCCTACTCAGGGAAACAGGGACTGTTTCAGTCATGATCTTGATGGCTGACTCTTTGACCCTCCCCCATACAAGCCAGGGAGTGACAGACTGGCTAGATCCCAGGGGAGGGCATTGCAGCCAGCCCTGAGGAGACAGGATAAGCTGGGGTTGGATGGAAGGGGAGGAGGTCCTCCCCTGTTGGTGGACTTGGAGGGGGCGGGGAGGAGGGAGATGAGGGAGGGAGTGGGAGGGTAGGAGGGAATGAGGGAGGGGGCTAAGCCTGGGATTCTAAGTACCTAACCTGTGATTGAGATAAAAATAAATAAATTAAAAAAAAAAGAAATTCAAACAAAAATGCACCACAATGTGGATGTCACTACTAATTTGGTAAAACGTCCAGTTTACATTATTCATTTGTTAGCACTTCAATTTCATTGTGACACTGAGTAAAATATTTTAATAAACTTTTTAGAAAATGAGATTTATTCTCCAGCTTATTGAATGGAAACACACTACTCTAAAAGAGGACTGAGAATAAGAATTTCTTTAAAAGTTACATGAATACAGCTCAACTAATATTTTACAGCCTTGAGAAGATATTTTGGCAAGAGGCTAAAATGTATGACAGTATACATAAAAACACCATTATCAGACATTGGCAAAATCTCTAATTGGTGAAAAGATAAATGGAAAACATTTACTGCTTTGAACATATAGAAAAATGAAAAAGGTGGAGTCTATGTAAAATAATTACTGTAAGGATAAAATAATTGTTGTAAATTGCATTAGCAATTTAAATTTACTGCATTTATTTAAATATATATATATATAGAGAGAGAGAGAGAGAGACAGAGAGAGAGAGAGAGAGAGAGAGAGAGAGAGAGAATTCTATGCCCCTGTCCTACCTGCTAGTAGAAGAAAGCTTAGAAACTTTTGAAGGTCAAAACCATAATTGACATTTAAAAAAATTAACCCTTGGTTTATTGAGTTTCTGAAATTCCTTTCAAATTAGGATTAAGATAAAGGGCACCACAGAGACCAAGTTTCTTTCAATCTATTCTTCCCATAAGCTATAAAACATGAATATATTCTTTTTTTAACTTTATTAAAAGTTTAAAAACGTTCTGAGTGAGGTATCCCAGAAGGAGAAAGACACACATGGTATATACTCACTTATTTAGACCTATAAGATATGATAAACATACTGAAATCTATACACCTAAAGAAGATAAACAAAAAAGAGGACCCAGGGTAAGATGATCAATCCTCACTTAGAAAGACAACTGGGATGGACATTGGATGTAGGAGAAAGCAAGTAACAGGACAGGAGCCTACCACAGAGGGCCTCTGAAAGACTCTACCTAGCAGTGTATCAAAGCAGATACTAAGACACATAACCAAACCTTTGGCAGAGTGCAGAGAATCATATGAAAGAAAGGGGAGTTAGTAAGACCTGGAGAGAATAGGAGCTCCACAAGGACCAAATATATCTGGACACAGGGGTCTTAAATGAGACTGTTTCTCCAACCAAGGACCATTTATGGATATTACCTAAAACCTCTGCCTGGATGTAGCCCATGGTAACACAGTATCCAAAGATACTCTATTCCTAGTAAGGGGAATAGAGACTATTCCTGAAATGAAATCAATGGCTGGCTCTTCGACCTCCCCACCCTGCAAGGGAGGAGCAGCCCTTCTAGGCCCCAGTGAAGGACTTTGCAGCCAGTCCTTAGGATACCTGAAAAAACAGGGTCAGATGAAATGGTAGGAGGTCCTCCCCTATCAGTGGACTTGGAAAGGGGCAGGGAGGAGATGAGGGAGGGAGAGTGGGACTGGGAGGGAATGAGGCAGGTGGATACAGCTGGGATACAGAGTTAATAAAATGTAACTAATAATACTAATAAATGATAAAAAGAATTTATACAAATAAAAATAAATATGTTTCAAAATTTTTTCTTTATTATAATTCATTACAATTTATTCACTTTGTATCCCAGCTGTAGCCCCCTCCTTCATCACCTCTAGGACCTAAGCTCCATCTTTCATTTCCCATTATGTCCCTCTCCAAATCCACTGATAGGGGAGGTCCTCCTCCCTTACTATCTGACCCTAGCCTGTCAGGTTTCATCAGGACTGCCTGTATCCTGTTTCTCTGTGGCTTAGTTAGGCCACCTTGCAGGGTGGGGGTTGATCAAAGGGCAAGCCACTAAAATCATGTCAGAGACAGTCCTGCTCTATTTATGAGGAAACTCATATGGAGACTAAGCTGCTGTGGATTATATCTGAGCAGTGGTCTAGGTCCTCTCTATGCATGGTTTTTGGTTGACTCATGAGTCTCTGCAGGGCCCCTTGAACCCAGATTTTTTAATTCTGTTGGTCTCCTCATGGAGCTCCTGTCCATTCCAGGTCTCTTTATCTTCCCCTTCTGCCACAAGCTTCCCTGCACTCTGCCCAGAGTTTGGCTGTTGAGTCTCAGTATCTGCTTAGTTGTAGACTTGGAAATATTGTATCTGATGCCCTTCTTTTCTTTTCTTTTTCTTTACTAGAATTTCAGAGGGCTTCATTTACACAAGCATATAAATCCAGCTCAGAAATGGATGTGTAACACTGGGTTGGCAGTATTCGGAAAAATGGAAAAAGAGAAGAACATGTCTCCTCAGTCAAGAGATCTGCCATAGAAGTTTGCCTCCATTATGAAGTCATATTTGCCACTGCTCCTTGTGTTTCAGCTCCTCTATGGTCTCTACTATGTGTTTTACCAATTTGTATATATCATCAACTAAGTTTTAACATCAAACTTTTTGTATGTAAATAGATATTTTATTTTTAAATACCATTTCACTTTTGAAATTAAAATACAGTTACATAATTTTACTACTTCTCTTTCCTCTCTCCAATGTGTCTCTTGCATCCCCAAGGATCTCTAACTAGAGAAAATGATTCTGTAAAAATCTAGTTACAAATACTGACAGGAACACAGAGTGGAGGAGGAGAGACTGCCTGCCGCTATGTTAAAAGCGAGAGAAATTCAAATCTGCCTTCTTCAGGAAGTCTTTACCACAATGTAAACAATGCTGGTCTAGTTTGTGAGAAAAAAAAAAAGTTAAATCATTGTACTCAAAGATGTAATAAAATTTTAGTATTGTGGGTTTAAAGGGATATTAAAATCTTGCCATTTATAAAACAACTGTTTTGGTCTATATTACTCTAGTTTCTTTCCAAAAATCTTATTCATGTCAACATTTGATTGCACTATTTTTATAAATCAAATGATATGGCTTCTCCTCCTATACTGTTAATGTGTCACCTATATCCATCCCAACCAAGCATTTCCTATTCAAATCTTCTTGAGATCAAATACAGAACTGGAGCATATTTATTTATTGCCTGTCTCCACTATAGGCAGATGGAGGTATGGAAGAACATTGCCAAATGTAGTGTCGAATGAAGTTGTGTGCACCATGTCAAGGCGTAGAGTGTGACCTCATTCACTGGTACCACTGAGCAACTGAATGTTGACCCAACAGGGTTAGCTGTAGTCAAAGTGGAGCTTGCCAAGCCTGGCATCTCAGACAGAAAACACAGCTCAGTAATCCTTACCCTACCACAGAATACAAAAAGTAAACTACCATTTCTAGAACATGCACATTTTTGGAAAATTGTTTTCTCATCTTCCTGAATCTTTAAATTAAGTAATTTAAATGTCTACAACTACATATATCCAATAGTACTGCTACTCATTTTTTTTTGTAGTCATAGCTTTTTAAAAATTCCTTTGCTTTTCCACAGATGGATTGAAAGGATTATAGATTTTTTAAAGTACCTATTATTTTTTATCATTTAATTATTATATATTTGTCTAATTAAAAGCATTATCTACTGGCTACTCAAACACAAATTTCTAAAGTGCTGAGTGTTTTAACTATCACATGGTTCTGAAGCCAGCAGCCTTGGCACTTGTTGGCTTTCTGGAGCAGTCAATTCAACAATGATTCAGTAGCAGCTATTTCTTTCGACTATGTGTTCCTTGAACCAGGTTCTTTCTTAGGTCTTTTTGCATGGAATATTCTTTTCCTTCTTTTACACTGAGGTGATAGGTTACCTTGACATTAAGGTGTGTTTCTTGGATGCAGCAAAAAGATGGATCCCATTTTTGCATCCATTCTGTTAGTCTGTCTTCTTATTGAAGAACTGAGAGAATATTGACTTTCATCAATGAGCTGTGTTTGTTGATTTTTGTGGTTTTGTTGTGGTGGTACATTTGTGTGTTTCCCCTCTTTTGATTTGTGAATCTGAGATTATTTGCTTATTTATTGTGTTTTCTTGTGTGTGTTTAACCTCCTTAGATTGAAGATTTCCTTCTTGTGTCATCTGTAGAGCTGGATTTGTTGATAGATATTATTTAAATTTGGCTTTATTATGGAGTGTCTTATTTTTTCCACCTATTGTGATAGAAGACTTTGCTGGGTATAATAATCTAGGCATGCATCTGTGGTCACTAGTTTGTAGAATATCTGTTCAGGCCTTCTCATTTTTAGGGTCTCCATTGAGATATCAGGTATTATTCTAATAGCTATGCCTATTACATATTGTTTTTTCCTTGCAGTCTTTAATATTCTTGCTATGTTCTGTGCATTTAGTGTTTTAATTATTATGTGCTGATGAGACTTTTTTCTTCCAGTCTATTTGGTGTTTTTTATGCTTCCAATACCTTAAAAGTCATCTTCTTCTTTAGGTTATATTTTCTTTTATGATTTTGTAGAAAGTATTTTATGTGCCTCTGACATGGGTTTCTTCTACTTCCTCTATTCCTATTATTTACAGATTTGGTCTTTGCATCATGTCCCAAATTTCCTGGATGTTTTGTTCTGGTACTTTAAAATTTTTTAGCCTTATTTTCTTCTGTCATGTCTTCATTGACTGAGATAATTTTTCTATCTCTTATATCCTGTTGGTGAGGCTTGCTTCTGTGGTTCTTGTTTGAGTTCCTAAAATTTTCATTCCTAGTTTTCATTATTTCCAATTTTTCTTATTAATTCTATTTCTACATTCAGATCATGAATTCTTTTCTTCATTTTCTTCCACTGACTGTGTTTCAACAGATTTTTAAGAGTTTTATTAATTTTATCTTCAAGAACTTCTATTATAGTCATAAATAGTATTTTAAAGTCTGTGTCTTGTGCTTCAGTGATTTTGCAATTCTCGGGACCTATTATTGTAGAGTAACTGGACTCTAGTGGAGACATAGTATTCAGGCTTTGATGATTTTGTTTTTATAGTGTTGTTGAGGTAGCTGATTTTAGAATGATTTTAATTCTAGGTGCTAGAACTTGGTCTTGTTTTGGTTGGGATGGTGTTTTGTTTCTTAGTTTCTGATCCCTTTTCTAGTTTTTAGGAGAATGTAGTAGCTGTGTGTTGCATGGTAGGAAATTCTTCAGGCATCCTCCCAGGTTTGTTGGAAGTTTTGGAAAAGCAAATCTCTATTTCTGGGAGCTGACACTTTGGACAGGACATGGGCTGGAGAGGTATATGAGGGTGACCAGAGAGGAAGTTTCTCCAGGATCAGTTGAGTCCCCTGAGAATTGGGTGAGAGAAGGAGGAAAGGTCACAACAGGTAATCTGCTACAGAGCTGTGGATGAGGCTGTGGAACTGGATTTAGATGTGAGGAGAGGGATATGAAGACCAAAAGCTCACTACTTGTCCTGGTCTACCAGTTTCTCTGACAGGCTTGGCTGGCAGGTTCCCAGGGAGTGTCTGACGAAGTTGGAGGTTGGGATAATGTGATGGCTCCGGGGAAGGAAGGTTGGAGGGGGAAGATCTGTGTGATCCATTGTCAGCTGGAGATGAGAGCATTGAAGGGCAATAGCTGCCATAGGTGGTCTCCTACAGCACTGGGGAGGAGACTGGGGGACTGAATTAAAGGAGAGGTAAAGATTTGCAGGCATCCTACCTGCTTCTCTGGCTGGAGTATCCTGCATGTTCCCATCTCACTCTGGTGTTGGTGACTTGAACGATGTGATGGGTGTGAGAAAGGGAGACTGAAGCAGAAGGTTTGTGTGATATGCTAGGGATGGGGAAATAGAGGGAGAAGAGACTGCAGCAGATGGTCTGCTACAGTGAGACTAAGGGACCAGAACTGGAGGTGAGGAAGAAAGATGTGAAGATCTAGAGTTGGCCTTCTTGCTCTCTTGGCTAGAGTGAAATAATTTTCTTCTTATATTAGCTTAAGAGGATTGTTTGCTGAATCTAATGTGTTCATCTTTCAAGAAAATGCCTGTAGATAGCCTAGCCATTGAATTCCAGTTTAAGAAACTGTGATAAAGTGTTACTTTAGGATTTTACTTAGTAAATACTGGTTTGGGAACTTCAATTCTGAGACAGAAATAGAAATTTAGTAGTATTCACTTATATGATTATTCAGACAATTTAGAACAGGTTCATACTAGTGATTTATTAATGAAATTAAAAAGGTATTCAAAAATCTAAGACCTTACAGATATTCAATATGCTACAGATCTGAGATGACAAAAGCACCAGTGTGAATTACACAGCTGTGTTGTTCTTGGCACAGTCACAGGAAAGGCACTAAGATATGTCAATTTAATTATAATATTGTTGTTAATTACAAATAAGAATAATATTGGAGCATTTTGTGATGTGACTAAGTGACACACGTGTTTTTAACAGCATTGCCCACACAAATTCTTTATGTTTTCTACTGCTGTGCTGTAATAGGAAGACAATGCAATTCTACTCTTGTTTGCCAAAGGCATAGATGGATAGATAGAAACTGCACAAAGGACCCTTCGCTCTACAGACAAGATACAAGACAAGCAGCATTAGTGTAATCAGGAGAGGAGTGCAATAATTGAATGCCCACAGCTGCTCTCTTAGGGTCAAAGTAGCCATCTGCATTTGGAGCAGTTTAAATTACTGCTTCTCATGTTCTGCTTTACTTCTGGGATCTTGAGCTGTCATTATAACACCTTTCACCAGACTGAACTTGAAATTGAAAATAAATCAATCTCAAGGTGATTGAAATTACTACTGCCTGACTTCTCTCATTCTGTCATTCCACAGGAAGCTGGGGTTGGCCGTGGGTAGAAAATTGACTACATTTTTCCCTTTACTGTTTACTATCATATCCCTCAGTGGAAAAACATTCCTTCAATGACCACTAACCAATGAACTATTAGAAATATTTACTTTTGATTCTTATATTTATTGTGTATAAATATACAGTTTACAGTATTTTAATACCTGTTTGAATCCTAGAGTATACACTTCAAAAGTAGAAATGATTATTTACATATTACCTCACATGAAATATTAATAGTATATACTTATATTAATACTATAGGTTTAATATGATTTTATATAAATATTAATAAAGTGGATAATTCTACTTCCATATATGCACTTTTAACTATATTTGCTTAAATTTCTTTTCTTTTTTTTAGTGAAAGTTTATTTGTTGAATTGTGACATGTAGGTTAAAAAGCCTTTAATTTTTATTTCTGTGCACAACAATAAGCAAACTGAAACATTACACCTTTTTATGCAGTTCTGAAGAATATCAACTACACAATGAAAACAGTAAACAAAAACGTTTACTGATCCAGGCTGTAACAATGAGTCCTCCGCAGACCCTCTGCGGAGAGGACTGGCAGAGCAGCTGGGTGCCCAGTGTTGTGTTGAAATACTCTCTTACTCCAGCTGCCAACTTGCCAACAGAATATTCCGTGTTATCAGCCTTTCCCTGTGACTTCACGAAAGTCACATGCTCTGCGAGAATGGTATCTACAGTTTTCTTAGCAGGGAGTTGGAATAACTGCTTCTGCTTGCTCACCAAGTCCCAGTCCTCAACCAGACAGGACTTCAACTCCCGTTCTCACAGTCCCAGTCAGATTTTGGTAGGGATTTCGGCTACTTGGTTGGTACCACTGCCAATTCTGTTTTCTGGAGTATCCTGCGTGTTTTTTGGCACTGCCGCCTTATGCGTGGATTCTGAAGAGGGTTTCTCTACAGGGAATCCATTTTCCATGGAGCAAGGACTTTTCTCCACAGAACACCCATTCTCTACTGCACCATCTACCTCAGCTCTGCAGGTTCTCTGGGAAGAATGCCCCTTCTCTCCGGAATCGCCTTGTTCAAAAGAGCAACCTTTCTGGGCCATGTGTCCTTTCCTCAGCAAAGAGCTCTTTCTCTGCAGGGAAAATTTTCTTAGCAATGTGACCTCTGTCCCCACAGTGAACTTTTCTCTGGAGATCGAAATCCTTTTGCACAGGGACCCTTCTTTGCTCGACGTCTTTTTGTAAGAGGACAACCTCTCTTAGGAGACAGATGCTTCTCTGCAGTGCGGCCTTTTGCCATAGGCCGACCTCTCCCAGTGTATTGGTCCTTCCACCAGATGGTGCCCTCTTGGACAGTTAACTCTCTTGATTGAGCCGCCCTCCTGTGCATAATGGCTTTTTTCCAGAGGCTGACTTCTGCCTGGGCGGCTATCCTTACCCGCAGAGGGTCCTTTTGTGGCAGAGTTAGCTGTTGGAAGGCTTCTGTCTGGGCGACCTCTCCCTGTGTGGCAATCTTTAACTGGAGAGGGTACCCTACCTGCTAAAGGGTCTGCCTCTGCAGATTGGCTTGGAGACCAATCTCTGCTTGTGAGGCAATCTTTCACTCCAGAGGTTACTCTTAGCACAGGTGATGCCCCTTCTGATGAAGGGAATTTTCTTTTCAGGGAGGCTTTTGTTGGGGTTACCTCTCTCTGCAGCATCCTTTCCCTGTAGAGGGCCCTCTGTCTGCACAGCTTCCCCTCTCACTTGAGCTACCCTCCTCTGTAGGGCACCTTTGGTTGGGGCAAGCTGTCACTGCAGGGAGATCTTTACCTGAAGAGGGTCTTCTAACATTGCTGTCCTTCTAGACTGAACAACCCTTCTCCACAGGGTGCTTTCTCTGGGTGTGAGCTCTCACCACAGGGCAAGCTTTTCCTTCAGAAGAGTTTCTCTCTGTACAGCTGCTTGTCTCTGAATGACCCTTTTCTGCCAGATGACTTCTTTTTGGCGGGCCAACCTCTCCCTGAAGGACAACATTCCTCTGCAGAGAATCCTCTCTTTGCAAAACGGCTTCTCTCTGCAGATTTAAGTTTCTTGGTTGAAAGGCCTCTCTCTCTGGGCAGAGAGACCTCTCTCAGGCAAACAATCAGTAGAGGGACCCTCCCTAGTAGAAAGGGAACTCTGCATATTGTCCTCTCTCAGTTGGGCGGCTGCTCTCAGAATCAGGGTTTCTCTCAGCCCAATGCCATTTCTTGGTAAGGCAAGATTTCTTTACAGGGCAACCTTTCTTGATAGGGTGACCTCTATATGAAGGATGATCTTTCTCTGAAGAGTGATGCTTCAAGGCAGATGGGTGCCTCTTAGGTGCAGTGTGACTTTTGTCAGAGATCTGATGACTCTTCTCAGAGAAGTGCTTCCTGGCAGAGGAACTTTTCTCCCTGGAATGACTTTTTTCAGCAGGAGAGGGCTTCTCGGCAGAGGAAACCTTCTCTGAAGTTTACAGCACAGAGATGCTTCCCATAGGACAGAAGCTTCTCGGCAGAGGGGCTTTGAACTATAATACAATGCTTCTCAGCAATGGGATTTTTATCTGCACTACTCCCCATGGACTGAGTTTTCTTTGCAGAGCAGCCCAGAGGTGGTCTTCCTGGAAGAGCTGGCTGAAGACTCCTGGGCTCTACTGGACTTCTGTCGTGAGGAGACATGTTTTATTTTTCTGGCCCGCGTGTCATTTGCCATCAATTTCAGGAAGTCATCTCCTTCAGCAAACTGCTGGCCAAGAACATGAGGAGTTTTCTTTCTGGAACTCATTTAAGCCATCTCCTTGTTTTATCTCCAAAGAACGCACAAATTCCCAGAGTTTTCTGGGGCTATCTGGAAAAATAAACTGGGAGCACAGACCAGAAGTCCGAACTATTTTGACAATCAGGATCAAATTCCAGGATTGTTTACCAGGTCAAGGGCTTTTTAAAGGATGGTGGAGGAGGAGTAGGAAGTACTGCTGCCTCTCCAACTGCTGGTGAAAAGGCAGGTTTCTCTAGCAACTATCCACACACAAACTTTCAGGGAAGTCAAGGCCTGAGGAGGAGGAGGAGAGGAAAGCTGCTGTATGATCTAACATGAAGAATGTTCCACCATACTTAAGAATAATGTCTATTCTGCTGTTCTTAGGGGGATTGTTATATGGCTTTATTTCTAGTACTATTTTTCATCTTGGGGGTGGGCTTCTGCCCCTCAACCAATTGGTAGTCTTATGTGAAGTGCGCTATGTTTCAAAGCCAAACGATTGGACCCCCACTCTGACTTAATAGTGATGGAATGTGGGGAGGGTGGGTCTTCCTTTTCTTTACATTTTTTTTTACCCCTGGTTGTCCTCAAGCTCACAAAGCTTCTCAAGCCTCTGCCTCCCTCTCCAGTGCCAGCATTAAAGTCATAGATGCCCTGCTCATCTATCTTGATTACGGCAATTTCCTTCCGCTGACTCTTTCAACCTGAACCACTTGCTTCCTACCCTTCAATCCTGGGTGCAAGGTTGTAGAGAAGCTCCAGGATGGAGGTTCCTGCAACCCAGGGAGAAAAGAAACGGGGTGTCATCTCCAGCCTCTCATCACTGGGGAAAAATGGGTCTCTTGTAACCCTCCCTTACATTCCTGCCTCCAGACTGGGCTACTTCTGAGTATGGCAATGAATTCATTTCCATTCAACACTGAATATCGAAATAATAAATTAATCTGTTAAACTGTATATCTCACAAAATATACAGAGAGATTGAAAGATTTTTGTTTGTTTGTTTTTGTAATGGGAAAAGCTACAGCATACAAATTTCAACCCTAAGAAAGCTAGAGAGACAATGGCAGTATGAGACAAAATACACATTAAAACAAATACACTGCAGGATAAAAAGACTTTCACGTGATAAAAGGGTTGGACCATCAGGAAGCTATCGCAATCATGAATATGTAATTACCTGAAGATGAAGAACAATATATATTAAGCAAAAAGTCATAAAAACATATAGGAATACAGTACATAGAAATACAATAGATAATTTAAAAACACTTTGTAGAATTCAATAGCCTTTTTCAGTAATATTTACAGCACTAGAGAGAATAAAATGAGATAAAAGACTTGAACAACACTACGCACCAAAATAGAACAGCAGAATAGACATTATTCTTAAGTATGGTGGAACATTCTTCATGTTAGATCATACAGCAGCTTTCCTCTCCTCCTCCTCCTCAGGCCTTGACTTCCCCGAAATCCCATGCACCTGGTGGGAGTGCAGCTTGGTCCATCCATTAATCCATCAGTCACGGCCCCCACTATCACCATCATACTACTGCTGCAGATTCTGTTCCTCTCCCCACTTGGAGCTAAGGACAACATGGGTCAAATGTATTTATTTTCTAAAGCGTCAATATATCTACTCTAAGGACTTTTTTTTTCCTTTTTTATTTGCTCCTGGTAATTTTCTGTTATTTTGTTTTGGAAAACAAAAAGAAAAAAAATTGAGCTTTTACTAACACACAGATGTTTTTGCCTTTCCCTTTTGTTCATTCCTTTATAGATAAGCAACCAGCATTTCTTATCATTTCTCTCATTGTTCCTCTATCAAGCATCTTCCTACCATTTCTTTTGCCCCATGTTCAGTCTCATCCTTGTCATCTCCAGCACCACAATTACATTAGCAGACCACTAATTTCCAAAGACAATTCCTCTTTCTCTTCTTTACATCTGTGTACTTCCAATTTGTTCCAACTTGAAATCATATTTTCTCATAATAGTCCCTTGTTGAAGATGTGCTTATTCTCAGCATTGTTGGAGTTTTACCAAACTAAAAATCATTTATTCTTCGCAATGAGGTTAGGTGGTATAAATGAATACTATAGTTTGATGTAGTTTTGAATATGTCTTCTGAGGGTCCTTGCATGAATTTAATGCTATGGAAAGTATTAGTGGGATAGGAACTAAGTCTGATGTGCAGAGACTTTGGACTTCTGAAAAACGAGTAGAATAAAGTCACTATCATGATTAGATATAGTCATCAGAGTGAAGCTATCATGGATGAATACAAAACATATACATTGGCGATCCAAGATGGTATTGAACAACTCACACAGTATTTGAGGGACACAGGATCTGAAACTCCGAAGTTGATGAGTGGAGGGGCAGCAGAAGCCAGATTATCAACATTGAGGCTTCCTGGGCAACAGAGGAAAACACATGACTGGGACAGTTTGGATCCAGGTCACCCTTGAATGTCTCCAGGGACTGAGAGTGGTGAATATTCAGCCTAGCCGCACTTCCCCTTGCCCCAAGCACTGGTCTCCCTGCTAGGCTGAGGCAGCAGTGGTTGCCCCAAACACAAGCCTCCACGCTCAGTGACTGAAATGGTACTGGCAGGTCTCCCAGGACGGCAGCTGTGGCAGCGTGGCAGATAGTCCGAGCATGAGCCTTTTCACTCAGTGGGTGACTGACATGGCAGAAGCAGCTACCCTAAACAGTGGACATCACTGAGCTGATGGATCTCCTAACTATCATTTGCCCCTACAGGCCCAAATCTGAGAGTAGAGGACAGGAGGAACCCTTGTGATTTCCAATTAGGCCTGCAAGCAATTGAGGGCGCCTTCAAGTGAGTGCTTACAGAGCGCCAGATCCAGGGTCCCTCTATGATAGCAGCCAGGCATCTAATCTCTCACCACCACCCCCACTGTGGACAACACAGGGATCCTTGGGACAGCGTTCTCAACACTGAAACCCCAGGGAGCTCAGGCAAACAATTCGGGAGTTCCAGACACATCTGAGTACCAGGACAGTAGGACAGGCCTGTAAGCTACTGTGGTGTTCAGGGCACCTAAGCATGCTCATTGCACCCACAAACAGTGCCAGTATTGCACCCCTCTTGCACTTAAGCTCGACCCTTCCAGGCATCTACATGCTCTAGCAGCCTCTCCCTAAAGGCACACTTCTAAGTACACAGCAGGGCTTGCACAGATGCGCCTTGACCTTCTTCCCTTAGCTACAGGCGAACATCCAATCTCAAGCCGGTGGAACTCTCTCATCTTCCCGAAGAATACTCCAGACACCAGAGACAGACAGACCCAGTCTGAAGTATAGACTCCAGGAATAAACAGCAAAGGTTACAGATAAACAGATGGCTAGAGATCGGCGTAAGAACACATCCAACTAAAATCAGTATGTCATGGCTTCACCAGAAAAATCCAAAATCAATGGACATTTTAATTAATTAGAAACAAAGGAAAATGGTTTTAAAGCTATGTTTATTCAGTTATTAGAGGCACATAAAGAGGAAATGAACAAAGCTCTCAAAGAAATACAGGCAAATACAGCCAAACAAATAGAGGCACAAATAGGGGCATATAGAGAGGAAATGAACTAAAAGATAGAGGCTATCATAGAAAGACAGGAATCCACATTCGAACAGATGAAGGAAATGGTGCAAGACATAAAAACAAAAATAGACTCAATAAAGAAAACATAAACAGAGAAAAGCCTGGAGCTGAAGAACTTAGAGAAAAGATCAGGAACCACAAAGGTAAGCATCACCAACAGAATACAAGAGGTGGACGATGGAATCTCAGTCCCTGAAGATACAGTTGCAGAAATGGATACATCTCTGAAAGAAAAAGAAAAATCAGAAAAGTTCCAAACACAAAATATCCAAGAAATCAAGGATGCCATGGAAAGACGAAATCTAAGAATAATAGGAATAGATGAAAAAGAAGATTCCAGGCTCCACGGTCCAGAAAATATTTTCAAGAAAATCATAGAAGAAACATTTTTCAACTTAAATAAAGAAAGGTCCATTAAATAACCTGTGATTAATATAAAAATTAAAAATTAAAAAAACAACATACAAGATGCCTACAGAACACCAAATAGACTACACCAGGAAAGAAACTCCTCACATCACATAACAGTAGAAATACTAAATCTACAGAACAATGAAAAACAAGGAAAAAATGGCCAAGTAAGATATAAAGGTAGACCTATCAGAATCACACTGGACTTCTCAACAGAAACTATGAAAGCCAGAAGGGCCTGGGCACATGTGATGCAGACTCTAAGAGAACACAGATGCCAACCCAGACTACTATTCCAGCAAAGCTTTCAGTCAACATAGATGGAAAAAATATTCTGTGACAAATGTAAACTTAAAACAATGTCTACACAGCAACCCAGCTCTATAGAAGATACTAGAAGGAACACTTCAATCCAATGAAAACAACTACACCTAAGAAAACACAGGATATAGATAACTTCACAATAAAGAATAAAAGAAAACAAGCATTGATACACAGTAACAACACGAAATCCACAATAAAAGGAACTAACATTTATTGGTCACTATTATCTATCAACATCAGTGGACTCGACTCTCCAATAAAAAGACAGACTAACAGAATGTTTGCAAAAACAGGATCCAACCTTCTGCTGCATCCAGGAAACACACCTCTGCAACAAAGATAAACACTATCTCAGGGTTAAGGGTTAGAAAAATGTTTTTCAAGCAAATAGACCCAGAAAACAAGCTGGGATAGCTATCTTAATATTTAATAAAATAGACTTTCAACAAAATTAATCAAAAAAGATGAAGAGGGACACTTCATTCTCATCAAAGGAAACATCCACCAGGAGGACATCAAAATCTTGAACATCTATGTCCCAAATACAAGAGAACATGCATTTGTAAATGAAACACTATTTAAGCTTAAATCACACATCAGTCTTAACACCTTAATAGTGAGAGACATCAACACTCCACTCTCACCAAGGGGAGATCATCTAGACAGAAATTAAATAGGGAGATAATGACAGTTATAGGAATCCTAAATCAAATGGACCTAAGAGATGTCTACAGAACTTTTCAGCCAAACTCAAAAGAGCACTTCTTTTCAGCACCTCATGGACCTTATCAAAAATTGACCATATAGTTGGGCACAAAGCAAACTTCAACGTATACAAGAAAATGGAAATAATCCCTTGTATCCCATCAGACCACATGGCCCAAAACTAACCTCAGCAACAACAGAAATAACAAAAAGCTTACAAACACATGGAAACTAAGTAACTCTCTACTCAATGACAGCTTGGTCAGAGAATAAATGAAAAAAGAAATTAGAAAATTCCTAAAATTTAATGAAAATTAAGGCACAGCTTAACCAAACTTATGGGACACATTGAAAGCAGTGCTAAGAGGAATGTTCATAGGACTAAGTGTCTCCAAAAGAAGTTGGAGACATCTCATACAAGCAACTTAATAGCACATCTAAAAGCCCTAGAAAAATAAAAGAAGCAGATACATCCAAGAAGAGTAGATGGTTGGAAATCATCAAACTCAGAGCTGAAGTCAATGAATTAGAAACAAAGAAAAGAATTCAAAGATTCAATGAGACCAAGAACTGGTTCTTTGAGAAAATCAACAAGATAGACAAACCCTTAGCCAAACTAACTAAAAGGCAGAGAGAAACTATCCAAATCAGCAAAGTCAAAAATATAAAGGGGGCATAACAACAGACACTAATGAAATCCAATCATTAGATCTTACTACAAAAGCCTATATGCCACAAAACTTGACAATCTAAATGAAATGGACAATTTTCTTCATAGATTCTATTTACCAAAATTAAATCAAGATCAGGTAAACAGATTGAACAGTCCTATATCCCCTAAGGAAATAGATGAAGTCATCAAAAGTCCCACTTCCAAAAAAAGCCCAGGGCCAAATGGTTTCAGAGCAGAATTCTACTAGACCTTCAGAGTATAGCCACTCTAATTCTCTTCAAACTATTCCACAAAATAAAAACAGAAGAAACATTACAAAACTCATTCTATGAAGCCATAGTCACCTTGGTATCTAAACCTCAGAAAGACCTCAAACAAGGGAACTTCAGACTGTTCTCTCTCATGAACATTGACGCAAAAATACTTAATAAAACGCTAGCAAACTGAATCCAAGAACAGATAAAAGATATTATCTATCATGACCAAATAGGCTTCATCCCAGGCATTCAGGTGTGGTTCAATATACAGAAATCCATCAATGTAACCCACCATGTAAACAAACTGAAGGAGAAAAATCACATGATCATCTCTTTAGCTGCTGAAAAAGCATTTAACAAAATCCAACACCCACTCCTGTTTAAAGTCTTGGAGAGATGAGGGATACAAGGCACATACCTAAACATAGTAAAGACAGTATACAGAAAGCCTATAGCCAACATCAAACTAAATGGAGAGAAACTTGAATCAATCCCATTGAAATCAGGGACAAGGCAAGGATGCCCACTCTCTCCATATCTCTTCAACATAGTACCTGAAGTCTTAGCTAGAGCAATAAGAAAATTAAAAGACATCAAGGGGATACAAAATAGAAAGGAAGATGTCAAATTATCACTATTTGTAGATGATATGATAGTATATATGAGTGACCCAAAAAATTCAACCAGAGAACTCCTTCAGTTGATAAAAAACCTTCAGCAAAGTGGCTGGATACACAATTAACTAAAAAAAAAAATCAGTAGCCTTTTGTATACAGAAGACAAAGGGGCTGAGAAAGAAATTAGGGAAACAACATCCTTCACAACAGCCACTAATAACATAAAGTACCTTGGTATGACACGAACCAAGCAAAGGAAAGATCTGTTTGAAAAAAAAGTCTTCAAGTATATGAAGAAAGGAATTGAAGAAGATATCAGAAAATAGAGAGATCTCCCATGCTGATGAATCAGTAGGATTAACAGTGAAAATGGCCATCCTGCAAAAAAGCAATCTACAGATTCAAGCAGTTCCCATCAAAATACCAATTCAATTCTTTACAGACCTTGAAATAACAATTCTCAATATCATATAGAAAAACAAACGAACCAAAAAACACAGAATAGTTAAAACAATCCTGTACAACAACAGATCATCTACAGGTATTTCCATCCCTGATCTCAAGCTGTACTACAGAGCAATAGTAATGAAAATTGCATGGTACTGGCATAGAAACAGAATGGTGGTTCAACAGAATCAATAAAAGACCCAGAAATAAACCCACACACCTACGGATACTTGATTTTTGACAAAAAAGTCAAAACATACAGTGGAAACAAAAACAAACCAGCATCTTCAACAGAAAGGGTGCTGGTTTAACTGGATGTCTACATGTAGAAAAATGCAAATAGATCCATATTTATCACCCTGCACAAAACTAAAGTCCACGTGGATCAATGATCTCAACATAAAAGCAGGCACGCTAAAACCTCTTAGAAGAAAAAGTGTGGAAGATCCTTGAACTCATTGGCACAAGAAACAATTTCGTGGACAGAATACCAACAGCACAGGCTCTAAGAGCAACAACCAATAAATGGGACCTCATGAAACTGAAAAGCTTCTGTAAAGCAGAGGACACTGTCATCAGAACAAAACAAAACATCAGAACAGCCTACAGATTGGGAAAGGATCTTCACTAAACCTATATCTGATGGAGGCCTAATATTCAGAATACGTAAAGAACTCAAGAAGTTAATCAGAAATAAATCAAGTAATCCAGTTAAAAAAATGGGGTGGAGAAGGGAGAAGGAGAAATATCAAATGGCAGAAAACACTTAAAGAAATGCTCAGCATCCTTAGCTTCCAGGGAAATGCAAATCAAAACGACCCTGAGAATTTACCTTACACCCATCAGAATGGCTAAGATATAAAACAAACAAAACAAACAAACAAACAAACAAACAAACAAAAAACCTCAAGTTGTTACACATGTTGGAGAGGATGCGGAGAAAGGGGAACCCTCCTCCATTGCTGGTGGGAATGTAACCTTGCACAACCACTTTGGAAATCAATCTGGTACTTTCTCAGACAATTAGGAATAGTGCTATCTCAAGATGGAGCTATACCACTCCTAGGCTTATATACAAAATATAATTAAGTATACAACAAGGACATTTGCCCAACTATTTTTGTAGCATCTCCATTTCCTCAACAGAGGAATGGATACAGAAATTGTGGTACCTTTACACAATGGAATACTGCTCAGCAATTAAATACAAGGAAATCATGAAATTTGCAGGCAAATGGTGGGAACTAGAAAAGATCATCCTGAGTGAGGTATCACAGAAACAGAAAGACACACATGGTATATACTCACTTATTAGTGGATATCAGACATATAATATAGGATAATCATACTAAAATCTGTACACTTAAAGAAGCTAAAAAGAAAGGAGGACCCTGTGTAAGATGATCAATCCTCACTCAGAAAGGCAAGTGGAAAAGACAATGGAAGACTGAGAAAACAGTGAACAGGACAGGAGCCTATCACAGCGGGCCACTGAAAGACTCTACCAGCAGGGTATCAAAGTAGGTGCTGAGACTCATAGCCAAACCTTGGGCAGAGTGCAGGGAATCTCATGAAAGAAGCAGGTAATAGAAAGACCTCGAGGGGACAGGAGCTCCACAAGGAGAGCCAAAGAACCAAAATATCTGTGCCCAGGGGTCTATTCTGAGACTGATATTCCAACCAAGGACCATTCATAGAGATAACCTAGAACCCCTTCACAGATGTAGCCCATGGCAATTCAGTCTCCAAGTGTGTTCTCTGGTAATGGGAACAGGGACTGTCTCTGACACGAACTCAGTGTCAGGCTCTCTGATCACCTTCCCCTGGGGCATGCAGCCTTGCTAGTCCACAGAAGAAGACAATGCAGTGAGTCCTGATGAAACCTGATAGACTAAGGTCAGAGGGAAGGGGAGGAGGACCTCCCCTATTAGTGGGCTTGGGGTGGCGCATGGCAGGAGAAGAAGGAGGGAGGGTGGCCTTAGGAGGGGACAAGGGAGGGAGATACAGCTGGGACACAAAGTGAATAAACTGTAATTTATAATTAATTAATTAATTAAAAAAATCACACATATGTGAATTGCCTGTTTCTGCATGTGTGACGTGTTCTTCTCAGGACTCTACAAACATGGATGTCATTATAAGTTGTAAGCCTCTGAATGTCAATGGCTATGAGTGAAATAAGGTTGTATCTTAAAGAAAAATTTCAAGTAAGTGTCCAGTGTTGAGTACTTACTTTCAATAACAATAAAATAGCTTACACAGTGAATAAATATAAAGTTCAGAAACAACCCTGTCTGAGACATGGTCAGTTAGGTTTGAAGATATATAACATGCAAGATTCCCCAGGTACAAAATATTATTTTCATGGGGAAAACGTGGTATTAATATCTGTGAGAAAACTGCCTTTTATAAAAGTGAGTCGAACACTTGTCGCTGTAATTCATTTTGAATTACATTTCTAACCGAAGGAGTGTGTATGACCTTGCAATGCAGTTGTATCCTCTTTAAGGCTTTTTACTTCCTCTACTGTGATCCTGTCCTCTCTTTGCTTTGCTCAAACAAAGCATCTCCTTTCTTCTTCACTGGTATTTATCCAGGCCATTGTCACTCAGGGCAAAATGTTCCTCCCTCCAAAAACATTTCTTATTTTTATTGCATACTATGATGCTTTTATTTTTGATAGTAGATACAATATATTTGTAGTTTCTCACTTAGCAATCATCTTTTCTGAACACTAATCTTGCTAGATTTTTTATTACAATATAAACTTCAAGGCAGATTCTGGCATTTTCGAATTCTTTTGTTTTTTTAGTTGATAATGTTTGATTGCATTTGTCTGATGTTCTTCTTCTGAGATATCAGCCACCCACTATATATGTAGTGTAAGTCCTTGGTTGTTATGTAGAGTTAGCATGCCACTGTTCTTGGAATCATTTAAAATGAGGAGAGACCGCAACTTTGCTTTTCAAAACTGGCAGGGACAGCATGGCTAAAGAAAATGCTTTCTTACATTTAAATATCAATATGACTTCTAACTTCTGCATGACTTAGATAACAACTTACATGTTAATTGGAGAACTTTTTTAAGTATATTAAAGAAGCTATATCAAAACATTATTAACATGAAAAATACATAAATTTTGTACATGTATTCATGAGTGTGTGCACATGCCTGTGTGTGCTTTCTTGTGGATGTTAGGAATTGACATTTGATGCGTACTTCAATCGCTCTTCACTTTAATCTTTGAAACAGGGTCTCTCACTGAATCTGTGAGTCTTTAAACCCCAGTGATCTTCTCGTCTCTCTTTACCTAGCACTGTGACTGCAAGTTCACTCCACAGCACCTGGCTTTTTTAGTGTAGATACTGAGAAAAAAAAAAACCCAGGACCTCACAATTCAAACACAACTGAGCCATCTACCCATTTCTGAAAATTGTATGTTTAAAATATAAAGCTTAATGTTTTTCTTATACATACCCATGGTAAAATGTTTACCACAACCAAGCTTATTAATAATCTGTCATCTCTATACAATTTATGGTTGTGTGTATGAGATTTAGGATCTATCCTCTGAAGCAAATTTCAAATATACTATATTACTAAACATTATCACTAAATTGGTAGTAGTTTGTGAGCAAATAGATAAAACAGGCAGTTTTCTTGTACACAGCATAAATTCTATAACAGCTAAGCATTAATAAAATGGTTAAGGATTAAATATATTAAAAGTCATTATTCAAGATAGAGTGCATGAGGATTGAGTTTCATATACTCAAGAAGAAGACATCTAAGTTTTCATCTTCAACTGACTTTTGATAATTAGTACTTTAATTATTTTTGTAAATTTTTTGCATATGAGCATTTTTTTTCTGGATATGTCTATGTGTGTCACATGCTGGTCCTCTAAAGAGCAGCAAGTACTGTTAATTGATGAACCAACTATGTAGCCCCCTAATTAATAATTTTGTTCTAAGATTTTTGTTCCATATACACTTTGTGCTAAAAAAGTAGCAGGAAAATCTATAATAGAAAGTGTTCTCCAAATGGGATGGACATTGAGTGGAGGAGAAAACAAGCAACAGAACAGGAGCATGCCAAAGAGGACCTCTGGGGGGGGGTCAATGTAGCGATGTATCAGAGCAGATATTAAGACTCGCGATCAAGCCTCTGACAGAGGGCAAGAGTAATGATAGATCTGGGGGAGGTTGTTGAGACTTGGGGAGAACAAGAGCTCCACAAAGACCAAACTGAGCAGGGCACAGGGGTCTTGTAAGAGACGGTTTCTACAATCAAGGACCATGTGTGGATGTGGACTGGAACCCCCGCACGGATGGGGCCCATGATAACTCGATGTAGGGCTGAAGACCCTATTCAGGGAAACAGGGACTGTTTCAGTCATGATCTTGATGGCTGACTCTTTGACCCTCCCCCATACAAGCCCGGGAGTGACAGACTGGCTAGATCCCAGGGGAAGACTTTACAGCCAGCCCTGAGGAGACAGGATAAGCTGGGGTTGGATGGAAGGGGAGGAGGTCCTCCCCTGTTGGTAGACTTGGAGGGGGCGGAGAAGAAGGAGATGAGGGAGGGAGTGGGAGGGTAGGAGGGAATGGGGGAGGGGGCTACACCTGGGATTCAAAGTACCTAACCTGTGATTGAGATAAAAATAAATAAATTAAAAAAAACATTTGCAAAAAAATAGAAAAAAAAAGAGAAAGTGTTCTCAAAGCATATTCTGCTGTTGTGCCGGCATATGTGGTATTTTTGCAGAAAATGGAACTTTAAATTATTTTAATTATAGTAGAATTTTCATGTTTGTTGCAGTTAAAATAATAAATGAGATCATTGTAATCAGTAGAAGAATGTAGATCATGGGAAGCTGATTTTACAAATGTGTTTGTTGAGATATGAAACAGCATATTTGTATTCTACAGGAAATGAATTCTCTTTATTTTAATATAATCTTAACTCAATGTCCACACTCATTTTAATTGCTACATCTTGTTTTTTTCCACTGTAAATAATTTAAAATAAGCAAAACATATGACTCAAGATTTTAAGGGTTTTTTTCTATATTTAGAGGTATGTTATGATTTAATATATGCTTCTTATCTGTAAGTTATTTCTTATTATGGAATATAAATATTTAACTCAAGTTTGAAATCAAAATTAGAAAATAGTTTTGCCCCATTGAATAACATTTTTGCTGTTTGAAGAAGACTGGAGTAGAAGTTGGCAAGTGTGTCTTCAATATATTAAGCTGGATGCCAATAAAATTGAAATGTTTATAAATTAAAATTTATCACAATTTGAATGTTTTCTGTTACATTCTCTCAGTGAAAACATGGATAAATAAATGAAATGACTAGTAAATGAAAAATACACGAATGGAAAATGCATTATAAACAGATAGGTAGGTAGATAGATGACAGATAGATTGATAATAGATAAATAAATAGATGATAGAAAAATAGATAGATGATAGACAACACACACACATACACACACACACACACACACACACACATATATATATATATGAAATGATGGAGATGACAGCATCAGGCTAGATTATCAGAATTAGAATATTGTAAATTCCCTGCAAACATGCATTCATTACTTTTACTCACTTGTAAGTATATGTATTTTCCTTTTGGTTTTATAAACAAGATGAATTTTTGTTTTGTTGTTATTTATTTTCTCTCTGTGCTCTTAACGTCTCAGGAATGAGAGGTTGCTTTAGTCATAATTCCTCTGACAATAGCAGACTCATCAACAGTCAAAGCATGGTTTCTTCATATTATTTCTCCCATCTCTGATCCCCATTCACATTTATACCCCTCCTTCCAAATGAACAATCTACAGTATATTTAGTATGGTTTATTGTATATATAAGGTGACAACTTTTTTATTTGCATTTTAAAAGTTTAATTTTATTTGAAAAATTTTAAAAAGTAGTTAGTTGAGAACTTCATATGTGTACATGTATTCTGATTATATTCATTGGTCAGTCTTCCCCTCCAACAACACATGCTGGAGATGATGTGCAGAAATGGGAACCTATTCCATTGCTGGTAGCAATGTAAACTTTTTCAACCACTTTGGAAATCAATCTGGTGCTTTCTCAGACAATTAAGAATAGCACTTCCTCAAGATCCAGCTCTATCACTCCTAGGCATAAATCCAAAATATGTTCAACTATGCAATAAGGACATTTGCTCATCCATGTTTGTAGCAGCTTTATTTGTAAGAGCCAGAAGCTGGAAACAACCCAGATGTCCCTCAACTGAGGAATGGTTACAGAAATTGTGCTATATTTACACAATGGAATACTACTCGGCAATTAAAAACAAGGAAATCATGAAATTTGCAGGCAAATGGTGGGAACTAGAAAAGACCAACCTGAGTGAGGTACCCCAGAAGCAGAAGACACACAGGATATATGCTTACTCATAAGTGAAAGACATATAATACAGGATAAACCTACTAAAATCTGCACAGCTAAAGAAGCTAATCAAGAAGGACGACTCTGGGTTAGATGCTCTATCCTAATTCAGAAAGGCAAAGAAGATGGACATCAGAAGAGGGGGAAAACAGGGAACAGGACAGGAGCCTATGACAGAGTGCCTTTGAAAGACTCTACATTACAGAGTATCAAAGCAGATGTTGAGACTCATAGCCAAACTTTGGTCAGAGCGCAGGCAATCTTATGAAAGGTGGGGGGCGGGGGGGTAGAAAGACCTGGAGGAGACAAGGAGAGCAACAGAACCAAAAATTATGGACAGATTCTGAGAGTGATCTTCCAACCATGGACCATTCATGGAGATAACATAGAACCCCTGCACAAATGTAACCTATAGCAGCTCAGTGTCTGATTTATGATGGCATGCTGACAGACTTGATCCTCTGCAGATCCTGTGTAGGCCACCACAGAAACTGTGAGCTCATGAGTGCAACAGCCCTGCCAGAGCTAAAAAGGTACAGATTTTGGACATGACTTCTCTTTCTTACAGTCTTTCCGTTCCATTTTCTAAGATTATTTTGACTCGTAAAAGATCTACATGCCACATGTAGGCCTGAGCCTTCCCACAATATCCATTCTCTGCAGTTGGACAAGTTGTGAGTCTCTTTATTAAGCTCTTGACTCTGCAAAAAAGAAGCTGTCCTGGTGAGTGCTGAAATCACTATTTTGTGTCATGTATCAATTTACTCTGAGACACAAAATTTTATAAAGGAGGAAAGATCATCAATACTCTGGTTATTCAAAGGGGTGGTGAAATATGCCATCTTCTTGCAAAGCTCATTAAAGTTCAGGAGGTAATTCACAAACTTCAGGAAGTTCCTGAAAGTAATCAGGTGCACTAGGCCCCGCCCTTTCTAGGGCTATATCAACAGTTTGAGCAGCTAAAAACAATCTTAGGCAAGCTGGGTAGCCCAGAAGAGGCTGGATCAGACAAGAAGCCAAAAAGGGTAGAACAGCCAAGATGCTTATTATAGGTACCTACTATGTTGACTGAAAACCAGAGACCAGCCAAACTTTCTAGAGGAGACCTGACTTGCCTGGTAGCATGGGGTGCTACCAGTGGGTCATGCAGTGAGCTCCAGTGTTGTACCTCACCCAGGTTGGGTTGTGTTTCAGATGATGCAGCTATCTTTGAGTCACTTCTCTTCCTGCAATTAGCCTTTAATCCATACAGCTATAAGCAATCCCAATAAAATCATTGGTTCATAAGGATGGGCTTTGCTTATGTATGTTGTTGGTTTTATGCTTGGGGTAGGTAGATGTTTGTTCATGTCTCCCTAAAATTAGTGTCATATAATAGTAATCAGAAGGCAGTTTGATAGTTTGCCAATTTAGCAATGACAGTAACAAATTCACCCCTAGGGCTTATTTTCCTAATTATTTAAATAGTTTTGTTTAAGAATATTATTTAACAGACTATCTGTTGAAACTAACAAGTCTTTCCTGTCTAGTTGAGTATTTACCAAAGCTGAAAAGTATGATGAAACAGCATGCCCTGGATATTTTCAGGGTCATGTTTTAGGTATCCTTCAGAAATTTCCTCATTCTTTATTCATCACATTATAGCTCACTTTGATTTTAAATGTTTTAGAGAAAAAGAATCTGAAGCTCATGTGAATAAGTAACATTTTGTAATTTTTAAAAACAAAAGGTTTTAGTTGTGTTGCTTAATTTCACAATAATGATCCTTTTGAATGAGTGAAATAATTCCTAGAGGTATGAGAAAACACATAAGTTTTATACATCACTTACACCTAAAAACTCATATTTGCCAACTGGGAGATATTGACTATGTGAAGAAAGAGGAAAAAGGAAACATGAAAACAAAACAAAACCTCGGATAATAAGACAGTGGAAATTATAAACATTATTTAGGTGGAGAGAGATATATGAAATTGGTAGGGTTATCAGAGTGTAACAGTTCTCAAGTCAAAAAATAATAGCATCAATGAATTTGTGTAAGATGCTACAGGGCCTAGGGTGGAAGGTCACAGACAGTATCAGGGGGGAAGGAATGAAAGGCTTGCTCATTTGATTTTGTTCTGTTCAGTGTGAACAAAGGGAATATTTGCTAGTTGAGGCTCCTTGGCCCAAGTCAATGAAAGGCAGCAAGGACTGCCTTCATGGATCACAATGCCAAGTTTACAGTCAGCAGCAGCAGCAAATTGCTGCAGTAGCTGCCTTGAAGACTCACATGTGCAGAAATGAATACGGAAGTTTTATTTGTATTTAGAGGAGCCATCTTTTTCGTCTACTTCGCAGAGTCATCATCTCACGGAGTGGGCTCCTGCAAAATCAGTCTGGCTGGACCTCTTTACCCTTTCAAACCACCTGATTAAAAAAAATAAAAATCCTAAAGTCATGGGCTGTATTATAGCTAAAAATGAGCCCAACTTAAAACTTAAAAAACTTTTCAAATAAGCTTGCTGTGCAGTTTCTACAATCTATATCACGAAGTGGTTGGAAGGCTTTATTAAACGAAATAAAAACCACTGATATTGGTTGCTTTACCTGTAAAGTTTATCCATGTACGTTAGAAGTTATATGCAGTGGGATGTGCAATGCATTAACTTTGTGCACACGAATACATGATCCCCAAACCTTCACATACATGTGAGACTGCCCTTCTGTCATCTCTCCCACTTTTAGTGCTTATTCATTGGCCCACAATCTCAGCTCAGCCCAAACAGTGCTTTCATGAAAAATCTAAGATTGTACCTCATTCCAGCGCAAGGGCAACACATCCAGGAATATTTGGGAAGCACAAATTGGACCTGATGGTTTTCCTTTAAAAGGCACACAAAATTGCCTAAGTAGGGAAAGGTGGTTGGCTCTGGGAAAAGATAAGTGGGTGAGTGTTATCAAAATAGACTGGGCTAAATTCTCAAGGAACTGATATTTACATATTTAAATTTTTATTATTTTTAGTTAAATATTTTTACATTTCCCCTTTTCCCTATCCATACTTCAGTTCGGCCCATATGACTTCCCTTCTACCTTGCCCATGTCTTCCTCTCAAAGTGAAGACCTGTTTTTAATTGTTATTTTTACATATTAGGTATCTAAAAATATGTAAATATATATGTATATATATATATATGCATTGCTACATAAAAACAACTTGCCAAGCCTATTTAGCGTGGCTTTTGTGCATGTGATTTCAGAATTGATGATTCTATATTGGATAACCAATTAGGGAATCATCCCTGGGAGAAGATTACTCTATCTCCCTCAGTAGTCATCAATTACTTGTTCTTTGTCTAGGGGTAAGTGCCTGTGAGATTTCTCCATTCAACTTTAGCATGTCTATTGATATTAATCCCTGTGTAAGTCGTGTTTAGGCAGCCATATTGCTAAATATGGGTGTAGCTTCCATTATTTATAGGAGATACAATTCCACTGCAGCTTTCTTGAACCTCTAACTCAATATTTCCACCCCATCTTCTTTAATGTTTCCTGAATTCTAGGTAATTGAAGTAATAGAAGTTATTTTGTATGTTGATATATCAGTTGGGGTTGGGCCCAACATGATTCACTGAGTTCTGCATTATGATATTGTGTTTTTCTGTAATAGTTTCCATTTGGAATAAAGAGAAACTTCTTTGAGAGAGGGTAGGAACAACATTCATCTGTGAGTATAAGCACAAGTTTTAGAGTGCAATTAGGAATGATGTTAGTCTAGTAAATTGACAGTTGTGGGGTTCTCTTCTAAGGTCTAGATTTCAATAGCCTTGAGTAGTTCACTAGGTTTCTAGAACAAGACATGACTCTTTGTCTATCGTGTGGGTCTCAAGTTTAATTTCTCAGCTTTTGGTTACTGTCAAGACATGAGTGGCATTATTTCATCTTTCCATGTTGACAGTGTTAGGGTTCCTTGGTAGCACAGCTTCATAAAAGAATTTATTGCTTCTCTGCTTTGCAGGTTACATAGTAGTTTTTGATACTATGAAAGCTAGACTGCAGAAGGAGACTTTCAGGTTACATTCAGCTCAGATATTCCAAATTCTATGCTTGAAGTGTGAAGTGTCTTTTACAAGAGGCTTACTTTCTACCTTTGAGAAATAAACAAGGACAACATAAATAGTCCATATTATTTCGAGAGTCACTGGGACTACCCTGACCAAGAATTCAATAAAGGTTTCTCATGCCTGGTACTGGAATCAATTAGAGTCTGTGGTTCTTGTCATTTTCAGCTCTACTGGCACAACTTCACACACAGACACATGGACACACACAGACACCATGCTATAAAGTTTCAGGTAAGTATAATATAATATGATTCTTTAAGGCTTTATCAAGCATCCCTGATACCATTTGTCCTTCCTTCCTTCTTCTCTTCTATATTGACCTCTATAAAGACCCTTTCCTATTTGCCTGTTTCCACCTTTCATATCATCTTAATACTGCATTCCCACTCTAAGCCTCCACTGTTGTCCCTTTTCACTTTTCTGGTGTCTGCAATTCCTTCAGGTTTTATGTTCATATCAGAAGATTTAGAGCTAGGAACTGTAGATGAGAGAAAACATGATTTTTTTTTCTTTCTGTACCTGGTGTATAAAGTGTCTATGTGACTGTTTCGTAGTATGAGAATGTCTTATTGTAGATATGAGAAAGAGAGCAGCCAGAGGCATCTGGAAGAATCCAGAACAAAGAGATAAAATAGACTGAACATGGGCAGCAGAATGGACACGCCAGGGTTACCTGTGAGAGAGAGGAGAATAGCAGGGACTAGAGCTACCCAAAGCATAGTGAGTCTAGTAGAAGCAGGAGACTAGTTGAGACTAGCTGGGTTATGAGAAGGGTAAGTAGCTCAGGTGAGGAAAGAGAACTGGCTTTGAAATGTGTAACAAATGCTTGTGATTAGGGACTGAAGATGTCTGGCGGCTAGCATGGACTTTGATTATGCTGATAGATACCACAAGTTTATGCTAATTTCAGAGCCTTTGCAGGAGATAAGGGAAACTAAACAGGCTTCAAAAGTTGCTGAGGGATTTTGGATCTTATTTAACTTCTAAAAATCCTTCTATTGTCCAAGTTGACCTCATTTCTGGATATTTGACATGTCTAATAAAATTTAGGAACTGGAGTTTACTTTGGACATGACATCTGGGTTACCTCACTCCATATAATATTTTCTAGTTCTACCCAATTGTCTGTAAATTTTAGTTTTCTTTATAGTTGAATAGTATTCCATTATGTGTGTGTGTGTATATATATATGAACCATTAATCTATTATAGGACATGTAGGCTATTTCCATTTTTTTTCCTACTCTGAATTGGATGGCTATGAACAAGTATTTGTGAAATAAGATGTTGAGTTTTTTAGACATATGCCAAGTAGTCCTATAGCTGGGTCATATGCCATATTTATTTTTAGCCATTTCAGGATTTTTCATGCTGATTTCCGAAGTGGCTACCCAAGTTTGAACACCCACTAACAATGAATGAGTCTTCCCCTTTCTCCAAATACACTGTACCATTTGTTGTCAGTTGTTTTCTTTATCTTAATCATTCTGACTGAGACGAGATGAAATTTCAAACTTATTTTAATTTGTATTCTCCTAATTGCTAAAGATGATGAATCCTTTGGGTATTTTAAAGCCATTTTTATTTCTTTTATGGAGGACTCTGATTTCATATTCATAGCTCATTATCAAATTAGCTCTGTTTCTTTCTGGACTCCTTATTTTTTGAGATCTTTGTATATTATGGATATTAATCCTCTGTGAAATGAATACTTGAAAAAAAAATCTCTTCCACTCTGAATTTCTTCTTTACTGAATTGATTGTTTACTTAACTATACAGAAGCTTTTTAGTTTAATGAGTTTCCACTTGCCAATTGTTGGTCTTAACTACAAAATCAATGAAGTCTTACTAAGAAGATTCCCTACCTTAAAGACAGTAAAAGCTAGTACATGTAGCACAGGGTCCAACCTCAGACAATTGCTGAGCTGAGCTTTGAGTTTTGTTATTTGCTAGTTCTATGTAATATGCTATATTATTTGTCTTTTTTCTTACCTACAAAAATATTAATAGTGAAAATTTAGTTTATCATAATAAAAATTGTACCTGGCATTCCAAAACCTATAAAAATTGCTATTACAACTTTATATTTGTAGACTTTTGCTCATTTATAAGTAATACATATGTCATAGTTTATACAGCATGGTTGAAATGGTAAAAACTATTTGGACAATTCAGATAACACAATTTGGATCTGAGATGCAATAAAATATAACATCAACTACCCATTTCAATTCCTGGCTGAGATGTGGCCTAACAATTATAATTTGGTCAGATATATTGACATGTGCACTAAATACAGTAGTTTTCTTACGTGTTATTAATTTCCCTTATTTGTTCCACCATCACTTTGTGTATCTTTAGTGCACATTTTATTAGTTGAAATTTCAATTAATCTGAAGTTTCCCAGGAAGATTGGAAACTGCCAGATTTGTTTTATTTTCTTTTGAGAACTACATTGTGCAGTAATATTCATAGCTACACCCACTCTCTAGCAATTTTGAGTTGTGTAGAATGAGTCATACAGACATATGCATGTGTATTTTTATCTGGCTAGAAAATGTCATGCCCATCTAATTCTCAGCCTTCCAAATACATGCATTTCTGTGCCTTGTTTGTCTCTCTCACATGCATGGAGTGCAGGATAAGCAATATGTGTGGATTTGGTTTTAAATAATCCAAGAGAAGTGATTTAACGCTTTGAAAGGCATTTTAATGAACTTTACCAATGTGTGTGATTTTTAGTAACTAAAATGAAAGAAATTGTGGTTTATTGTTTAAATACAAACAGGGCTTTTTGATGATTAATTGAGACATTTTGGTATTATCATTTGATGTCATAATTTTTATAAATATAAATATGTGTAAAATATATTCATTATATCTTGATTTTTCTAAGAAGGTTAGGTAAAAAACTTTAATAAAATTATCTTTGCATCATGAGAAATAATTTTAGTAAACCCCCCAAATTTCTTAATAAAATAAACATCTTTAATGCCCCATAACATATTGAGTTGACTGTTAACTCTATTTTCCTTTTTTTGTTGTTGTTGTTCTTTTCTTTTTAAGAATTACATCTGCCCATTTGCATGTATGGGTATACAAACATCATGGCACATGTGTGAAAGTCGGAAAACAACTTGCAAAAGTCTATTCTCTGCTTCCACCATGTGTGTGCTGAGACCCGAACTAAAATTATAATGCTTGTCAAATGCCTTTGCACAATGAGCCATCATGAGACTCTTTGGAGGAGAATTCGTTTTTTCCAGAGTTGAGCTCCCTGACTTGTTATCCAATGCCACATATACATGCAGGCAGCACTGAAAAGACTCAGCAGTCTGCAATTATATGTTGATACTTTTATAGGTGTATGTAACAAAAATGACTAAAAACAAGACAGTGAATTTGTCAGGGAGGGGAGGGCTGAACATGAAAGAGGTGGGAAGGAAGAAAGAAATAAAATATTCTTTTGACATTTTTTCTAGGCTTGATATGACTTAAAATCTTGAGAAATCAAATGGTCTGGCTGCAGGCTGTCTCATAAACCCTATTTACCAACTAGATCTTGGAATAAAAAAGCCTCGATTTTACTATAAGTTCAAATTTTGTTGTTGCTGATTTAAAACATTAAAAAACAAAACAAATAAAGCCAAAACAGCTTTTTTTTTAAAAGAGAAAGTCATTAAAACATTGTGAAAATAAGAATCATTCTCCCACGAGCACACTTCTTATCCTCTCCTCCACTTCTAAGATGGAATCAAACACTTGGACTCAGATTCTGGCCTCCTAAGTCTGACCTCCTGCCACACCCCCTTTCCATCCTCATCCCTACAACCCTGCAGATGAATCACACATCTAGCAAAACTTCTCTGCTTCCCAGCTTTTGTTCATACATTAGGCTCTAAGCAAAATGGTTTCATTGGCTAGAGTTGGGTTGCATGGCTGAAAAGGGGGCCAGTTCTACTGCTAAGACAGAGTGAATCCAAACTAAGGGTCTGTATTTTGGTTACAAAATTTAGGTTTTGTCCATTAATAAATCCCTATTTGTGCCATAGAAATATTATCAAGAGAAATATTTGAGAAACTTTGAAGAAGATAAAAAATACTGATCACATACTGAATGAATAGAATACAAAGGAGGTGAGGGGCACATCATAGAAATGTGATCATAAATTCATATGTAGGACCTCAACACTTTAGCCCTGCTGATTTGGTCATATTACTCAGTTTCTCAAAGGATTATTTTCCTCATTTGTAAACAGAATGATTGAGCTATATTTAGGCATGAGAATTTTGTTTTAATAAATACTTACAGGGCTGAGGATACAATTCAGTTAGGAAAATACTTGCTATACCAGTATGACAGTGAGTCTGATCTCTTGAACCCATGTAAGAAGCTATGTGAGGTGGCCTACAAGTGTAATCTCAGTGTGGTGGGAGGTAGAGACAGGAGAATCCCCTGGGCTCTCTGCCAGCTAGACTAGTTTACTAGACAAGTTCTTGCCCAGTGAGAGACCTTGTTTTAAACAAACAAACAAACAAACAAACACACCTAGGTGGACAGCGCCTGAGGAAAGACACTGGAGATTGACTTTTGGTGTCTACGTATATGTACAATACACGCATCTACAACTCTATACATTTGTATCTCCACACACACGGGAACATACAAACACACCCACATTCATAAAAAAATCTACAGGTTATTTTATATAATGCCTAGCTTATAGTAAATGTTCAAGAAGAATTGTTTGGTTTCTGTTTGTTTGTTTGTTTGTTTGTTTGTATGTATGTTTGTTTCTTTTGTTGTGCGGGTGAGAAAGAGAGAGACAGACAGAGAGAGAGAAAGAGATATGAATAAGATTTTTTTGCTTGAATTTCTAGGATAAAACTGATACCAACAAAATTCAAGACTGCTAAAAGCCACAGTACTGAGGGAGGACAGCAGCCTAGTGTTTGCTTTCTTTTCAATGGGGCTGTCCAAGTAGGCCTTACTGCACAGGCGTTCTCACTGTGGGCCTCATGCATAAGAGTGATCCACCAATTTAGCATGATATAAATAGACTATGACAAGATGTGATGAGGGTAGTGTGTTTATTTTGCTTTGCATTTCTCTCTAGTTGATAGTTTCTGTTAAAGTGTTCTTATGGCCATATGGGGATTTAAGTCTGCCTTTAACAAAATCTAGTCAAAGAGGTAAACTCTTTCAAAGCCGAGATTTGTGGTTTAATTGATACAGCTTGTGAATCATTTCCTATAATTGTATAATCATATTGTATATTTATTTGGAAGTGTAATGCAAACATAATTTTGCTCATTTTCATCTACAGAAAATCTTTAATTACCTAGTAACACCAAGGATGACTCAGGGAATCTCCCTGTAATCAACTTGGAATTTTCCTAATGTTGATGACTCTGAGAATTAACTATGATGTCTGGCTTTGGTCGATTCACATTGAAAAAGAACATCCTCTCCATCTTAGCAATGTGCCAGCACATTATCTGGAGCAATTATTCCTAAGTGTCTCAATTTTCTCACTTCTCCTTTTCTATTCTCTTATAGAAAATATTTTTTAAAAGTTTTTTTTTCCTTACAGGTCATCTATCATTGAAGATATATTTTCTAACTCTGAAAGCCCTATGAAATATAGATATAAATTAATGCTGAAATTATTTCACTACAAAATGGAAATAATGACTTTTTATAATGAAGCATACCCTAGTAAAATTCAGTGTACCAGAATATAACATGAACTATAAATCTGAAAATGTATACCTACATAAGTCATTTTAAAATGCATGGAACATTTTTGAACTAGCCAAGATTATAGTGAAGAATGCACTAAGATTATCATCCATTTTTACAGAAAATTTGAGGGAGTTGGAGAGCTCTGTGAAAACGGGATGAAAATAATGGTCCCTCCTTAGTTTAAATTAAAGAAAAAGTCATGGGAAAAATATTTCCATGCAATTTGGAGATGTTTGCTGTTTGCGTTGAGCTTAGTCACATTAAAAATAATGCACAGAATGAAGTTTGGTATTCTGGTTTCTGCCCAATGAGAGTTTATTTGTTTGTTTGTTTATTTTTTCTATTTTAAAAATTTATTTACTTTTATTTTTTACAATTTATTCACTTTGTATCCCAGCTGTAGCCCCCTCACTCACGCCCTCCCAATCTTGCCCTCCCTTTATATTCTCCCATGCCCCTTACCTGTCCATTGATAGGGGAGGTCCTCTGACTCTAGCCTATTAGGTCTCACCAGGAAGATCTGTATTGTCTTCCTCCATGTGGCCTGATAAAGCTGCTACACCCCACCTCTGGAGAAGGTGGTCAAAAAGCCAGCCATTGAGTACATGTCAGAGACAGCCCTGTTCCTCTTACGAGGACACTTACTTAGATACTGAGCTGCCATGGGCTACATATGTGCAGGGGTTCTAGGTTATCTCCATGCATGATCCTTGGCTGGAGTATCAGACTCAGAAAAGATCCCTCAGCACAGATTTTTTGGTTCTGTTGCTCTCCTTGTGGAACTTCTGTCCCCTCCAGGTCTTTCTATCTCCCCCTTCTTTCATTAGATTCCCTGGACTCTGCCCAAATTTTGGCTATGAGTCTCAGCATCTGCTTAAACACGAAAATATTTTTCCCACCAAGGTGGGCATATGATTAAACTTGTATTGACACTGTTTGATTAAACACAGAAGGCACTTCCAAGAGGGAAAAAATGTATTGTATACATGCTACATGAAGTGGAAAATACATAAGAAATGAGAAAGTAGTGGTCCCTTGAAAACTGACAGAAAGTGCTGCTTGGTACTCATTGATTTTGAACTGACATCTTAGAAAACACTTTCTTCTGCATAGGACCTACCTACTTGCTGTTCACCAGTCAGACCTTGTATTTCATCTGCATGGAGTGATTTTCTAATCGTTTGCCTTGTTACTTCAGCAACTTTTACTCCTTTTCAATGTCCCATCATAATTACAATAATGATGAAGTGAAAATAATAACTTGATGATTAATGACATTCATTGTGTGGATAGTTTGTTAGGCAGGAGTTACCAAGCATGTATGTTCACTGTACAAGAGACCCATTGTGGAGGAACTCTTATGCAGAAATGCTACCCATAAAGCTTAATAATCACACAGGAGCTCGTCAATAGAAAAACCATTTTCTTTGCTGAGAGTTACAATGTAGATTATTATACCTTCTTGTCTGCTTCTAACTTACCTTGCATTGCTCTTATTATAAATGGTATCATATAGTGAGATGTGGCTGTTCACTGGGTCCTCTTCTAAGACTGAAAGCCAAAGAAAAACATCCTTCTTTATTAAAGCTTTGGTGTTTCTACGGATGAGTATGTAACAGCTAGCAAATAGGAAGCACTTACTAAATATTATTTTTTTCAATTTCAGCATTCCGTGACTGAGTGAATGCTTAGATAAACAAATGAACTCAATAATTAAAAAGTATAAAAAGTCTCGAATCAATGAAGAAATAACATCTTTCTTTTCCAACTTGGTCAGTGGTATTTTAATTATGTACAGGACAACGAAGCTACATTTAACTTGACTACTTGAGGCAGAATCTATATCCAGGAATTATCAGCAAAAATCACCCAAGACATTTGCCAGACTCAAGCATGAGACATAAAAAGCAAAAATATTTTTTAAAAGACCAAAAAATTATTCCTACCCCAGACTGGTCTGGCCTACATTCAAAGATTAAAAACAAAACAAAACAACAACAAAAAATGAACAAGGACTAAAACAACAACAACAACAACAACAAAACATTATCCAATTGCTCAGAGTACAGAATAATAAATATATGGAGCTGCACTGAACCAATAAGACTTCTGTAAATAAAACAAAATCAACAAAGTGAAAAAGGACTACTTATTGAATGGGGAAAATATTTAAACCAAAATATCAGAAGAACTCACAAAACAGAAGAAAAGTAAACAACTCAAATCAGAAAAAAATACAAGTAGATGACCTGCATAAAAATTTCTTCAAAAAAAAGTAAAAATGGCTAACATATAGGGAAGAGATTCCTCAATAACGCTGATCATTAGGATTATGCAAATTATGAGCATTGGTGTTTTGCCTGCATATATGTCAATGTAACTTGTCAGATCTTGGACTTATGAACAGTTGTGAGCTGCTATGTGGATGCTGGGATTTGAACCCCGGTCCTCTGTAAACATATCAGTGTCCAAACCACTGAACCATCTCTCTAGCCCCTGGATTATGCAAATTAAAACCATAGTGAGATACTGCCTTATGTTCTAGGGTTGACAACTATTGAAGTAAGAAAGAAAGAGCAATGATCACTTGGAGAACTTGGGACTCTTGTGCACCATTGTTGAGAACAATAGTACAACCATTATGCAAATCAATTGCCTGAGAGCTTCTGTTACAGCACAAAAATACCACAATCAAGAATCAAGACAAGATAAACTGGGGTCAGATGGAAGGGGGAGGAGATCCTCCCCTGTAGGTGTACTTGGAGTGGGCAGGGAGGAGATGAGGGAGGGATGGGGAGAGTGGGAGGGAAAGAGGGAG
>CM053743.1:36495945-36514873 GCA_028658305.1 Pachyuromys duprasi
GATTGTGAGCTGCCATATGGGTGGTAGGAAATGAAACCTGGATCCCTGAGCCATCTCTCCCACCCAGAATTTTATTTTGTTTTTCAGCATTTTAGAAATTTGTCTGTAGAAAACAATGTGAGAAGAGAATGTTTGTAAACATTTTGTTTCTACTATGAATTATAGTTGAATAAAGAATGCATCCTAGTATGTCATATTTGATACCTAGTGATACAATGCAGAGTTTTAGAAAAAAAAGAAAAGAAAGAAAGAAAAAAAGAAAAGAAAAAAGAAAAATTAGGCAACATTTTCTATGTTATCTGCTTCTTTTGGAGAAAACAGTACTTTAAGAGAGAGAAGGGCCTTAGTATTAATTTTCAAAAGAGCTTGATGTAAAATGTCCATCTGTAATTAGGTGCAATACATTTCTTCACAAGGCAAGATGTTATAATGATTTGCTTCATTTCTGGTTACTAAAATGTTGTACCATTCTTATTAACTCTTAGCTATGCCTCCCCACCTTCAGTATCAAATAGAATAGAATAGAAGTGAAGAAAATAGAACCTGATGATTCTTTTGTCAGCAGCTTAGACTTGCTAACTGTTCAGCATTTTTTCTTCCTTTTTGGTTTTTCTCCAGTTCAGGGCTATAGAACTGTCTTTGCATTTCCATCTCATTATGGGGGAAAGGGTAACTAAAACCCACTTTGGCTTTAAATTGGATAACCCCACACCAAAAAAAACCCTAAAAACTAAAAACCAAAAAGTTCAACTGTTGCTTTCATGTGACCTACAATTGCTCCAGAAATATGTCTCTGACATGAACTCATGGGCTAGCTCTTTGATCACCTCCATCTGAGGGGGGAGCAGCCTTACCAGGCCACAGAAGAAGACAATGAAGCCAGTCCTGACGAGCCCTGATAGACTAGGGTCAGAGGGAAAGTGAGGAGGATATCCCCTATCATTGGACTGGGGGACAATCATAGGAGAAGAAGAGGGAGGGAGGGAAGGATTGGGAGGGATGGGGGAGAGGACTACAGCTGGGATACAAAGTGAATAATAAATAATAAAAATAAAATTAAACAAAAAGTACTTTTTAAAAAAACACCTTTTCTGTTTCAAGTTCATCTACTTGTAGCATAAGCAGCTCCATCTACATCTCTATTTGGAGAGAGTAGACACTGCTGTGAGGAAGGCCTTTGTTGTTATGTGCTAATGCCAGTCAACATGTACCTCTATAGGCACACTGACACCATGGTAAACATGAAACCCTAGTACATTTTCCAACTTTCTGGTGATGTCTGATACATCCAGAACATCCAAGTGTGCTAAATCCAACTTGATCCTTTCTTAAATTCCAGGTAAGCATCACTAACATTCCCTGGTTAGATATGGTCTCCTTTGTTCTTCATTTCTGTCACAATGAAAGTAGCTGTTGCTCAAAATCAGCACAGCAGGAGAGGGCTAAAAAAGCATCTAACCATGGAATTTTCTAGTAAATATTTATTCTTTTCTCCTATATCCATGGATGGACCATTATTTTTTGGAAGGCTTTTTCCTTAACGGGCTACATGAGGTGTGAATAGTAGGATCTCTTGGCCTTGTCAGTGGGTCTGGTTGAAAGCTGTTTCCAAGTTAAATGCTTCAGAGAAATCTCTTTTCCTCTTATCTGTGAAAAGAATTTGGGTTTTCTTAAACTTCTCTTAACTTTTTACATGTCTCAAGTCAGAATATAATTGCTAAGCTAGCTACTTCTCACAGGTTTTATGTGAAGTAATTAACAGAAAGAGTATGAATCATACTGAAATTTTATTAGGTTAATTAAGATGCCTTAAGTTAAATTTATCTTATCCATGCTTATGTGTTTTACTAATTCTAATATTTTAATGTTAATAACACTTAAAAATATAAAGAGTAAACTATAGTTGAGGGTGTAGGATTTTTTTAGAGAATTCCAAAGTTATGTAGTGATTAAATTAGTGGTATTTTAGCAATGTTCATCTTAACAGTTCACATTATCTTGAGTATACATGAATGGAAGAGCACCTAAGGACTATCTAACCACTTCAGTATATGAGGTCCTAAAGTCAGCATTTTTTTAGACCTCCTATTTGGTCAACCTGTTTGTCAATTTAATGGATTATTCTCTATTATTTCGCCAAAGAAATAAAAACCTCATGAAAATGCAAAAAAATATAAACATTGACATGAGAAGAGAATTGCAGGGATTTAGAATGCAAGATCATGACTTTCAGTTCCAAGAGCATAAATTCAAAGCAATTCTTGAAAAATAAATAAATAAGAGTAAATAATAAGTGGACCACAGTGGGAGTTGGGAAGAATAAACTCTACTCACCAAAACCCAGTATGGTTAGGATTCGTGTTGACCAAAATATTCTGTTTTTATGACTAAAAGGTCAGATCTGAGAGGAATCACAGTAAGGCTGTCTTGAGATTTGGCCATTAAACTGTTTCCAGGGCACACTGCATTATTCCGCTCTAGTTATTTTAAGAGCCCAGGGTAGGATCCATTCTTGGATGCAACTGAATGACCTACAAGGAATAGTTCCTATTGTATGTTTAGTTTCTTGACCTAAGGTCTTAGACTTTCTTGACTAATCTTAAGAAGCCATACCATTACCTATGCTAACATTGTCCTGAACAGTCCCATTCTAGTGTAGATCTTGAGAAGATTCTCATTCTCTGTTCTATGACTCCCTTTCTATGTCTGTCTGTCACTACCTCACAGGCACACTTGTGCTTTCCTCAGACACATATTCCAGCAAACAATAGAAACGTGAAAGGCTGAGAATTCACATTCATCATTAATATTAGGTTTGAAAAACTGAAGTTGGATTATCTAGACAAATGGCTCCTTGATAATTAGTAGGTAAGGATACTTGAAATAATTCAATATCCTCTTGATTAGATTTTGCTTTAACTTATCTGTTTTAATGTATCTTTTTAAAGAATCTACTGATGTAAATCGTTGCTGGTGTTCAGTATTTTTGTGAATTAAATAGTGGAAACATTTTAGAACAGCCAGGTAACAGGAATACACTACTTGGAAAGAAAAGAATGTTCTTCTGCTAACCGTAGGTGATAACAAACAGGGTGCACCCAGATATCTCCATAACACAGCAGTTATCACCTCTGAAGGTCAATTTGCTTCAATATTCTGTGACCAGGGCAGAAATAATCATGTGCACCAGCAGCATTGATTTCACAGAGACAATGATACATAGATCTGTTTTCTAAAATGTTCCTAGTTAAGAATCTGTTTCTGTGGACACAGGAATAAATGAGGAGCAGTACCTGTCTAGGAGTTCATAGCCCATCTAGGGGGCAGATGACAGTCATTTTAATAAGGAGTAAAGGGCAGGCAAAGGATCATGTGACAACACAAAAGAAGAGCATCAGCCCACGGGGATACACACAGAGATTTTACCTTAAGAGTTTTGTTGTTGTTGTTTTGTTTTTTTGGTCTAGATTTTATAATCACTCTCTGAACACTTCCTTGAGGGGTAGAATTCTAGTTGATTTTATTTCCAATCAAAATTAAAGTCTGCCATCTTAATTACTTCATATTTCATAAATCGCACATAGAACATATTCTACATTTGGGACCAAAACAAAAATCATATAAAAGAAAACAAAAATTTTACTACAACTTTTAAGTGAATATATGCCATGTTTGTATTTCTAGGTCTGCGTTACCTCTGGATGATTTTTTTTCCAGTTCCATCAGTTAGTCTGCAAATTTCATGTCATTTTTAATAGCTGAGTCATACTCCACATTTTTAAAATCTATTTTACAATTTTCATTTGTCTGTTTTTCCTAAATTTTAAGCTCTTGCATGTGATGAACTATTTCTTAAGTCCATATGCCTACAAATCTTGGCACATACTCAGAGAAATGTGCTAATATTTCATAGGTGTTTAAGTGAATAGCTGTACCCTGCACACACACACACCATAAAATTGTTATTTCATGGCTACTTGTGTACTATAAAGCCAGAGCTAAGTGATTGTCAATGAACCT
The DNA here is from genome assembly GCA_028658305.1 of Pachyuromys duprasi. Classification (NCBI taxonomy): domain Eukaryota; kingdom Metazoa; phylum Chordata; class Mammalia; order Rodentia; family Muridae; genus Pachyuromys; species Pachyuromys duprasi. The sequence continues at coordinate 36,499,966 of CM053743.1, forward strand.
ACATGACCCAAAGAACCTAGTACATTTCATGATTATCCTCCAAGGGGGGAAAATAACTACCCTCTGGACTAAGTAAGACTTATATATCTAAACACTGAATTATAAGTTTAAAAAGTAGTAACCCAGACCTAGAAATACAAACATGGCATATATTCACTTAAAAGTTGTAGTAAAATTTTTGTTTTCTTTTATATGATTTTTGTTTTGGTCCCAAATGTAGAATGTGGAAATGTTTTTAGTTCATCATCAGTTGAAAACAAAATTTCTTAGAGGGCACATGATCTTGATCAGCTGAAAACAGACATGTGGGAGGGAATGTAATATTTTGCTGGAAGCTGTTTCATTCAAGGGACATGGATTTTTTTCCAGCTGGAAAAATAGTCTTGCAGGGGCTCAGAGAATATAAATAGAAATGTATGGACAGAGACAAAGCTTCCGCATTGCTATGCTGTGCAATGGTTCACATTGCTTCCCTGGTCTTTGTTTTCCTACACTTCACTTCTCAGAGAAAAATGTTCCAGAGAACTCCTGGCACTCTAGCTGAATCTTGGCACTTTCACTGAGTCATGGCAATTCGGGGGAGTCTTGCTGTTTCTGTTGAATCGTGCCTCTGTTGTTTCTTCATGTTGCTGTTTGGTGTTTGTGATTTGAGTGGACTGCTGGTATCTGGACAATGAAGAGGGGAACTCCCCTAAGGAACTATGTCTAAAAAGGTCCAAAACCTCCTTTTCCTAATAACCTTCTTTCTTCCCTACATTTGGCCAGGTGGTTGAAAGGGAATTAAAAGTGTTTAAGAACCCTAAATAAAATACATTTTTGAAAAATCTAAGCCTAAAATAAGTAGGTAATAGCTGTTAAATAAATTATAATCATGCTACAGTCCACAGATCCAAAGAAGCTAAGTAACAAGAAGTGCTTATGGATCTCTCTGGGAAGGGGGAAGAGAATAGATTTGTGGGTGGACTAGGGGTGGATACTGATGGGAACAGAAGGGATCAGATGAGGGGTGGTGGTGGAGGGAGAGAGTACAGGGAGAAGAGACTGGAATTGGGGGTATTTTGGGGAGTAATGTGAAAACCTGATGCAGTGGAAACTCCCTTGAACCCGTGAAGGTAAACCTAGTGAGAACTCCTAGTAATAGGGTATACAGAGCCTGAACCTGCCATCTCCTGTAACCAGGCAAGGCTTCCAGCAGTGGGACCCAGGTACAAAATCATTCACTTACAATTCCTTCTCCTATAAGACGTGCTGCTCTAATGGTGGCACAGAACCTGTGTGAGTGGCCAAGCAGTAGTGGTCTAACTTAAGCCTTACTCCACAGTAGGAAGCCCATTTCTGACACTACCTGGATGGCCAGGCACCAGAGCCTGGATAGCCTACAGACCTAAGATAAAAGCAAACATGATGGACAAAACAAACAAACAAACAAACAAACCCCAATGAAATGATTCCCAATTATATTCTACTATAATCATAGATTTGTGCCTAGCCCAATCATCATCAGAGGAGATTCAGGCAGCAGCCTATGGAAACAGATGCAGAGACTCACAGCCAAATATTAGGCAGATATAGGGGAACTGTGGAAAATGGGGATGGAGATTTGTAGGAGTCCGGGGGTCAAGGGAACCAGAAAAACATAGCCCACAAATCAACTAAGCACAGCTCATAGGGGTTTGAAGACACTGAAGAGACAACCATGGAGCATGCATAGGGCAGCACTAGGTCCTCTGTGTATACACAGTGATCGTTTGGCTTGGGGTATTTCTGTGACTCATAACAGTAGAAGTGGTGATGTCTGTGACTCATTTACCTGCTCTTGAGACTCTTTTCCTCTTGTTGGGTTGTTTCATTCAGCCTTCATATGAGAGTATATGCCTAGTCTTACTGTAACTTGTTATGCCATGTTTGGTAGGTATCCTTAGAAGGCCTATGCTTTTCTGAAGGGAAATGAAGGAGGACTGCATCTGGGGGAGAGGGCAGATGAGGAAAACTGGGAGGAGGAAAGGAAGGAGAAGCGGTTGTTGGGATCTATTGTATGAGAGAATGTATCAATTCAATTTTAAATTCAAGTGCAACCCACCATGAATGTCAGTACCAACATGGTACAGGTTCTTGCAGAGCTGGTAAGATTGATTGTAGAAAAAATGAAGTCTCAGGGCTCTTTTAACTAGCTACAACTTACAGTTAGATTTTTAGAGCTTTTGGTGTTCAATCTTCCTAAGTATTTATTGTTTTCTTCTACTTCTTGTGTATGATATCTTAGCACATTTTATAATATTTTAGTTTCCTAAAAATAAAGACAAACACCTTAAGATAAACAAACAAACAAATACCCTCCCAACCAACCAAGCAAATAAACAAACAAAAAAAGACACATTTGCCATCTTCCAGTTTATTTATTTACTCTTTAATGACACCAATGTATTTAGGAATGCTTTCAAAATTTTATCTGTGTAATTCTTCCTGCTAAATAGCATCACATCATACCATTCAAGGCAGAAATTACAAAGCATATTTCTTGTTTTGTTTTGTTTCTGAGCACTGACAGAGATTTGAAGGGTATTCTACCTTTTAAAGTTAGGACTTTATTCATTTACAGGACCATGAACTCTTTTACACTGGCAGACTAAGTCTTACAGCTTGTGAAAAACTTCATCTTGTTATCTGCCTTCATCGAATTCTTTGTCCCACCTAGCTCTTCACATACAATTGCTAATAGCACAATCTGTCTCTTCTCATTGCACGTAAATACAAAAGCAGTGTCATGGTCTTCATCTCTTTCCTCTACCGGGATTCTTTATCACTGTGGCAACTATCTCAGTTTTGGGCTGAAATTTTAAATTTAGGAATAGGAAAGACTGGCCACACAAGTAACAAATGCAGTACTTTTTATAAATTGTTTTTTTTAACTTTTCTAGCAGTTATTTGTTCAATAGTTACTCTGAATCATTTGATATACACATTTAAGGAGATTTAACATTCTCCAAAAATAAGCACAGAGCCAGAAATTATGCAACTTACAGCATATCTTGTAGGCAGATGTGAATCATATCACAAAACAAATAGAGAAAAAATTATCAGAAAGAAAACACACACATCTCAAAGGAACACAGTAGAGGTTGATCTGGGCTACTAGGGAAGAGCTTTGGAGAAGCGTTTCCTATTCCTTTTCTAATGAAAAAGGAATGAGTAGATAAAACTGAGATGAAGGAGGTATCTAGAGCTTTCCAATATAGGCAAATAGTGATATAACATCCCATGACAGGATGAAAAATAGCAGCCAGGAAGTTGGCACATTCTAAGAACCAAAAATAGGCTGAAGTTGATGGAATGAAGGAAATGGTAGCCTAGGACCAAGCAGTAGATAAATTATATGAGAATTTGGCTATAATAAAGTTTTGGGTCTTCCACAGGGGAAAGGAGCTCCACAAAATGACCAACAGTCTTAACTAACCGAGGCACAGAGGGTCTTGTGGAAACTGAAGCACCAAACAAGGATCAGGCATGGACCTATAGCCTCTATACATATATACCCAATAGGCAGCTTAGCTCCATGTAGATGGAGCCTGTCTCTGACATGGTCTCTGTAGTATGTCTTTTGTTCACTTTACCCTTGTGTAGCTGCCTTGCCAGGATGCTGTGAAAAAGGCAGGACACAGTCCTGATGAGACTGGATGTGCTGGAGTGGGTTTGCAGGGGAGGGGGCCTCCCTGAGGGCATCCCCTTTTCTGAGGAGTAGGGGAGGGGCGATAAGGGGGATGAGGGAGGAAAAGAGGGGAGGGACCCAAAGGAAAGGAGGGAAGGGGTTACAATTGAGATGTAAAGTGAATAACTAACTAACATAAGAAAAGAAAAGAAAAAGAAAGGAAAGAAAAGAAAAGAAAAAACATTTAGGTCTTAACTGATGAGCACTGGGGCTTTAAGGACTGCAAGTGACAGGGCTAGAATTGCAGGAAGGCTAGGCAGATAAGTGGGACACATATAACTGTAAACAACGTTTGGCCAATTTTTAGTGGTTTCGCTGACATTTTGACCTTCGCTTATTAATTTATTTATGTGTTAATTAGTATCTTAAGTATCTTTCTATCAATTAACAGTTATTGAGTATCTTCCACATGAGAAGCAATATGACCCATAGAAAGAGATATAAATCAACTTTAGCTCCCCCAAGAACTTACTAAAGATAAGTACATCTTTTTTCAGGTAATTTGAATGTTAAATTGCTGCAATGTCTTGTACCTGAATGATGCTGATTGACTAGCTAAAAGTGCTTTAAAGGGAGAAAATTTTGCTGCAGTGAATTGTGTGATGACAATAGAATTCATATTGGCATCTGTGACTGGCTTTCTCTGCCTTGTCAGACATCTATGAAAGTTGCTTCAAGTGTTCACGCTGAGTTTTTAGGTTAGAATTGATTTCTTTTGTTTTTATTCATGTAATGAAGATTGGAGATATATTCCTCACTTGACTCCCACTCAGACCCAGCTTGCTTATTTAACATTTAACATTTAGAAGTTCTATCATAGTTCAGCCTCTTTTTTTCCGATCCTTAATTTTGTGGATTTCTCATGTTATTATTTTTCTTCTTTGAAAAAATACTTTTAATGTTTGAAATTATAATATAGGGCCTGCCATATGTTTTCACAATCGGAGCTTCCATTGGAACTCAGCGAATATCATTTACTTGCCCAATCTCTGCCATCGTGGAGAAAGATGAAGAGATGTTTCACATAAAATATTTGTCAGGAACATCTTCTGATTTCTTTCTCTTTTGTGTTTATTTTGAGAAAGTAGTAATATTTGAAAGATAAAAATAAAGTCCAAATATCAACAAAGACCATAGGAGACAATTAGTCCACTCGTATGTAAACAGCTAATTTCAGACTACAATTTCTGACTGTTTAAGAAAGTCTCCTCTGCTTGAAAATATTTGATTTGTGATTCCATTATATAGGCTGTTCAAGTAACCCAACAACTAATCTCATAGTTGTATTCCTTCCCCTCCTCTTTTCTCTTATTTTTAAGTTCATGATAAGTCAAATTATCCTCATAGTTTCATATTACTGCAATATTTGGAAGCATAAACAAGTATTATTTCCTTTTTAATTAACTAACTAAATAAAAAACGACCATTTATTCACTTTGTATCCCAGCTGTAGCCCCTCCCTCATCTCTTTCCAGTCCCACATACCCTCTGTCTACTCTCCATATGCCCCTTCCCATCTACTACTAGGGGATGACCTCCTCCCTTTCTATCTGACCCTAGCCTATCAGGTCTCATCAGGGCTGGCTGCATCATCTTTCTCTGTGGCCTGGCAAAGCTATATCACCCAGGGGAAGATGCTCAAAGAGCTGGGTGCTGAGTTCATGTCAGAGATAACCCCTGATCCTCTTACTATGAGACCTACTTGGAAACTGAGCAGCCTATGGGCTTCCTCTAGGAAAGAAGTCTACATCTTCTCCGTTCATGGTCTTGGTTGGAGTATCAGTCTCTGCTGGCCCAGGTATTTTAGCTCTGTTGCTCTCCTTGTGGAGTTCCTGTCCCTCTAGGTCTTTCTATCTCCCTCTTTTTCCGTAAGATTTCCTGCACTCTGCCCAAAGTTTGGCTACAGGACTAGTATCTTCTTCAATACCCTGCTGGGTAGAGTCTTTCAGAGGCCCCCTACGGAAGGCGCCTGTCCTGTTCCTTGTCTTTTCCTACTTATAATGTCCAACCTGTTCGCCTTTCTGAGTGAGGATTGATCCTCCTTCTTGCTTAACTTCTTTAGGTGTACAGATTTTAGTATGTTTATCCTATATTATACCTCTAATAGCCACTTATAAGTAAGTATATACTGTGTGTGTCTTTCTGCTTCTGGGTTACCTTACTCAAGAAGATCTTTTCTAGTTCCCAACATTTGCCTGCAAATTTAATGATTTCCTTTTTTTTTAATTGCTGAGTACTGTTCCATTGTGTAAATGTACCACAATTTCTGTATTCATTCTTCCTGGGAAATAGTCTTCACTAATCCTACATCTAACAAAGGGCTAATATCCAGAATATATAAAGAACTCAGGAAGTTAAACACCAACAGACCAAGTAATTCAATTTAAAAATGGGGTACAGAGCTATACAGATAATTCTCAATAGAGGAATATCGAATGGCAGAGAAAAACTTAAAGAAATGCTCAAGGTCCTTAATTATTCAAGAAATTCAAATCAGAATGACTCTGACATTCCACCTCACATCCCTCAGAATGTCTAGGACCCAAAACTCAAGTGACAACCCTTGTTGGAGAGGATGTGGAGAAAGGGGAACCCTCCTCCATTGCTGGTGGGAACGTAACCTTTACAGCCACTGTGGATATTAATCTGGTGCTTTCTCAGAAAATTAGGAATAGTGCTACCTCAAGACCCAGGTATACCACTCCTGGGCATATATATCTGAAAGATGCTCAACCATACACAGACATTTGCCCAACTATGTTCATAACAGCTTTATTAGCCAGCATCTGGCAGCAACCTCCATGCCCTTCTTTTTCCACAGAGAGATAACAGGGAAGAAGGCAAGACAGTAAATCTGATCCATCCATAGTAGAAACTACTCTTCTGTTGCTCACAGTTCCTGGTCAGAATCAGTTTTTTTGACCCCTCTAATTTCAAGAGGAACAATCAAACGGAATGTATTTGTACATCTAGGCTGAATTTTCTGAAGGGCATTGACAGTTTTTGTTAGTATCTCAGAAAATTTCTCCCTCCCTAAACATAAAGCTCTTTAAGAATATGTTGGTAAACACCAACACCTAATACAGAGGGCTTTCCTGTTCCTCGTGTAACTTACCATCAGGAAGTACATTGCTGTTCTAGAGGTCACATTAATGTGAGGATTTGACAAGGATAGAACAGATGGATGCCCTATATTGCCAAGTGAGTTTGGCTCTTTATAGATATGGGTCTTATTTACTTTTCAAATCTCAATTTGTGGCAATTTTATTATTTTAGGTAAATTAATGGTCAATTCAAATAAAAATAATCACCTGAGTTGGCAATACAATTAACATAATAGGTCAGTACAATAAATTGAGTGGATTTAATTTAGAGACCTTCATAGAGAAAGGAGAGGAATGCATGTGCCCATGCAACAAACACTCACATTCCTCTTGGCTTAGATATCTTACCTCATTCATGTTAGTATGTCTCCTGCCAAAGGGAAGCACTTGCACAAATGTGGACTTATGCTACATATGAATACTAATGGGGAACAATGAGGAAAAGGGGTAGAGAATGAAAAGAAGATGGCAATGCAGGCTGGCAGAAGGGGGAAGGGCATAGTGTGCTAAATGAGGCCAAAAGCAGAAGCAAAAAAAAAGCAAAGAAAAAAAAAGTGAATGAGAAAAACACTACAGTCTCAAGGAAGAAAAAAAAAACCACATATGGATGTGTGTTGGGCCCTGATCCATTATTCTGTAAAGGTTGAAGCTTGCCTGTGAGCAGGACAGATGGGAACAAACACATGGGGTAAAGAAGAATCAAAAGATTAAATATAGACAAGGTCTGTGAGGGAAACTGAGTCCTGTCTTCTAAATGTAGAGACAAGGGTCTGACAGCCTTCAAATACGTCTGTAGTAACAAGGACGATGCAGTGTTGCCTACCAGCCAGTTGCTTTCTCTGAACTTCTGTCAACCCACAGAGTCCTCATGACAACCAAATGCACTAGGATCTGCCACTACATTTTTTCTTTGTAAATGAAAACCAAGATACTTGAGCTAAAGAATTTATCCCAAGCTGCATTGTTAGTAAAGAGTGTCAACAAGATGTTCACCTAGGTATTAGAAGCTTATGAACTCTTACCACAACTGCTGCATCTCACCGTTGAAGGCTTTCATAGACATGAAATCACCAACGTTCCTGTCCTCTTTCATCAACTCAGTAGGTTGCTCCTCCTTTAATTGACTTATTTCATTTTTTCCCCAAATATTTTCTGGAAGACCATGAATATCTGACTTTATCTGCTCCAAAGAAGAAGAAAGATGGTTGAGAAAAGACTCCTATACTTAAAGAACTCTAATGAAATTATCTATAATAAAACATACAGCTAGAATATTGGAGGTGCCATCTTATGGTCTGGCTCCTGGACTGAATGTAATGGGAAAATGAGAAGACCAGCTGAGAGCCAGCAAGCTTCTTTTATGGTGTGAATGTGTGTGTTGCTCAGATTCATACACTGAATTCCAAGGTATTGGAGGTGGGCTCATTGGGGGGGGGTTAGTCAAGGGAGCTAATCCAGCCCATATAAGTAAAATTAGGTCCATAAAAAAGTGGTGCCAGGGATATACAGTTCATCATGTTTTACCTTGTGAGAACAAGGTGAGAAGAAAGCAGCCCCTCAGTAACTATTGACTACATTGGCCCAAGTATTAGGCTTTTTAGCTTCTAGAACAAAGTAGACATGATTTATGTTGTTTCTAAACTTTCTAGGATATGGTACTTTTTATAACAACAAAAAATGAGATAGATGAGTTAAGTTCAATATTTTATGTCACATGCTAAATGTCTGTGATGAATTGAGTGGTGTTACAAATACAAGTATGACTACTGTTACCTCAAGGGCTAAGGTGTGAAATGTTCACCAGGTAGAGTGTGAAAGAGAGATTCCATTTGGTATAGCAGTGAAAACCAGAGGCATAACACTTTGAAGCAACTGGCATTTGAAAGACGTGGAATGAGCTATGAAGATATAAAGCATGTAGAGAACAGATAGAGGTAGATGGAAGAATAGTGAATTTGTCCATGCATCAATTATATGCAGGCACATCCTTGTGCATGTGTGATATGTGATTGGATTAAGTAAAGTCTAGGGTATTAGTGGGGTATTTATCTGGGTATTTCCATGAGGTCATCGTATTTCTAAGGAGGATTACATGAGGAGAAGATACAGTCTGAATGTTGGAGACACAGACCCAAGGTCTGGGTCCTGGATGAATAAACTGAGAAAACAAGAAGACCAGTTGAGTGCCGGCATGCCCCTTTATCTGCTTCATGATCCATGAAGTGTAAACAAGCTCTCATTACTATAGTTGCAAGCACACTATTGGTTGCTATGTCTTCCTCGCTGCACTGAATATTATCACTTAAAATGCTGCCCAGAAAAATCCATCTGCAACAGGAGACAAACTAGGGGTAGGGCTACTGCTTATTGGTACTGAATTGCTACAAGCCAATAGTGAAATTGTGAAGGTTATGGATCTGGTAATGAAGTTATGTTTCAACTGATAGTAAAAGCCATCAAAAATTTATCACCAACAGTCAATGTGACTATGTAGTAAAAATGAGGTGTTGATGAAGCAAGGGTCTACTTTTCAGGATGTAGATTTGGGAGGCAGAAGTTAGACAGCATAAGTTAGAAGTGGAACATTTTGAAAACAATAATAGATGTCTAAGCAGTGATGGCCAGTGAGCTTTTAGAATGGAATTTTGGGTATCACTGGCATGTATAACAAAGGAGACCACAAGGTCATGTCATGTTTAGTATTGGCATCAAGTCTTCTGGTCTGTATTCTGAAAGACTTAAATCTACAAAGATCAGCAATTATTTAAGAGCATCTATGAGCAAATCACTCTAGCAAATACAATGAACTTCCAAGGATGATGATCTATACTTGAAATCATTTGACATCTATAATTGACATCTATTTTATGTTTCATGTCCCTGATGATGAAATATTCTTAACCTGACTGTGGTGTTTTGTTTGCCTTTTTTTCTCTCTCTCTACTATTTCTATAATATATATATATATATGTATAATATATATACTAGAAAGAATAAATTCTATATATGTATAATATATAGAATTCAAATATGTAGAGAACTCAAACTCAGTGTTCTTATCAGTATAGTGGGACTAACAAGAGATTAACTTTTAATTTAGAAAAATGCATGTGTTAGTATATAAAGTTATTTATAAAATAAACTGTGATACAGATAGAATTCTTGCAAGTTCATTATTTTCATTAGCCTTTACAGGATATTCCCAGGTAAAGGCTATTGGTGGTATAAGAGCATGCCACTGATCAAAATTCATAGTTCAATTTTCTAGGGCTGAATTATCGAGGTTCTATTTGCGATTTAGGAGCAGCTGAATGAACTGAAAAGAAATTTATTGATAATTTCACAAAAAAGGAAGCAATAAATTTCTCACAAACTATTCTCTATGTGTCTAATTACGTGAAGCTTAAAAAATATCAGAAACAACCAGTGTACACCGAATGTGCCACATAGCCAATTTGTAAACTGGAAACGAATTTGTAGAACTACTTTCCAAACACTGACTCCCGTTGAAAGAAGAAATGTCTATTGCTTAATCTCTCTAGTATACCACGATACATTTAGCGCTAATGAAATGTGACCCAGATACATTAGAGTAAGAGAAGGGCTTAGAGTTTATTTCTTTGGAAGACTAGTTACTCCCACTTTACAGCTGTTTTTCTTTTAGAATCTTGGAACCTAACCATCCATCTAAATACAGCTTTCAAGGAAAATAGAGTTTGATCAAGCTACAATTTTGACTTGAGAATTGCCAAAGGGGTGTTTGCCCCAGTTTTCTTTTCCTTTCTCTGTTTTGGTTTTCCTAACTTGGTGAATACGAGAAAACAGACTTACACTCAACGCATATTTGGGAATTATTAAGGCATTCCTGTAAATAAGTACATAATTTTGTAAACAGCTTTGTGTACTCACTAGGAGATTTGTGGGCATCTATCATCTACCTACCTATCTGTCTGTCTATTTTAAAGAAACAATTACTGATTTGGAGGAAGGAGGAGCTGGTTTTTCTTTTTATCATTTGAACCTGGAAAATTAATTTGAAGGCCTCAGTCTTAGCAGCAGGTTGTTGTCATTGTTGGATGAACCATTTCACCAGGCTGTATATCCTCATTGGAATAAAACTTTATTTTACACTAACAAGTTCAACATGTTTACATATGATGAGGTGGTAGTCTTAATAAAGTAATGGAAAACTAAAGTTCGTAGAAATGTTATTAATTTTATCTATTCAGATACTCTGTTGATCACACAATCCGTGTTTTAAAATTCTTATATTTTCTTTTCATAAATTTTGAAAAATTATTTGGGAATTTCATACCTGCTTGTAATATATTTTGTTCAAATCCACTCCCTTTCCCTACCCCTCTGATTCCTCCAAAATCTCTCCCTCTAATTTCCCCTCCCAACTTCATATACTCTTATTTTTTTAACCGACTGGATCCACTTAGTGCTAGTCTGTATGTACTTGCATGTAGGAGCATTTGTTGGATGATTGGTAGCTTCTTTGGTATCCGGTCCCTGAAGACAACTTAATCTCCATCCCAGGCAACTGTCAATTGCCAAGAATGTTTTAGAGAGAGCTTCGTGTCATGAGCCCCTCCCAAACACATGCTAGCATTTTGTCTGTGCAGGTCTTGTGCATGCATGCAATTACAAATATTGTGATTTTATGTGTGCAATGGACTTGTCCTGTACAGAAAAGAACTTTGCTGTAGATTTCCACTACCGCCAGCTCTTACAGTCTTCCCAGTCTCTTTTGTGAAGGTCCCTGAGACTAGAGAAGAGCGTTGTTACACAGCTGGCCAAGCACTCTAGAATCTCTTACACTCTGCAAATGTACCAGTTTCCTCTACACTAGCCTCCCTATCCTATAAAAAGAAGCTCCCTCCATACTTTCTTTATGTCCACTTAGGAATGCACACACTTGTATACAGTTTCCTTTCTTCCAGAAAGCTTCAAGCACTGTGATGCCCTCTAGGCATGCAGAGGGTTTGGAGTAGCAGTGCCCAACCTGGTATGTAAAAACGGAACAACAGTTTTCATCACAAAATTTAAAATTGCACAATACTATGAGATAAAATTTTTTTAAAAAAAATAAGTAACATAAAGGAAAGGTCTCTAAAGCCTTGTGATTTCTTTTATTCTTTGACTTCTCATGGCCTTGGGTGTTGTGACTCTTCCTCTTGCCCCAACCCAATTTGGACGAATAAATCAAATGGGTTCAACTCAGGAGTTTCTGCACTGGCCAAGCATGGATGGGAATGGACTTACTGGCAACCAAATAAGCTATCGTTTTCAGGGTCAGCTTCTTCAGGATATGCTCCAAAGGAAATGGGTAGGAAAATCATAGTCACCAACAGCAAGCCAGACCCTCAGAGCTCAGGCAGTTAACCACACTCTACCGTAGAGAGCAGAGAGGAGACCAGGCTGCAGTCGTATTTCTGAGGATATTGGACAATCCTAGGACTGCAGCAAGATATCTGTCTGACTATAGCTTTGAGGCAGATGACTGTTATCTGCCATCAGTGTTTCTGATTTTCAATTCCTTTAATGTGCTTTGAAGTTTAAATCATAGTTATCCAGCATCAATATAAATCATAAAACCTTTTCTGGGGGAAATACCAAAAATCAGAATTTCATGACTTAAAAAAAATCAAGTTTTACTCTAGGTCCAGTAAATTTGTATCCAAATCTTTGAACTGTTTCAACATATTCCTTCAAAGAAACTAAGTGGTCAAAAAAACATTACTCCAAACAGCCTGCTTGAACTTTATGAAGTTTCTCAAATGCATATTATATGTCATTGAGCTTAATCAGGGTGGTAACAGACAAAGCCAACATTTTCTTTTTTGAACAAATCACTTAATTGATAAACATTTTAAAGCAGAAGTAAGCAATTAGAATCAGAATCTAGTTTTCCATATCGGATTCAAGAGAAAGAAAACTAGTGATAAGCAAACATTAGAATCGTATGTGAACATATTTACACAGATTGAAATGCATAAAAGGTATATTTTGTAGGGGCATGGCAAATATGGCTGCATTGGTCAAAATATAAACAGTTTAGTGGTGATGTAAATGGCATAGTAGGAGAGTTCTTAACAGTAGCAGTCACACAGGGATGGAACAGGAAGGGGCGGTAGGAAGTAGAGTGTTCTCACCAAGTAAAAGACTAGATTCCCCGCTTGCAAGGCTTTAAATGGCATGCCTTTTATCTTTGTGAATTTCAATTAGACTCTGCATTGGGCAAGTCAGGAAAGGAATATTAATGACGGAGGGGGAGAAGGCTGCATGTTGCTCCTTTCTTCATTTGGCCAGTTAAATGAGAACACGGCTATGCGATATTAAACGCTCAATGGCGAAGTGGTGGCTTTTGGGTTAAAATGAACAGCCTGAACTATTTCCATTGTGAAGTTTTTCCTCTCTTCCCATAATATTCAAAGCAAAGCTAAAATTTACTGTAGATTAAAACTGTCTGTTAGGAAGACTGCACCACCTAGCAAAAAAACATCTGAATTTTTTTGGTGTCCAACAACCAAAATTACATATTTGCACACTAACTCTGAGTGTAAAATAACAGAGTCGTGCAAGCATACTGAAGTTCCCCCTTTTCCCTTTATAGTGTCTCACGTTTATAACAACTTCTGGAAAAGAGATAAACACCAGCACTGATTTGCCTGAGTGGAATGTACGCAAGATTCAGTCTCAGATGCAGAGTAAAAAAGAAAAAAAATATCCCCTTTCTTTTTCATGTTTCCCTTTTCTTTTTCTGTTCAAGTTGAACTGTTGGATTTTTATCTCCTCAGATAAAACGCAAAAAAAAAAAAATCAGACAGATCAAACACAGAATTCTTAAAGTGTATGATGGGATTGGAATTACAAGTCTCTTGCAAGAAAAAGCCCTAAAGGGGAAAACCTCAAACTGCTCCATCTCGCCACTGTCTGCAGAAAGCAGTGGAAAGGCCGCAGCGGGTTCCTCTGCTCCGGGCTAATATAAACTTTTTATAGCTCTTAGACTGAATCTTGATCAGCAGGTAAGGAGAATGCCTGGACAAAGAGATTAGGGAAAATCACTGCTAAAAGTAGGCAGGAGGTTTGCTGACCTGTAAGGTCAGCACGGGGCCTTCACTGACCCGCTGTGGGCAACTCTCCAGGCTTCCTAGCTTGAAGGGAAATTGGTCCTGATTGTGAGAGCGCCAAGGAATGAGAGGTACATAGCGAGGGCTAAAAAACAAAACAAAACAAAACAAAAAAACAAAACACAACAATAAGAAGAAAAAAAATCAAAGAAACTTCCTGCTGTGTAATTCCATGTAACATGGGTTTAACTTGGTCCTGCGTGGATGCGCTGATGACTAAGTAAAGGCGTGATTAGCCCCTTCGCCCTCCAGTGGGAGCCATACACCGTTACCTCTTCCAGGCAACCACATCGCTCCACCAGGGATGATGTCAGGGGGCCAGCGGTTGGGAGCAGCCCGCGGGACCTAGGGCCTCACAAACACATACCACTCATGGTTCAGCACCCACACTCACCAGAGCGGCCCCCTAACCCTCACACCGGGAAGCTCACTGCCTCCGGAGAGCAGCTCCGGGCGGGGCGTGGGCTCCACTCCTCCAGTGTGGTGTGGGCGCGGGCAGCGGCGCTCCCAGGCGCACTGGGGTGCCCCGTGCCTCCCTGGCTGTGCTGCTCCAGGTGCCCTGAGGGCGGCGGTCCCTTGGCCAGGATTGAGGTGGGGGGTGGGGGTCCCCTGTGTCCTAGAACCTGGTTAGTCCTCCTGCTCAGGCTGGCTCCTCCTCCAGGCGCGGGGCTCGTGCTCGCTGCTGCCTGCGCGCATCACGCCTCCGAGGAGCCCCCACCCCCGGCTCCTGCCATTGCTACTCCCTCCTCCTCTTCCTCCTCCTCCGCCCATCACCGCCACTACGGACGCCTTCGCCGCCTACTCCTCGCGCGGCCACGGTTCCTCTCTCTCTTGTTCCAGCTTCCACGAGCCCATCTCTTCTCTGCCTGCTCTTTAGGCTGCTGCAGTCTCTCTCTCTCTCTCTCTCTCTCTCTCTCTCTCTCTCTCTCTCTCTCTCTCTCTCTCTCTCTCTCTCTCTCTCT
>CM053743.1:36521496-36540531 GCA_028658305.1 Pachyuromys duprasi
CTCTAAATATTCTGCCTTTTTAGATGCACACTTATTATTTCTGAAATAAGGCTTATATTACAGTTCTTTTGATGAATGTTGAGTACGATGGCTACAATTGCATATAGCAAAATGCTGTGTACATAGACGACTGGAAAATGAAGATAAATGAAGGCTGTGAAAATTTTCTAAATGAACTCTTGAAAATTCAAATTACTGTGATTACTTTCATACCACAACACATGCTTTTTTTTTAATGTGTAGTTATGTTGATCTCCAAATGGGTGCGTGTCCGCATGAATGCAGGTGTCCTTGCAGGTCAGAGATGTCAGGTTATCATGGAGTTGAAATTACAGGAGGTTTTGGGGTACTAGTAAATGAACTCAGATCCTCTTTGGGATTAGTATACACTCTTCACTGCTTAACCAGCTCTCTACCTAAAACTCTTAACTCGAATGTACATATATCACTTGAAATTGAAAGCTCAGATATATTTGTCACATTGCAGAGATTAATAGGAAAATGGTTTCTATTCAATTCAGTAAAAATACACTAAGATGAACATCTTCATTGATGGCTAGTTATATAATTAATTATAAGTGTTACTTTAATCCTTTTATAACTTTAATATATATTTAAATACTTACAAAAGAGAAGTCAGATTTTAACAGTAAGTTAGAAAAGTTATTCACCTGCCCTTGTTATTTTCCTTCAGAAAATGAGAATAGTGATATTTAATTCTGAGAGAAGGATGGTATATTGAGATTAAGACACACAGCACAAGTTATACAATGTATTGCATTAGGCATTTTTAAAGAATTTAATAATTAAGGGTAGACTCTTTTAAAATTTAAGTCAGATAATACCATTCGTCAGCTCAGAGCCCTGCAGTCACACACCCTGCTAATCCTGCATTAGATGTCTGAGCAGTCCTAAATGATGTGCCTTCCATCTTTGACCTCACCTCACACAGCTCTCTGCTTGCAGACACCTCTTCAGTTACACTGGCATCCATCCTGTTCTGTGAACACATCAGGACACTCTGTGGGGATTTTTCTGCTGTTGTTCTCTTTTCATATTGGATATTCATTGATGTCACCGACCTTGACCAAACTAATATAGCCTATAGCCTGACCATCCCATCAATCCTGATCCCTCTTATCTAGTTTCATTTTTCCATAGCCACTTTTCTTTTAATATACAAGCTAATTTATTTATTACTATGAGGTTAACTGCTTATTTTGTCTCTTTTTAAGAAACAGATAGGCTGTGAAGTCTGCAATCTTTGCAGATTTTCTTGCTTGATTTACTGATAGATCTATCGGAATCTTCCAGAACAGTGGCCCATGAATCTCTTTAATGAACTATAATTCTACTAAATACATTTAAGTTTTAGCATGCAGAATGAACAGAATTACCTGTACACTTTACTTTTTCTCTTGAGAGAAATGCAATAATTATGACAAGATTACCATACTGTCCTTTCACTTTGATATTATTATATTTCAAGATGACACTACTTGAATCAGAGTAGTTTTGCTACCAAATTATTCAAAACCTAACTTGTATTAGCTACAATTCTACAACAAGCAAAAGGTAAGGTTTGAAATGATTCTTTTGTCCCATTTCTAGCTTAACTTCCTATTTGTGAAATGGGACACTGTATTAGGTTTACTTGCCTTCTCTCAGAGATCTTGTGTGGTTCAGCTAACTCTAGGTTCTTGAGAAAGCACAATGTGGTCTACTGCTGAAAAGAAAAATAAATAAATAAAACCTCACAACTATTTGTACAAATAGCAGAAGCCATTTATCTCTCAGGAGGTGGTATTCTTGGAAAACACACCAAAGAAATAAGTGTAGGCCTTTCGAATTTGCAGTCTTGCTTCTTTCTGAAAGTAGAAAGCCAATGTAGAAATGTTTCAAAATTTTATCAGTTAAGAACATTTATTAAATTTATCCAGCATACTACAGACGGCCTCTGAAAGACTCTACTGATGGAGGTGTTGAAGCAGAGTCTGAGAGTCATGAGTCATAGCCAAACTTTGGGCAGAGTGCAGGGAAGGGGAAGATATCAAGACCTGGACAGGACAGGAGCTCTAAAAGAAGACCAAGCCAATAAAACAGCCCTGAGTCACTTCTTTTTTTTATCATTTTTTTATTAATCAAAGGTTATTTACTGTGCATCCCAACTGTAGCCCCCTCCCTCATTCCCTCCTAACCCCACCCTTCCTCCCTCATCTCCTTCCTGTCCCTTTCCAAGTCCACTACTAGGGGAGGTCCTCCTCCCCTTCCATCAGACCCCAGCTTATCAGTTTTTTTCAGGATTGGCTGCCATGTCCTCCTCTGTGGCCTAGCAAGGCTGTTCCTCCCTCAGGCGGAGGGGCTGGGCAGGTAAAGGAGCCAGTCATTGAGTTCATGTCAGAAATAGTTCCTGTTACCCTTACTGGGAAACTGAGGTACCATGGGCTACATCCGAGAAGGAGTTCTATGTTTTATCCATACATGGTCCTTGGTTGTAGAAACATTCTCATAGAGGATCCCTGTGTCCTGACATATTTTGTCCTTGTGGACCTCCTGTCCTCTCCCAGTCATATTACTCCCCCTTTAAAAGTATGATTCCCTGAACTCTGCTGAAGGTTTGGATTTGAGTCTCAGCGTCTGCTTTGATACACTGCTAAGTACAGTCTTTCAGAGGCCCTCTGTGGTAGGCTCCTGTCCTCTTACTTGTTTTCTCCTACTTCCCATGTCCATCCCATTTGTCTTTCTAAGTGAGGATTGATCATCTTAGTCCAGGTTCTCTTTCTTGTTTATATTCTTTAGGTGTATAGATTTCAGTATGTTTATCCTATGTTATAGGTCTATATAAGTGAGCATATACCATGTGTGTCTTTCTGCTCCTGGGATACTTCACTCAGGATGATCGTTTCCAGGTCCCACCATTTGCCCCATTTGCCTGCAAATTTCATGATTCCCTTATTTTTAATTGTTGAGTAGTATTCCATTGTATAAAAGTACTATAATTTCTGTATCCATTCCTCGACTGAGAGACATCTGGGTTGTTTCCAGTTTCTTGCTATTACAAATAAAGCTGCTACAAAAGTGACATGAACTCAGTGGCTGGCTCTCTGATCACCTTCCCCTGTGGGGAGCAGCCTTAACAGGCCACAGAGGAAGACATTGCAGCCAGGCCTAATGAGACATGATAGGCTAGGATCAGATGGAAGGGGAGGAGGTCTTACCCTATCAGTGGACTGGGGTAGGGGCAATGGAGTAAAAGAGGGGGGGGGCAGGGTTGGGAGGGGAAGAGGAAGGGAGGCTACAGCTGGGATACAAAGTGAATAAATTGTAATAAATAAATAAAAAATAATAAAAACCCTGAGCCCTGGGGCCCCTGCCGAGACTGCTACCCCAACCAAGGACCATGCATGGAGAGGACCTAAAATAGGGCTCAAATGTACTCCATAGGCTCAGTCTCTAAGTGGGGTCACTAGTTAGGGGAGCAGGGATTTTTCTCTAGCATGAATTCAGTGGCAGGCTCTCTGATCACTGCCCGGAGGGGTAAGGGTACAGCCTTGCCAGGCCACAGAGGAAGACAATGTAACCAGTCCTGATGAGACCAGTGGACAAGGGAAGGGACATAGAGGGAGGAGATTGAGGGAGGGTGGGATTGAGAGGAGATGAGGGAGGGGGCTACAGCCAGGATGCAATTTGAATAAATTGTAATAAATGATAAAAAGAAAAAAAAGAAAAAAATACCCAGCATAAAGAAGTTGCCCTTTTGTCTCCATGTTAACCGTTAGAAGTAGCCACTTAGGGAAACTGATAGTTGTATCTTCCTGAGAAATCTTTCAAATTGTTGACTGACTAAAAAGGCTAACATTTGTTTTCAGACCAATTTTCTGGGGTCATTGGCAGAATGAGTGTGTAGACAGGCCTCATATATTTATGACAGTTAACATTCACAGTGCTCAGCAGTGATAACTATTAGAAATGACAAGCCCTGATTTTTAAATTATGGATGCAGTCTGCGAAATCTAGATTGAGTACCGTGCTTAACTACATTTTAAAAAGTTGTTTTGAAGAGCGAGTCTAGAAAGTATCTTCCAAGTGTTCTCACTTTATCATCTGAAATCATAAGAAGTTTAATGCCTACAGTCAGAAAAGTCATGATGTCAGGTCAGTGATGTGAGGCCTGAAGGTCATTTTCTAAGTTTAGTTTTATCCTTAGACTGCAGAGAGATGCATGATAACATGTTTGCATTACTAGGGAATTTATAAACAATAAAATATGAGCTATTCCCATGTATGTGATGCTTTCCAGCTACTAGAGAAACTGAGGCAGGAAGATCATGAGTTCAAGGTTACTCTGGAGAGCAGAATGAATTCAGGGCTAACATGTTCTAGGAAACAAGACTATACAAAAATATAATGAAGTGCAGGGCTGGAGATGTAACACAGGGATGCACAAGACCCAGAGTCAGGACCTGTATTGTACGAAAAGCAAAAAAGATTGTTGAAGGTTGATATGCTTTCAGAAAGATGTGTGATGTGTATTCAAAGTTTTCAGGTGCAGTGAGAGACTTTAGAAGAGTAGGAGAGTGGTTTGGAAGAGAAAGGTCTATGTCTTGGGAGACAATTAGAAATAAATGAAGGGTTTCTGTTCTATTCTCAATTACATATAAGTATACCTTAGAAGTAAATTATGATGAACTACTACTCAGGTCCCTGGGTTAAAGGTGTGTGTGTGTGTGTGTGTGTGTGTGTGGTGTTTATTTATAAATAAGGATGGAGATAAGGTTTTTCTTTGGGTCTTGAATTCTGTTGCTATAAGATATTAATTGAATAACTTGGTATGATAATCAAACTTTCTTTGGAGATTTTTGTTTTTAAAATGAAGGTAAAATAAATGGCATATTTATCTGTTAAGGGTTTATTCTATTGTGTACATCTGAGTCCTTTGTATAGTGTTAAGTAAACAGATTATGAAGTAAATATTTTTATTTACTGGTTGTATTATACATGCAGTGTATAAAACAATATTCAGCATTACACATGCTTCGTATGACATATGACTTGTAATACTAACTTTTGAGCAGATAAAATGCATTTGTTTGTTTGTTTTAGTTTTGAGAAAGGGTCTTGCTGTTCAACCTTCGCTGGCCTAAATCTTGCTATGTAGGACAATCTGGCCTTGAATTTAGAGAGGTCAAATTGCTTTTGCTTTCTGGGCTTAAAGGGTTGTATCATGTCTAGCTTGAGATATTATGTATGTTAAGGAAAGTAGATAATTGTGGGTTTTTAAAACTCATTTGGTCTTATTTTGTCCACACACTTTTGTATATTTGAAGAATCTCTTGGAACAAAATCAGTACACAAAAGGAAATCACTTTCTGATGTTCTTTGTGATTATTATGAAATGTAGCAATATGGAATAATGAATTAATGAAAATCAATCTTGTTGGTAACACAGGTTGTATTCACTCAAAGCAAACAATAGAATGTCATTGATGCCAAAGCTAACCTAATTAGGTGGCATCAGGACTGTGAATGGAAAACATTGAGCCTTGCCACAGTGGCTAGTGATGGGGATGGTTTGAGAGTTACGCATACAAAATTGAAGAGTTAAGGAGAGGAAAGAGGAAAAAGATAGGCTTCAATTCCTGTGGAAAATATATTGAGCTGTTCTGTTAAAAAGTTGTAATCTCAGACAGAAACAGTGTAAACCATAGTTGTTGGGTGGTGGGTGTCTCTGCTTTTCTTAAAAGCTGTGAGCTGTGAAGTTTGCTTTAGGCTCTCCACCCATGCACTTGAGGTTGTCTGATGCTCCTGCCGAAGACTCATGCAGCTGAGCATCTGGCCTGCTTTCCCTTCTGACTGAGACTCCTGGGGACTCAGAGAGAGACTGCAACAGAACACCTTCAGGATAAGCCTGAGAAAGAAGAGTTTAGAGCCTATTTTGTTCTTAGTACCAGGTCCACTCATTCCAGTTGGCCTAAAGGCCACAGAGAACACTGCCTTTGAGATTTCAAGAGTGACAAATGAAAAGAAACTGGAGGGATTTCACACAGGTATGTAGGTAGGTTTATATAAAAGTTTTAATGCATTTCCTCTCTATTTAAAATATTTTGTAGGGGACTGTAAAGAAAGCCTAAGCCTCTAGCTTTCTGCAGTACAGTACCAGTAGGCAGATGAATACCCTGGACATCATCTCAGTTTTGTCCATCACTCTCCTGGGTCTCTAAGTCTGGTATGGAACCAGTCTACTGAGGGATTCATCCCAGTGTATGCTAGGTTAAACAGAAAATGTGACGATGCCATATAGAGCATTCTACACCATTTTGTGTGTGTGTGTGTGTGATTAGTGGCATATCTAGAGAGCATCTTAGCATTTCTGGATACCTTCCCCTAACACTGTGTGTTGCTGTTGTTTACTCCATGGACAGAAAGTGCCAAGACAGGCTAGTTCAGGAATGGGTGGTGAATGGTTCTGCAGAGTGTTTTCTAAATCTGTTCCTATGTGTAGTTGCACAGCTTATGACTAGTTTCTAGGAAAGCCTTATTAAATGCATGACAGCAGCGGTGTGTGTTAGGCTAGATAGTATTGTGCTTTCAGAGGGTAACATCCTTGAAATGCAAGATCCAAAAACACTACCAGTGCTTTCTTTATCATTATCTTGCCTCTTGGAGGCACAAACACACCTTACTTACTGGATTTACTTGTTTCTAACACTTAGATCCAGTGTAGTAAAAGCTTCGCCCAATCCCTTGTCACTACCCACTGGATTGAGAGAACATAGGCATGACCCATCCATCCATTTGTTTTAGTGGTATTTTTTATTACTCCACCTGAATCATAGTTGTAAAAAATCTGAGTCATCAGTGGATATGGCTAAATAAATAGTTTTAGGAGTTTGTAGTTTATTATTTTCCGATGGAAAGGATCAGAAGAAATTATTTCACTATTTTTTCCTTAATATGTATTCAGGGCATGTGATATGAAAGACACTGCAGGATTCAAAGATGGTTTTGATTTCATAGATATGAAGTTCCTTTGGGTGAGGGGCAGAATATACATGTGTGTTTCCATCCTTAAAATGACTCAGAAAATCATCACATGTTTCTTGGAAAGGACAAGTTACTGAAGTCCAGACAAATCTTTTACTTTTACTTGTAACATATACATGAACAAATATATAGTTATACATGTAGTTTATTCATTCTTATTAATCACTGAGTATTTTCTGATATTAGTTTAAATATTAGAAGTATTGTAATGAGCAGATCTCAGTCTTTGCATAAAATGGCATCATCCTTTTATCAGTTCTAAATGTTGATTTAAAATTTTTATTATAATATTTATTTTTATATTAATCACAGGTTATTTCCTTTGTATCCCAGCTCTAGCCCCTCACCCACTCCCTCCCAATCCTACCCTCCCTCATCTCCTCTCTGCCCCTCTGTAAGTCCTCTGGTAAGGGAGGTCCTCTCCCCTTCCATCTGACCCTAGTTTTATCAGGTCTCATCAGGACTGGCTACAATGCCATCCTCTGTGGCCTTGCAGGGCTGCTCCTCCCTTGGGGGAAGGGGGGAGGTCAAAGAGCCAGCCACTGAGTTCATGTCAGAGACAGTCTCTGTTCCCCTTACTAGGAAAACCCCCTTGGATGCTGAGCTACCAAGGGCTACGTCTGAGCAGGTGTTCTAGGTTATGTCCATGCATGGTCCTTGGTTGGAGAGTCAGTTTCAGAAATGACCCCTGTGCCCAGATATATTTGGTCCTTGGGGCACTCCCATCCTCTCCTGGTCTTACTAACTCCCCCTTCATGCTATATACTCACTTATAAGTGGATACTAGACCTATAAGATAGGATAAACATACTAAGATCTGTACACCTTAAGAAGCTAAACAAGAGGAGGTTCCAGGGTAAGATAATCAATCCTCACTTAGAAAGACAAATGGGATAGACACTGAAAGTAGGAAAAAACAAGAAACAGAACAGGAGCCTACCATAGAGGGCCTCTGAAAGAAAGCAGATGCTGAGACTCATAACCAAACCTAAATGTTGAATTTTAAAAATTGCTCCTTTTTCCTCCTAATTGAGAATATCATAGAATCATATGTTTTCCTTTTGAACTGGAAGCCTTTTCCTCGGGAGGATACAGTGAATTCCTGTGCATTGTCTGTACATCTGAGATCTAAGAAACTGCAGAATATTGTGACAGCCAGAGAGCAGGTCTTGTTCTGTCTGCAGTAGAGTGTACACAGATTCTAAGTCAAGTACAAATCCATTTGAAATTTCTTGATACTCTTCACTTACCTTAAGGAAAACGTATGTCCTCTCTTGTTTTGATTTACAGGTACATGGAAAAGTAGCTAAGCCTGACCTGAGGTGTAAAATGAAAACAAATACATGAGGAACAACATATTAAGCAACATTTTAATTTTTGATACAACAGAGAATCCTGAATATCTGTTTTTACCTCGAAATACTCTCATTACTCCAGGAGAAATCTTTTAATTTACAAATGACTTGTAAGAATGAAATTAATACTTAACACATATTTCATAGAAACCTCATCAAATTTAGGTTGCAAACATACTGTAAAATAACCTCAAAATTCTCATCGGATTTTATGCTGTTATTAACTGCCATTATATGGTAGTATTGATATGCTTTTTATATTTATTATGCCTTTAATAAATTCAAAGCCTATAAAAGAAAAATAGTATTTCATCTACATCTTAATTTGAGTGGCAGGCAAAATTTATTCTTTAAATCTTATTTATAGTTCTCATTGTTTTGATCAATGTTTAAAGTGTTTTAAAAACAACAAAATTCTTCACGTAAAATTTAAAACTAGTTCTGCCTTTAAAGAAACCAACCCCCCTTTTTTTAAGAATAGGAAATAAATCTTTATTAAACTTAGAATGTCAACAGCTTTTTAAGGGAATAAGCACAAAGTGTCTCAGCATTAACCACAGTGACATTGTAGAGAAGCATTGCAGGACTGTTTTGTCTGATTAGAGTACTACTGAATTGACTTGATATGTGGCCCAAGACAATTCTTCATGCTTGTGTGGCTCAGATGAACACTCCTTATCTAAAATCTAATAAAACATTAAAATCTTCCTTTGCTGATATACAGTTTGCATGAATATCCATAAAACAGTAAGGTAACTAAGATAAGGCTGTTTTCAAATGTTTGTGAAGATGACCAAGGAGTTCTAAAAATTTCTGTGAGTGTTTCAAGTATTGGGAATGCTGTACAATGCATTTGATCCTGCCTGTGATTAAAGGAGCCCAGGGTTAGAAAAGATGGAAGAAGTGTCATACTTCTGTATGTCTCAACAAGTCTCCCAATCATTAACGTTTCCTAACAACATTCCCAAATATGTTGCTTAGATTTTGTTTTGTAATGATATCTGAGTAATCTAATATGGATGTGAGTAAGCATTTGGGAACAAAGGGAAGCCAGGCCTGTTACCCAGCTACTAGAGATGCTCAACAAGGAGGATCATGAGTTCAAGTTAATCTGGATAAGAGAATGAATTCAGAGCTAGCCTGTGATATGTAACAAGACTATGTACAGAAATTAAAGATATGAAACAACACAGGGCTAGATCTGTAGCTCAGTGATTCACAATATCCCAAGTATAATCCGTGGTAAGAAAAAGTAAGAAGGATGTAGAAGGTTCGTGTGCTTTCAGAAAGATGCACGATATGCGTTCAGAGTTTTCTGGTACAGAGAAGGACTTCAGACAGAAACTGTAGAAATGGTTAAGACAGGAAAGATATATGTTTTGAGAGACAGTTATAAAGAGATGGAGGGTTTCTGTTCTACTTTCATTCCATGTAAAAGTACTTTAGAAGCAAAATATGATGAGCTACTACTCAAGTCCTTGGGTTAGAGGTATATACTACATTTTTATTTTATGAATTTCTTAGAAGTTGCTACACCAGAATTAAGCAGCCCAGGCATAGAGAATTGTGATGAATGGAGCAAATTCATTTTTGTTACCATAATTACATACAGAAACTCTTCAGATTCTAAAGAAATAAAATAGTGGACTAAAATACCCGACAGGTTTACAAGGAAGATTAAAATTTGCATACCCAGAAAGGAAGTCTTAATTAAAAGAAAATGGAATTTCAAGGTTGGCGTTTCAGCCGAGTAGAAGGGAATATGGGAGTCTAGATTTAATTAGTTATCTAGGGCATGTAAACGTAATCACTGAAGCAAGAAAAAAAAGCGGAAATGGGGATTATACCGAGGAGAATATAAAAAAATGATTACACGAGTAACCAAATATTTGGAGTATTTGAAAACTACATGGTTGGTAAGCTTAGGTGGGGAGGATGAGTGTGAATGGTTTGTGGTCACTGTCAAGGGAATAATAATAAAACAATACTAAGAGAGAATGTCTACTGATGACTGAAAATTAAAAAGAGGAAACTTTCTTTTACTCAGAGCTCTCGACTTAGTACAGTTTACAGAATCAATGGTGACTGTGCATACATATGATCAAAGGAAATGAGTGTACAAGCCATATTATTAGTAATGCTTATATCAAAGTTTGTCATAACTATTAAAAAGTGGACTTAAAGAGATACATCAGTTTGGGCGGTGGTGGTGTACCCCTTTAATCCCTGCACTTGGAAGGCAGAGGCAAGTGGATCTCTGAGTTTGTGGCCAGCCTGCTCTACAGAATGCATTCTAGGACATCCAAGGCTACACAGAGAAGTCCTGTCTTGAAAACAAAACAAAACAAAATAAAAAAAGATACATCAGAATAGATTTTAAGTTTGTGTGTGTGTGTGTGTGTGTTTGCACAGGAACGTGGAGGTCAAAGGATAACTTGAATGTCATTCCTCAGTTGCCTTCCCTGTGTGTGTGTGTGTGTGTGTGTGTGTGTGTTTATGAGAGAGAAAAAAGGACTCCATTATCTTGATGTTCAGCAATTAGGCTATACTGGCTGGCTAGTGATCACTAAG
Source organism: Pachyuromys duprasi (assembly GCA_028658305.1). Classification (NCBI taxonomy): domain Eukaryota; kingdom Metazoa; phylum Chordata; class Mammalia; order Rodentia; family Muridae; genus Pachyuromys; species Pachyuromys duprasi. The sequence continues at coordinate 36,532,467 of CM053743.1, forward strand.
GATCCACTTATCTTCACTCTCTCTTTAGTAGGACTATACCTGTGTAGCATCATGCTTGGCTTTTTGTGTAGGTGTTGAGGGTTGAGCATAGGTCTTTGTACCTTCATGACAAACACTAGTATTGACTGAGCTATCTTCCTACATCCTAGTGCCTGTATCCTTTAAAGTAGAGCATGATCCAGATGGATCAGTGAGCAGAACATTGCTCTAACAGAAGGTTCTTTTTAGCTTTCATTCCTTTCAGCATCCCACATAATCTGTAAGGTTCTTGGAGATATTTTTGGCTGTCACCAAGCTGAGGGGTTGACTCACAGCTTTAACAGAGAGGGTCACTTAGGATTTAACATTACTATGTGTGAAACACATGGGTAATGACGTCTCATGGGATCTTGGTGTTGACTCAGGATGGAGACATTTTCATCTTCAGGTGTGTTAAATTTTAATATCACTGGCATGTCTATTTTTTTAATCTATTACTGCACCCAGTCTTGGATGTTGTCGTTTCTGGTAACAGCTTCTAATAGAAGCCTCTCTTTCCCAGAGTGCCACCAGTTGCAGGAGGCAGCTGCAATTTCAGCTTTTGTTGCCATTGTCTTGAAACAGCTGGGATGTTAAACAAAATCCATCAGCAGATGAGGAAGTGGGCAGGTGTATGTTTAAGTGAGTAGATCTAAAAGTTAGTGGGGCAGAAAACAGATGGCTCTTCATCAAACTTTTCTCCTCCAGGGAACTGTGTTGTGGCCTGTCATCTCTGTAATTGCTCACTCACTTAGATAGGATGTTGTGACATTCAGATGTGTCTGTCTTGAGACATTAGAAGATATGATATTCCCGAGTAGCTTTTTGTATTGTAGGTTTAATCTCAATTGCAAAGAAGGAAAAGATCTTACCAGCATTGGAAACTGATAATCCAGTATAAACAAAAGAAGAAAGTGGCCTTTACCGACTAGTCTGATATTTAAAAATTTAATATATACTAGCTTCATCGTGTGTGTGTGGGGGGGTTAGTTTCATACAAACAAGAAGCTTAGTAGTAGGTGGCTCCTGGCACTGACCTATTCTTAAAACCTGACATAAAGAGCTCAGACTCATCTAAGAATGCTTGAGCATTCCTATAATCCTAGCACTTAGAAGCTTCAGGAAGGATGGCCAGGGCAACACACCAAGTACCAGGCCAGCTAGGACTAGGAGAACATAACATGATCCTATTTCTACGAAAGAAAATCATCTTTAATTTTATCCCTATGTGTATTAATTCTTGTTTTTCTTTAATTATACTTGTTACATGTATACATACATATAAATGCAACCCACTGAGTCCATGTAGTATTTCTAGTATGTAGTACAAATGTGTTATTGAAGTTGACTTTTGGTATTGGACAATTGATTAGGGAGCTTATCTCTGGGGAAGACTCCCCCTTTCTCAGCTATCACAAATTGCCTGTAGTTCTTCATAATCTCTGGATTTCTTTTATTATTATTAGTAGTAGTAGTAGTAGTTGTAGTTGTAGTAATAGAAGTCCTTTGAGAATTACTTACAGTAAATTTTGATCATGTTTACCCTCTTTCCCCCAACTCTTTTTGGATTCACTGTTTTTCCATTTCCACAGAACTTTTTCTTTTCCTCCATTAAGGACAATTTGTGCTACTCAACATTTTTAAACATCTGGCCTTCTGCTGGAGCATGGTCAACTTATAGGTGTTATATTTTTGAAGAAAATTCACCCTTACTTTCTTACAAGTTATCTGTGACCAATAGCTCCTTGACTAGGGGTAGATATCGGTGCCGATCCCAGGATATCTGTAGGAACTCCAGAACCACCCTAGCTATCTGAACTACAAAGAAGAGATCACCCAATAATTCTGTTCCTGTTGTCAAGAAAAAGCTTTTCCTCACAACTGATTCCCACCTTTAGGTCATAATTTTACGGAGGTAGGACGATATCTGGGAAAATGATTGTGTGCCCTAGAATTTGGCACATTTTTGCCCACAATAAAATTGGGATTTTCTTGGAAAGAAGGATGATGTGGTTGTTGGGCAATAAAAAACTAATGTTAGTACCTGCTACCTTCTCCGATAGAAGCATTATGAAATCTGGCTGCTATTAATTTTCAGTTCTGTAAAACTGGCATGAGCCACCTGGGTGGTGTGCATTTGACCAAGTCCACTTGGTTCACCATCTTGTTTTCTAACAAGATCTTCCACAGCTCCCATGCTGTCATACTTGGCCCACATTTTGAGAATGGGGAAGTGCCTCAATCTCCCAAGGGCTGAGATTACAGGAATGCTGCATTGCATTTTACAATCCAAGAAGCCACTCAGAAAAACTATGATGCAGATTAAACAGGTGCTTTAAGCACTTCTTAAAAACTATTATTTTTGTTTGTAATATCTTTCCACCCTTGACAGTTATAAATTCATAATTTCTTTTTCTAAAAGTTGTTGATGCCAATCTTCTTCCTCAAAATATACTCATGGGTATCTTTATTTTCTATGCTAATAATTTGTAAAAATCTGATGACTATTAGATTGATCATTAGCTTAGGTACACAATCTACATACTATAAAATATACTTTGTCCAGTCATGAATACACCTTACTATAGCACGCACTACAACTGACATATATATTGGAAAATTGAAATGAATATGACCAAGGCAAGTGCTGACTAGAGCAGACAAAGCCTTGGGTTTGATACCCAGCACCAGGTAAACCAGACAATTTAACATATACCTCTAATCCTACCTTTTAGAATCTAGAAGCAGAAGAATCAGAAGTTCAAGGTCGTTCTTTACTATATAGTTAGTTCAAAACAACCTTAGGCTAAATAAAATCCTGTTTTAAACATAATGGTATGGTGGAAATTGCTTTGAAAAATATATTCTAAGTATTTTGGTTAACTATTTGGGGGAATACTAATTAAAGTTGAAGTTGTGAGCTTAACTTATATAAATAATTACAATGATTTAAATTCTAAATATGGAATTATGCTATACAAGACTTTCCCACACATCTAATCTAAATGGCAGAGAATTAAAGAGCTCTCTTTTTAAATGAAAATAATGATAATTATTATGTGAATACCATGTAAGTTACCAATCCTGTTTCGAATGCCTAGACTCAACCAATTTTTTTTTTCTGTTTCCTGGCTAGTTGGGTCTATAGTTGATACCATCCGTGCCTAGCGTCTTTAAATTCTTCTGCATTCCTGTTACACTGCTTCAAATTTTCATTTTAATGTAATAAAAATGATATTTTATAAATATTATATATGATATTATTTATATTTACTCCTAAAAGAAATGAAATTATGAACCTGGAGGATCCTTTATTGTTAAAGAATTAATTATACTTTTATTTTAAAGAATCAAGATAAATATGGGCCTTTCATTTAATCTAGATGGTTGTAATGGAAAAGCATAAAATATTTTTTAAAAACCACCGCTTTGTGTAAGAAAATAAAACACTTATTAAAGCTGTTCTTAGATACTTGCTGTCCTAAACAAAACAGGTGGATTCTCAGACACAGAAAACATATATCAGATAATCGACAAGCTTTGATAAATCATTTATGTCTGTTGATTTCTAAAACATGAAGATTCCAGGCCTCTAGACAGTGACTTGCCTATGTCCCTCCCATCTACAATACTTCCCCTATTTCGTAGATTGGTTCAAGGCCAATAAAGCAGAAAATATATTTCTTGAAATAGAAATCTAAAAGCTTTTTTTTTCATTGTAGAGAAATAGAGAGACAGAGTGTGTGTCTCAATACAAGGCTGAAGAATAATGCTTCTTTTCCTCTGAAGTCTGTCCAGGCTAGAAGCACACAGGCTGCTTTGGTTGTTTGGTGAAGAGTTTGAATAAAACTACATACCCCACTGCATGACAATGCAAGTTAAGAGTTCTCAGATCTGCTTAAAATTTAAAGCAGCAGGGATTGCTAGAGCTAGTGTTAAATGCATCAAATTTTACTCACCACTGTTTATGTTTCTAAACCTTTTTTTCTTTTCAAATTAATTGTATTTATTTAATCACTTTATAGCCTGATCTTAGCCCCCTTGGTCCTTGCCTCCAAGTCCTGCCTCAGCCCCCTCCTCCTCATATCCTCCTGTCCTATTTCTCAGAGAAGGGCAGGCCTCTAAGGGGTACCAAACCTCTCTGCCACCTCAAGTCACAGCAGGACTAAATTCATCTTCTAATGAGGCCAGACAAAGCAACCCAGATTGGGTAAAGGGATCCAAAGGCAGATAACAGAGTCAGAGACAGCCTCAACTCTTACAGTTAGGGGACCCACATGATGGCCATGCTGCACATCTTCTACATATGTGTAGAGGGTCTAGGTCCTACCCTGCAAGCTCTTTGGTTGATGGTTTAGTCTTTGTAAGACTCCACAGGTTTATGTTAGTTTACTCTGTATGTTGTCTTGTGGTGGGTGTACTTGGCCCTTCTAGCTTCCTCAATTCTGCCTACCACTCTTCACAAAGCTTCCCAGCTCAGCCTATTGTTTGGCAGTGGGTCTCTGCATCTGTTTCCATCAGCTTCTAGATGAAGCCTCTTAGAAGGCAGTTTTGTGAAGTTCCTGTCTGCAAGCATAGCAGAGTATAATATTAATAGTGTCAGGTATTGGCTCTCTCCCATGGGGTGAGTCTCACGCTGGGCCAGTCATTGTTTTGCTATTTCCTCAATCTCTGCTTCTTCTTTATCTCTACACTTGTAGGCAAGACAAATGTTTGCATCAAAGGTTTTATTGGTGGGTTTGTGTTGCTCTGCCTTCACAGGAAGACAGACCAGGCTGCAGGAGGTGGAGACTAAAGCTCCATATCCATAGCTGTTAGAGATCTCAGCTGGTCACTCCCATGTACTCCTCGAGGCCTGCCGTAACCCAGTGGTGCTCCCCTGCAAATTTCTCTTCTCTTTTCAGGTCCTTTCCCTCCCACTACCCTTCCTCCCCTCTTCCCACACCTGATCTCCTGTTACTCTCCACCCCTGTTACTCTCCCAAATTCCTGTCACACACCGCTCCTTCCCTTGATCTACTTCAGATATCTATTTTATTTTTTCTCCTGGGTGAGATTCAAGCATTGTCCCTTAGGCTCTTCTTGGCTTCTTTGGGTCTGTGGGTTTTACCGTGCATTATGGCTAATTTCCACTTATAAGTGAGTACAAAACCTCCAGATTGATTTCAAATGTAGTTTTACAAAGTTGTACTCCCACATGCAATGGATGGGTGTAGTGTTCCCCTTGTTCCACATCCTCGCCAGCATGTGCTGTCACTTGAGTCTTTCATCTTAGCCATTCTGACAGGTGTTAAGATGGAAGCTCAGAGTCATTTCCCTGATGAATAAGGTTGTTGAACCTTTCTTTAAGTGTAGCCATTTGAGCTTCCTCTGTTGATAATTCTCTCTTTTCAGGTCTTTTCCCCATTTTTAATTGGGCTCTTCGGCTTCTTGGTGTTTAATTATTGAGCTCTTTATATGTTTTAGATATTAGCTCTCTGTCACATGGCGGGTTGGTGAGGGTAGTTTTTTTTTGTTTGTTTTGTTTTTTATTCTGTAGGCTGCCATTTTGTTCTATTGATGGTGTCCTTTGCCTTACAGAAGCTTTTAAATTTCACGAGGTCCCATTTATTAATTGTTGATATTAGTGCCTCAGCTATTGTTGTTCTGTTCTGGAAGTTTTCTCTTATACTAATGAGTTCAAGGCTATTCCCCACTTTTTCTTCTAGTAGATTTAGTGTATCTGGTTTTATGTTAACATCTTTAATACACTTGGACTTTAGTTTTGTGAAAGGTGATAAACATGGATTTCTTTGTATTTATCCAAATGCAGACATCCAGTTAAACCAAAATTATCTGTTGAAAGTGCTTTCTTTTTTTCCATTGTATGGTTTTGGCTTTTTTTTTTCTTGTCAAAAATCAGGTATCTGTAGATGTGTGGGTTTATTTCTGGGTCTTCGATTCGATTCCATTGATCAACCTGTTTTTATGCCAATACCATGCGAGCTGGAGAGACAACTCAGCTGTTAAAGGCTATGCTCACAACCAAAAATATCTTTTTAAATCTTGCTCTACCCCAGAGGAATGTGATGTGAAAGTCAGTGTGTCTCTCAAGCTCAACCCCAGGCTATGTTGGACATCCTCGATCTACTCTTTTTAAAAATGATTCTTCGTTCCCATTTCTTTTTTGTTGTTGTTGTTGTTCTTTACCTTCTTCATTAGTTTTGTTCTTTGATATATGTATATTCTTTCATCTAAGTGTGTCCCCCGGTTCTTCAAGAACTTTCTCAGAACAATCTCATTGAAGCTCTTACCTTAAAATATTAACCTATGAGAACATAATTCTTTTAATCTAGTTTTTGGTTCATACACCATTTTGTAGTATGAATTTGCTCATTATAATCCAAATACCCTCCCATTTCTTACCCTCACTTGTTTCAGGATCACATACATAATATTTAAAGTGGTCCACGTAGCTTCTGGCTTTTTTTTCCTCATCTTTCCTACTCATAGCTGTTTTGTATATTATGGTTCAGATTCATGGACTTTATTTGTGTCCTTATTTTTTTTTTTTTGTATATTTTGTTTCTTTTATCCCCTGACTTTTGTAGAAGCTGTTGATCTTGCTTTAAGCGTATTTTACTTTCTTCATGTTCTACTTTAAATGTTCCTGCTTTGAGAAGCCTTACTGATTACCAGCAGCTGTCTCTACACACAAACCTTTTGTGAGTAAATCATGGGGTTCCTACACCTGGTAAAGCTATGATATTTTGTACACTGAATACACGTTATCTAAAAGCAGAAATTTCTGACCTCATGACTGTCATTCTGTCCTTAGTATGCCTATTTCTCTTAGAAAGACAGCAAATATTTGTTGGCCAGAGGATTTAAAAATCAATTGCCTGGTTTTGTATATAAATTTCTCAAAGATAACTTGTCTATATTATATTAAAATTTTTATTTGTTATTAAAAATATTTTTAAGCATTTGTATTCAGTGTTGCCCAGGAAAAATACTTTGCCTGCTATTGCTTTTTATTGTTTGTTTGTTTGTTTTCTTTGGTGGTTAGCGGTATTAGCAGTTGTCAAGCTGCAACAATAAAACAATTCTGACAATATGTTCATCTCAATTCACATTACTCTTGCTGGTCATTTGACCCTACTTGTGCTACTTTATCTTTTAAGACATCAATCTGCTTTATTGGCCTGTTTCATTTAATAACTAATTAACTTAAAATATTTGAACTAAAAATATTTTTAACCAAAATGCAGATTTTTTTCTCTTCTCCTTAAAAAATTCCTGTATATGAGTATAACTTCTTTTGACAGTATTTCCTTGAAACCAGGTAACAGTTTCTGCCTTTACTGAAATTTGTACTTTACTAGAGATCTTACCCAGTTTACATCCCTCAGCTAAGGAAATGCCAGCTATTGGATATGATGCTGCAAGAACCACTGAGACAGGGCTGTTTAGCTCATGGCTGTTTTCATGTCCTCAGGTGTCTTTCGTCTTTCCTTTGATTGGATTAAACTGCCCAATCCCAAACTCAGAGTTCCTCCTGGATTTGATTTTCATGGTATCCACAGAATAATCTCGTCTTGTGTGAGCTAGCACCTAATAATAACAAGGAGAGGTTCCATTCAATTGGTACTGATTAGCAGGATCAAAATATGCTGAGTTGAGCTTTCTGGAGGCAGGAAAACTGGAGGATTTGCTAACCAGTGTGAATGGGCTGAGTCTATCTGATTATAGTTAAATTTATGCTTGAAGTAAGGCTTTCCAGACTTTCAATGTTAGCCAAAAGCTGTTGAAAATCTTGAATTTACAGAAAAATTTTCTCAGTTTTTATGTCCAATTCTGATTATTGTTATTGATATAGTGTGTGTGTGTGTGTGTGTGTGTGGTGTGCGCATGTGCATGTTATGGTGGGCACACAGGGATCAGAGAACAGCTTGTAGAAACTAGTGATCTAATGCTTGTTTGAATGAACAAATGGGATGGACATTGAACGGAGGAGAAAACAAACAACAGAACAGGAGCATGCCAAAGAGGACCTATGGGGGGGGGGG
>CM053743.1:36541031-36598109 GCA_028658305.1 Pachyuromys duprasi
TTCAAATATATTGTCATACTTGTCTGTCTTCCATATTTTACAAATGTTCTTGACTTTGACGTACTTGGTCTGAACACTGAATTTTGCCATCTGTCCCCAGCTTATGTTTTAAAATGATGCTTTCTTCTCTTCTTTCTCACAAGGTACTTTATTTGCATCTTTTTAAATAAAGAAGAAAATTAACTGTGACATGATCTGTTACCAGGTTAACATGGGCATGAAATACCCTCTGTCACCAAGCTATGCTTTGACTTCCAGATTGCTGAGCTTGCCTTCAGTTTCATATGGATCATACCCTAATTCTTTTAACTGGAAAAAATGCATCACAGCTTTTGCTGTAATAACAATTTTCAGTTTCACTTGCATCTCCTCTACCTTGCTTATAACCCAGACTTGTCCGCTGAGGTGGGATGAAAGCTTCTGTCCACATGGACTCTCTTACAATGTCACTGTAGCCTCTGAGAGAGGAGCATTCACAGTCTAACTTAATGCTGGTGACTGCAGTAGCTATTCCCATAGCTACTGGACAGATGCAGCCTGGTGTCAGCTGTGACACAACCTCATTTCATCTCAAATAAAGTCAGAAAATATGCTTAACTTTGACAGAGGACTGGAAGGGAAGACCTGTAACTCAATTAGAAGTGGAAATTGGACTATTGGCCAAGTAGATTGATGACAGTAACAATTAGCAAGAACCACCCATTACTCTGGTAGTGCCAAACCATTCATACTGTGATGTGTTGTTTTCCAGCTGAGGATTTGTGATTCCATATGAAATTGTGAGGGTTTGTTTTTTTTGTTTTGTTTTTTGCTTTGTTTTGCTTTTGGTACAATCAATTGGATATAACTTCAAAGTGTTTTTTTTTTTTTGAGCTCCTAAGAATAAACATTTTAAGGGAAATAATCTCTAAAGTGTTGGTCTAAAATTTTAAACTTCTGTGGCAAAAAATGCCAAGAAGAATAAAATTAGAGCAGAGAGGCACAAGGACATGATGTCCTTGTTTTTTTAATTAAATTTTTATTTTATATATTAATTACAGTTTATTTATTTTGTATCCCCCTCCCTATGACCCCCTCCTTCTTTCCCTCCCAATCCCACTCTCCCTCCCTCATCTCCTCCCATCCCCCTCTCCAAGTCTACTGAGAGGAGAGGACCTCCTCCCCTTCTATCTGACCCTAGTCTCACAGGTCTCATCAGGACTAGATTCATTGTCCTCCTCTGTGGTCTGTTAAGGCTGCTCCCCCATCAGAGGGAGGTGAACCAAGAAGCAGCCACTGAGATCCTGTCAGAGACAATCCCTGTTTCCCTTACTAGCCTACTCACTTGGATACTGAGCTGCCATGGGCTACATCTGAGCAGGGGTTCTAGATTATATCCATGAATGGTCTTTGGTTGGAATATCAGTCTCAGAAAAAAACTCCCAAAAAGCTGTCCTTGTTTATTTATTTATTTATTTACTTACTTACTTATTTATTTATCTTTTTATTTATTTTTCTGTTCTCTTAGGGTGACCATACAGGTGTCTAACATTAACTATTTGTTAATGATTAAGTATTTAAATACAACACTCATGACATATAGGCTCTTGGATTTTTTGGGTTTCCAGATATGTGGACACTTAACATCCAATTTTATATTTAAATTCTAGTGGTTTAGACTTCTGATGCTTATCACAATTAGGCATTCTTCTCAGATAGAATGTGAATTTCTAGATGAGATCGATCACTGTACTTAACCTTATGTTTAACAGAGTATTAAAAGTCACTAGAATGACCTTGAATTTTACATAATCAGATGGTCTAATCTACTGCCTTCTCTTTTACTGAGTCTCAATACTCAGGTGCACAGACTCCATGGCTTCAGTTGATCTTTAGACTGTGCACCACAGTGTTCTAACATCACTAGGAAAGATCTAGAGGTACCATCAATATGAACATGATGGAAACAAAATTGGAACTCATTATTGTGTTTTAGAAGCAAATAAAAATAATCCTGAGCTTCCATCTTAACACCTGCCAGAATGGCTAATATAAAAAACTCAAATGACAGCATATGCTTGAGAGGACCAGGATAGTGCAAGTCTAAAATGTGTGAAGATATTATTAGTTTCATACCAACAAAGATATTATAAAAATGAATATCAAATTAATGCTATTATTTCACACGTTTTGAGTGTTAGGAACAGTATTAAATATCTATGATTTATTTCTTGTAAATCTTATGAGGTAGTTAAATTGATAATATCCCAGTGTAAATGTGAGAAAATGAGAATTAATTTTCTTTTGTCAATTTTTGACAATTTTAATTTTTCACTCAACTATTTTTAGATAGATTGACATTCCACATAATCCATAGTTCCAAATCCATTTGCCCAAAGTTTCATTCCGAATCCCTAAATCTACCAAATGCAGTGAGTGGTAATCAGTATATGGCTGCCTGGAGTTTGCAGTCCATATCATATGTGTTCTTAATGCAGATATCAATATATAAAATGCATATATATATATATATATATATATATATATATATTGCTGTCTGAACACAGTTTTCCTGAGCTCTTCTCCTTCAGTCCCTCACCATTCCCCCGACTCCTCTCTTCTCTCCCACATCCATTCCTTCTCTATTTCTCTTCAGAAAATGGCAGGCGTCCCATGGATATCAACCAGCCATGGTAGAGGCTAGATAGCCCAGCAAATTAGGGTAGAACATGACTCCTAATTATATTCAGCTATATTCATACTTCAGTGCCTAGACCAATTGTCCCAGCAACTGATGGGAACAAATGCAGAGACCCACAGTTAAACATTAGGCAGAGCTTGGGGAATGCAGACTTTTTATACTCATTAACTGGCGTCTCTAAGCCTTAGCTTTTTTTATTAACAACAACAACAAAATATTTGTAGCAAGGTTACCAGTAGTAAATGAAATGTATATAATATTCTAATGAAGGGAGGCAGCATGTGATGAGTGTTCATTCAGAGTTTGCTTCCTAAGTGCCCTTAAATCCTGGTTACTTCGTGTAATGTAGAGACCTACATATAGTTCAGAAGGGATACATTAAAAGTAGTGGTCTTCTCTAAACAGGAAACATCAATCAATTTACAGATGGAATTCACTGTTCTGTGGTCTTCATTTTAGTACTTACACCAGAGTTACCTGGTGATTAAACTGAGTTTGTTTCTAGTGGTATTTTGTAAAAGAACACTCTATAAAATTTGTGATTTGTACTCAGGAGTTCTTGTCTTACATCAGAATTAAAAGGATGAGAATTGGCATTTTTTTAAGCCGTACTTATATGTAAATGCAAAATGAAAGAGGTTTTCTTTGAAAACCTCAGCAAGGTAAGTGTATAATAGTGTAGACTCTTTAGGACTTAAAAATTCAACTCTAACTATCTATACACATATCTTTGTAAAACTAAATATTAAACATACGAGAACATTAAGTAAGTTCAATCATAATCACAATCACATACGGTTTCTTCAAATTTTGGATAAGATAACTTTAAAAGTAATTGAGTGTGCCAAGTGTGGTATCACATGATTTTAATCCCAGCACTTGGGAGGCAGAGGCAGGTGGATCTTTGTGAGTTCAAGACCAGCCTGGTCTACATATCGTGTGCCAGGACAGCCAGTAGGAACCCTGTTTCAAAAACAAAAACAAAAGTAATTAGTTGTATATATTATTCAATGGATGGCTGGGGTAATTGCTATCACAACTATTATAGTAGACCAAATTCTAAAACCTCTCTACCTCTTGGTTCTTACAACACATTTGGTACATCCTGCATAATTCCTGGGACCTTGATTAGCTTTCATTAGACACACAGCTGTCTCTAGGAAGGAGAATATTCAAGGTGGGCCTCAATTCATTACATGAAGCTCTTAAACATGAATGTAGAGGGTAGAGAAAGAGAAATCATACCTCTCTGAGGCAATAGGGAGAGTCTTGTGATGAGTGCAGGATGTGTAGTGATGAGTGCAGACAGCTCCGGAAAAATGAGAAGTAAATTCACCAAAGAAATGAGGACCCGAGGTCTGAAACTCCATCAGCTGACTTGCTAACTGCCACATGAAGCTTCAGATACAAAACAATTCAGTCAATACCTTGAGTTCTGACTTCTAAGATACTGAACAGTGTCCCTCCTTAGGCAATTTCTGATGTTTCAAACTATGCATGAATACTGAGTTCTCAAGTAAGTGTGCACTAGTTTGTTTCAGAGTAATGGAAAATTAATATAGCTTTAAAAAGTCACCTTTCATCAGTGCTTAAATGGTGCTAGCCATAATAAACTTAAAAATCACCTCATTTAATTATTTAAATACATTATAACGTGACTATTTTAACCCTTTAAACTATTGACTCCATTAAACTATCAAACTAGGTAACATAAACTTACAAACTATACAAACTAGGTAATATTCACAGACACAAGATTATCAGTATATGACTCAGACTTGAATTTTGACTTGAATGATTAAAGGCTTGGTGTGCTGTGTGGCCCTTAAGTTTGTAGGAGTAGATATTTTACAGACATTATGAAATGTCATCTAGAGAATCAGATTTTGATGTGGCACTATTTTGTATATTTCTGAATATTCATCAGGAAAAAAAAGAAATTTTGTTTTTTTTTATATGAGACAACCAACTGTGGATGTTACAGTTTTCAATCATTTCAATGAATTTTATTTTTGAAAAATTAAAAAGAAGTTGAATTAAATCCAACAATTTTGGGGCATCAGTTAAAGCTCAAAGCAATAATTTATCTGACTGAAACTGCATAGTACAAATGGCTCAGTTTTAAAGCATAGTATTGATGCATTTATAATGTTAAATTTTATATTTTATTACTTTATCCTACATTTAATAAATGTTTCTTGAAGCTATTTTAAGATTGTTAATGTTATTATGCCTTTATTAAATATGCCATTAAATATTCTTAGAATATTAACTTTACAGCTAAAGGGCTGAACCACCACACATTAGAAATTTCATCTAATAAAATCTAGTTTTTCTCTAAGCATTTATCTGAAAAATTATTATTTTAGCTCGTTATAGATGATTCTATAGTCTCCAACAAGCCAATACCTCATCACAATTCTAGTTATTATATTTCTGTCTTTTTTCCTTGAGGGCTTTGCCCTTCTTGGATTTTTGGCGATCTTTTCCTTTCTCAGAGATTCAGTTGCTTTCTGTGTACATGATTCCAGAATCTTTTTCTGGCTTAGAAATCTCAACTGAGCTCTGTGAGAGTAAACGTCTCCTAGGTCCACTTGTTAACTATTGCCATCAACTCAAATCTCCACCTGCCACAGACCTCCTATTTGCCTTACTCAGCTTTCACTTCTTATATCCTTTACTCATTGCACATCAGTCTGTGTGTGTGTGTGTGCACTCATGTGTTTGTGTTGTTGTTGAGATTTTGTGATCATAGGTGTCAAATACTTTGTCCTTTGTGTTATATACCAAACCCTCATTATCTATGTTATTTGTTAACTAATTACTTACATTTGGGAAACACATGCCTTGGGTAATAATTTGTAGGCAGTAGAAATATAGGTTACTAAAGGAGAAGGGAGAGAAATTAAGATGACACAAAGGTGTTGTTGTTTTGGTTTATATCTCTTCTTTGTCTGCTTTTCGGTTGAGTGTTTTTAAAATACATTTTAAATTGAAATAGAAATATACTTCTTTTTTCCCTCTAGCCCTTTCTAAGTATTCCCCTTCCAACTTTTTTCATGCTCTTGCTCTCAAATTCATACCTCCTTTATCTTTGATTACTATTGTAATATTGTTATGTATGTAGGTATATATGCATGCATGCATGTGTATGTATTTATGTATATATATATATATATACCTGTGTATGTGTCCTTTCTTTATTATAAAAAAATATCCAAGCCACATAAATACTAGCAGAGGAAAGGTTTATTGAGTTGGCAGTTTTGTTAGTGTCCGTGTTTGCCTTAATGCTTTGTTGCATTGACATTCTGTTGTGGCAGAATATGCAATAGGGGAAGCCTAAATACTTTATGTCAGGATGGCTATAAGAGGGAAATAAGTAAGTCTGCAAATATCTACTCCAAGGTCACTTATCTTGACAGGTGACCCCATCTCGCAAAGAATCTTTCTCTTCTCTATGGCACCAAGCTTGGGTCTAAGGATTTATGACATGTGTCTTTGGAGAACATGCAGAACTAAAACATTGACCGATGAGTGGAGTCTACAAAAGGAGATGAGTGGGCATCATGTAAATTGGAAAGATCTATATTATAGTTACAATTTTGCTGTCTCTAGCTTTTATTCTGTATATTTTTATTTATTTCTTGAGAATTTTACAAATGTAGAAAATATGTTATGCACACATTCACCTTCCCCCCAAATCTGATCTCCCAACACCTCTTTCTCCCAATTTTATGTCTTTACTTTTTAAAAAAAAACTTCTACTTTACTTATTTGGTGCTGTCTATATGTACATGCATGTATGGCCAGCTATTGGAGCATGGCCATCACAATTGTAACCACATTCTCAAAAAAAGAAATACTCTTAATCCCACAGCAGGCTTTTTTTTCCCCAGCTGGTGTGTATGGCCTTTTTAGCACCTGTATAATTATTGTTTGAACAAGTTTCATTTTTGTGCACGTCTGCTGAAAGTAACCACAGCTACTGTATATTTATGATAGCAGCAGCCACACATTAGCTTTTTCAATAAATTTTGAATTTTTGAATGTAAGTGCTAAGTCTTTTTAAATTTTTTATTGTTGTGATAAAACACAATGACCAAAAGCATCTTGGAGAAGAAAGTTTTGTTGTTGTTGTTGTAGTTTTATTTGTTTGTTTTCTTGTAGTTTGTAGTCCATCAATGAAAATATCAGGGCAGTTTCTCAAGGAAGTAGAGACTGATGTAGAGGCAGTAGAGGAATGCTGCTTACTAACTTGCTCACTACTTATGGCTTTCTAAGACTGATTTCTTATACACCCCAGGACAACCCTGCCTAGGGTGGATCCCTTCACAATGGGCTAGATCTTACACCACCAATCACTAATTTATAAAATATTTCACAAGCTTGACTATGAGCCACTCTTTTTTTTTTAATTTATTTATTTTTATCTCAGTCACAGGTTAGGTAATTTGAATCCCAGGCATAGCCCCCTCCCCCATTCCCTCCTACCCTCCCACTCCCTCCCTCATCTCCTTCTTCCCCGCCCCCTCCAAGTCCACCAACAGGGGAGGACCTCCTTCCCTTCCATCCAACCCCAGCTTATCCTGTCTCCTCAGGGCTGGCTGCAAAGTCCTATGAGCCACTCTTAAGGATACATTCTCTCAATCATGGTTCTACTTCTCAAATATGTCATTTGTGTTAAGATAAAAATCATCCAGCTCAATTGACACCTTGACCATTTGAGGCACAGAGATATCCCTATTAAATCATAACTTTTCCTTTTGATGTACTTCTAAGATTTCATATTAATATCAATATATCATAAAATACATTTCAAACTTTAGAAGTCCTATAGCTTTCAAAAAAATCAAACACATTAAATGTCCAGTCTTTCAAAAACACCCAAAGTTTTTTTGGTTCAAAACCTCTGAAATTCATAGGTTCTATAAAATCCACCATCTCTTAATTTGTGTGTGGACTCCCACAAAATAAAAAAGGAGGTTGCATATTTTCTTAATCTAATCCATCAGTGTACAGTCACAATCAAATCAAATCTAAACTTAAGTCCAATATTGTAAGAAGCTAAGAAGTATAGGACATCTAGAATGCACTTATGATCCTTGCGGTTACAGAAGGCTTAGCAAATCTATTCCTTTGGTTCTGCTGCCATAGCCTAGAAGCATCTGCTACTCTTATAATCTTTAGAAGTTAGGTTTATTTATCATTATAATGCAGAAGTAAAGGTCACTAACTAGAAAGTTTTCAAGTTGAAGGTAATTATTTTTGGGAAAAAAGCTAGAGGTCTCAACAAAAATGTTTCAATATTGTTTTTTTGTATTATAATACTAGATATATTAGGTTAGTCACAAATTATGGAATAAAAGAAAACAATACTTATTGGTCATCTCATATTTAACAATTTTAGAAGGAGTTGATACATTTTCTTAGACACACACAAAGATGCAAACAGACACACAGGCATACACAGAGACACATACAGACACATATACACACATGAATATACACTCACAGACACAGATAAACACAAAGACACAGATATACACACAGACATATACACATGGACATACACACACAAGCACACACATATGTGCACACACACCACAAACGCAAAATATATACTCATACATGAACACAGAAATACATGAGAACACACGAGACATGCATATATGAGCACACACACACGTCTCAAACACAAGATTTTCTTTATCAACATACGTTTATATTTTGGATTAGTAAATTTTATTAGCCTTTCAATATATGAGTGTTTTGGAGAATCTTAGGTTCCATGAAAGATTTCAAGTGAGAACATCTCCTCAACTTTGGAGCAATAAATTTTCAGTAGATTTTATAACATAATTGGTTATTTTTTGAGAACATTTTTCAGACTGATGTCTGGAGAATATATTTTGATTAATTTATCTGGTACTTTTTCTTTCTATGACCCATATACAGTTAAAGTTTTGCTTTGATTTTCTGCTTCAAATTAACATGAAATTGAAGATTTCATCAGTTGATAAATAAAAGGTACGTGTCAACTGATTCGATAAAGGAATGAGCTTATTGATAGCTATTGATTACTTGTGCAAATAATCTATTATTCCTTACCTATGTAGGAACATTAATGTGACTGAGATAAATAGGCTGGTCACAGGTGGTTAGGTAGGAATTCAAGTCAGCAAACTGTACCAAGATGGTAAGGTGAGGTCTGACATGATTGTAACTGACATCATATATAGGTAAAAGGGCTCTCTGATGGAGACAATAGGTTTGCATGGATGTAAGATCAAGGGTATAGTCATTTCCTCACTATATTGAAAACTAATAAATATGTAAGTTTGGAATCCTTAACTGTCCAGTGTATGCAATTGAGTTCATGATTATAACAAGCCAAAAAAGATGCCATTATTGTTTAGAAACATGCCACATTACTTTATAAGGTTAAATATTTATTGGTAGCCTCATAAAAAAATTGAAAATAATTTTTAATACTGCCTGTCAAAATGGAACTCAAACTAGTATGTTGTATAGGAGATGCTTTCTTTGAATGTTGCAAAGAAAAGTAAAAATGAAAGTCTTGTACCTTTAAAGACAGAAAAAAAATTCCCTCATGACACAGCATTCCATGTTAAACACCAATATTCTCTTAAAAGCTGGGAAGTTGTAAAATGTTTTCTTGACTCATAGGTGGGCTTCAATCTCAGAGACAATCACAGAAACATAATTACATCAATAACTATGGTTGCTAAGCTATGGCTTGCTTCCCTCAGTGAAATATAGCTCATTATCATCACTGTCATCATCAGAATCACCATTATCATCACCATCAACATCATCATCACCATCATCATCATCCTCATTGTCAGTAATATTGACTGAAAGCTTACTCTTTTCCAGGTATTATTGTGTGTTCATATACTAACCTATGTGATCTTTATAGTGATATTTTGTTTCAGTGTTACCTAGTTAAAATTCTGTAAAGTTGACAATGTCATCAGTCTTTTTACTGTGTAATTCAAGACTACAGGACAGTGCATAGTCTACTGTATATACCTGTTAATCATTAGCTATATACTACTTCCTCATGACTGAGGAAATCAGAGTTTAAGTACATGGTCAATGTTGGAAATATATTATTGGAAAAAGTTAAGATAAAGGTTGAAGTTCCTTCGCTCTATGAGATCTTCACAGACTGAAGATTATAAAGTGAGAAACCTGCATAGCAGTTCCTCTCACTGTTCAGTCTATGGAACCTGTAAAAAGGTGCCTGAGTTTCTATTCTAAACCCAAATCCAAACCCAATACTAATACCAATGAGACAAAGAAAAGTGAAGCATAGAGGTCTTTTCTTTTTATTGTTGATAACGCTAGATCAACAATACACATAGACACAGACACACAAGTATTTTACACAAGTCATCGCAGTAAAGTTTCATGATATCTCACCCCAGGAATCATGGAGGTGTGTGGTTGCCTATCTCTCATCACTGTTTCATATGTAGAGTACTAATGATGCAGCCAGGAAGGCATATTTTTTTCAGGCCTTCGTCTGAATGACAAGTTGATACAAACCTATTGCTTATCAGAAGCAAGAGAAAAATTGTAAGTAGGTAGAAATCCTAAGCATACTGAAGAGGTAGAGTTGATCATATCCAGTTCCTGCTCCCAGTCTTTCTTGGAATAAATTACTACTGCTCACTCAAAGATTGTCTGGATAAGCAGTGAGTGGAAACCCATGAACACATCAAGCACAGAAATAAGCCTTTCCCACTGAGCCTTATTTTGTAGGGCTATAGCTGTCTCTTGTTCTTTCTTCCCATCACAGAAGTGGAATATGTAAGGCCTGGAGCCCTGAGCTTCCTTCTTGATCATCTGATGACACTTTTTCAGTGCCAAATTTATCAAGGACCTTGGACACGGGTTTGCATATGCACACGTTGAAGTTCTCAAAGGAACTCTCATTCTTACATATCAGCTTGATAGATATAGTGGGGGATAACTGCTTTGCAGTCTGTGAGGTGTTTAGACCTGCAGACAGTTACTAGCAAATTTCCTTATGGCTAGGGTTTTGATGGCAGTTGAGGGAAAAAAAAAGTAGAACATCTGCACCAGGATTTACTTTGGCACATCTGGAAGAGACTGGAGAGGAGGATAAAACTGGAATTCTTCAGGGAAGAGATACTAATCAGAGCAAAAGTAATCTGACTTGATTTAAGAGAGAATGCCAGAACTATGAAGACAAAAGAGAACAGTGGTTGAAGAAGTTGGTTTTAGGAGTGGATTTGAGAAGGAAATTGCATTCTTTCAGCAAATTAATGAGATGAATGTACCGAGTATCATGATACAATTAATGGTTTCTTATTTAAAGAAAGAAAAGTTACATTTTCCTAATTTCAGAAAAGATGGAGATAAGCTCAGTGTCTCTTGGAGTTGGTAATAACTTGGTGAGGTGAGAATGACAGATGGAAAATATAAACAGAATTGTGTTAAATCATACTTGATTCCAATCATCCAAAGAGCCTAAGAGATTCTTATTACATAATTGACATTTTAATTAGCCTGGTGTTATTCTAAAGTAACGTGAATATTGTAATAAGTACATGAAAACAAAGTGAAAATCTGCAGCAAATTTGGACTGTATTTTCTGCAGTAAATTGGAGACAGTACTGTATGCTTTATAGGTGTGGTTATTTGGAGTTCCTGTGCCCAAGAATATCTTTCACAATAGGAGAATGAGAAGCTTTGCATATGTAAATGAGCTTCCCTACAGGTAGCTTAGATAGTTCATTCTGTAATTGTTTTTCTTCACATACCAAATCTTCTCTTGTTTAATTTAATAATAATTTTGATTTAAAAACAAATTTTAGATTGCATTTAAGAAAAGTTATTGGCAGTTAAAGAGAAAATGGAACATAGCCTGACCCTACAGGATGCCTTATGTCTTCACAGACTTACAAAGGAAGGGACAGCTACTGTTTAAAAGCCATTTAGAAAGACAATCTACTGGAGTATTTTTAAAGCATGGTGAATGCTTAGTACTGAAAGAAAATAATGTTTTGTGCATTGAGGTGCTTGGAATCTGTTTAGTAAGTATAGATTTTCTCTATGTTTGTATCCAGAGTCATGAACAATTACCACTATGAGGGCTTTCAGGTTAAGGGGAGAAAAAGAAGAAGCAAGAATTGGGATTGAAGCATTTAATATAAATTGCCAGCACTGATATGACTCACCAGCCAAATGAAAAAGAAAGTGAAGTGTTGGCGTGGGTGGAGGGTGCCTCAGCAGGGAGTAGATAGGATATTTTTATCAGAATGCACACATTAAGAGTCTGCTTGGTACATGGCTGCCTGTGAGGTCAACATCAAGAGAGTTAGTATGTATAATTATATTCAGCCCCCTCTCCCAGGCAACTTTGGAATCTAAGACATAAATGTAGCCAGGAATGACACATGACACAGATGGATACAAATTGCCCTCCAGCTGGATGACAAATCCAAGCTTGAAATAAGGTTACCGTGTATCAAGGGGCAAGTGCTTACATTTGCTCTGTGTACAAGGGAGGTTTAGGACTCTGTCTTTTATGAAGGCAGGGCTCAAGTGTTATTCTTGGGAACATGATCAAACTGGAGAGAAGAGAATGACAGTGATGGTCAATTGATCAGTTGGTTTATATGAATGCAAACAAACAGTTCTAATGAGTAAATCAGTTATCAGGTTGATTTTAGTATGCTTAATTTGCCATTGTCTGGTTGGGTTTTAGTGCTAGTTAGAAGCAAAGAACAGAGGCCCAGTTTTAGATATACTTAGGAATTATCCAAAGGGGAGAACTGAGAATGAGGACAGGATGGGATAAATTAAAAGCAAAAGTCAAACTAAAATTCATTCCTGAGCTAAGCAGGTAAGAGCCTTCTTGCTCCTGCAGAGGACTGGAGTTCAGACACCAGTACTTCAACTCCAAGGCAGCCAATGTAGGCATTCACACATACATCACACACAACACACAAGCTCTCTCTCTCTCCCTTCTCTCAGAAATAAAATCACAACTAATGTAAAATCTATTCTAAAATTAATTCATATACTCTGTTTTATTTGCCTTTCTTTGTGAAAATCATGAGCTAGTGTCATGGGAAAATGCTTCTAAATTTAGATTATACTCTAGAATAACATAAGCCTGGATAATTACTTTCTTTTCTCTAGTCCAGAAAAAACTTAAATTCTTTCCTACATTTAACAGTCTCATAGTTATGCAGAGGAAAAGAAACAAGTTGCTACTTTCAGCATGTCACCCTGGTGATTTCCAAGCTTTAACATTAGCTGCAATGTGTTCCTGCCCTGCCTCTGACACTTAACATGTTGTGCAACCTTGAACAAACAAAGAGCATAGAATATCAGTTTCTCTAGCAGCCAAAAAAAAAAAAAAAACCTACTTCACATATTTTATGAGGAGAGATAAGAATAAGAAAATGTCAACAAAATACTTTGGAAAGCATTGGTATGTAATAGCTTAAAAGATAATGTTTGTATTCATTTTTCTTACCTTTGACTATTTAATACATTTCTGTTGACCATTAAGTATATGCCATTTTCAATCCACTGAACTCCATTAGAGGCCAAACAGGTTCCTGATTCTCTTACATTTTAGTGAATGGAACAGAAGAGTAAGCATAGGAAAGAAATAAAGTACAAGTGAGTGGTAAATGCTTAAAGGAAAATAAAAGCAAATGTAAAATAAAGCAGAGAATGAGTAATGGGAAAATTGGAAGCAAGGTATTTTTCAGTTTATATGGTACTGTTAATATTAACCTCACTGAGACACTGACATTTTAACGAGGACTTGAAGGTTAAAGAAATCATTTTAAGGATGGCAGGAAGGATTTGCACTCTGGGGTGGCAGGCAGAAAGGCAATTTAAAGGGTATAGAATGTGTTTCTAGAGAAAAGAGGCTAAGATGATGGAAGAGAAAGATTGGCAGGAGTTGAGTTCATATGAGTATGACTCAGATTGATCAGGACCCTATTGGCCATTGTAAGAAATTTAGCATTTACCTCTCAGTGAAATGGTGAATCATTGCACTGTTCTGAGCACTAAGTCCAGCCTGGTTTGATTTTTATACATTTCATGAAGGCCATTCTTGTGTGTTGGTCCAGAGCAAAGATGGAAACAAAGCAAAGGAAGAATCAGGCTTGTGTTACACATTCCCAGGTGAGAGACAATAGTGGCTGAGTTCTGGAGAGGTGGCAGCATCTTGTGTTTATTTTGATGGTAGTGTCAACAGAGTTCATGGTACAGTTGTGTGTGAAAGAGGAAACTCAAAGATAGTCACAAACTACTGGTTCAAGCATCTGGAGGGATACTGAGAAACATGCTTATCGTTATTTTATAGTGTGTGGCTTCTTAATTTACATAGTTCAAAACCAAACCCAAAACCAAACAACAGCAACAAAACAGTGAGCATATCCCTTTATTTTTTCAACTTTAATGAAACATTGATTTGTGTGTGTGTGTGTGTGTGTGTACAGACTAGGTACTAGATAAACTCTGTACCATTGAAGGTATGGATGTAACTCTACTCAGAAAAAGCAGCAGCAGAGAGATAATAAGACTTTCATGCTCCAAGCTCTGAGTTTGATTCTGCCTTTTTATTCCTGTTAAATATCCAGCTCAGGCACTCAGGTTCAGCCACTGACTAGAATCAATAGAGATACCACATCCTTTGTGATCTCAGACAATGTTCTGCTTTAGGAGTTCTGAGAGTTACGTGGCTTTATTGTTCTCTGACCACACAAAAGATTATTGTGGTGCTTGCAGAAATGGACCATGGGTGAAATTACCTGACTAAATGCCTAGACATCCATCTAAAATTTCTCTTCCCCAGGCAAAAAGGCCTCTCAGCTTTTTTCTCTATGTGGTGTTATATCCTTAGGAACTACAGAAAACTGCCGTCCTACTTCCAGGAAATGATAATTTTATTTCAGTATCAGATTTATATCCCCTGTGAACATTTACATATGGGATGATGTATAAAATCCTTCATACTGAGAGGAGAAGCAAACATTATTATATCTGGGAGGACCAAAGGGATAATAAATTATGTAGCTCACTTTTACTGCTTTTTTTCCCCCAGCCTTCATAATCAGTAAAGTCAAAAATATAAGCAAAACTTGGAGGTTCAATAGTTGTAAATAGAGTTAGGATCAGTGTTAAGCAGAAGCCGTGGGTGCAGAGTGCCAGGGCACAAATTGAATGACTTGATTTAGCTGTAACTGTCTCTGAGCTGCAGACTAAATGTGTTGTTATGGTGCTGAGTAGCAAAGGCTCATTGACAGTGACTTTCCACCTTTAGAGCAAAGCCTCATAGTTCCAATTTCAGTGTGCAGTGAAGACAACCACAGGGTGAAAGGCTTTGATCTCTGAGCTGAGATTGCAGCACAGCCACCTTTGAGAACTAGCTGGAGAGCTGAAACAGCAGCTTAAAAGACTATCAGGAATGGCAGGCACAAGCAGAGCTGAGCAGGTGGGAACCATTTTCTAGTAAAACCCCAAACACATTAATTTACAAGCTTAGGCAGCACTGAACATTTTTTTTTTGTAAGAGATTCTAGAAACTGAATTTGAGAAAGTACAAAATCTAATACTTTATAACAGTTTATCTGAACACAAAAGAAAAAAAATGAAATGAAAGTTTAAAGGCAAATGAAAAAAGGGCAAAACAGGGCCATTTACAATAAAATATTTTATAAGACATGGCTGCAGTTGAAAATCGATGTTTTTAGAAGAATGAATAGAAAACACTTTCAAAAATTTCAAGTGTGGTTTGCAGTCATTTTTTTGAGATCAGTTTTCCGTGCACCAGTCTTGAATGTTATTCTTTATTTTTTTCAAATGCTACAAATTTGAGAATATTGTTTGTGTAAACACATTTCTGGTCTCTACTCTATTGCAAAATGTTTAGAGTGAAAATAATGTTGTAGTACTTAGAACTCTAGGGAAACTATAGGGTTAAATAAATTTGCATTTTTTAAAATTCTAGGCAGTTCGGCATCAAAATTATCATATGAATCATATATATTATATGTGCTTTATCTATATTTTAAGAGCAAGATGGAATATTTGTACATATAGTTTAGACTTAAACATATTTTACCCATCTATATTCTACATATTTTTAAAATGTGCTTACTACTTTTATTTTAACTCTTTTGAAAATAGAACTTTTCTCACATAATGTTTACTGATTACAGTTTCCCCTTCCTTCCACTTCTCCAGGTTTCTCCCCACCTTCCCTCCAATCTGAATCTACCCCTTTCTTGTCATTCATTAGGAAGCAGGATTCTAAGATATCATAATAACATAACATAAAATAACAAGGTAAAACAAAAACGAACACATCAGAATAGCACAGAACAAACAGAAGGAAAAGAGCCCAAGGAAAGGCACAAGAAACATACATAAATGCTAAAGCAAACTAAAGAATTCCATAAAAGCACTAAATTGGAAACCATGGTATATACCAAAAGGACTTGTAGGGTAAAAGAGAAAACAAATAAATAAAATAAAATACAAAACAAGGTAAATGTTTTAAAAAGCCTCAGTACAACATATGAGAAAATAGACTTCCAAAGATGTTCTTAAGAACAAGTGCCAAGAGGGATGAGGAGATGGCTCAGAGATGAAGAGCACTGACTGTTCTTTCAGAGGTCCTGAGTTCAATTCCCTGCAACCACATGGTGGCTCACAGCTATTTATAATGAGATCTAGTACCCTCTTCTGGTGTGCAGGCACACATGCAAGCAGAATATTTAATAAATACATTTTAAAAAATGAAAAATATAAAAGAAAAAGAACAGGTGCCAAAAGCAGACATGCAGGCAGAATATTTAATAAATACATTAAAAAAGAAAAAAAATATAATAGAAAAAGAACAGGAGCCAAAAGCAGATGCTAGTGATCTATTACGTTCCGTATAGACAACAAGATGGAAGTTTACTTAACATAGTAAATGAATATTAATTGAGTAACAGAAGCCTTCACCATTCTGAATTTCCAACTGTATTTGAGTAACTCTTAATTACTTCATATTAAATACCTATAGTTTTATAATGGCACAATTCAAAAGACTAAATATAAAATAAAATGTAAAGTCTTTGTACTGCTGTTTGCATGTGTGTGTGTGTGTCTGTGTGTGAGTGATTTTGTGTGATGTTGAAGACTGAATCTTGGACTTTGTGCATGTTAGGCATGTGTTCTACCAGTGTCCTATATCCGCAGACCTTTACTGATTGTTTTAAAATGGCCTTTTATTATTATTGTCGTGCTTATGATAACTCAATATAAAACCAGAAGAATATGTTTCAGTGTAGCTTTACCCCCTTTAACAGTTAAGTTTGAGTAAGAGATAAAATAAATACAATACCATCCAATTTATAAGGGGATCATGGAGATGAATTTAACCTAGCAGAACACATTTTAAAAGCTTTAATAGGTGGTAAATTTCTTTTGTTATCTCACTTTAGGTATTCAGCAGACATGATGATACCGAGTTGTGACTTTAGTTTCTGGAAGTTCCTAATTATATATTAGCTATAGAGTATTCATAATATTTCCCAATATACATAGCTTGAGGAAACAGCATCTAGAAGTATGTGTGGAAGTTAATTACTTCAGTAGCTATTTTCTTTCCTTTTCTGTTCTTTTAAGCTGAAGTTATTGTTGAGGAGAATGTGATACTATCACCAAATGAGAATATCAATAAGCTCCATGTTATGAGTACAGTTTCTTCTTGAGGCTGATCCAGGAGATTCAGGGAAAGATAGCAAGAGCTTTAATATCACCAACAAGGCTCTGCATGCATTTCTCTTTGGATTGCTAGAGATGAAAAACACTGGATTGTTGAATGTGAAGTCTCAGCTCTACTTTAAACAAAGTAAATGCTTTAAAAATCCATGGTTTTGTGCATTTAAATCTAGACCGCCATCATTAAAGTTCCCTTTTCCCAAGATGACTAATGCAGTTCAGCAATTTGTCATCACAATAATTTTCGAACGTGGAATTTTTCCAGTTTATTCTTGATTAGAGTGTACTATCCTGCAAGAAGGAATTCCAAATGAATTTTCTGCCTCAGTCTGGAATCAGAGAAAAACAAAGTGAATCTTTTCAGAGCATTGCTTTCTATAGTTTTATGATTATTTATTTACATGTTATGTGTTGTGAATGCCTGTGGGTATGTGCCTACATGTTTGTATGCGTGCATGTGAAAACTAGAGAGTGACCTTAGTGCAACTCCTTAGTTGTAACCCTTCCCCATTTAAGACACTGTCTTACTTGTCCTATAGCTCAGCATATAGTCTAGGTTGCCCAGACAGCAAGGCATACTGAGATCTCCTGTTCAACCGTAAGGGTATGCTTGTTGTATTCTATCTACTAGGATATGTAGCAGTAGAATTTTTTCAATCACTTTCCACCTTGTTTTGAGACTAAGTTAATGAGCTTGAAGTATGCTGATTCAGGTAGACTTGTTGTCTACCAATCCCCAGAGATCCTACTATGTCTACCTCCCCTCAAAACTGGAGTTATAGTTATATACCACTGCACCTGGTATTTATATAGGGACTGGAGATATGAACTCTGGTCCTCATGCTTATATAGTAAGCACTTCATGGCTCTGACTGACTCCACAGGCACTGAAAAGCATTTTTCAAAGTAAATAAAAATGTGGTCAGGGGTAGTATTATGGTGGTGTAATGAAAAGATTATAAATGTTGTTTAGTATATTTTAACATGCATACCCTTGACATGAGTGATACCCAAGAAGTGTAGATTTTACAATATTAAGATCACCAGTGTGTTTTGGTTTGTAAAACATTTAATCATTTTATTTAGATAACGTAATCCCTATTATATATTGGGTATTCAAATTATTCCTCATTATGAATATTGGAGCCAGATAAAACCTTATATCAAATAGATTTTATGTTTGAATCCTCTTTGCTCAATTGTTAATTCAGTTTCTATCAGTGGCTCTGAAAACAGCATAACTGGGACTAATTAACTATAAGCTACTCTCAAACCCAGCTGTCCTTGACCGGTTGTAGCCCTTAGGTTTGTAGCATAGTGTAAGCACTCAAGATTTCATCTTCAACAACTGGGTAGGCGGCATAGCCACTAGAATCTCTTTCCAGAAGAATATCACTTATAATTAATGTTGTGTCTCAAAAAACAACCTAACTTCTGCGCTTGGTAAAGCTTAGGCTTTTCTGTTTCCTCCCTGACCCAGGTGTCATTGAGTAGAGAGTTGTTCAGTTTCCACATGTGTGTAGGCTTTTTGTTATTTCTGTTGTTGTTGTTGAGGTCTGGTTTTAGTCCATGGTGGTCTGATATGATTCAAAGGATTATTTCAATCTTGTGTCTCTTGAGACTTGTTTTGTTCCTGACTATATAGTCAGTTTTGGAGAAGGTTCCATGAGGTCCTGAGGAGAAGGTATACTCTCTTATGTTTGGGTGAAAAGTTCTGTAGACATTTATTAGGTCCATTTGATTCAAGACCTTTGTAAGAGTCATTATTTCTATGTTTAGAATACATGATCTATCACCTGGTGAGAGCGGGATGTTGAAATATCACACTATTAAGGTGTTGGGATCCATGTCTTAGATTTAAGCTTTAATAATGTTTCTTTGACAAATGCAGGAGCTCTTGTGTTTGATGCATAGATGTTCAGGATTGTGACGTGTGCCTGGTGGATTTTTCCTTTGATGAGAATGAAGTGTCCCTTTTCATTTCTTTTGATTAATTTTGGTTGAAAGTCTATTTTATTAGATATTAGGGTGTCTACTCCAGCTTGCTTCTACTGTCCATTTGCTTTTTCCAGTCCTGTACTCTGAGGTAGTCTCTATATTTGTTGCAGAGGTGTGTTTCTTGAATGCAGCAGAATGTTGGATCCTGTTTCCAAAACCAATATGTTAGTCTGTGTCTTTTTATTGGAGAGTTGAGAACATTGATCTGAATAGATATTAGTGACCAATGATCATTAGTTCCTTTTATTGTAGAGTTGGTGGTGACTGTGTGTTTTTCTATTTGTTTTATTTTGCTTTTTTGATGTGATGGTGTCTTTATCCCGTGTTGTTTTGGATGTAGTTGATCTCATTGGGTTGAAGTTTTCCTCCTGGTATCTTCAGGAGGGTTGGATTGTTGTGTATACATAGTTAAATATAGTTATGTCATGGAATATTTTGTTTTATCCATGTTGATTGAAAGTTTTAAAAATTAATTTATTTTTATTAATTACCTTTGATTCACTTTGTATCCTAGCTGTAGCCCTCTCCCACATCCCCTCCCAATTTCACCCCCTCCCTCATGTCCTCCCATGCCCCTTCCCAAGTCCACTGATAGGAAAGATCCTCTTCCCCTTCCCTCTGACCTTATTCTGTCAGGTCTCATCATGTATTTTCTTCCTCTGTGGTCTGGTAAGGCTGCTCCCCCCTCAGGGGGAGTTATCAAAGAGCTAGCCACTGTGGTCATGTCAGAGACAGTCCCTGTTCCCATTATTAGAGAACCCACTTGGAGATGGAGCTGCCATGGGCTACATCGGTGCAGGGGTTCTAGGTTATCTCCATGCATGGTCCTTGGTTGGAGTATCAGTCTCATAAAAGACATCTGGGACCAGATGTTTTGGTTCTGTTGCTCTCCTTGTGGAGCTTCTCTCCCCTCCAAGTTTTTCAGTCTCCCCCATACTTCCATAAGATTTCTTGCACTCTGCCCAAAATTTGGCTATAAGTCTCAGCATCTGCTTTGATACCCTGCTGGGTAGAGTCTTTCAGAGGCCCTCTGTGGTAGGCTTCTGTCTTGTTCTCTACCAATGTCCATCTTATTTGCTTTTCTGAGTACAGATTGATCATCTTATCCAGGCTCCTCCTTCTTGCTTAGCTACTTTATGGTGTACATATTTTAGTATGTTTATCATATATTGTATGTCTAATATCCACTTATAAGTGAGTATATACCATGTGTGTCTTTTTGCTCCTAGGATACCTCACTCAGGATGATCTTTTCTAGATCCCACCACTTATCTGCAAATTTCATGATTTCCCTGTTTTTAATTGCGGAGTAGTATTCCATTGTGTAAATGTACCATAATTTCTGTATCTATTCCTCTGATTAGGGACATCTGTGTGTGTCCACCTTCTGGCTATTACAAACAAAGCTGCTTTGAACATGGTTGAGCAAATGTCCTTGTTGTATACTTGATCATCTTTTGGATATATGCCTAGGAATGATATAGCTGAATCTTGACGTAGCACTATTCTTCTTTATCTGAGAAAGCACCAGATTGATTTCCAAAGTGGCTGTACAAGTTTACATTCCCACCAGCAATGGAGGAGGGTTCCTCTTTCTCCATATCTTCTCCAGCATGTCACTTGACTGAAAGTTTTGAAGGTACCCTAACTTATGGGACACAATGAAAGCAGTGCTATGAGGAAAGTTCATAACATTTAAGGGCCTTCAGAAAGAAATTCAAGGCATCTCATACAAGTAACTTAATGGTATACCTGAAAGCAGTAGAAAAAAAAAAGTAGACACATCCAAGAGGAGTAGATGGCAGGAAATAATCAAACTCAGGGCAGAAATCAATACATTAGAAACAAAGAGAAAAATTCAAAGAATCAAGGAAACCAAGAGTTGGTTCTTTGAGAAAATTGGCAAGTTAGATAAACCTTTAGCTAAACTAACTAAAAGGCAGAGGGACACTGTCCAAATCAACAAAATCAGAAATGAAAAGGGGTGGGGCTAAAGAGATGACTGAGTAGTTAAGAGCACCGTCTGCTCCTCTGAAGGATCCGGGTTCAAGTCCCATACCCACATGGTAGCTTTCAAGTCCCATACCCACATGGTAGCTCACAACTGTTTGTGACACCAATTCCAAGGGATCTGACAGCTCCACACTAATGTACATAAAAAAAATAAATTATTTTAAAAAGAAATGAAAAGAGGGACATAACAATAGATACTGAGGAAATCCAAGGAATCATTCAGTCATTCTTCCAATGACTATATGCAACAAAATTTGAAAATGTAAATTAAATGGACAATTTTCTTGACAGATTCCATTTACCAAAGCTGAATCAAGATCAGGTATATAAGTTAGATAGTTCTATATCCCTTAAGGAAATAGGAGATAGTCATCGGGGTCACTCACATATACTATCATATCATCTGCGAATGGTGATACTTTGACTTTTTCCTTTTTGATTTGTATCCCTTTCATCTTGTTTAGTTGTCCTATTGCTCTAGCTAGGACTTCAAGAACTATGTTGAAATGATAAGGAGAGAGTCGGCAGCCTTGCCTTGTCTCCCATGTAAAATAGGCCCAGATGGTTTCAACACAGAATTTTACCACACTTTTAAAGAAGAGCTAACACAAATACTGTTCAAACTATTACACAAAATAGAAACAAAAGCAACAATGGCAAAGTCATTCTATGAGGTCCCAGTCATGTTGGTACCGAAAGCACACAGAGACCCACCAAAAAATATTCATGCAAAAATATTTAATAAAATACTTACAAACAGAATCCAAGAGCAAGTAAAAGATATCATCCACCAAGACCAAGTAGGATTCATCCCGGGCATGCAGGGATGGTTTAATACCATCAATGTAATCCACCATATAAAGAAACTGAAGGAGAAAAACCGCATGATCATCTCCTTAGATCCCAAAAAATCATTTGACAAAATCTAACACCTATTCCTGTTTAAAGTTTTGGACAGATCAAAGATACAAGGCACATACCTAAACAGAGTAAAAGCAATATACAGGAAGCCTATAGCCAACATCAAACTAAATGAAGAGAAACTTAAGTCAATTCCACTGAAATCAGGGACAGAGCAAGGATGCCCACTCTCTCCATATCTCTTCAACACAGGGGTACAGCTGCTCTCCCTGACATGAACTCTGTGGCCGGCTCTTTGATCACCTTGCTGTGGGGTGGGGTGCAGCCTTGCAAGTCCACAGAGGAAGATGATATAGCCAGCCTTGATGAGACCTGATAAGCTAGGGTCAGATAAAAGGGTAGGCCCTCCCCTATCAGGGGATTAGGAAAAGGACATAGGGGGAGAAGAGGGAAGGTGGGTGGGACTGGGATGAGATGAGGGGGTTACAGCAGGGATATAAAGTGAGTAAATTATAATAAATAAATACATAAATAAAATTAAATAAAAAAGAACCCTAGGCTGAGGAAGCCACAATTGGTTGATAAAAATAATACCTTCAGGATTGTAAATGGACTGTGACATCACAAGCACCTTGTCTCTGTGGAAACATTCTCTGCCTCAACTGTCAGGCAGGGCATGTCTTTGTGTTGCCTTTAGTAAGCTCTTGATATATATTTATTAATTGAACCAAATGGAACTAAATGTTCCTATTACACCAATGCAAAGCAGTATTTGCTAGCACTTCTCTGGCTCTCTTCCTGGAATTCTTTCATTGTTGCTTTGGGTAGTTCTTTGAATTTAACTCCTGTCCCAGAGTAAAACTGCATCTACATGCTACATGTTAGATGACTTCACATGGAGAAAAAAACACTTCCTCTGCTCTACCTAGATGGCATTTCTAGGACCTGGTATAATCTCCCAAAAGGTAGAGACAGAAAAGAGGGGGGAAGGGAGATTGGGGAGACGAAGGGGAAGGGGAAAGACTGAGGCAGAGGGAGAGAGAGAGGTATAAAGAGAGCTTCCTTATGGACCTCAATGACAGATTAGTTTCATTCAGTCGGCCATTATTACATGGGCTCTGCCCTCAAGCCCTTTGAACTTTAGTGTCTATCTGTGGCATATCCAAGAGGATAAAGGTTTCAATTCTTTTGAAAGTTTGAGTTGATTGATAAATGATGACAAGATATTTTAGGTCATGTATATATCTATATATATGCATACTGTGGAATGGAAAAATCAAATCAATTTACATATTTATCCTTTCACACACTAAGGCAAGATGTGTAAAATTTATTCTTTTAATAATTT
This sequence comes from Pachyuromys duprasi, assembly GCA_028658305.1. Taxonomy (NCBI): domain Eukaryota; kingdom Metazoa; phylum Chordata; class Mammalia; order Rodentia; family Muridae; genus Pachyuromys; species Pachyuromys duprasi. Next base: position 36,564,728 of record CM053743.1, read on the forward strand.
TGAAACAGGTAATATCAGGATTACTATATCATTGTCATTTTAAAGGTTTTTGAGACATTTACATATTTTTCCAAATTGCTATATTAATTTCCACTTCCACTAAAGACTATTATATTTCCCTTTTTACTTTACCTTGTCAATGCTTATGTTTTTTATAATATCTATTCTAACAGCGAAGGGAGGATGTTTTGTGGTATTGTTTTGCATTTCTATGATGATTGGTGATGCCAAGTCTATTTTATTATAACTGTTGTCTATCCTTTGTCTTCTTTGTAGATGTATAGTCTATTTCTTTCCTCATTTTAAAGCAAAGGTGTTCGTTTTTCTTCTGAGGTTTTGAGTTTCTTAATATTTCTTGGTATGAGCTTCTTTTTTGTGGCACACCTTGCAAATAGATTTTATCTCATTGTATGTTTGTATCTTTAGTATAAATTGCTTAAGTTTATTTCTGGGTACTTTGTTCTGTTCCATTGTTCTGCTTGTTTTTATGCCAGTGCCAGACTCTCTTTATCATTATAATCTGTAGTATAATTTGAGGTCAAGCACTAAGATACATCCAGCTGTGCTCTTACTCTTTAGAATAGTGATAGATATCTCTGCTCTTTTGTGGTTCCGTATGAATTCTTGGGTTGCTTTTCTAAATCTGTGAACTATGACACTGGAATTTTGATGAACAATGTAGATTAACTTTGGTAGTTTAGCCACTTTCATGATATTAATTCTTCCAGTTTTGGATCATGGAATATCATTTTATTGTCTAGTGTTCTTGTTTCTATTTTCAATGTCTTGAAGTTTTCTTTGAAGAGTCTTTTTGCTTCTCTTTCCTTCATCCTGTTTCTTGCTTCTTTTTATTCCAAGATACTATTTTTGAGATATTATAGATAATCCATTTTCCACATTTTCTTCTCTGAGAGTTCATTATTTGTATATATGGATGTTACTGTTTGTTTGTATATTTATTTTGTATTCTGCAACTTTACTGTAAGTGTTGATTAGATATAAAACTATTCTAGTAGAAGCTATATAGAATCTTAAGTATAGAATGGTGTCACTGGCAATGAAGGATAGTTCAACTGCTTCTCTTTTCTTCATTTCTTTTTCTTTCTTTCTTTCTTTCTTTCTTTCTTTCTTTCTTTCTTTCTTTCTTTCTTTCTTTCTTTCTTTCTTTTTCTTTCTTCTTTCTGGTTTTTTGAGACAGGGTTTCTCTGGGTAGCCTTGGCTGTCCTGACTGGAATTTGCTCTGTAGACAAGGCTGGCCTTGGACTCACAAAGATCTACCTACCTCTGCCTTCTGAATTTCTTCCTTTCTTTATTTTGACTCCTTTAAGTCTTTTTGTTGCCTACTTCCTATAGTTAAGAGCTTGAGCACTATAATCAATAAGAGAATGGGGGATGCGTACCTTGTCTCCTTCCTAATTTCATAGGAAGTTTTATTAGTTTGTCTCCATTTATTTTAATATTGGCAATAAATTTGTTGTGTATAGATTTTATTATTTTGAGATATGTCCCTTCAGTTCATAATATTTTTAGGACTTTCATCAAGAAGGCTTGTTGTACTTTTTTGTATGACTTTTCTTCGCATCAAATAAATTGTTGATGTGATTTCTGTGGCTAAATTTATTTACGTGACATATTACATTTAACGATTTACATATGTTTAACAAACTTTACATTTCATGGATGAAGCCAATGTGGTCATGATATACTTTTGAATTCACTTTGCAAGTACTTCGCTGAGAAATTTTTTTAATTTAATCTTTGGAGAAAGTGGTCTATTGTTTTACTTTCTTATTCATTTGTCTTTACCTGGTTTAGGCAACAGGATAATAGTGGCTTTGTAGCATGACTTTGGTGATTTTCTCTCTCTCTCTCTCTGTCTCTTTTTCTCCTTGGTGGAACAAATTAAGAAGAGTTAGTATTCAATGTCTAAACATTTTTGTAGAATTTGGCAGTGAATTCATTTGGTCCTTTGCTTTTCTAGGTATTTTTTTTAAATATATGATACTTTGTTTTTTCTCAGAGGCGTGGGTTATGTATAATTAATTTTTTCTATTTTTAACTGTTTTCCTTTTTATTATTATCATTTATTACAATTTATTCAAAATGTATCCCTCTTGTAAACCTCTCCCTTGTCTTCTCCCAAACCTACCCTCCCTCCTTCTTCTCCCCCTATGCTCCTCACCTAGTTCACTGATAGGGGAAGTCCTCCTCCCCTTCTATTTCATCCTAGTCTATCAGGTTTCATCAGGACTGGTTGCATTTTCTTCCTCTGTGGACTGGCAAGACTGCTCCCCTCACAGGGAGGTAATCAAACAGCCAGCCACTCTTGCTGCCTTTACTAGGGAAACCACTTGGAGACAGTCTATGGGCTACATCTGAGCCAGGATTTTAGGTCCTCTCCATGCATGGTCCTTGATTGGGTATCATTCTCTTCAGCCCCCCCCCCCCCAGGGCTCAGTTTTATGGCTGTGTTGATCTCTAGGTAGTATAAGTGTGAGATAATATGTCTACTTTCCTGCTGTTGTAGATTGGGTTTTAGTATTCTATAAGAGTGTTTCCCAGGCCAATGCATGGTATTTTCTCTTAGATGTTTTTGCCATTTCAGGCTATTGCCTATTTTGAGTCTTCCCTGTGTGAGGGTTTAAGACAGAGTCGAGGCTGATTCTCCTGCATAGAGTCTGCCAGTTCTTCTAATCGATTAATTGAAGAAACAATTCTCTATTCATTTGTTTTCTTGGCACTTTTGCTAATAGTCAGTTGACTGTAGATGACTGCTTTGTTCCTCCTATTCATTTCTAGCACACTCAGGCTATTTTCCTCTTCTTCCTGTATCTTTCACCAATATCTTGTGATGGATGTCATGAAGGCTTACTCAAGAGTCTTCCTTTGTCATTGATCTCTTTTTGTCCCTACATGTTTGATCTTCCCTATCTACAGCAGACTTCCTGTCTGTAGGCTATATGATCAGTTATCATCCACCTTAAGTTAAACAAGGCCAACTGAAAATTCCACCATTATATATATTCTCTCCCTTCCCTTTTTCTGCTTAGACTCAGCACATATCACATATGCCTTACTCTCTTAATGGTTCCCAGAGCTTTAAATCCAGTGTTCAGATCCCAGATTATTTGACCTATCAGTGGTTTTAGCTGTCTTCCCTTATCAATAGACATACAAGTTACCTTTTGACATTTTTATGTGTTGTCCATGAAAAATCACAGCTCTCTTCTCAAAGGGTGATAAATTTTATTCTTCAGTAATATATTAGTGCCCATTTTGGTTATCCAAACTTCATGTGTTAATATTACAACAAATTTGTGAAGTTTTCATTGTAGAAGAACAAAGTGAGACACTAAAAAGATAATTTTTAAATATATTCTGAGTACATCAGGTAGGTGAGTTGAGTCAAAACAAGGACATTTATATTCTTTGACAATACTTTTTTTTAAAAAAGCCTATTTGTTTTTCAAGTTTGATTTACTAGCCAGCTGTGTGACTTCAGTTTAGAATTTGACAAAGAGATGTCTCTTTCTCCATTTTAGCAAAGACTCAGTCTTGGTCAAGGGAATTGGTATGTGATAGAGGAAGGGAAGGGTAAAGTAGTAACTGAAAGAGGTCTGCAGTGGCCAGGTCATGTTGCCCCTGTCCAAAGCCTCACAAGAGCTCTAACAGCACTGAACTGGTTATCTGCCTGATGTACACTTGGTGTTATGGGATTGGAGGAGGCAGGAACGAGACTCATTCTCACTTACTCATTTTGGTCAGGAGCCCTGGTTAAGACATAGCTAAAGGTGTGTGTACCCCTCCTTCCTCTTCAGTTCCATCTAGAATGCTTCTCTGAGCCATGCAGGCTTCGTGATTGTCTCTTCAGTCTTGTGAGCCCCTAGAAGACCTGCTTAACTGATTTTGTGAACCGTGCTCTCCTGGTGTACTTGACCCTTCTGGATCCTGCAATCCTTCTCCCTCATCTGCAGCATTCCGCAAGGTTCCCCCCCCCCCAGGAAATATTTGTCATTGACTTCAAATATTACCTGATAGCATCCTTAGCTCTTGAGCTAGTGGTCTGCTTGTACATTGCAAAATGACTCGACCACAGCCACAAGGATGTTAATTCAGACATAGAGGTGAACAAGTAATGACTATTAATGTGGACTAAAAGTAGCCTAATGTATTTTGGACCTGAATTTGCAACATTGCCACCTCTTCACATCACTCTTCTAATATGTTCACTGGCTTTATAAAAAGTTCAGTGTAAAGTGGGATTGTTTTCCCTGAAACTTTTGTTCACAGTATCTTTGGGATACAACATTCTCTTATGCTTTTATTTCACAAGTTCTCTGGATTTTGTTTCTTTACACAATTTCTTAGCTCTTTTTTTTTTCCTGGTTTCTTCAACTTTGGAACCGTGTTCTTTTTATTTGTTTGTCCTTTCTCTGATTACTCTATCAAAAATGGCACCTAGCTTCATGAAACACTGTTTCATTGGCTTGTTTGTTTTCATTTTCTCTTTAATGTATTATTTTTATTTTGCAAAAAGAAAACATAAAATTCATCCTTTCCACCTAGGAGTTTCAAACTATATAGTGCCATGTTGCTACATCTGAGCATCTTGTTTGACACCTCTCTAGATCTCTGCCACTGATTGAAACTACACTAACAGCACCCATGTCCTCACACCAGTCCAATAGCATTCTCCAAACAGTCTTTATTAATTTGAATGCTTTGGGTGTATCTGCAAATGGAGTCATGTCATGTGGCATCTGTCTTTTGTGTGATTCTCAGTGTTTCTCCTGACTTATTTATTTCAGCAACCAAAAAGTCTTCTAACCACGTGACCTCTGGGTTCTCTGCAGTTTTCTTCTCCAGTCTCTGTCACTTTGTGATTCAGTGTACCTGCCTCTGAGCAGTGATTCTGCTTTTAGATCTTGCTCCCCCAATACCTGACTACAAAGGTCTCTGGAATTTGCGGGGACCTCAATCTATGACCTTTCTGATGTCCCTCTGCTCAGCTGGTGGCAACACCATCATTATTTTCATTCCACTGGATCACTTCACGAAGCGAGGGTCCGCATGGGTCTTCTTGTCGTCATACACAACAGATCTTTGTTGTTGTTGTTTTTAGAGCCAAATACCATTATACGATATAACACATTTTCCAATTATCTCCATCATATTGGCCTGTGACCATGTCTATGGGGCATTTTTATTGTTATTTATTTACTTTACATCCAAATCCCAGCTTCCCCTCCCTCCTTTCTTACCAGTCCTTCCCTCTCACCCTCCCTTCCCCCCATCTACCCCTCCTCTTCTTCTCAGAAAAGGGAAGGCATCCCTCATGGGACATTTTTAACTGTCTTGAAGAGGTTATTATCTATACTGCTATTGGGCTTAATTTTCACATGAACTCAGTGACGTACAAGAAAGAACTACATCTGCTTTTTCAGTTTTCATCTTAAGCAGTGAATGTACTATACAAGCAAATTTTACAAAGTCTTGGGCAGTATAATTTTCATGTTATAAATTGAAGAAGGTAAAGGAGAGCTGGTTTTACTTCATTGTAATTCAAGAGAAAGCGTTCCTTTAATTACAGTGTTCAGTTATGGCTGAATGCAAAGAGAATCTTATATCTGAGAAAAGGCTTAAAATATTGTTTTGACAAGTTCTTAGAAAGTGGCAAACATGTAGTTGACCCTCCATAAGTATTTGTTCAAATAAATGAAGAACACAATATACTTAATTGAGGTTAAAGAATAAACCGTGAATGTGAAAATTGGATCCCTCAGGTGCTTGCAAAGACCAACAAAGTTTGTGACTATCCAGAATATCAAGGAGACAGACCAGTGAATAGTAGCAAAAAAATAAAAATAAAAATAAAAATAAAACAGAAAAGGCTATGCCATGGTCATCAAGTGTTGTATACATTAGAAATGCAAAAGTCATAGCTTTAGCTTCCAATGAGATAAAGATATTCTAGGCTGTCATGAAGCGAAGTGGCCAAGTCTCATTTACAACTTAAAAAGAGACAGTGGTTAAACACGTGTGGAGTGGCAGGAAGAGGTCCTTAAGAAATCTGCCCCTGCCAAAAAAGAGTTGCACAAACAGTAACAAGAATTATATAATTGACTTTCAGAGATGCCTGGAAATTAACCAGAGGCTTGTAGCAATCCCAGGACTACTTAGAAAAAAAATGGACATATCACCATAAATCAATTGGCTTCCTCTGGCATTTTAACTTTTATTATCTTGTCTACTTATCTGTGTTACACACTCAATTTAAAACCTACCATCCTTGTAACCATTGAAATCAAGAAATGCAACACCCCACAAACCACTGCAGGGCCAGATTGAAACAGAACTTTCTCTAAAAAGTACAATCTCCAGAGAATTGTTGCCTTTGTATCTGTGTGTTCATTCTCAGGGCCCGTCTGCATTTAAGATGGCACTGTTGACTCTGTGCAGGTAACACTTTTCTCAAGACATGTGCAAGAAAAACAATCAGTAGCTTTTGTTTTGGTTCACAGCTATTTTAACAGAGACACCATCTGGAGTTAACAAGAATCTGATGAAAAAAAAAAACTTAAAAGTAAAAAAGAAGAAAATAAAAGAAACTGAAAACTAACACAATAATTGGGGTGGAATGCAAAACTTCACTTATATTTTATTCAGTGTGGCCTTGGTTTTTGCATAAGCAGGAAGTGAAGGCTAAGGCATAGGTATATATTGCCCAGTAGAGTTGAAAACACTGTTGAATCTCTATGTGATCTCTCTAACACTACGTTTGGACTAAAAAACTTAATATTTCAGTGAATGCAAAGTAAAAAAGGATATTAGCTTTGCAGAAATGGTCTTATAAAGACGTCAAACAAAAGGTAGTAAAAGCAGCACATGCTAGCACACATAATGAAAGGCGGAATGAATTTCTGTTTTTCAGTCACTGTATTACATTAGTTAAAATGTCAAGCTTCAACTAAAAATGTATGACTCACCCAAGGAAACAGGAAAACCTGTTTCATATACAAACTAAACTGACCTTTACTCAGCTTTGATACCACACCTTTTTTTCAGATAACAACTTAAGACACATACTTAAAAGCAATCTGAAAGTCATTATGCATTGAGACAACCATTGAGTAAATGCTTGTCTGTGTTTAAATCTTACTACTCCATTTATAGTCAGTTACTTTAACCTTGACCAGCGCAGTGTTAGCGATCTGAAGATGGATAAAGGTACAAACACCTTGACTCAAGCAAACTATCAATAAAGCAAGCTTTGGTTAACTATTAGTATTAAGTTGATGTTAATTACAGTGAAATAATTCTGAGAAATCCAAGGCAATATTCTCTGGGGCAATAATTAATGAAAGAACTCTCAGCTCTGTCATAGACATGGAATTAACATGTCTATGTTATAAAAATTAGGAAGCATAGAAACAGTAAAATATATAAGAGGAGAAATAGATATTTCAAATATACCATTCCAGGTCCTGCCTACATACATTTGGCAATTACCAATGAAATAGAAGACTTTAAAGCAGTGCAAAGGAACTAGAACTGATAAGTATCTCTAGCCTTCATCAGCCAGTAACAATAAATACATATTTTTGTTAATTGCATATGGAGCTTCTGTGACCCACATTGCATAGGTATTGACCTAGATAGAGCAACAAGCAATGAAGAAATGCCAGAGAAGCTGGGATCTGGTGGGCTTTGCACTCTGATAGAGATGCCTGGAAACTCTTAAGGTTTATTATATACAGTAGGAAGAGCAGGGCTGGCCTAGTTAATCTCTGCATGAGGTCTCTGTAGTGGAACAGTCTCAGATGGCCATGGTCTGGGTGATAGAAAGCCACTTACAGTGCCTGCATGTATTGGTTTTAGGTAAATATCAAAGGCTCTAAACATCTTCTCTCTTCCTGAGATGGTTCTGATATTTGTCAGTAGCTGAACCAGAATAGTCTTGACCATTTCTGAAACATTACAGTCCTTGAAGTGACTATGCTCATGACGATAATGCACACTCCTCTATTCCCCACATGGATCACTCTCTCTAAGTACGTTAAATTTAGACCAACAGTCTCGTGGGAAAAATTTGAGAAAAATAAAATCATGGGTTGTGTGCTTTTTAACCAGAAAAGATTAAACTTAGAAATCAAAACCAAAGTGGCTTTGAGAAAGTAAGAAAGTCATACTCAAACATACACGTGCACACACACACACACACATACACACACATACATGAATAAATTTTTAGGATGTATAACAGCAAAATCTCCAGGAATAAAATATTTGGAGATGAATTAAAAGAACATATAACCAAAAAAATGCCTTTACTATCTTTATTGTGCATGGTGGTTCATACCTGTAATCCCAGTAGTCATGAAACCAAGGCAAGAGGACTACAGTGAGTTTACAGCCAACTTCAGCTAATAGTGAGTTCCGTGCCAGCTTGGGCAACTGTGTGAGAACTTTTCTCAAAAAAGGAACAGATTAAATCTGTTTCATGACGCAAATACTCTAAAGGCTAAAGATTTGAGAGATTCCTCTTAATGAAAACTAGGCCAATGTGATAGAGATCCATAGAGATACAGCACTAATCAAGGAAAAAGTAGTAATTGTTTCAGCGCCTTAGTGAAGGGGGAAGGGTGGTTTGTTGTTAGACTGGAAAACAATGAGTCATACAACTTTATAGGGTAAATATATGTTATTTAAGGTGCAGCTCTATAAATATTTTACTAAAAAGTCAAAGAATAGGCTGCAAGGACAGAGGAATGAAAACAGTATTCCCATAACATTGTAATCACTACAGTAACAGTAGGATATATAATAGATCTTGTAGTATGGATTTCTGTGAGATAAGTACTATTAAAAAGATGTGTGCTGAATAAACTCTAATTAGTAATAATAATAATAATAATAATAATAATAAGTGTGCTCTGAACATAGTTGAGCAAATGTCCTTGTTGAATTGTGGGGCATCTTTTCGGTATATGCTCAGGAGTATGGTATAGCTGTATCTTGAAGTAGTACTATTCACAAACTTCTGAGAAAATGCCAGATTGTTTTCCAAAGTGGTTGTACAAGTTTGCACTCCTACCAGCAATGAAGGAGGGTTCCCCTTTTCCACATCCTTTCCAGCATGTGTTGTCACTTGAGTTTTTTCGAGGATTTGTTATTTATAACAATTTATTCACTCTGCATCCAAGCTGTAGCCCCTTCTTCATCTCCTCCTAGTTCCACGCTCCCTCCCTCTCCTCCCCCTATGCCCCTCTCTTAGTCCACAGATAGGCAAGGTCCTCCTCCTCTACTATCTGACCCTAGCCCATCAAGTCTCATCAGGACTGGCTACATCCTCTTCCTCTGTGGCCTGGCAAGTCTGTACCCCTAGGGGCAGGTGATCAAAGAGCCAGCCACTGAGTTCATGTCAGAGATAGCCCCTCCTCCCCTTACTAGGGACCGCACTTGGCAGCTGTGCTGCCTGTGGTGTACATTTTGAGCAAGGGGTCTAAGTCTTCTTCATGAATGGTAGTTGGTTAGAATATCAATCTCTGCAGGAACCCCTATATGCAGATTTTTTGGCTTGGTTGGTCTCCTTTTGGTGCTCTTGTCCCCTTCAGGTCCTTCTATAACCTCCTTCTTCCTTAAGATTGCCTGTACTTTGCCGAAAGTTCCCTGTACTCTGCCCAAAGTTTGATTATGAGTCTCAGCATCTGCTTCGATACCTGGCAAGGTAGACACTTTCAGAGGCCCTCTGTGGTAGGCTTCTGTTCTGTTTCCTGTCTTCTCCTGCTTCTATACTACTTGTCCTTTTGAATGAGGATTAAGCATCTTTCCTAGGGTCCTCCTAGTCACTTGAATTTTTGATCATAGCCATTCTGATTGGTGTAAGATGGAATCTTAGAGTTGTTTTGATTTACATTTCCCTGATGACTAAAGACTGAGCATTTCTTTAAGTGCTTCCTAGACATTCAATATTCCTCTGCTGAGAAGTCTCTGTTTAGCTCTGTACCCCATTTTAAAATTCCATTATTTCATTTGTTGGTGTCTAATTTCTTGAGTTCTTTATATGTTCTGGATATTATCCCACTGTCGGTTACAGGGTTGTGAAGATCTTTTCCCAGTAGATAGGCATCATTTTGTTCTGTTGACAGTGTTCTTTTCTTTGTAGAAGCTTTTCAGTTCCATGAGGTCCCATTTATTAATTGTAGGTCTTAGTTCCTGAGCTGTTCACTAGCTCCTGGCAATGTGGCCCTGCCAGGCCACAGAGGAATAGGATCCAGGCAGTCCTGATGAGACTTGATAAGCTATGGGCAGATGGGCAGGGAAAGAAAACTCCCTCTTTCAGTGAACTAGGGAAAGGGGATAGGGAGAAAGAAGGAGAGAGGATGGGCCTGGGAGCAGTTGTGGAAGGGGGCTACAACTAGGATAAACAATGAAATTGTATAAAAGTAAAAAAATAAAATAAAAAAAGATGTATGCTCTGGACTGCATATTCATTTCCTCTATTCTCTTTTATCTACATTATCTGTACATCAGAATGACAGCATGTTTAAACCAGAATATCTTGAAAACTTCATACTTCACAGTAGATAATTCGTCTAGACCCTCAAACCTTTTAAAATGTAAGACTATAGTGTCATCTACAAAGTGGGGAGATATTAACAATAGCCTCATAATTCATCCAAGGGAAATTCTGTAGCGACTGAAAATAACATCTACAAAATCGAAAATCACAGAAGCTTACAAAGGGACTATAGACAATTGGTTTTGCTTTCATCAATTAGGGTTACACACTTTTAAAGTGGCCATTCTAAATGCATTTCTGCTAACATGAAATTCAAAAAATATCCTGAACTTGAGTATTCCATGTTCACTACTGTACAGTAGTTAATGAAATTTCGTTAAAATAGTAACAAACTCATAGTGTAAAAAATGTAATATGCAGAAAATGGTACCCATAAAATTTCCTAGTTCAATTTCACATAGCCAGGGCTATAGCAGGCTCCACAGATTCCACAACATTTAAGTGAGGGAGCAAGAATTTTCAGTATAACTGAGTTAGCTGCTTGGTCTGGCTTAAACAGTTTCCAACTCTAAGTTCATTTGCTACATGTGAAAGCTCTCAGAACTGTTTATGCTGTTATTATATTTATCACATTTTATATTTTATCGTTTCTAATATTGAAAGTATCATACCTATTTGAGGACACAAATTTTAGAATTCATGTGTTTGTGCTCGGGGAGGGTGGGAAAGAAGACATTATAAAGAACACTCATCCAGATATTAATTTTTTCATGAAAAACATGTTTTTTTCTCTTGCCAAGTGTTAGAGTTTTTTGAAGTATGAATGGTATTGTCTACTGCATTGCACAATACAGGCTGACTACTAATGAGTTCGTTGGAAATCCGCTTAACAAGCTTTTAAAAGGAGTGCCCTCTACTTTCTCTCCTCAAGGTTGCCATCTATTTACTCTCCATCCCTCTTTGTTTTATGCTAGTACAGATCTACGGAAATCATTCATTTTCAGTCTCTGAAAAGTGTCTCTAGGTGTCAGAAAGTCGATTTCACTAACATTACTTAAAAAAAAGAGACAAATCAATTTTCTGTTTGTTTTGACTTTTCTTATTTTCAATCTCCTTTCTTCCTTTTGTCTGAACATCTTTCTACAGTGATGTATGTATGTAGTTTCCTCTGACCCAGCTTAGCCAAATTTATAAAGGAAACCTAGCATTTCTAATTAGGTACTATTCTATAACTCAAGTTCCTTCTGGCAGTTCTATGCTGCCATAAATATAGTGACCTTGTTCTCCTAATTATAGTTGATTGGTTTTTGTTTTATTTCTTTTTTTCACACAAACTTCTGCTTTTTATTCCCCTGTGATGTTGGGTACTCATATGCATATTCAGAATATATTCACAAACCCAGCATAACTGCTTGCAGGACTTGATGCTTGCATGTAGGATCCTCTACCTGAAATATCTTTCCTGCATTTTGCTGTCTTAGAGTTTGGTTACCACCACTGAACATCAAAAACACTGAAACTCGCTTTTCCTAAATCTTTCACTTAGCACTGGTAACTGTGACCTTGTTTTGAACTTTTCCCCTCCTCTATGATATGCATTCTTCCTGGAAATTTTGCGTTATATACATTTTACTTGACAAATATCAGTCTTTCATTTTTTATTTTTAAAATTTTAGTTTGAAAATAGTTTATTACTTTGTCCCCAAATTTACCCTTGCCTACAAGATATTCAGGGATAAAGATAGAGCAGAGATTGAGGGAATATCCAACCCCCACCTGGCTCCAATTTAGACACACCCCATGAGAGAGAACCAACCCCTGAGACCATTAAAATACTCTGTTATGCTTGCATATGGGAGCCTAGCATAGGGGGTCTAGGAGAGGATCCACCCAGCAGTATATCAAAACAGATGCTGAGACTCACAACCAAACATTTGGGTTAGCACAGGGAATCTTGCGGGCAAATGGGCAAAGAATAGAAGGACCCAGAGGGGATAGGAGCTCCACCAGAAGACCAGCAGAGCCAACTAACCTGGGCCCAGGGTGGGTTAGGGAATACCGACCAAGGGCCATGCATGGACCTCACCTAGGACCCCCTACATACACTTAACCAATGGAAAGCTTGGTCTTCATGTGAGTCTCCTAGAAAGGGGAGAGGGTGCTGTCTCTGACATGGACTCTGTTGTCTGATTTTTGATCACTTCCCCTTAGTGGGGCTGCCTCGCCAGGCCACAAAGGAAGAAGATGTGCTCAGTCCTGATGTGACTTGATGTACTGGTGTGTGTTGGAGAGGCAACTCCCCTTCTCTGAGAACTAGTGGAGGGGGGATGGAGAAAAAGTGAGAGATGACAGGGAGTGAGACAGGAAGGAGAAGAGGGAGGGGTCTACAATCTGGATGTGAAATAAATACATACATACGTACATACACACATAACATACATACACCCAGGGGACTCAATATAATCTATTCTGATTATGGTTCCCCTCCCCCAATATCTCCCAGATCCACTCACCTCCCCACCCACCTAAATTAGCACCCTCTTTGTCTCTGTCTCACTAGAAAACAAACCAATATCTAAAATCATACTTGTGATTGGCTAACCAAACAAGGCTATAGGGCCTAAAGACAGCTGAATTATCACCTATCAGCAGCTATTGACTGACTCTTTTATTTAGCTCACCATATTGTTGGAATTTTTTGGGTGCAGCTTCTTTGCCATACTTGGAAGACACTATCCTCACAGCGAGGATCCTGGTTCCCTAGTTCTTACAGTATTTCCTGTCCTCTCTTTTGTGAATTTTTTCTGAGTCTTAGATGCAGGAGCTCTGAGCACTGTAATCCAGACTCAGGAAAACAATTGCCATATCTTCCCTCTTTTTCATGTATCCAAGCTCAACCTCTTTAGATTGAAGTAACTATAGGAACTATAAAACAAAAAGGAGCGTGCTGGGGAAGGAGAGGAAGCTGTAGCAGCTCACAGGTGCTGTTAAAAGGTGAGTGAGAAAAAATGGGATGCTTTAATTGGGTAGTGAGAGAACGCAGAGGGAGAAGGAGAAAGGAAAGATACCACTTAAAAGTATGAGAAAATATGAACATAGGCAATCTTTATTTTTTTAAAAGTACTTAATGTGTATGTGTGTGTTTGTGAAACCTGCTTTTGAGTTTGTCCTGGGGGTCCAAGTTGCCATTGCACTTAGCAGTTTCATTGAACATGAAATTAAGACGGCTTTCGAAAACAGCTCACAGTTTTGACACCTAACTTGGTGAAATCAAACCATCACTGAGCTGAAGGCCTTTTTCTAAAGACTAGCTGTCATAATATCCAAAGGTGCTAGGCAATCTGCCAAGGGGGTAAAAACAAAACAAACCAACCAAACAAACAAAAAGCAATCAAATTTCTACCCATCTGCTGAGCCTCCAAACACAACAGTGACCTCCAAGCAGGATTAACCTAATACTATCATTAGTACTGTGAACCTCACCAACCACCTATGGCTGGAGAGGAGAAACAACTAAATAGGTACATCAAGACAGAAAAGGAATTCAAGCTTGGGTGAGGCAGGTTTAAAGCCACTCTGAAGGCTGACTCAGGACCTCACTTATGGTGTTCACTCAGAACAGTCAGGACTTAAGACAATGACTCATGGTTCCTAAAATGCAGAAATCAAGGTTTCTTCCAGTCAACAAGTATCTTTACTTACTTTGTGGTACCCAAAAATTTAATGAATAAAAACAGTGTAACATGCATGAAAAACACAGCTTTACCCGGTTTTTTTTTTCTAATCCATAAATACAAACAAACCACAGGCATGCAGGAAATAGCTCACAGAGTGCCCTTGACAAACCAGTGTCACATGATCCATACATAATTTTATCCGTATAATCTCATCTCTCTTTCGCTCTATTCCTTTACTTTCTCTGTCTTACAAAAGTTCAAATCATAAACACTGAATGTTAGATATAGCTTAGAATATCGTTAAAGGTATCATTTTTTCGTTGTCCCTAAAATATGCTGAGTCCACATTGCTGGTTTATACCTCTATCCATACATCTACAACAAAATCTTGAAATCTCTGTCACAAACCCACATCTTTCTAGGCTCAGATATTACATAGATAACTGTTTGACACTCAACATCAGAGACCCTTTTGCTTAACTTTCTCCTTCCTGAATGTCCATAGTTGGAGATGATCCCTTCCACTGTGAATGCTATTCAGCAAGCTCTATAAAGTCACAAACCATTAAGTCATCTCCTTTCTTCCAGGTAACTTAGGCACAACTATATTCTGTGTCTTTGTGGCTTCTCTTTTATGCCCCTATCTCTGAGGCTCATCTTGTTTTCACCTTCCTGCTCCTAGCCAGCAGATTCTGACAGCTACCACGTGCTGACTGCGCCTTTTACCCATTCCTTATCCTCAACATAAGAGAGATCACTTTGCACATCTTTAGCATCACACATTTTTGTCTTTTTTCTTCCCCAAATTTGCTACTCAGACTAAGTGGAATCATTTTCCCTAGTTAGACAAAAGCTCCTTAATATTATAATTTCTCTTCCCTGGAATATTTTAATTGGATGCTTATAACATCTGAAGTTTTATGTCATTTGTGTATTGAATAAGTGCAGTAGTATGACTGATGTATTATAAAAGGCAAATATCATCTTGGCTTTCATTTTATAATTTCTTTATAGTAACACATATATGATAGAACTGTGATAGTAACATACTTTGAGAAGTTCGGTTCGAAATGAAAATACACGACCTTTGGTAAATCAACTGTATTGATTTACTCATGTGCTGATGTGCCTACATAACAGAGTTAATAAATATCATTTGCTATCAATGAAATAGTGGAATAAATATGTTAATCAATGCACTTTCACCATATTTTGACACAGATCACACAGCAATTGAAAATACATAGAAAATATGAAGCTACATTTATTCTCAAGTCTATTATGCATTAGTTTAGCATGAATATTCAGAAACCAGAGAACTTGGATTTTACAACTGGGCTCTGTCTACTATACTAGGTGTGGGTGTTTTGTAATGTTTTATAGCTTACTGTGAATTATTGGATACAACACAATGATTGTAGATTATCTACTGTAGAGACTTGACATGAAAATTCTCTATCAAGTCTTTTGAAGAATACATAGTGCAGTAAAATTTTTAATTTTTGCAAAGTTTGTAATTAAAAATTTCTCATTTAAAATATAGTCTTCTTGATGCAAAATTTTATGCATGTATTACTTCTTTGTAAATTAGTAGCCATTAGTAGATAGGAAATATTTCCTTTCATTGTTCATGGGGAATTACAAACATTACAATAGACATTTAGCCCATGATGAGGAAAACAAATGATGCCTTTAATTTTTTTATTTTAAATTGTCTAAATCTTCTGTTTAATTTTGTTAATTGTGCTGTAGTTCATTTGTTATATAACTTTAGAATTCAATTCAAATCATTTAAACTTTAGTATTTCAGGCAGTTTTAAAGACATTTATAGACCAAGGTGTTCTTTTTTTTTTTTGGAAATAATCCAACAAGGATTAATTATTTGATTTTTATTTATAAGTTAGTAAGTAATAAAGTTATATATATATGAGTATGAGTCACATTTATTTATAATAATAAATAGTTGGCTTTTACCTTATTTAGGGAACAAGATATTGATTTGTACGCTAAATAGCTAGTCTGGTGTGCAAACTATGAAACTCAGCCATCTGAAATGACATCTAAAATATTAGTTTAATCATCAAATTTGCACTATCAAGTAATAACTATGCTCAATTGTCAGCTTTTTTGATACATTTCTTCAACTGATTTACTTAAGATGGTTTCTAACAAGCTATTCATACAATACAATCTTTAAAAATAAATTCTAAACAAGCATCCTTCTAAAAAGGAATGTGAAAGTACTTCTAGGTATCATTTCTGTTATTTGTGAAGATTTCTTGGAAAGTAGAAAGCAAAATTGCCATTAGCACTCACTTCCTCATCGTACCATATACTCTTTTTCTCTCACAGCCTTCACTATGTAAAATCTATGTCCAATTTCTTCTTTTCTTATTAGACAGTATTACTGAAGTCTTCACTAACATCTATGTGACCAGTTTTGGCCCTGTCTCAGATACAGATATGGTGAGTTTTTTTATATTAAATATGTTTTTTAATCTATTGGAAATGGTGGTAATTTATAGTAATTAAGTATTTTCATTGGTATAGAATTCTTTATGTAAGTCATGTCTGGACACATGAGCAGAAATTAGAAGATGTGCTTCAGGTTTGATGTAATACAGCTTCAGCTTAAATGTTTAAATCAGCTCATTACATATGTTTTCTATTTTTCTCCTCAAACTTACCTATCTAGCTGCAATGTGGCACACAATTAAAATTTAAGAAGAATAATGATATTGTTGGTGATGACTTTCTAGGATTAAGGTACTTTCTTGATTTCCGTATGACTGGTGAGTTTTATAGGTAGTACTTCTCATCAAGAGTTGTGAGTGTGATAAGCATATATCCTCACAGTCACTGAGCAAAGGGGTTGCCTTGCCATACAATTTGCACACATGCAAATCAATCCAAAGAAAACTGGGGTGTTGAAGCTGGGCAGTGGTAACACACATCTTTAATCCCAGCACTCAGATGTCTGTGAGTTCTAGATCAGCCTGGTCTACAGACTAAGTTCCAGGACTGCCAGGACTCCAAAAGGAAACAAAATAAATGAAAGCAGAGTGTTGAAATTACTGGATTTTTTTGACTTGATGTTTATTTGTATTTGTTTAAATGAGATACTTGTATTTGTTTAAATGAGGAGACATAAATTGGTGAGGTAAGATAAATTCTTAATTATTTGTAAAAATGTAATAAATTTTGAAATGTTTTTTCACTGGTACCATGTCAGATTTTGTCACATCTTCTGACACCCACATTGCTTCCTTTCCCCCCACATACACCTCCATTGTCCCATGCTGTCACCTTGTCAGCTGTCAGTTTGGAGGTTCACAATCTCCTTCAGCTCTCAGCCATCCTCTACTCGCAGACATAACATTGTAAGCTCCAGAGGGATAAGAATCATAAGAGATGCTTTGTGGGTCTTGTGCCCAGCGGCCCCTACCTCCTCATCTCTTTGTGGTGAGCTGGGTCATAGCTGCTTTGGCGGCTGTTTGAAATGCTAGTCTCAGCACAGGAAGACAGGTTTTTTCCAGGCCTTCCCTTGGAGACAGGGAAGGATTTGCAAGTCCATTCGCCTTTTGTTTAGTGACAGCAGGTGGGAGAGCTTGTTAGAAATCTCAACTCTGCCTCACTTCCCTGTAAAAAAAATTAACCCCTTGTGTAAACTGTTTGTATAAATAAACAAGGCTAGCTGGTCTCCAAGGCTTTTTGGATGCAGAGCCTATTGACGCTATAGGGCTCATTGGAGCCATGATCAAGCAGCCAGAAGCCTCTCGAACATAATATCTGTAGTGTACATTATTAATTTCAATCCTCACTCCCGACTCAGAACCCCGTTCTGCTCTGCTGGCGGGCTCCGACATCTCTTCCAGATTTCTTACCTCACTCTAAGAATACAGAAGTTGGTATTTTCCAACTGGATATTCAAACTAAGGACAACCAAACAAAGGAAAACAAAATATTCATCCTTTTCTGGTACTCCTGGTCATTGTCAGTCATTTCATCTGGATCTCCCTGCTTCTGTGAGTGAGCAGAAGTACCACTTCTACAAGCGACAGCTTTCCTTTTTCTTCCATCAGACTGAGTCATGTTAGTTAAGCTGGGTGATGGACAAAGGTGAGGGGTTGTGGAATGGAGAGAAGAGCTTCATTTTTCGGGACAGAGTTTATACAAAAAAACTGTGAGGTCTTTAACATTCTTTCTGGGTTATAATTTAATGGCCATCTGGCATGAGAACAAATTTGGAGCAACAGGAAAACATGCTGTTCAACCCAGACTTCTCCTCTCCGTGAATTACTCCTTCTGTTTTTATTGTTTAATCTTTTCCCTTCATTTTTAGGCGTTGACTTCAAAGCTAGCTAAGCACTCAACTACTGTGCTTCATTCAGTGTTCCTGACCTGCAATATTAATCTGTCTTGTTCCATTGGTCAATACAAGTGGAGAGGATTTGAATTGATGTCAACAACCTATGTAGTAGAGGCAGATAGTGCAAGTTTAATGGGCTGGTTGTAAAATGAATCCACATTAAAAAATGGCCTTTGTTTTAATGAGTCTAGTTTTAGACTCAGTAAATGCTCACAAATTTTAGATATGTAAATAAATACTTAAATTCTATGTAGAGAAAATGGAGAAAGTCCAAATTTTATAAAGAATTATATTGAAAAGATGGTGACATAATATACACATGATGTAGCTTTAATGGTTACATTTAGTGTCTTATACTAGCTAATACAGAAATATAAATGCTTTCAAGTCATCAGATACCAGTAATCATGTAATGCTTTCATTTATTATAATTATAACAAGTTATTGTGGCAGAAGTTTTAATATTCAAAGGAAATATTTTTCATATAAAATCTCATGAATGAAGAACATATAGAGTTATCATCAATTTCTAATAACCTCTGTTTCATGTTTTGAGATTTGTAGAAAAAGTACTCAGAGTCAAAGCAGGGTGAGGTGGCATATACCTGTAGTACCAATACTTCTGAAGTGGAGATTGGAAGCTGAGAAATTCAAAGGCACTCTGTGCTGCGTGTTGTGTGATTCTCTGTTCCTAAAGTAAACCAGAGAGGTGCGTGAAGAAGGGAGGGAGAAGAGCGAGAGAGACTGGAAAACACTGCTGTTTCTGTCAAACCCTATGAACATATTTTACTAATGATAATAAATTTTATTACCCCTCCACTTCTATTCAATTTGACTATTCTTTTCAAATATTGAGACAGTCAGAAGTTTACTATTAGGTATATAACCACGAAGAACAAATTTTAAATAAATTTGAATTTCACTTGAAATACTTACCAGGAAATAGAATCCAAGAATTTTTATTGAAAATAGTATTTACCATGTTCAAAATATGCTGTTATTTGTGGAAAACTCTTGGAAGTTACAATAAATATTAGAATGTTTTCAAATTTCCAACTGCATTTAAATTGGATTGATTTGAGTAAACTAATACTTGATAACAATTAAATAAAATATCAACCTTTGATTATTTTAGTTTTCTTTGTATGTTTGGGAGCAAACGTCATAGGTGTGTGTGTGTGTGTATGGTACATGTGTGTATGCTCATGTATTATTATGTATACTTACTATGGAAACATTTTGTAAAATGATTTATATTTACAAACTCCTTGAAAGAACATCCTTTAATGAGTTTAGACTCAAAAATCCCATAAATTCTATTTATGGGATTTTTAACATTGTAGTCACATCCGTATGTTTTGTTCACTAATTGTCACAATTAGCTTCTTTGGAGAAAGAATTATTAATCACAAAACCCAAAATGACAATGTACTGTATCATCAATGTTCACAATGGAAGTATCAGTGAGCATATTAACAGCAAAGGGGGAAATTTAATGGAATCCCACCTGTAGACAAGAACCACAGGCAAAGAACTATAGAATGATGGGAGAAGGAGAAGAATTAGCCCTTCCCAGG
Source organism: Pachyuromys duprasi (assembly GCA_028658305.1). Classification (NCBI taxonomy): domain Eukaryota; kingdom Metazoa; phylum Chordata; class Mammalia; order Rodentia; family Muridae; genus Pachyuromys; species Pachyuromys duprasi. The sequence continues at coordinate 36,584,874 of CM053743.1, forward strand.
GATCATCGCCCTTACTGATAGTCCAGTTATGAGTGGTCAGACCTAAAACCAAATACAAAACACCAACAAAACAGAAATAACAGGTTTTGTGTTAGTACACAAACCACACACACACACCTACAATATCATATTTGCAAATGTATATGTGTATATATGTAACACTACTAAAAAAAAAAACAGAGTCTGTTGACGGTGTATGCATAATACATAGGGGGTGTTGAAAGTGCCCAAGAGAGGCTGGAGAAAGAAAAGGGAAGGGAGAACGGTGTAATTTTATTTCAATTTCAAACATAATTTTACATAGAAGATAGGATCTATAACAGGAATTTGAGCAGGAAAATGTAATATGGAGCAGTATTAACTCTCAAGAGGTTTGTTAAGCACTGAAAGGGCTAAAATAGCACTTAAAGCAAAATAACGCAGAATAAAAGAGTGCAGATATAGAAGCAACTTGAACCATGGAATGATAGAAAACACTTAAGAATATGCTTCTCCAAGGCAATGAGCTCACAGTTCAGTGAAGAGGGCTCAGCAGCTCTAAGAAGCCAAGCTACAACTTCTGACAAAATATGTGAAGGGATGTATGTTACCCAGCAGTACCTCACCCGGTGCTGAAAATTGCAAGCATGCCATGACCAAAAGCTCTGCCAGAGAAAAACCACCGGAAAGAGTCAAGAAGAAAAGCTTCCACCTTTTGACATGACATTGGAGTGTTCCTCCGGATACCTCATTTGACTATATCTGATACTAAATAGCTGAGAAATAATAACGTATGATGGAAAAATGATTTAAAGCCTGGAACAAGTGACAGCTTGATCACTGAGGAGTTTCTATGTCATATTTGTTCAGATCCAGTGAAGAAATATGAAATTAGAAAATTTTTGTTTTGAAAGAATTATGTATGCCTATATGCATACAAATATATACATTTATCTGTATTTATCAATATCTCTATATAAATGCATGACACATACATATAAGTAGCATAGCTCATATTATTATACATACTCACATCCCAGGTCTGCTAGAGAAGATTAACAAGATATAAAAAAAGTTGAAAATGATGTAAATATACAACTCATGCATGAAATTCTTTAAAAAATAATTAAGAAACCAGGAATGAATTGGAATCTATCTATCTATCTATCTATCTATCTATCTATCTATCTATCTATCTATCTATCTATCTATTATCTGTCTATTTGTCATCCATGTATCATCAGCTTTTGAAAAGTAGTGGCTATGTTTTCATAATGACAAGATGAAATATTTCATTTCTGATTGATAGTCCTTTTGCAGAAAGGTAAAGGAAAACAATGAGGACAAGTTTGAGCTTGTGTTTAGTAAAGACTGAGGTAAGCTAAACAGAAATTCCCTGAATGGGAAGGAAAAGCACACACATTTTATAACCTACAAGTTAAAGAGCACATGGTGGCACATGGCTCATAGCTGAGAGAAGCAGCTTGTTAACACAAACACATAAGGAAGACATTTTATTTTCCTTTTAGTAGTGTAGCTACTATTCTTTATATGAAGTACTAATCTGTAGCAGAGCCTAAACCTTTAAGTTCTGCTGTTCAGGTCCGTCAGGTAGATTTTTCTGACATTAGCCTGAGAAGAAATAGAAGCATAGTGCAAAGAATTAAGAAACAAAGTAAAAACACCAATGCACACATACAAACGTGCACATATGCGAGTAGACATGCAAACACATGCTCACACTTGGCCATCAGAAACTCATTAATCAGTGTAATTGTCCAAAGAAAGTTGTGGATCTGAATTATAATTAATGATTCTAATTACAGGGTCTGAAGTTAAGTTAGAAATATTTAATTTCAGCATTTAGAAAATAATGACTAAGAAGGTAATTAAGATTTAGAATGCACTGGAGCTAACAATGGGCAAAGTTTGCAGTGGGCGTGGGCACTACAGTGATTTCTCCCACACCTGACTAACCTCCATGAATTTCCATATTAAGAAACACATCCTTTCTGTATTCATACACACACACACACACACACACACACACACAATTAACTTCCTGTATTGGTGGACATTTCATCGCATGCATATATTTTTGTTGTTAGTGGTATAGTGGCACCCAGGCCTGAAAAAAGAACCACAAGCTTAGGTGGTTGTTTCTAGCTCAGTGTTAGTGCTGCTATAGCTTCAGCACTGGAAACTTCAGAGTAGAATTTGTGAGTTCTCATCCACTGTGTTATCCTTTACGGTATTAACAAGTTAGGCAGCCAGGTGTTACCTTAATGTGTTAATTACATTGATCTGCTTGAGCCATACTTTCACCCTCTCTGTAAACACAAAATATATTATCACAGAAATCCTAAGAAGCCAATGCAGTATTGTGTCGTGCGGAAGTACAGAGTGCTGTAATATACAAGTGCCTAGTGGAAATTTCACACTAGACTTCTGTGCTAGCCTTTGTCACATTGTCAGTTGCCAATGTAGTTGGTCTAAGGAACTTGGCATGCAATGTATATCAGAAGTGATGTGATGATGTTTGTCCATTTTAAAACTGGCATTTGACAGTTAGCTAAAGGCAAGTTATTGATATCTTGGCCTTTGAAGGTGAGACTTGAAGACTACTTTTACACATCAGATATTTTCTAGCCCCTACAAGAATATGTAAAAATGCTTCAAAGAATGTGATTCATAATACCTTGTTAAGATATGCTGAAATTTTTGCTGAAGCAACTGTGCTCTTTAAAAAAAAATAATTGACATGCTTGATGTGCACTAGGTAGAAAGTATAGACATAGGATCTGTGGGGTCATTTAAATCCTGTAATAGGTAGAAGATGATGGGAGAAGGGGAAATATGTTAGAAAGAGACTGTTTCAGCCATAATATGACTTTCATCTGAGATGAACAGGTTGAGATTGTAATGCTAGAAGAGAATATGCCAGTTATTTAAACCATTGCTATGAATGCAATTAATGTCTTGTTGACCTATTGGATTCAGAAGTTGAAGAAAAAAAAATACAGAATGAGGGTTTGGAGACTGGGTAACATATCCATAACATATCCGGCAAAATGAATGTGTAGAGCTGGCTTTTTTTTTTTTTTTGTCAGAGTGAGAATCTCTATGTATTCATTAAGTCCCTTCCTCAATCTTGTTTGGGAATATCATTTTGTATACCTTCCATTAGGTAGTTTTATTTTATTTTATTTTACTTTTTAAGAGTCCACCCATTGACTTGGAGGGGACAATGAGGATTGTGTAAATTTAAAACATTGATATTTAATGTTCTTGTTTCCTATGAACAGAGTGACATTTTTCATCCTCACAACTGCTTTGTTTAAATTACAAACTAAACAATTACAATTTTTTAAATTAGAGTGATTTCTTAAACTAAAACTTGCCTCCTCTCAAGAAAAGAGTCATCAGCTAAGAGTGCTTATTCTTCTTTCAGACGGCCTGGGTTTGATATCTAGCACTCACACTGAGAGGTTCCTTAGCAGAAAACTCCAGCTCAGGGGATTTGACACACTTTTCTGGCCTACGCAAGAGACACTCACACAGACACACAGGGACAAAGAGAAACATGTGTAAAGTAAAAATACGTACATCTTTAAAATAAAACTGGAATCTAGACCAACTGAAAAAGAGAAAGGGATTTAGCACTGGTCCCCATCACCCTCCTTTTCCTGAAGGTGGGTGCAATACCACCAGCTGCTTTCTGTTCCCGCCTTCAGCACTTTTCAGTTTGGTGGACTTTACCCTGTAGCTGTGAGTCAAAATAAGCCCTTTCTTTCTAAACATAAATAGGTTAATAAAAACTCAGAGAGTGAATGCTTGAGTCCTAGATTGCAAGTTTGGAGGAGACTCTTTATTTTTTATTTTTATTAAGGCAAACAATCCAGAAATCCCATGTGCCGATTAGGAAGTATAAATTGTATCCATTGCTGTAAACAGCCATATGTTTTCTAGAGAGCATCCTACAGAAGACTGGTGGTCTCAGATCCCATGGTGGGATCCCAACAGTAGTAAGGAGAAGAGGAAGCTGTGGTTTAAAGAATATCCATACAGGAATGTATTGCAAAAGTAGTGAGATGAAAACTATCTCCTCTTCTATGGCAAAGCTGAGAAAAAAATGCTTAAATATGTCATTAGATTAAGAACAAGGGGGTGTTTGCTGATGGTGGTAAAAGCAGCCAGATTGCAGTGGGTGGAGGAATGTAGGAAGTGAGGACATGGAGAAAGAGTGGAGGTAACGTTTATAAGAAGCATGGCTGAGAAGGAGGTGCTACAGAGGGCAGCAGTTATACGGCATTAAAACTCTCAGCGAGGCTTTTATTTTTAAAGATTGCACTGAACTTCTCACTGTTCTCTGAACATGCCATTATCGCTAACAGCTCGCTGCCCTTGTATGTATTTTCCCCCATACTTGTTATACTGATCTACTGCTTTGCCAACTGGATTTATTTTTTTTATGTAGTCAAGCTCACATTTAATTTTCTCTAGGGCTTTTTGGGGCCTTCCAGAAAGTAAATCTTTCTTTCCTTGTACTTCACTTTGTAGTTTTCTTGAGAGAGAGAGAGAGAGAGAGAGAGAGAGAGAGAGAGAGAGAGAGAGAGAGAGAGAGAGAGAGAGAGAGTATGTGTGTGTTTGTGTGTGTGTGTGTAACCTTGAATGAAAAAAATAATTGTCTTGTTTATTGCAGTCTGGACTGTTAGAAGGCATAGCTGTGTCTAAATATTTCAACAAACTTAGAAGCAGATACTGTGTCCACAACAGAATTGAGATTAAAGGTATCTGAATATAACCCGGGTGTGTCCTCAAATTATTAACAGTTTATACTCCTTAGGAGGGAAGGCACTAAAACTAACTAACTTTAAAACAATATTGTATTAGTTTTATCAAAGCATGTAAATGATGATGATGGTGATGAACATGTTAGTAGATGGAATATGGACAGAAGGTCTAGAATTCTCAAATTCTCTAGCTAAGGAAGACAGAATGTCCTTTAGCTGAAAAAACTGGATAAACTTCTTTATCACAAGTTATAGACGCTCTACATTTAGTAAAATGTAATGTTCACTACTGCTAGAGCCCTGCACATACAGGAAGATGGCCTGGAAGGACTAAAAGTCTGGCCAGGAAGGCTACTGTAGCTGAATGAGCTCCTGAGGATAGGTAAATATTCCAAACAATAGATTCGAGATACCAGAGAACATGTTTTTCCATTTCTTACTTGTCTTGTGTTCATATTCATATGTGTGATCTAACTAATTTAAAAGAGCCACATGGAAACAACATGAAAATACACCTGAACATATGATGTACTTATCTGTGGGATCAAGAATTATAGCTTTTATGTATAGGAATTTTTTTTATCTGCTTCTGCAGATGGTATTGTCATCTACGCAGGACCTCATTATTCCGAATCCTTACAATACATTTCACTTCCTATGGTTCCCATCATTCATTTATTCATTCAACATCCAATCCTAAAGTAATTATTTTATTTCCAGTGATCCGGGCTGTTTAATAGATAATGTTGACTTGGACATGAATTGTGAACTGTGCTTTCAGCATGGAGTAGGAGATGGTCATATGTGAGGAGCTGATAAAGAAGAGTGAAGGTAGCAACAGATCAATGAATCTGCATAGACAGATGTGACTTGACATAAGAAAAAACTTGCTTGTATGCCAGCACTGCTGCAATTTGTGTGTATGCACGGGTGTGATGGTGTGATGAGGTAGTTGCTGTAGCAAACTGGGGAAGAGAGAAGAGATCACACAGAGACTGGAGGTTGTAGGAGTGTTTGGACCCAATTCTAAGGTATTTAGAAACTCAAGTGCCCAAATTCAGAAACACTATTTTCTTGATAACACTCCCACATTGTGACAGCATCTCAATGAATCCTACAGCTTAAGAGAGGTCAGATTAATACAGTGATTGCATCGATCTCCCATGCACTTTATATCTCCTGTCCTTTTCACACATGAGAGATGTACCACGAGGAATGGTCTGACACCTACATTTCTTCTTCTCTGATGGGATCAAAGAGAATGGGGGCAAAGAGAAGGAAGCTTAGGAAAAAGGGAGCATATTCCTCTTTGTCTGCTTCTACCATTGATTTCTTCTTAACAATTCTATTTCTATTATAGATATCTTTTATATAAATGTTGGACATAGATGGGACCTATCCTCGATTATTGCTAATCACAAATTTCCCGTAAACCACACAAGCCTGGTTCTCTGATAGCATTCTGCTGAGGTGTTCTACACAGACCCTAGCCTGAGACATTTGCTTTGACTGCCTTTCAGGCTGCTCTTTTAAAGGTGATCTATACCAGTGTGCCTTCCCTCCCTCATGGGAGAAGCAATACTCATTGAAATCTGCTCAGCAGAAATTAGACTTTATTAGAAAAAGAAGGGGATAATGAAATAAGTTTAGAACATTTTTAAAAATATTAGTTACAGTTTATTAACTTGATATCACAGCTATCTCCCACTCCCTCATTCCCTCCCAATCCCACCCTCCCTCCCTCATCTCCTCCCTGCCTCTTTCCAAGTCCACTGATAGGGGAGGACCTCTTCCCCTTCCATCTAACTCTAGCTTATCAGGTCTCTTCAGGAATGGCTGCAATGTCCTATGTGGCCTGACAGGGTTGCTCCTCCCTGGGAGAGGTGGAAGGTCAAAGAGCCCACTATTGAGTTCATGTCAGAAATAGTCCCTGTTCCCCTTAATAGGGTACCCACTTGGATACTGAGCTACCATGAGCTACATCCTAGCAGAGGTTCTAGGTTATATCCATACATGGTCGTAAGTATACGAGAAATCATTTGTTGAACAGTCCTGCAATTTGGTTGTGTTTTAGTGAGTAAATGTAATTCTTCAGAAATTGGCTAGGAGCATTGACTTATAATTAATGTAGTCAAGCGCTAAATAATATGCTGTCTCCAGTAAGTTAATGTGTCCTTTAAATTATGTTTATATAACAGGCTGTACAGAAAAGAGTGGTTTCCTTGTTTGAAGAACTAACTATGGAAATAACACTAAAGAAGGTTGCTGTGTAAATGGAGATTCTCAATGTTAATAAAATTATTGTAGGTATACTGTACACTATTTTTGGTTTTACCCATAGAAAGCTTTGAAACAGGAAATTTACTTACTTAACCTATTACCACATCTATAAAATGATTAAATTTTCTACAAGCATCTCCCCCTAAACCATGGGTTGTATGGATCTTTAGCTCTGCATTGTTACTCAACCGTCAACTTCATTTCTCTCTTATTTCAGTTGTAGCACGAAACACGTGTATGTCCTTTTACTTTTTCTCTTCCTAACTGTGCTTTTGTTGTATTCACTACATAGTGGCTGCTTGCTCCTGAGCTCTGTTGCACATTTGTAACACCTATCCACCAATTTTAGATGTTTGTCTTCACATTCCAGATGCTTTGATTTTAAAATGACTTGCTATTTTCAGTGCCTTGGTTTTGTTGTTAAATAATGTATAAAATTAAGCTTAGCTTGAATCCTCCTCATGTCCTTACAAGGGCCTACCCTACCCTGGGTCTCCAGCTTGTCAAAGAGATACACCCACCTTCAGTTTCTCTTTTCTCTTCAGGCCTTCTACCCTCTGCCTCTCCCCAAGTCTGATCTCCACCCTCTTAACTCTTTATGTCCCTTCTCTTCCCGTGTCCCAATTTATCAACTACTGCCTGTGTCTATTTTGTTTCCCCTTCCAAGTGAGAATTGTGCACCCTCCCTTGCATCTTCTTTGCTATTTATCTTCATTGGGTCTGTGTCTCATATGCTTAACCTGTGTCACATGGATAAATTACACTTAAAAGGGAGTATATACCGTCTGTGTCTTTCTGGGTGGGTTACCTCACTCAGGATAATCTTTTCTAGTTCCATCCACTTGGCTTGAGGAGGATTCAAGCAAAGAATCCTAATAGCAGAGGCAATAAAGACTGGCGAGGGCATCCTCTAACTAGACTAGTCTCGTAGTAGAGGGGGGGGGGGACACTAAACCATCTACAAAAATTTTTGACCCCAAATTTATCCTGCTTACAAGATGTGCAGAGATAAAGACAGAACAGATATTGACAGAATATTAAACCAATTCCTGGCCCAACCAAAGCCCCAACCTATGGGAGAATGCCAACCCCTGACACCATGAATGATACTCTACCAAGATTACAAACAGGAGCCTGTCAGAGTTGGCCTCAGAGAGACTCTATCCAGCAACTCCTCAAAAACAGATGCTGAGACTCACAGCCAATCATTGGGCAATGTTCAAGGAGTCTTGGGGAAAAGTGGAAGGAAAGAGAAAAGGACCTAGAAGTGACAGGAGCTCCACAAGAAGACCAACAGAGCCAATTAACCAGAGCCCAGAGGGGCTTACTAAGATGAAAGCATCAACCAAGGACCCCTACAATGATGTAGCAGATGGGCAGCCTGGTCTTTTCTTGTGTGTTTGTTGTAAGGCAAGTGGTGACTGCATTTGACATGGACTCCTCTGCTACCTTTTTCATCACTTCCCCCTGGAAGGATTGCCTGGCCAGGCCACAGGCCCTGATGCAACTTAATGATCTGGCGTGAACGGGAAAGGAAGCTCCACTTTTCTGTGGAATAAGTCAGCGAGTAGAGGTAGGAGGAGGAAGGCAGGATGTGACTGGGAATGGAGGACAGAGGGGATTACAACTAGGATGTTGTAAAGTGAATAAAAAATAAATAAACTTTTAAAAAAGTAAAAAAAAAAAGAAATGAATGTAACACTCTTACTCAAAATTAAATATTACCAAATACTAGAATTTAATAATACAATGTAATTGTGCATATTGTTTTACTACAAAAACTATTTTATTGAATAGACTCATTAGTAGATGGGTAGGAACTTATAAATGAATGAATTTTGCTGTATGTAATTTTATACCAAAATCATTTGTGTGTTTTCATTAGTAAACCCAGTGCTAATATTGAGTTGTGGTTAATTTGAGCATGGACAGAAATAAAAAGCAACTTACCTTCAGCAGAAGCAAAACATTATTAGCTTTCCTTCTTACTCCAAGTTTAAATAAATAATCTAAGTGAAATACCTGTAAATTTTGTAATCTCTACTACTCCTCATCACAAGAAAATACTTTGGAAATAAAGCTTTCAGCATTAAAGAAATAAATAAAATAAATTAAGCTTAGCTTTAAACAGTGTATGTAGACCTATATTTAGAATAGCATCATTCACAATTATTGTAATTTACACTTAAAATTTTTAGGGATGATTTATCATTTTAAGTTTCTTATGAAGGCACAGACCTGGCATATATTTCTATTTTTTATTTGTCTAATGCAATTTGGTAATATTTTCCTCTAAGGTATCTTAATTTGATCCTTCAGTTGAGTTAGTTTAATCAAAATTATATAGTGTAAATTGGCATTCACTGTCCACTGAAATGAAGACTATCACTCAACCATTCCCAGTTATTGCTTTCTTTCCTCTATGGGTAAGCTTATAAACACAATTAAATATGATAATGGATACAGTAAAACTGTCAGTATTATATTACAGAATACACACAGATGGTGGTTGTCATGCAAAACTTTATATAAGGGTTTATATATGTAATATATTAGTGCAACAGAAGAAAAAATTCTAATATTTTTGTACAACATACAAATGAATATACCTATTCTACACTACCATTCTAAACTGATTACCCTGTTTCTGCTTACAGGCTTGTTTTTTAAGTAAATACAGATTATTTACTTAAAGTTACATGCATATGACTATAATCTGAGGCAACTATAAGATCAGAAAAAGTGAATTTCATTTAAATTTTAGATGTCCTCAAACTATTCATTCAGATGAACTGAAACTATTCATTCACCAGCATCTTTTTACTATTTCTATACAAAATACTAGTGTCCTGGGTTCTAACTGTTTTATACTGGCCCTAGTTTTTCACACATGTTGTCTTTTATACTTAACTATATAGTTATTCCCCAAAAGAAAGGAATCATCTCTAACTCTGCAACTCAAGTGTGTGACCTACGGCTGCCAGGAAACATATCATGACCAATGGATGGTTTTTTGGTTTTGTTTTGTGTTCTTCTCATTGAATGAAAAAGTAAGCTTTTCTCATCCATGCTTCCTGGAGGAGGTTGAGAAAGGTCCATATACTCAAAGGCAAGCTGAGCTTCCCATGTGTTCTTATGGGACAGCATCTTAATGAACCAGAGGTTCTCTGCTCCACAAAGGCAAACTCAGCTAAAATTGACATGAGACCAAAACAAATCGCCCACATGGCTTCATTCAAGACTCTGGGGTCAATAACAAAGGCTAGTTTTTAAAGCTACAGAATTTTCTGCACTTTCTAATCCTAATATTTCTTTGAACACATTAGTTGACCTGGTTGTCATTTTTGTGCTTTCCAAGTCTCTGGTAGTTTAATACTCTCTTTGTATTTTGATTGCATGCACACTTGCACATGTGTGCATGTGCTCATACACACACACATAACATACAAAAATGTATGTGTGTTTTCTTTCATGATTCCTTTTCTATAATAGTTTTGATATCTCTCTGTTTTTACTCGTCATTCATCTCACTCATGAAGTGTCTTCTAGTCTCTTTATTTCAATTGTGTCCATTAAAAACAATATAGCAAGGAAATATGCCCAGGATTAGTATAACAATACATGTAAGTGAAACAAAAATCTTTGTCCTGAAATTTCTAGTACATTCTAAATTTTTGTTAGTTGCGTATTTTAATTATGCTAGGATTAAAATAAATTATAAAGCACAAACATGGTAAACTAATGTATTTGTAAATACAAAAATATAGTCATGATTTTTCCAATATAAAATTGCGAACAACCAAAATGGAAATTCCTAAGTATATCAATTTAACAGTAATGAATTTTTCTCTTATCTCATATGCACAGTGTACGAAAGCTTAAATGTGAAAATTAAAGGTAGTTCATTTTAGAGGAATATTATGAAGATAACCATGAAAGGCTGTACATATTTATGTTATTTATTTTAGAGTTACATATTTCCTCACATGCTATGCAACATAGAATACATAAATTGCTTTTATACTGCTACAAAAAGCAGACAACATAAAATATAAACTAAGTAAATGAAATACAGCCACAATTAATAAAATATCAAAATATTTTAAATGAAAGGTGAACTGTACTAATTTCAAAAATTATCTAGATCTTCCAGGTGGTACTTGGAGTCATTTACACTAGTCATGCAACAAGCTCTCGTAATTTTGTGTGGTTAGGTTAAAAAAGAATGTTCACAGTGAGATTGTGACAATGTTAGACTTTAATAAAGGAAATATTTAAGGACATGGAAAGATGTCTAGGTTGTGACAAAATATTCCAAAATAGTGCTTTATTACCGTAAAAATGAATCCAAGTTTTGTCGATTATTAGTCGATACTGTCAATTATACAGCTAAGAATGGAATTTATATACATCTTTAAATTGCCAGAACATGTAATTTACATTTGTAAGCTTATGCATGGGATTGATAAGTGCAAAATTCATGATAAATTTTCTTCCAATACCAGGGAAACATAATTGAGAATGAGTAAAACAAAGGATGAATTCTTAAATAATCTTTCTGATAAGCATCACAAGATGATTGTACTGTTATTAATTAATTGATGTTGTGTGTGTGAGAGATTATAAAAAGGGGAAGAAGAGAGAGAGGGACAGAAAGAACTCATGTGTATGTCAGAGCATAACTTGCATGATTTTTTTTTCCTTTATCATGTGGGTTATGGAAATTTAACTGATTACCATTGGTCTTGGCAGCAAGTATGCTTACCCAGCTTCATAATATTTTTTAGGCATTTTTACATGTCTGGAAGTAAGATAATGTAAAGTATATATGAATGCCTCCCTCTCATTCTGGAAAATGTGTCAGATACTTGAAAGCCAAAGCATCACAAACACTGGAGTGATGGACATTGTCTTCTGAGATTGCAGAACTTTGAACAAGAGAAAAAGAAACCAGCTTCAGTTTCAGCTGATCACAAAAAAAATAGAGTTCTTTGCTCAGGCTGGTCCAGAGTTTACTCTGTTGTAGAAATAGTAGGGAATGTTGGCTGTTAGCTTTGCCTAGAATGAAACAGTTTGGGCCTGTGGGACTAGGAGGAAAATACACTCTTCCTGTTGAATAGATTTAATGGGAACACTTGGTATGCTATGAAGTCTTATTTTTAATTTTTTTATTATTATCATTCATTACAATTTATTCAATTTGTATCCCATCTGTAGCCCCCTCCCTCATCTTCTCCCTATCCCATTCCCTCCCTCTTCTCCCCCATGCTCCTCCCTTAGTCTACTGTTAGGTGAGGTCTTCTTCCCTATCTATCTGACCCTAGCCTATCAGGTCTCATCAGGACTGTCTGCATTGTCTTCCTCCATGGCCTAGAAAGGCTGCACCCACCAAGGGGAGATGGTAAGAGAGCCAGACATTGCAAGCAAATGGTGGGGACTAGAAAAGGTCAGCTTGAGTGAGGTAACCCAATAGCAGAAAGACACTCATGGTATATACTCACTCATAAGTGGATATTAGCCACATAATATATGATAAATACATTAAAAACTATACTCCTAATGAAGTCTTATTTTTAAGTAATTTATTTATTTTTATATTAATCACAAGTTATATACTTTGTATCCTGGCCGTAGCCCCCTCCCTTATTCCCTCCCACTCTCCCCATCCCTCCCTCATCTTCTCCCTGCCCCTCTCCAACTCCACAGATAGGGGAGGACCTCCCCGCTTCCATCTGACCCTAGCTTATCATATCTCTTCAGGGCTGCCTGCAATGTCCTCTTCTGGGAGGGGAGGGGCAGTCGACAAGCCAGCCATTGAGTTCATGTCAGAAATAGTCCCTGTTCCCCTTACTAGGATACCCAGTTGGATACTGAGCTACCATGGGCCACATCTGAGTGGGGGTTCTAGTTTATATCCACACATGGCCCTTGGTTGGAGAAACAGTCTCATAGAAGACCCCTGTGCCCTCATCTATTTGGTCTTTGTGGAGCTGTTGTCCTTGCCAAGTCTTACTAACTCCCCCTTTTTTCATATGATTCCCTGCCCTCTCCGAAGGCTTGGTTGTGAGTCTTATTATGTGCTTTGATACATTGCTAGGTAGAGTCTTTCAGAGGCCCTCTGTGGAAGGTTCCTGTCCTGTTGCTTGTTTTCTCCTACATTCAATGACCCTGAGATTTCACCTTA
>CM053743.1:36598609-36620435 GCA_028658305.1 Pachyuromys duprasi
GACAAAAACTGGCATCTAACAGACTGTCAGTAATAATAATAAACACCATTGAAAACATGTATTTCATCTAATTTATTTGTGTGTGCTTGTGTATGTGTATGTGTCTGAGAGACGCAGAGAGAGAGTAATTATCACAGTTCTGTTAAGCTAAAACATTGAGAACTGACAATAGAGGAGTTTTGAGCCGGTGTGTACAATTGTGTTAAAGCATGTTTCACATGAGGATTATTTGAAATATTCAGAATCTAAGTGATCCAATCTAGGTAAAATTTTTGAATTGCACACAACCAATTTAATAATCATTTACTATGCTTTTTAATTCATCATTTACTAAATCATACTTTGCTAGCATTATGGTGTATCACCATTTGTTAAGAAATTTAAAAAAAGAAAGAGACAATATTCAATACATTCACTGTTGGCAGAATATGATATCTCCTGTATATCTGACAATACATTTAATAGCTGGGTTTTTTTTGTATATTTACTTACATTTGCTTACTTATTTATGAAGCTGGAAAGCTGCCTGCTCAATCACTATTGGAATAATCTACAATAACCCATAGAGACCTACACATGCACATACTCCCAGGAAGCACTTATAATGATGCACCACATACAGCAGTTACTTCGAAAGACTGTTCAACTGAGAGTGGGAAGACAAAATAAATGTGCCCCTTTCTTTCTCAAGAATGTGCAGCTGGTTGTGTAGACACATTCTACACCATTGTAAAAGGCAACATTTCTTGATAACCGGAAGGACTAATCTTTCTGAAGTATGTACATCGCTCAATACAGCTTTCTGTAAACTATTCAGAATACAATGTCTCTTGAATTTTTTTATAGTCTTAGTATTTCTAAAATATTTACTGTTTTCAAAGGAGTTGTCATTTTATGTTTTAGGAATACACGATAGATGTTTTCTTTCGACAAAAATGGAAAGATGAGCGTTTAAAATTTAAAGGTCCTATGAATATCCTCCGACTTAACAATTTAATGGCTAGCAAAATCTGGACTCCAGATACCTTCTTCCACAATGGGAAAAAGTCAGTGGCTCATAATATGACCATGCCAAACAAGTTACTTCGAATTCAGGATGATGGAACCCTGCTGTACACCATGAGGTATGTTGGTGTGACATATGACCAATGACTCTATCTAATCATTCATTTAAAAGCTAGGGAGGGGTACCTCCCCTATCAGTGAACTTGGAGAGGGCATGGGAGGAGATGAGGGAGGGAGGGTGGGAGTGGGAGGGAATGAGGGAGGGTCTACAGCTTGGATACAAAGTGAATAAACTGTAATTAATATAAAAGAATAAAAATATAATAAAAAGAAAAAGCTAGGGAAGTTATGGTTAAATATTATCTCAAGTGGAATATTTTCCTAAAATTACTAAATAGCTCATGTTTTGTTTCCAAAAAGTCTGGGAATATAAATAAAATGTATTTAAATGAATTAAACTTTTAAACTTAAAGATTTTCTTGGTTGTTTAAAGTTGATATTTTGCTTTTCTTCAAATTACATTTTAAATAAAACTGTTTAGTATATGACTGTAAATTTGTTTGCAGAAGCATGTAATTTGCTTCTCTGTATCCCATCCTGTAGCCTATCCAATTTTAAGTGAATTTTTTAATCTGTATTATCATACTTTTATGTATTAAGTAACTTGGTTAGTCTTAAATCATGTATTATGCTTAACCATATAAAATTCCTATCGCATGATTTAAAATAATCATAACATCAATTTCATGCAGTTTATCCTTTCTCAAATATATAGAAATATGGGCTGGAGAGATGGCTCAAAGGTTAAGAGCACTGGCTACTCTTCCAGAGGTCCTGAGTTGAATTCCCAGCACCCATATGGCTCACAACCATCTATAATGTGATCTGGTGCCCTCTTCTGGTGTGCAGGCAGAACATTGTATACATAATAAATAAATCTTAAAAAAAAAGAAAATATAGAAGTATGTGTAGTTGTTGATCCCTACATTTTAAGCATTCTCATGAACATTTTAAAATAGATTCACTTTATTACTTAAGAACTAAAAATTTTAAAACTAGTAAGGTGATGTAGAATTAAAAGTCAATGCTTAAGGAGGAATTTGAATATAGTGATATCTTACAACGTCACATGCAAAGTTAAGTACTCGATTGTATTGATTAAAATTCTTTTCTGTTGTGCCTGGTGTAATCAGGTCATAAAAGAGTTAAATACTGATTTCTGGAAGACCATTGCCTATGATGTAATGGGAGAACTGGGTTGTTCTTTTCCTTATTTTGGTATACTGCAAAACTTATATGTTGCAGCATTAATGGTTTTATGTTTAAACCACTTCTTTGTATGGATTAAGGTGCAGAGTTTATATAATATTAAGAGCAATTACAATTGGCTCTATTTAAATGCTATTTGAAGCTTATGGCAGAGATGGCTGACCACCACCATTCTCAGCTTAATGAGAATAGATTTTTTCTTCTTGATCAGCTTAGTTCTGGTTTATCTACTTTGTTTTTATGTGAAACGGAAATAATTAGATGTGTTCTTCAAAACAGGTTTTCTATGATTACTCTATTATATTATATTCAGATATAAAAAGTATATTTTGATATTCATGGATTTATATCCATTTTTAGATAGAAATTCATGTGAACAATGTATTTTTAGGAGATACATCCATCTATCTATAGCTGTGCCTATTTCTAAACACATATTTACCTATATAAAAACAAGATATTATACAATTGCCTAACTTTAAAGAAGAATTTACTAAAGTATTCCATCAAATTTTCTCTATAGTTAATGAAATGAGAAAAAAAGATGTCCTTTCCATAATAGAGCTTTAAGCATCTTCAGCTATTAAATATTGATGGGGATGTTAATGGAGACAACTTTTCAAATACATATATAATTTATTTTTATTGTGTTTAAACCTCTTGAAGTGTAACATAAAGCTCTAACTCTGTTTTAAAAAAATAGTAACAAGTGATTTATCTTGACTAGCAAGTCCACTTAAATCAAGAGCGGAATTTTGGCTTCTAGGCTTACAGTTCAAGCTGAATGTCCAATGCACTTGGAGGATTTTCCAATGGATGCTCATTCATGCCCACTGAAATTTGGAAGCTGTAAGTATATGGACAGAAGTATATGTTTTGAATCAATAAAGTCATCAGTAGGCAACATCTCTGTTGGATTGTGCATTTCCTTCTCATATTAAGGGATGTTTCATAAACTAATAGTGTGCAGAAGTGAAAGCTATGATGATTGCCCTAGTGGAGCTAATTGGAACTTCCTTTTGTACATTCAAGTATTTTAATTTCTTTTTATTTTTTTCAGAGTTTAAATCATTTCTTTTTTTTTTAATTGCAACATAATATTTTAATTGATTATTTGGGAATTTTACACAGAGTACCCCAACCATGCTCACTTCCTCTTCCTCCCAGGTTCATCCTCCTACCCTGAGTGCTTCCCCCCAAAAAGGAAGAAACAATACAGCAAGCCCAATTTGTGTTGCCAATATACTCATTGTAGCATGGTCAAACCCCCAGTGGCCATCTCTTTAAAGAGAACCAAGTCCTTTCCCACCCAACCCCTGCCAAAACCCATCAACTGTGAAGAGCTACACTTCAGCATCTTTCTCACAATTTTTTTCTCATATTTAAAAAAAAATTTATTAATTACACTTTATACTCTTTGTAGCCCCCATAAACTCCTCCCTCCTCCCCTCCCAATCTCACCTTCCCTCCCTCTTCTCCACACATGCCCCTCCCCAAGTCCACTGATAGGGAGGTCTTCCTTTATTTCCTTTTGATCCTAATCTATCAGCCCTCATCAGGAGTGGTTGTATTGTCTTCCTCTGTGGCCTGGTAAGGTTGCTCCCCCCCCCCACACACACCCATCAGGATGAGGTGATCAAAGAGCAGCCCAATCAGTTCATGTCAGAGGCAGTCCCTGTTCCCATTATTATGGAACCCACTTGGATACTGAACTACCATGGGCTACATCTGTGCAGGGGTTCTAGGTTTTCTCCATGCATGGTACTTGGTTGGAGTATCAGGCTCAGGAAAGACCCCTGTGCTCAGATTTTTTGGTTCTGTTGCTCTCCTTGTGGAGCTCCTGTCCTCTCCCTATCTTACTATTTTCCACATCTTTCGTAAGATTCCATGCATTCTGCCCAACAGTTGGCCCTAAATCTCAGCACCTGCTTTGATATTCTGCAGGGCAGAGCCTTTCAGGAGTCCTCTGTGACAGGCTCCTAACTCGTTTCCTGTTTTCTTCATCTGATGTCAATCTGCTTTGCCTTTCTGGCTGGGGATTGAGCCAGTCCTCCCTCTTGATTAATTTCTTTAGGTGTACTTTTTATTATTAATAAAGATCCTTGCATTTTAGTTTGTGAATAAAACTAAATCGAGGCTGTTGTAGAATCAGTGCTATAATTTATTCATATTTTTCCTCATGTCGAAAATGTAAAATAAATTATTTTTCATCTTAGAGTGAATTATATATAAAAATTCTACTACTTGTTTCCTAATGGCCTGCTACAGAGGCCAGAAAAAGAGCTGAATCCTGTTCAGTCATCTATCTTCCACTGGTCTGATGGAAGAAATTCTTTTTCTCCTTAGAATACATTTAATGAAGATGACAGCCTTTGATGGTTACATGAGAGTATATTCTCCGTACATAGATTATTTCTAAAAGTTTCTGCGCCTCTGGCCATTCTCCAGATCATAGGGTTGTATCTACAATGCCAAGCATAAGCATTCACAGTACAGAAGAATGAAAAGGGCAAAGTCAGGTCATCTTTCTGGGCTCACAGGACACTCTAGGCACGTTCAGGACTAATTTGCCAGTGCAGTTAGGCAGCCTCCTTCTGCCTGGACATGCCTTCTTCCCTGACCTTTTTTGAAGCACTGCTCTTTCTGACATAACATTTTTGTGCATTCTGATCAGCTGCAGGCTTTCCTTTTTCTGGATAAACAGAAGCACCCAGGTCTAACCTGATTAAATGTATGAATGAGAAAGAATGTATTTTCTCATAAACTACAAACTCAGTTAAAACGAACGGTCACTGAGAAAATGCACATTCCTCTATTGCTTTTTCTTCTTTTCTTTTTTTAATTAATTTTTTTAATAACTTCAATTTATTCATCTTGTATCCCAGCTGTAGCTCCCTCCCTCGGCCCCTGCCAATTCCACCCTTCCTCCCTCTTCTTCCAGTTTTGTGGAGAAGCTCAGCCTTGTATGTTTTGTGTACCCTTGTAGCAGGAATGATCTCAGTTTTCTTTGAGAACCTTCTCTGGGCTTAACCACAAGGCTTTCTTTGTTGTCATGAGAACCATCATTTCAAAACTGGCATTTCTTCCAATATTATTTAAGATAGTCAATCATGTTACACAACGTAAACATAGTGTTGAGAAAACCAGAACAGATGCAGCAGAGAAACTCATTTGCATTGCATAAGTGACATTAAAGAGAAACTTGAAAAGCTTTGGCACCAAAAAGAATTTATGCAAGATGCCATAATGATACGGGAAGGACAAGTGTTTTCAGTAGATGAGGTATTGTTACTATGACATCAGATGTCAATGGCCAGATGCCTCCATACTAAAAAATGAAATGAATTTGCTTAGAAGTGTTTGATCTCAAATTAAAAGCTTCAGAGAGTGCAGCTACAAAGTAATGGGGTATCAGATGCCTGAGATTATTACAGTTTGTTCTGTGCAGAATGCATGTGGTCAATATGCAAACTTTCTGTTCCTTATATTTTTCTATGTAATTATTAATTTTATTTTGCTTTCTTTGCATCCATGTTCTGACATAGTGCACAAGCAGTTTACTCCTTCCTGTATTTATCTCTGTGTATAGCAGGTGCTTGCAGCATCTGTGCTAGCGTATGGAGAGCAGTGTGAAGCGAGAGAACAACCTTACCATGCTGGCACAGAAAGTTTTGGCAGAAGCAACCATGACATTATCGTGTAGTTATTTCTTGCTCTCTTTGAGAAGTACTACCTTCATAAGATAATTGAATTTCCCGAACTTTATCATTCTCCTTAAATAAAAGAACCCTCTTCTCTGTATTTCTGAAATTTAAAATTCATTCTTTTTTACTCCTATGATCTTACAGCGTTATATTTTTCATGTTTCATTTGACTTGAAATTTCCTGAATGTAAGTATAGTGTTACTCTGTACATTAGCCTCAAAAAAAAATTGAAAACTTACATTTCTTGGACAAATGTTAATAGTTTAAAATGATTTAGAAATATATTGACTACCAACTATTAAGTAAGTGATTATATAATGCATACTAGCATTCAAACACAGGTTATTTGAATAAATTAAAATCCCTATATGAAATCCTCCTTTCAATGTGGCATTTATTTTTTTAAATTTTTATTTATTTTTTATCACAATTAGTCCTTTTGAATCCCAGCTATACAACCCTCCCTTGCCTCCTCCTATACCCCTCCCTTAGTCCACTGATAGGGGAGGTCCTCCTCCCCTTCTATCTAATCCTAGCCTATCAGGTCTCATCAGGACTGGCTGCATTATCTTCCTCTGTGGCCTGGCAAGGCAACCCCCTCCCCACCAGGGGGAGATGAACAGAAAGCCTGCCACTGAGTTCATGCAGAAAAATCCCCTGGTTGCTTTATTAGGGAACCCACTTGCAGACTGAGTCTATAGGCTACATCTGAGCAGCATGGGTCCTCTCCATGCATGGTTGGGGTATCAGTTTCTGCAAGGCCCCCACGGCCCAGTTTTTTTTTTTTCTCTCTGTTGGTCTTCTTTTGAAGCTCCTGTCCCATCCAGGTCTTACTATCTCCCACTTCTTTCATAAAATTCCATGCCCTCTGCCCAAAGTTTGGCTATGAATCTCAGCCTCTGCTTTGATATCTCTATCAGAGTCTTTCAGGGGTCCTCTGTGGAAGGCTCCTGTCCTGTTCCCTGTCTTCTCCCACTTCAGATGTCTGTTTTGTTTTCCCTTCTGAAAGAAGATTAAGCCTCTTCCCTAGGGTTCTTTTTGTTGTTTAGGTTTTTTAGGGCTATAGATTTTAATATGTTTATCCTATATTGTATGTCTAATATCCACTTACAAGTGAGTATATACTGTGTGTGTCTTTTTGTTTCTAGGCTACTTCACTCAGGATGATCCTTTCTAGTTCAACCCATTTGCCTGCAGATTTCATGATTTTCTTGTTTTTAATAGCTGAGTAGTATTCCATTGTGTTTATAAAGCAATTTTTAAAACAAAGTTTTTCTTCTTTTGAAAAAAAACTTCTTTTTTAAATTTGAAATTGTGGGGGTGTGTGGGGAGGAGGACGTAAATTCACATGACTGCAGAAGCTTATAGAAGTCTAAGAAAGCATCAGATCATCTGGAGATGGGGCCTCAGGTGTCTGTGAGCTCACCCAGCTTGGATGTTGAGAACTAAACACTAGTTCTCTGCAGGGGTGATACCTGCTCTTATCTGCTAAGCTTCCTCTCCAGCCTCTTTCCTTCATTTATACTTTACTGATAAGCATCATGATGGCCTCCTGGCTGACCTGAGGGTCTGAGCACAAGGGAATGCCTCTGAACTGCACTATATTATATTCTATTTCTTGTCTTCTCACTACACTAAACATATACAAAACCATATTATATAGATTATTACTTAATGAAATTCAGTAAATGCTATTTTAATACTTATATAGAGAAAATGTGTTTATGGACTATTGTCAGATATGCAGATGTAATTTACATAGCTTAATTATTACTTTAACAGGAACAAATTGAGAACACTTACAGAAATAAGTCAGATAGCCTTTGCCCACATGCATCTCATCTCATAATTTTTAAAAGAATATCATATAGACTTTCAAATCTGTTAGTTGATATCTAGTGGTAACATGAAGATTCAAACAATATTTGTTTGGCCTTTTAAATTGTGCAGTATTGGAAATGCTTTTGTTGAAAGAAGCAGAGTATTTACCCTTGAGAGAAACAAAGCAGTCCACTTGATCTACGAATGAGGGCTTAGTTATCTATATTGTTAACTTATTTTTTAATGTTTTGCAGTGACATCACAAGTGATTATTTAATTGAAATAACCTAACTGGCAACTTAGGCTCTAAAATACTAGAGTTTACATGTTCAAATATATAAATATTTATCTATGAAAGTATGTACAAATAACTATAAATACGTATGTATAGCTACACCTATTTTTAGAACACTATTTCAAAAATTGTTTTATATAACATAATTTATTTCTAAATTCATAAATCCATATATAAGTATAAGGAGTGTTTCATTGATATTAACATTAATAGCTATATTCAGAAATCCATATAACATTGAATGTCATTAAAATATCAAACAGCTAATGATAAACATACATACTAATATCCGCTGTGTTGCACCTGATACTTGAATGGAAATCAATTTAAGACCTTAGTTTGAGTTCAGAGGGAGGACCACCTTGGTTCCTTGGTATTATGTGCAAATATTTATACAGAACAAAGAAAGAAAATTTCAAATGTTATGGGGAACAGAGGCAAAAATGCTAGAAAAAAAACTGGTCCTGTTTTTCTCCCTAGTTGAGAATGTCACCATCATATTGTTTTGTCTCCAAGCTGCTATATAAAATACAAAAGTACAAGTAAGCTCTCCAAAGGTTGGTACTAGAGCAGAATTGTCTTCATCTTTACTTGCCATTGTTAGGAGACTCTCTGCACTGGGACTAGAAGAGGGGAGAGTTTAGCTGGTCCAATATAGGACTAAAAAGGCAAAGGAAATTTCAGCATAGAGAATTGCTAATGCCAGATGTGCAAACTCTATTCAACTCCAGAGGTAGCTTATTCTGATAAGTTTTTTATTTTGGTAAAATACAATGATGTTATGTCTCTTCTTTCTGTTAATCCTTAACTGGAACTTGTGTTCATTAGTTAGCTTATAAGTGGATATGTTTGAAAATGCATTTATAATGTGATGATACTATATAATATTCTAATTTATTTTTAATATCTACAATTATTTCTCATTGTCCTAATTAAATTCTTTCATTCAACATTACTTAAGTCATAATCTCCTAACTAAATAAGTTTAATGTTCAGAAAACCAAATACTTTTGGAATAATTTTGATTTCATGGATGGTCACTATTTCAAAATAAACTGTGTGACTACCTTTGTTTCTTCTTTTCACAACGTCTTTGTCTGCTACTTTGGGATGTAGGGAATGTTATAATCATCTTGAGAAACAGTGACTTTCACTGGCTCTGAAGAGAAATTTACCTATCTCCTTTCAAAGTGGTACCAATGAAAATATTTTCAAGTTCATGATTTGTTCTCCTGTGCCTCTCCATGCATATAATTTTAAAGTTATAGATTCAAATGGCATATTTCCCTCAAAGTCTGTGAGCATTAAAAATGTTGATTTGTGAGACGATAACTACTCTATGGAATCTACAATTGTAAATGGACCATTTGGTTAGTGTTTCTCATTCAAGTGTTTCCAAAATGTGTTCTTTGTTCCTGACAGATGCTTACACAACCTCAGAAGTCACTTATATTTGGACTTATAATGCTTCTGACTCAGTTCAGGTTGCTCCTGATGGTTCTAGATTAAACCAATATGATTTGCTGGGCCAGTCAATTGGGAAGGAGACAATTAAATCCAGCACAGGTTAGTAATACTTTAAAAATCTATCTAATGCCCAATGCCCTACCAATATACTAGAATAAAATCATCGAAAATGTGTCAGATGATTAAAAACATTTTGCCTTTGGACTCTATAGACTAATGATACCAGTTCCTTGGGAGCTTTTGAGACATTCAAAATCTTAAACCAGTCTTTTACTGAAGTGGGGTCTACATTTTAACAAGATTCCAAGGAGATTCATATATGTGTGCTAGTCTTAGAAACCATTTCTTAAAACAAACACACTACACACTCAACAATATTTGTCTTCTCAGATCAGTCTACTTTCATATTTATCTTCAAAGTAGGAATGACAATTTCTCTAGTTTTCTCATTCTTTTTCTCCTATTGTGGATAATTTATGATTTATTCAACTCTTGATTCTGGGTAATTGCCACTGTCCTGCATGGAGAGCTCCTATCTGAGGCTCTCCTCAGTAAAGAAAAAGGCAGCTGTGTAGTCCAATTATCTTACATCTGGCAATCATTAAAATCGTGAGCCGGAGAGAGAAAGAAAAAAAAAACAACAGAAGGTAGGTGTGAGAATTAGACAAAACTGGCTGAAGCAAATTACAGCAGGCATAAAGCAGAGAAAAAGTCAGAAATGGTCACAGAGTTAAATGTGAAAAACCTGGGCTGAAAGAGCAGTGTCAGCAATGAGACCCCGGACCAGTGCTTTGGAGATACAGAAAGGATTGTGTCAAATCAATCACTGTAACAGCATGAGGGACATAAGCCTATAAGATCATCCACTAGCAGAGTCTTTAGACTCACACTGAGGGGTGGGCATGACCTAAAGAGAAAAATGAACACCATGTCATGGGGCAAAGCAGTGCAATGTTGTTGATAGTAGTGTAATTCTTTTTTAAATACTAGTTCTAATGAAGCATTTCTAATGTTTATGAAATGTATGTGATTATTTCTTCTTTTTTTATCATGGACTATTCTTCTAATCCTTTCCATTTCCAAATTGTTCTGACTATTGACAATTACATTTCCTTAAGCTTCTTAAATTCTCCTTCCAGGTGAATATACTGTAATGACAGCTCATTTCCACTTGAAAAGAAAAATTGGGTATTTTGTGATTCAGACCTATCTGCCTTGCATCATGACTGTCATTCTCTCCCAAGTGTCATTCTGGCTTAACAGAGAATCTGTTCCTGCAAGAACAGTGTTTGGTGAGTGAACGCCTGGAGAACAGCACATTTTATTTCGAAGTGTTCTTCCCAAAGTTTCTCTTTCTTGATGCTCGTCATTTCAATGCCTTGTGATGTATAGTGCAGGAAATGTTGGTTGTGATTTATAGATGAGAAGACAGAGGCACAGACCTATAAACTGTAATCAGTACCATACTGCTAATAATGGCATAAGCTACATAAATATGCTGGAACTACATTTAGGTGCTTTTTTGTTTTTTAGCTTTTTAAAAATATTAATTTTTTTTGTTCAATCATCCAGCATTTTAGCGTTCATCTCTATGCTAACAGAAAAGGTGTTTTCCTTATTTTTTTGAGATTTTAATTTAGGGTGGAAGAATATTATATTTAAAGGACTCCTATATTAATTTTTCTTTCTTCCTCTTTTTAATGAAGAAAAAGTGATGTTCGTTCTTCCAGTTAAAGGAAAATGAAAATATTGAGCTAGAATTTCTTTACTTTCATTGGGGCATTTGATTTTCTTAATTAAACACAGGTGAAGGAGTTTTCAAATATAAAGTAGAGAATATCAAGTTTTAAGGCTGTATTTATTTGGTTTTATTTTAAAATGAAAAGAATGTAACCTATTAATTTTAGATGAGAGAGAAATTCATCCATTTATGTATTTGGTACAACCACCTCCTCTCCTTTGCAGCACTGTCCTACTGTGGAACTGAGACTGGCTTCTGTCTCCTCCGGGCTAAGACTGCAGGTGCACATCACCAAACCCACTTAAAATTCAAGTTTTTTTTATAAGTAATTTGTTTATTTTCATATTAATCACAGGTTATATACTTTGTATCCCAGCCATAGACCCCTCCCTCATTCCCTCCCACTCTCCCCATCCCTCCCTCTTCTTCTCCCTGCCCCCCTCTAAGTCCACTGATAGGAGAGGACCTCCCCTTCCATCTGACCCTAGCTTATCATGTCTCTTCAGGGCTGCCTGCAATGTCCTCTTCTGGGATCTAGATAGGCTGCTCCTCCCTCAGGGTGGGGGGTGGTCAACAAGCCAGTCATTGAGTTCATGACCCAAATAGTCCCTGTTCCCCTTACTAGGGTACCCAGTTGGATACTGAGCTACCATGGCCACATTGGAGCAGGGGTTCTAGTTTGTATCCGTACATGGTCCTTGGTTGGATAAACAGTCTCATAGAAGACCCCTGTGCCCTGATCTATTTGGTCTTTGTGGAGCTGTTGTCCTTGCCAAGTCTTATTAACTCCCCCTTTTTTTTTCATATGATTCCCTGCATTCTGGCAATGGCTTGATTGTCTTAATATCAGCTTTGATTCATTGTTAGAGAAAATTCAAGTTTTTAAAACAATGAAGAAGAGTTTGATGACTTTTTTTCTAGCATAGAGAAGGCTGAGCACATTTTATATCAAATAAATTATCTTTGTGTCTGTGTGTGTGAGGCACTCTCATGCGTTTTTGAAAGTGTTGTTGAGAAATTACTGTCAGTACTGGCCCAGGAACGGGGAAAGCAAAACTCACAAAATAGATCCTGCACCCAGGAAGTTTGGTTAGTGGATGGAAACAGTACAACTAAAGGATAATACGGTATGGGATGAAGGGTTTATTGCAGTGCAATATTCACACTGGTATAGAAACCTGAAACACTGTTCTCTTAACTTGAATTCAATGAATACTATGGTGACTTAATATTTAAGATATATCCTAAAATGAGTAGGAATGTCTTGAGCAAATGGGCTGGGCAAAATCATTGCCAAGGAGAATGGAATGTTAGTAATGTTAAGGAATGAATAGAAACATTGTGTTTGGTGATATAATGGCTTTAGTGATGAACAGTGGAGATCCAGATAGAGATACAGTGCTATGCTTCAATGAGCATGGGACTGCAGTTCATCTTAACAGAATGAATCTCCAGCAGGTGATTTGTTACAGTGTTCTGATGTCATGATATGGGTAAAACTCTCAGGAAAAAAAAGCTTGCTATTTAATATGGGCTATATATTTTATTTTGATAACTACTTTGCTGCATATTGTTGACAAAAATAAAGCTATACTTAATATATATAAACCAAAGAGTACGGAAATTAGGGAATATACATGAAATGTTATGACCATTACTTTCTTCCTACTAATTCCTTTCTCATTGCTATGAATGTTGGAAGCATGTAACGTAAGTTTCATTTGCTTGGCAGAAATTATTCATATCATACAACATTGTTAGTTATTAACATGATGTTCTGTGGCAGATTTCTAAAATGTATTTATATTTTTTAAAGTTATAATTTTTAGGATTATATGATCATATTTGTAATTTAGAAAAAAATTGGCACTGTTGTAGAAGCTTAAATATAAGAAATAACAAGGCATGAGCAAAGTTAGAGACATATTTAAATAGTCCAATAGAATAAAATTGTTAATAAAAATGTTGTTAAAAAAAGAATATATAGGCAGTAAAGAAAAAAAATTAAACATTATTAGGAAAAAGGTCCAGGAGTCTGGATAGATACACATAATAAGTTTAGAGAAAGAATAATTTAATAGAACATTTAAGATAATTTTTCTTTATTTGTTTTAGTGAATGATGTTGTAATTAACAAAAGAAAAAATTAACAGAATAGGAAAGTTAGGGAAATGAATATAATTCAGGTTCTGTAGATTTAGATTTTGAGGTTCCTTATAATATGAGTTTTCCATTCAGTGAACATTGCATATAGAACATAAACGAACAGCAGGACCTGCTGGTAAACATGGGAATCACTGGCTAACAGGCAATGTAATTCATGGATCTAGAATTACCTGGGAGAATGTGGAGCCAGTGGAAAGGATCCTTATTAAATTTGAATTGTGAGATTTAGAAATGTTTAAAAACTGAATAGAATGATCAGAGAATTAGGAAGAAGATAAATTTTCAACCTCATATAAACAGGAACATATTAAGAGCTAAATATATATTCTTCCCGTGAGATATAGTCTCAGTCGTCATAGTAAAATGTTTTTGATTTTATGGGACTGTTCTAGAAAGAACTAAGCAGATGCAAAATGCACTAAGAATGGGATGGAAGAACATTTTGTGTGGGGCAATGAATCTTAGACATGGGCCATTCCCAAGAATGTGGTTGGTACGGCAGCTTTTGCCTTATTGATTTATTCCCTTCCTTTGGTCTTTCTTCTTTCTTTCTTTCCTCTTTCTTTCCCTTTCTCCATCTCCCCCTTCCTTCCTCTTTTTCTCCCTCCCTTCTTCCCTTTCTTCTTTTCCTCCTTTCCTCTTTCCGTTTTAAAATTAATTTTAACTTATGTTTGTTTTTATTTTATTTTTTTGAGAAAGAGAGACAGAGATGAGCTTAGGAGAAAGAGAGAGAGGGAGCATGAAGTTGGCTGGGTACTAAGGTGAGGAAGATATGGGAAGAGAGGGTCGAGGATAAATAACATGATCAAAATATATTGTATAAAAAATAAATTTCAAAGAAATAAAAGAGAATGGAAAACAATTTTACTTTTGAAATGAATACTTATTTATATAAAAAATTTACGGCTGATATCCAGAATATATAAGGAACTAAAGAGGTTAAAAAGCAGTAAATTAAGCAATCCAATTAAAAAAATGAGATACAGAGCTAAACAGAGAATGCTCTGTAGAGGAATATAGAATGGTAGAGAAACACTTAAAGAGATGCACAATGTCCTTAGCCATCAGAGAGATGCAAATCAAAACGATCCTGAGATTTCACCTTACACTTGTCAGAATGGCTAAGATCAAAACCTCAAGTGACAACACATGCTGGAGAGGTTGTGGAGAAAGAGGAACCCTCCTCAATTGCTGGTGGGAATACAAACTTGTACAACCGGGTATTTGCTTAACCATGTTTGTAGCAGCTTTATTCGGAATAGCCAGACCTGGAAATAACCCAGATGTCCATCAACGGAGGGATGGATACAAAAATTGTAGTACTTTTACACAGTGGAATACTACTCAGCAATTAAAAACAAGGAAATCATGAAATTTGCAGGCAAATGGTGGAAGGTAGAAAAGATCATTCTGAGTGAGGTATCCCAGAAAGAGAAAGACACACATGGTATATATTCACTTATAAGTGGGCACTAGATCTATAAGATAGGATAAACATACTAAACTCTGTTCACCTAAAGAAGATAAACAAAAAAGAGCACCCAGGGTAAGATGATCAACCCTCACTTAGAAAGACAAATTGGACGTAGGAGAAAACAAGTAACAGGACAGGAGCCTACTGCAGAGGGCCTCTGAAAGACTCTACCTAGTAGTGTATTAAAGCAGATGCTGAGACTCATAACCAAACCTTGGACAAAGTCAGGGAATCATATGAAAGAAAGGGGAGTTAGTATGACCTGGAGAGGACAGGAGCTCCACAAAACCAAATATATCAGGGCACAGGGGTCTTTTATGAGACTGTATCTCCAACCAAGCACATGTATGGATACAACCTAGAACCCCTGCTCGGATGTAGACCATGGTAACTCAGTATCCAGTTGGGTACCCTAGTAAGGGGAACAGGGACTATTTCTCACATGAAATCTATGGCTGGCTCTTTGACCTCCCCCTCTCCCCCTCCCCCACACACCTGAGGGAGGAGCAGCCATACTATGCCACAGAGGAGGACTTTGCAGCCAGGCCTGAAGATACCTGATAAGCTAGGGTCAGATGAAAGGGGAGGAGGTCCTTCCTTATCAGTGGACTTGGAAAGGGGTAGGAACAAGATGAGGGAGGGAATAAGGGATCAGGATACAGCTAGGATACAAATTAATAAACTGTAACTAATATAATAAAATAAAAGTTTATTTGAAAAATTTAAGACAAATTTAAATGAAAATTTATCAATAGATAAATGGCTAAAGTTGTTAGCTTATGTTTCTTTAATGTTAACCATGTTTTCTTTGTAATGATATCAATGCCCTTATTAATTCTATTTTATTACAAACAATTGAAGTGGTTTTCACAAAGTAGTTCATAATTGATTATTTTCCAAATACATATTTTGTTCAATATTTTTGCACATACTATGTGAATAACTAAATTAGATATAGTCTATTAATGCACATAGTTTCACTCAGTAGTGCACCAGAGAGTTCAAAGAATAGCAGCCTTCCACCTTTCTATTCTGGTGCTTTGTAACTGCTTACATGTCGTTATACCTATCAAATTCCATTATGCTTATATTTACTTAATTTTGAGAATGTCTTCCTCATCATCTGGAAAGTAGGTGTTCATTGTTACTGACACAGGGGTCGGAACATATGTTCTACAAGACAATGATGACTGTATACCAAATAAGTGGGATGTATTACATGATTTACAACAATGAAAATGTTCTTGTTATTAAACTGACTGTGCTCATAGCCCAAGAAAACAACCCAAATCCTACCAATCACACTTAAGGGAAATGGACATTGTTTTTTACTTTCTTTAGCTGATTTTGGGGACACAAAGAAATCCCATTTGTGGGCCCAAGGAAAGCTGGAAAAATGATTAATTAAGCTAGCATTAACATTTTTGGTCCAGTCTTTGAATGTAGAGAAATTTCAGGCTTAAAATCCTGTTTGGAACATTCTGAAATGCTGGACCAATTGAGATTAGTAGCTTTCTTTAATGCTCTCTTGGAACAGGCTTTGATAAGGAACAGCAACTGAAGCAATTGAGGCAGGAACAATCAGAGTGGTAGAGCATGCAGGATGCTTGAACAGATGTGTCAGAGTCTTAGCATGCTGGAATTAAAAGTCTTATCAGGTCTTATCAAGCATCACCAGTGTCCAGTTCTTTTGTTCTGAAAATATATAATTTCTCACAAGCATTATACAGCTCTTAAAGTGTAAATGTATGAGAGGTGCAGGATGCACAAGTCAATTAAGGATGGCTCTCTGCTCTTTGTATGAGCAGAAGAAAGACATCTCTAAATCTTTATTCATGCTATATGAAAAGATGGCATGTATATGTCATGGAGATTCTGTATCCAATAAGAATTATTGGCTATGCATTGACATCCATGTCTCAGTTTCAGAGTTATTCCCATGTAGTGAGATCAGAAATATGTTACCATTATTATTGAACATATAATCATTATCATGTTGAAATCAAAGCAAGGTTGCATAGATTTAAATATCCTCTCTGGGCTCCTGAGCACCTGGTGTTTTAGGCCAGGCTATCTGTCTTCTGAGAGAATAATAGTCTTACCTATTTGTTTTTGTAATTGTTTCATATTATTCTTACTGTATAAAAATGGCCTTTTAATTTAAACAGAAAAGGGGAATTGTTGGGGGTTGTTCTGATTCTAGCCCTGAAGATCTGGTTGATCCCTGGATATACCTATCCTTGTTGTGTAAACCTAGCTGATTGGTTGATTAAATGGCCTATACCTGGGCAGGGCAGAATGAGATAGGCATGGCTAAGGTTCCCAGACTTTGGAAGACAGGATAATCACAGGAAGCAGACATAGAGAGGAGTAAAGAGGGTGCCAAGATGAGTTTGATGGAGAAGGAACCATGTGGGTGAAGAGGAAGGACTCTGAATATGGTGTGGATAGAGAAAACACCAAGATGAAAATATAAGCAAGTATGTATTAGATTATGGATGGAAGATAATCTACATAAGAATAGTTAAGGCAGAGGGCATATTCCCTTATAACATCAGGGAAAAAAAGCTAAACAACGTACCTATAGAGTGAAAAAAATAAGAATAGAGAAGAAATAAAAATCGGTAATATAAAGGCAATAGCTTAAGTCAACAGAACAAAAAGCTCATTCCTCTTAAATATTAACCCATCTTATAGGTCTAGTACCCACTTATAAGTGAGTATATACCGTGTGTGTCTTTCTCCTTCTGGGATACCTCACTCAGAATGATATTTTCTAGATTATACCATCTGCCTGCGAATTTCATGATTTCCTTGTTTTTAATTGCTGAGTAGTATTCCACTGTGTAAAAGCACTACAATTTCTGTATCCACTCCTCTGTTGATGGACATCTGGGTTGTTTCCAGGTTCTGGCTGTTCCAAATAAAGCTGCTATAAACATGGTTGAGCAAAGGGAAAAAATGAGGGAGGGTGGGAATGAGAGGGAATGAAGGAGTGGGATACAGCTGGGATATAAAGTTAATAAATTGTAACTAATATTAAAAAATTAAAATTTAATTAAAAGATATCAACCCAACTGACAAGGCATTAGACAAATGAAAAAAGGACCAGAAATCTAAAATCAGTGGAGACTTTACTGTAGACTTTACAGGATGTAAGTAGAGCATAAGAAAATTAAATGACAATCTCCACTAACAAATTAAGTAATATTGATGGGATGTATTTCTAGAAAAATATAAATTAACATTTAAAAAATCTCAGAAGATTTAAAATAAGTAAATTAGTTCAATAAGAAGCTAAAAAATTCAAACAGAGAAAAGTCTTGTCCAGAAAGGATCCAGTCTTGAATTCAATCAAGCTTACAAAGATTTAGCACCAACCATGTTCATGACTAAAATGAGCACTGAATTTGAATACCAGCTATTTCTCAGAATTGAGATGCTGGGATTTTTTTTCTCAAATATGTTTTCCAGATTTGAAAACTGAATTAAAAACAAAAACATGATGTTGCCAGAAACAACAGAAATACTCATATTAAAAGTGAGGCTGCATGCCTTTCAAAGAACAGATATTAGAAATTTTATGTAGAATAACAATGTATTAACGAAAAAGAGAACTCCAAATCAGCAAGATGTTAGTGTTAAGACTGTCAATATAATAATAAAATATACAAATTAAATTAAATTAAGGTATACAAATGTTTTAAATGGTTTGTGACAAATACAAAATATAAGAATAAAAAGCAAATCTTTAGGAGCTGGAAAAATGGTTGTCACACAAATATGAGGCCTGAATTCAAATCCCAGAATTCATGTATGGAAAAACAAGAATACAGGCATGGTGGCATCTTGTTAATCCCAGCTCTGGAGCAGTGGAAACAACAGAGTCTCTTAGGTATGAACACCAGCAGAATGCCCTAATTAGCAAGCAATAGGCCAGTGAGAAAACCTGTGTCCAGGAAACAAAATAAAGGGCACGGAGATGGTTTGGAGTGTGAGGGCACTTGCTGGCAGGCCTTACCACCTGCCTTTGATTTCTAGATCATGGTAGAAGAAAAGGACTAACTCCTACAAATTGTCCTCTGACCTTCACATGCCCCCTTCCCACACAATAAATGTTTTAAAAATTATAAAAGAAGTTTTTATTGAACGTCACCACCACACACAGACACACAGGAAACAGTGAGACAGGCAGGAGAGAGAGAAAGCGATCAAATAATATATGATTTTCAATATTTATTTATAGATGTAAAGACTAAAAGCATTTTTTTTTGCAAATGGATGCTGTTAAATGCTGAAAGCATTCTTGGCAAAAATTCTAAAAGCTGTTCTTTGTAATTAATATAGCTCTGCATGATGTGTGTGTACAGGGCCATGGGAAGGACAGAAAGTGCTGCGCTGAACTTTAAAACACTTTTCCATACCCGGGCCTTCTTTCAATAATTGCTGCTCGTTTTATGATGTAACTCACCTCACCTGAATGATGCATAGCAGTTAACCTATGCCAAGTCTCTAGAATTCCCACCCTCTCTAAATATTTCTGTTTAAATTCAGGCAAGTTTCTGTATTTCATCTTCTTTTAAAATATTTTTAAACAAAATAAGCTATGATAGGATAAAACCAAAAAACGTCACATCGAAGTTGGACAAGGCAAAACAAGAGAAGGAAAAGAAGCTAAGAGAAGGGATTAGAATCGGGGACCCACTCATTCATGCACTCAGGAGACCCACAAAAATACTAAACTGAAATCCACATACACACACTGAAAACCTGGTGCAGGCCCATGTAGGTCCTGGGCATGCTGCTTCAGTCTCTGTGAGTTAATATGAGCTTCACTAACGAGATTTGGAGGGGCTTGTTTTCTTGGTGTCTTTCATAAATCTTTTACACTGCTTCCACCTCCTCTGCTGTGGGTTTTCCTAGTCCCTGAGGGATGAGATTTGATGGACACATACATTTAGAACTCTGTGCTCCAAGAACAATTTCTTTGTGTAATGTCTTGCTATGATTCTCTATATTTGTTCGCATCTACAGCAGGAAGAAGCTTCATTAATGATGACTGAATAAGGTACCCTATATGTAGAGAAGAATATCACTAGGACTCAATTTTATTGTCACCTTTTTAAACCAGTAGTATTTGGTTTTATCCTATGTCTCTTGGGTATCTAGTCTTTGGTTATTGGTCAGCTGAACACTGTTGGGTAGGGGTTCCAACCCGTGTAGTGGGCCAAAAGTCAAATTAGACATTGGTTGGCTATTTTCAAAATCTCTGTGCCACCATTGCTTTTTCATATTTTGAAGGCAGAACACATTATAAATCCAAAGTATTCTAGCTGGGTTGGTGTTTAGGTTAGAATTTCTTCTTATATCTCATGAATTCATCTCCTCTGGTCCAAAGCTTTGAATCATTCACCTCCTTTAAGAAACAAAATAAAATAAAAAAAAAAACTGTGACAGTTAAGTTATATTCCCAGGGAAACCGAGACACCAATATCCAAGATCATTCTATCCTTGAATAGAATAAGATCACAAATCCAGTATAAATAAGCAAAGAACTGAAATTAGAATGTACATTGCTGATAGTATATATTTTCTTTTATGACACTTTGTCTATTTGTTTTGCATTTATATCAGGTCATGTGGAGTAAGCCTGATGCTTTTCATAGATATCTACTTACAGGGATTGTCCTTGCATCTTCTGATAATAATAACATCATTGACTTTTTTTCTGTGTTTATGTGCAATCTATTCAACACCAACAGATACTTCCTGAGCATGTATTTGTCAGCACTGTTGCAGAGTCTTGAGAAAGATCCTTAAGCAAAACCAAATGCCATTACCTTTATGATAAAGTATTTGCTCTCTCTTGCCAATGCAGGAAAGCACTTGAAAATTTTCACCTCTTCCCTTAGATGCTATGTTTTCAAGGCTCTTGAAATTGAACCATTCATTCATAATACATAGACTTCACTTTGTAGTACAATATTTTTTATTCTTTTTTTTGTATGTGAAGCTTTTGGGGTGTGGCTTTCAGATGTTTGCATTTTTAATAACTTTTTGTGAATAAGAAATAACTATGGAAGAAATTTAATGATGCTCTTTACTCAAAGCCAAATTGTTTTTGTGTTAGATATTTGTATGAAAAAATGTCCTTGAAATTTTTTATTATTTATGTTGTATATAGAGAATCTAAGAGAAAATAATTTTCTTTAAAGACTAAGTTGGAATAAAGAGACCCAGAAGGGTATAGTCAGTGCAAAACATAAAATTACAATGTCTAATTGCGTAAAAAGTTCAAGGTATGTATATGATCAATGTGAGACTAGGTGGATGTATGCTTATTTGTATGTGTGTGTTATACTTGTTTGATGTGCTTATATGTGTTTGAGTAAGCACTCTATTATGTGTATATGTCGGGGTTATGATTGTTTATATAATAAATGTGGGTCTGTATGTATGCTTATTTGTTTATGTGTGTGTGTATATACATGTGTGTGAGTGTGTGTAAAAATATTAACAAACCTTTGAGTATCTGACCTCAATTTTCCACCTTGATTGAGGCAGGTCTCTTTGCCTCTTGAATACAGTATGCTGGATTACAGATGCTGTGCCATTGTCTCTGGCCCATACATTCATTTGAGGGATCCAAATTCAGATAATGATGTTTGCTTTCAGTGACAGAGTCATTTCCACAACCATATATTCAAAGATTTTTTCAGTGTATCATGTAAATTTTGAGTAAATATAAAACTGAACTTCAAAGGGAATGTTTGGGTTGCATATTTTTTGTATTAATCCAATGGATTTGGTTCACTGAAATGACTTTTATAGCACATAACCCAAATACAGTGCCTTGAATATGCAAAGCTATTCTATCTTTTTT
>CM053743.1:36620935-36650870 GCA_028658305.1 Pachyuromys duprasi
GTCGTTTTGATTTTCATCTCCCTGATGGCTAAGGATGTAGAGCATTTCTTTAAGTGTTTTTCTGACATTCTACAATCCTCTACATAGAGTTCTCTGTTTAGCTCTGTACTCCATTTTTTAATTGGATTATTTTGTTTGTTGCTTTTTAACTTCTTAAGTTCTTTATATATACTGGATATTAGCCCTCTGTCAGATATAGGGTTGGTGAAGATCCTTTCCCAGTCTGTAGGCTGTCATTTTGTTTTGATGGCAGTGTCCTTTGCTTTACAGAAGCATTTTCAGTTTCCTGAGGTCCCATTTATTGATTGTTGCTCTTAGAGCCTGTGCTGTTGGTGTTCTGTTCAGGAAGTAGTCTCCTGTGCCAATGAGTTCTAGGGTCTTCCCCACTTTTTCTTCTAACCAATTTAATGTGTCTGGTGTTATGTTGATGTCTTTGATTCACTTGGACTTTATTTTTGTGCAGGGTGATAAATATGGATCTATTTTCATTTTACTGCATATAGACATCCAGCTGGACCAGCACCATTTGTTGACGATGCTGTCTTTTTTCCATTGAATGGATTTGTCTTCTTTGTCAAAAATCAAGTTTCCATAGGTGTGTGGGTTCATTTCTGGGCCTTTTATTCAGTTCCATTGATCCACTATTCTGTTTCTATGCCTGAATCATGCAGTTTTTATTACTATTGCTATGTAGTACAGCTTGACATCTGGGGTAGAGATACCTCCATATGATCTCTTGTTGTACATGATTGTTTTAGAAATTCTGAGTTTTTTGTTTCTCCTTATGAAGTTGAGCATTTTTCTTTAAGGTCTGTAAAGAATTGTGTTGGTATTTTGATGGGAATTGCATTGAATCTGTAGATGGAAAGATCTCCTGTGCTCATGGATTGGTAGGATTAACATAGTGAAAATGGCCATTCTGCCAAAAGCAATTTACAGATTCAATGCAATTCACCTCATGTTCTTCTCAGCCCCTGTTTACTTCCCCCTTACTAGCCATTGGCCCATTTAACATCCTTATGAAGCACCATTTCAGAAATTCACGACATCTAAAAGTGCCAGCATTGATTTTTACTTGTTAGATGTAGCTCCTGTGCTCAGAATGGATACAATCCTCCTAGGCAATAGTTGAGTCATAATCAAATCATGAGTCTGTGCTCATTTCACATCACATTAAATGTGGAGCAAGATGTTTTAAGGAAAGAAATGTTGGAGCTTACTTTAGAGGAAGTAACTAACCATCACACATCCTTATGTTTTATTCTTATAATTGATTTATGTATCACTGAGCTTGGCTGTGCCCTAGCTTTTAGCTTGAATAAGAACTTGGAAACAGGTAAAAGAGGAGCTACCTGAAATCGCACAGCCTCATTTTCTTGGGCTACTAGGTGGAAAATGTCTGATACCTATGTTGCTGTGGGGCCAACCCTCTTATATACACACTAGAAATGCATCCTTCTCATCTGCTTAAGAATACCACTGCAGTAAGCCTTCACCATCCTTGAACACATTATATCATGTCATAATATGTCTTTCATATTTAGTCATTCTTAGTAGAAGTGATGGAAAGTTAAAATTTTCTTGTTTACTATGGAAATTGTCTGTTAAAAACACATCTATTTGCATGAAATATGTAAAGGCATAGAGAGAATGATCTTCTATACCAGCTTTGTAAAACACAGCTATGCAATTAATATGATCAGAACAATAGTAGAACTAATAGAGCCTTCCCTTATAATGTGTGAGAAAATCTCATTATTTGGGCAGAAAGCATTTCAATACTGACAGTATTGTATTTTACTAAAGACATCATGCTGAGGTGAAACAAGAAAACGTGTATATTTTTACACACACACACACACACACACACACATATATATATATACATATACATATATATACATAAAGACATTATGCTGTATGTATATATCTATTAGTTAAGGAAAAACAAGTACTACTGAGGATAATTATTTCACTGTGGAAAGAATATTATACCAGTAATGAAAACAGCCTGTGTGTGTTTGACTCTACTGCTAGCTATAAAAATCCATTTAATTTCTGTGTTCTCTAGGTTTGTTCCAATGAAAATAAGAACACATGCTATCTTCATAGGGAAATGCTAGAAGGATATATTAAATAATAAATAGAAGACCAACTTATATTATCTAGATCTGTGTATTTACAAATTCTGTAAAAGAATATGGTTTGCGAAGGGTAGTAGCTAGCTCAACAAAATAAAGTGATAATAATTATTATTGCTTTGTTTTTAGATGCACAGGAAATCGTATTCTTTCATAAGCAACTCTTAAGTGAATCAAATTGTGGACTGTGATTTTATTTACCACAAGTTTTATACTTATCACTGTAGAATTAAAATTTTATTT
The DNA here is from genome assembly GCA_028658305.1 of Pachyuromys duprasi. NCBI lineage: Eukaryota > Metazoa > Chordata > Mammalia > Rodentia > Muridae > Pachyuromys > Pachyuromys duprasi. The sequence continues at coordinate 36,623,320 of CM053743.1, forward strand.
ATCACAGTCTCAAAACTGTGTTGCTCACCTTAACCAGCTTGCTTTTCTGGCTAGTACATGTGGACATATTAATTTGAAGACTGTGAGGGTAGACAATGTTAGGGAAGAACACTATAAAAGCCAAAGGTCAAAAAAAAAATAAGCCAGAAAGAAAAGCTGGGAATGAGGAAGTTGCTAGCAAAGACTTCAGTCTGTGCAGCTAAATTGTTGTGCCACTCTTATTAGGAAAATGATAATTTCCCTGAAACTCATAAGAAGGTATTAAAGGAAGTAGAATGTGTGGATGGGAGCAGAGTATGGAAATAATGATCATGAAGAGTGTATATGGCAGAGATGATTTCGGAGTTTATTCCCAATCTCTGTTTTCCAAGAGGCACCAGCTGCAGAGTGCTAACAGGAGGCATATACCTGGCACCTCAGAATTGACTTTGGCACAAGGCAGTACATGCTAATCAGATGCAAGCTGCCAGCCCACCATTCTCCTTTCTCCTTGCTGCTGTCACAGTCTCATCCCAGTCATTCCACTGCCAATTAGGAAAATGACTTAAGCAAAATGCAGTAATAAGCTATGGCAAAGAAAATTAGAGAGCCTTTCACGTTCTAACTCAGGCTGAGATGAGTCGCTGGGAACATAGGTAGCCTGACTAAGCTTTCTCAATATGAAGAATTATCACCTTTCAGTGAGGGCAGAAGAAAGTGACTAAAGTATATGCTGTTGTTTAGTTGGTCTACTTTGTATTAACTTTGCATTAATATTGAGATTTGACAAGGCCTGATAAATATTAACTTATTGTAGTCATACTCATTTAAGACATTTAAGTTACTCTCGTTTTTAGCCCAGAAACAACATTAAAAATAACATTTTATGAACACCCTACTTTTACAATATATTGAGCTGGGTATGTCAAAACTATTTGTTGTTCAGTTCTGGAACAACAACTATTCCAGTTAAGACAATAACATTCCATCGTATTTGCAAACAAGAAAACGAATCCACCAAGCTATTCTGAGGTCCTATAACTTCTGTAATCTCCCCATAACACCTTTATACCTTTTTCATTATCAAATACCAGATCAACATTCTGAATATATATGCTTTTTGAGAATTGTATTTTCTAAAAGCATGTCAGAACTTGAGTCAAACACTAAGATATAAATTTTCATTATCTCTGCTTTCATCAGATGACTTTTGAGGAATTTTGTGTGCCTTGTACTATAGTTGAAGGGTTTTTTGGCACTAATTTATTTTTATTTTTTCTTTTATTAATTTATTATTGATTTCAATTTATTCACTTTGTATCCTTCCTGTAATCTCCTCCCAGTCCTACCCTCCCTTCCTCTTCTCCTCTTATACCCCTCCTCCTCCCTTCTATTTGACCCTAGCCTATCAGGTCTCATCAGGACTGGCTGCATTGTCTTCCTCTGTGGCCTGGCAAGGCTGCACCCTCCAGGGGGAGGTGATGAAAGAGGCAGACACTGAGTTCATGTCAGAGACAGCTCCTGCTTATAATTAAAGCTTTATTATTCCGGTCTCAAGATAGGTAGAATAAAAATAATTTTTAACATTCTTATCTGTCTTGTTCAACTCTTATAATTTAGATATTAAAGCAAAATTTTCCTAGTTAATCCATCTCTATAAACATGTCACTACTCATAACTGCATCATTATAGCACTTAGAGACTCAGTATAATCTGAGCATGATTTGATTATTGTACTAACTATGTTTTCAAGGCATTTCCAATAAATTTTGTCTTGGAAGTCATCTATGAAATCTTTATTATTTTATAGAGTATATGAGAAAGACTGCAGGTATTCAGGATGGTTTTGCTTGTTTGTCATTTTGTTTGTTTTGTTGATTCGGGCTTTTAAAAATTATTTTTACTAATTACAATTTATTCACTTTCCATCCCATTTGTAGCCCCCTTCCTTGTGCCCTCCCAATCCCACTCTCCCTCCCTCATCTCCTCCCATGTCCCTCCCCAAGTCCACTGATAGGGGAGGTCCTCTTCCCTTTCCATCTGACCCTAGGTTATCAGGTCTAATCAGGACTGGCTGCATTGTCTTCCTTTGTGGCGTGGTAAGGCTGCTCCCCAATCAGGGGGAGGTGATCAAAGAGACAACTACTGAGTTCATGTCAGAGATAGTCCCTGATCACTTTACTAGAGACCCATTTATAGACTGAGCTTCCAGGGTTCTAGGTTATCTCCATGCATGGTCCTTGGTTGGAGTATCAATCTCAGAAAAGATGTTTGTGCCCAGATTTTTTTGGTCCTATTGCTCTCCTTATGGAGCTTCTGTCCCTTTGGGTTCTTTCGATCTCCCCCTTCTTTCATAAGATTCCTTGCACTCTACCCAAAGTTTGGTTATGAGTCTCAGCATCTGCTTTGATACCTTGCTGGCTAGAGTCTTTTAGAGGCTCTCTATGGTGGTCTCCTGTCCTGTTCTCCCTCTTCCGATGTCCATCCTATTTGCCTTTCTGAGTGAGGATTGATCATCTTACCCAGGGTCCTCTTGATTAGCTTCTTTAGGTGAACATATTTTATTATTTATCCTATATTATATGTATAATTATCCACTTATAAGTAAGTATATAGCATGTGTGTCTTTCTGCTTCTGGGATACCTCATTCAGGATGATCTTTTCTAGATCCCACCATTTGCCTGCAAATTTCATGATTTTCTCTTTTTTAATTGCTGAGTAGCATTCCATTGTTTAATGTTGAGGGACATCTGGGGTGTTTCCAGATTCTAGCTCTTATGAATAAAGCTGCTAAGAACATGGTTGAGCAATTGTCCTTGTTGTATACTTGAGCATATTTTGGTTACATGCCCAGGAGTGGTATAGCTGGATCTTGAGGTAGCACTATTTCTAATTTTCTGAAAAAGCACCAGACTGATTCCAAAGTGGTTGCACAAGTTTACATTCCCACAGAAATGGAGGACTGTTCCCATTTCTCCACATCCTCTCCCACATGTATTGTCACTTGAGTTTTTGATCTTAGCCATTTTCATCGTTGTAAGGTGAAATCTCAGGGTAGTTTTGATTTATATTTCCCTGATGACTAAGGAAGTTGATAATTTATTTAAGTGTTTCTTTGCTAGTTGATAGCACTCTATTGAGAATGTTCTGTTTAGCTCTATACTCCATTTTTAAATTGCATTACTTGATTTGTTTCTGTTTAATTTCTTCAGTTCTTTATCTATTCTGGATGTTAGCCCCCTGTCAGATGTATGGTTGTTGAAGATCCCTTCCCAGTCTGTACACTGTCCTTTTGTTCTGATGACAGTGTCCTTTGCTTCCTGTGAAGATCTCAGAAGCTCCAAAGGAAGGTGTCTTTTGCTTCAGCCTCCAAAGTGCTAATGCCATCCTGATTGCTCTTTTGGATTAGTTTGGCTTAGGCTTCGAAGTATAGCTTTTGTTTTTAGAACTTATACTTTGAATTATAGTATAGAGATAAATAGCTTCTCTACTCTGGTTCTTCCACTGTTTTATTGGTATATGTAATTATTAAAGTGTGATGTTTTTACTTTTGCTGCAGCAAAGTTCTGAATGTGCATTTTTAGGTTTTAATTCTAAAAATTATAAAAGCTACTAGTTATGTTCAAATGTGTTTTATCATTTCAAGGCAATACTTTCTAATTGGGTGATTTTTCTGATAAAAGTTTTCTAATACATTATTCATCACAAATAACAATATTTTTTCAGCTAAATCACCTTAGGGAGTTATAAAAAGTCTCCCAAATGATTAACATTTCAATATTCTACCCTCATTTTGTGGCAATGCAATTTACAAGAATGAAATAGAAAATGGATTTGGTAACAGTGGGGAGTTTGTACAGAATAGGACTTTCTTTGGTCTGCTGTTCTTTTACTGTTTTATTGTCATACTGCCATACATATGACTTCATCTTAAATTCAAGAAATCTAAATATTACTGTGAAACGTAGCAGGAAGCACACCAATCTTCACTGTGTTAGATAAAGAAGACACAACTCAGACATCTGCTCTTGACTATTTCTACATCCAGCCTTACCTAAATTCAGGCTGTCCCGAACAATCCTCATTTCAGAAATCCTGATAATGGATATGAGCCATGGTATATTTTTGGAAATTACCTTTTTAAACAGGTTATGTCTGCAAGAGCCCTGTCTTAAGAAATGATCGGATTGGAGGATCCAAATGGTTATCAAATTATCCCCAATTAAAGAGCTGAATCATATTCTTTGGGACATCTAAAAACAGGGCCATTCAGTCAAGAATATCAAGGGTTTAATTAATCCAGAATTATGGATCTATTTTTAAAAGAGTCTCAGATTTGTAGAAATAATGGAAGAAGGGAAAAGAAACCAGTAGATGTTTTCCCATTCTACATCCTAATGATCTTTGATAAAGCCTTCCACCAAGTGGAGAATGAGTAACTGAAAAATAAAAATTGTGGAAGCCATTAGTTCAAAATTCTTTGGTTTTCTCAGTCTGCCACTAGATGGGACTCTTATATCCTTCCTTTGCATTCTCATCCTCTGTACCCATCATTTATCTGGTGGGTGGAGATGCAAAAGAGCATAACAAAAACAAACAAACAGAACTATAGAAATTTGAGTGACCCAGATTCTTCATGTTATTTTCATTTATCATTCAAAGTCTGCAAAATGCACAGTCTAATAATCATTGTAGAGACAAAATGAATTCTGTACAGTATGGAAAAAGGAAGATAGTTGTTAGGTAAGTGCAAATGCTCATAGGACCTAGCCCAACAATTCAAGAAACCATCAGTTCATTTTTTTTCTAGTGGGAAGGTTTAGTGTGGAGTAGGTACCTGTGCTGTGCAGATACCACTGTCTTATGTAACTTAAAATGATGTTTATATTTTGATGCAATTAAGTCTCGGTGTCACTTGACTGAAGCAGGTAGAAAACTTGAAACTCTATTCAGCTTTAGTAACCATTTTCTGCTAAGTGTAGTCATTCCCCAAGCAATTAACACTTTTCTATTAATTCTGTTATTAAGAGAAACCTTAGAGGCTTCACCAATAAAATGTGATGGTAGACAAATGATATTAATCATTAACTGATTTTGAAAAAAATACCTTTTTAAATCTTTTGGCAAAGAATGGAGTTTCAAGTCAGAATGTCTTAATTTTGTCTTACATTTAATACTTGATAATACTGTGATTTTCAGTAAGATTTTTTAATTGCACTTTATTCACTTTGTATCCCTCTTGTAGCTCCCTGCCTCCTCTCCAACTAATCTCCCTTCCTCCCCCTTTTCCATGCATGCCCCTCCCCATGTTCGCTGGTAGGGGAGGACTTCTTTTCCTTCCTTCTGATCCTAGTATATTAGGTCCTATCAGGAGTGGCTGCATTGTCTTCCTCTGTGGCCTGGTAAGGCTGCTCACCCCTTACTTCCTTCTGAATGAATCGGATCAAGAATCTTTCATTTTTGCATGTGCCTCCATTTGTCTGTGGTTAGTAAACTATCTGAAAACTCTAATCTCTGTCTCTCTGTCTCTCTAACATATTATGTCATTGAAATTCAGTTTTACATGCTTGCACATGGCTGCTTCTTAATAATAAGATATCAGTACACAGGGGCATATTAGAACATCTGGGTATCCTACTTACATTTTCTGGCCACGATCAGATATTTGTGAATTTTTCTTACCTTTGCAACTTACAGTAGCTTGCTCTTTAATTCTCAAAGGTTGCCTATGTTATATCTGTTCCTTACTTTAGTAAGCTTTCATGCGGTTTTTCTGATTACAAATCAGAACAAATACCCAGAACAAAATTAAATCTCCCAGAAGTAAAGGATAGGCATCTGACTAATAGTAGGGGTCTTATTTTTAAAATCATGTGTTAAAGTTAAGAGGCTGAACTTCGTATTCCAATGCCGACATGTGCAGAGTTTGCAATCTGTCTTTCCTATTCTTACAACAAACTGAAGTTGCACAAAATGAAGACTAAGGTGTCTCATTGCATTCAGATGAGAACCATGATGACAGGCATGTTGTCATCCCAAATTCTGACGAGGCTGGCAAACTCAGAGTGACACATCCAAGAGCTCTTACCTGGAAGAGAAGCTGTGGGAGCCATATGCTGGTTGGAACATTGTCACAGTAATTTTGATGAATTGCTTGGGACTGAATCTGCATTAGTGTGAGGAAGAGAGGCTTATCAAGCTGTAGTCTTACTGGAACATCACATGTTCATGGACTGTAACTAAGATCCTTTACTAAAAATTCAAGAAAGCTCTGAGAAATAATCAGTGCAACTAATAAATGGAGCTTTTTCCAGACCCTCATCCACAACAAAAACTTCTGGAGAACATGCTTGGTTGGACAGGACTTCTCCCTGGAGACAGAAAAGGAGATTTATTCATCCAGCCCATCTAGCCTTTCTGACTTAACCCAAAAGTGTTGTTAATTCTGATGATTAATCGTCTGGCAATTGGAGCTTCATGGAAACATATTATGAATGTTGTAGCTAGTTGAGCAGCTAGGACAATGGAGAAACATTTGTGAGTGTTGTAGTTTTGGACACAGATCCAATAGAAATAAGATGGAGTCAACAGGTCAAATTCTAGACCTTTCCTCCCCCACACATTCTCATCATACCATCACTGTACCCTAAGAATATATCTGTGTCCTATATCTGAAAGAATTGAAAGTCCCTCTCTGAGAAGGAATATTAAAGGAACTGAAAGTCTATAAGAGATAAGTAGAATATCTTGTAGTTCATTTTCAGGTGGCATTCATACTACAAAAGGCATAATTAACAAAACACAGCAAATATTAAATTAAACTAGAACAATTAGCATGAATCATGCACTATAAATCAACTTCAGATCCCGTTCTCCAACTTATTACAGTTTTCAGCAACAGTAAAAACAATAAAATTACATGATATTACTGAAGGTAAAATGAAAACAGAAGCAAAAGAGACAAAGAAAACACTAAAACAATGATTTAGTCATTAGAATTGCTGGTTGAGAAATGTAAACTATGTTTGATACAGCCATTAATATTTGACTGATCTGCTGGTAAACATAAAGTACACGAAGGAGCTGAGTAATACAGGCAGAGTGATGTAACTAGGTAATAACCAAAACTAAACATAGATTTGATTGTGTACACGCATGAATTCCCATGGACAAAAAGAAAAAAATTAAAGGTAAAAATAAGAACTATGGAAATTAAAACACAGTGTGGAAACAGAATTCAAGGAACAGGTTAAGCAGTAAACTGTCTGAAAAAAAATACTGGGCAGATTCTATGAATGTATCATTGTAAATTTACCAAAGTATAATTCAAACAGAAAAAAATAACTGAGCACTAATTGGAGAATTGCTACAATATCAACTATATCAAATAGTCATAGTTGGAATGTAGGAAAAAGAAGTCAGGATAATATAAAATAAATACCTGAGATAATAATGGCTGAAAACATAGGAATACTAATTACAGGTCAAACCACCGAAAGCAGAGCCCAGAGCCCAGAGAGCAGAAATAAGTACAGATGTATGAAGAACACCAGAAAGCTGAGTGTGCTGAGACTGCAGCCCCAGCAAGCTGGAGATCTTGGAGACTCACAGAAAATTTACACAGCTTAGTCTATAACGTACGTTCTGGACAGCCAAGACTACATAGGAAGACATCGACCAAAAAGAAAGGAAAAGAAAAAATAAGTTATCTTCAAACTTCAACAAACTGCATTTATAAAATCTTGGGTGGGGTTAAAGAAGAAAAATGACAATCACCACAAAAGCCAAAATTGTCACCACAGTTATAGAGACAGCTTCTGAAGCAACCTATAATTGTTGGTGTTGGAGCCTTGCTTGAAATCCCCGCTTTCTCTTTTCTTTCATCTTGTCTTTTATGCTATTCCTCTGGGAGGATTAGTTTCTGTGTCCTTCATTATTGTACATGTTATCTACTAATCCAGCTGATTTTTTGATACCATGTTACTCCTTACAACCTATTTCTCTACAGTAGACTTACCAATCCTGCTGTTCCATCCAGACTGACCTACTATGGGTTATCAAGCAGCTTGCCCAATTGTAATGTAGGGCATATTTGTGCTCTAACTTTTTAATGTCTCTTGGATAATTCTGACTTTGCTGAACAGTCCCCCCCAAAAAGTGGAGATTACTTTATGAAAGAAAGGATCAGTTTCTTGATATTATGCTAGTAAATACATGATTTTCCATTAGAGATCACTGTGGGAGTAGTTTAAATAAATATTTACATCATGTTCAGTAACTGTGCCGTAAGTTTCTACATTCCACCAGACACCTTTTTTTTTAAAAAAAAAAAAAAAAGAAAGAATACAGGCTATAATCCATGCAGTTGCTAGGGTATAGACTTATGCAAATGAGTATGCAAACTGAGCAGGACAGAAGATGACAGAAGAGTGCACAGGACAGGTCAAAGATTATCTCAAGGAAAAGAATTCTAGGACAGCATTCACAGCATGGCTACTATAGGGAGTAAGCAAGCACCTTTGCTCTTTGTTGACAAGTGCCTACAAAAGTAGAATTCAGCAACTGTTAATAATAATTCACTCCATGAAGAAATATGACCTGCCAAAATATGAAAGTAAGGAATGTGTGCCAGAGGAAAAAGTGCAGGTCCACAAAAGCATGTACATTTACCCAAACTGACAAAATACTTATGCCTCTGCACTGGATTGTAAAATCTGAAATTGCTATCATTTTGACTGTGGACACTTTCACTAAAAAGAGACCCTTAAAAAGCAAAGTGTTTAAATACGGAAATTAGTTTGGGCTATTATGATCTGTTCATATAAAACAGAAGAATAACATCATCCCTGAAGCCATGTTGTGGCTACACAAACTGTAAATAGAACCTACTAGATCATAATTATGTCTGTGTTCTCACAAAATTTGAATTAAAAGAGTATGAAATAACTAGGTTTTACAACATGGATAAATGTCTAAATTATATTTAAGATATAGAAGACCTACCCTTTTATTGGATAGGTGTAGGGAGCTATAAGTTACAATTGTAACCTTTCTAAGTGTGGTAGTAATATAACATAGACATTATTATGTTTGGGAAAGGGGCGAGTATTGTTTTGTTCACTGTGTTAAAAAAAAAAAAGACAGAAATGAAACATTTTATCAGACTCTTGTTTCTGCCATTTCTAGAAGTAGCCAGCAGGTGGTATCAAACAATTTTACATTTCTCCTCTTGCAGTTTTTGCTTCAGATTATTGAGATTTTTTTCTTCCTAATTTGTACTATATACACCAAACCTCCTCCCTTCACCTCCTTCTTGTTTGTCTCTCTCTGTGTCTTTGTCTGTCTACCCCTCTCGCCCTTCCCTCTTCTCTCACCGCCGATCTCTCTTCCTCTCTATCTCTCTCACACACAAGAATTGTATATTATGTTTATTATTTACTTTCTTGAATTTATGTACAGGCTGTTAGTATTTCTTCATATGCACACATGTACTTTCAGAAATTAGAAGGCCCAACTTTGTACTCTGTTAATTTATTTGATCTCAATATCAACACTATTTTAAATCCTTACATTAAAAAAAAATAACGGAACTGATATAAAACAAAAGAAGCACTAAAGAAAATCCCCCAATGTCACAGGTCACAACTCAGACATCTGGCAGTGGTGACTTGTCCTTGTGTGGTATTGAAACTACTCTCTCTGATTTGACTTTTCTCAGTCAACATATCTTTTACCCCAGTGCGTTAGGGTTGCTTTGCATAGAGACCATTTACTCAGATTTAGGGAGTAGAATACGAATTAAACATAGCATGTTTTTTGTGACTTTTTACACTGTTATATAAAATGAAATCAGGATATATAGGAGTTAGGGTGAGATGTGGTCTTTGTCATCATCATCCACATGTTCACATATATGCAGAGATTTTAAATGGTGAAGTACTTTAGGGTACTTGCCTTTACATGCTACTGAGAAAGATCTTGTTTTCCCAGAGAAGATGTGCATTGTAAGGTGACACCAAGGTGAGAAGGAGGAGCACTCATGTAAAGTTATGGGGACACTCATTTACACAGTGCATGATGAGCTAGCAAGATGCCGTTGTTGGAAGACACGGCAAAGTTTTTGAGCTTTCCAGATAAGTGAATCACTTCTTAATGTTCAGCTCGTTCTGTTTACATTGTAATGAGAACCGTCTGGGTTGAAACATTAGACAGAAAAGATGGCATATGAAAATCTCAGCCTTGTAGTAAAAGGGAAAGGGAGAGAGGACAGGAGGAAGGCACTTTGCACATGAAGTTAGCAATGTCCTTGTCAAATTCAAAGCCCTTTTGAAAGCAAATAAAAGGAACATCAGGAAAAGATTTGAATATGGTAAAAAGGTAATGTCTGCGTGGAAGATTCGTATTGAAACGGCTGCTACAGTGTATTCACTTCAATAAATGAACCTGCCACTAGTGTTTGATCTAGGAATACAAGCTTCAAAAGAAAACGGAGCTTATGGTCCTCAATCATTTGAACTTGAATTTTTAAAAATTAATGGAAATATAATTACATCATTTTCTTTCCCTTTCATCCCAGAAACCCCTCCTATGAGTCCTCCCTCTAATCCCCCTCGAAAACATACCCAACTTCTTCACAATTTGATGAAGTCTTTTCCTTTAATTGTTGATATAGATAGATAGATAGATATGCCTACATGCACATGCACCTCCTCTGTGTGTGTGTGTGTGCGTGTGTGTGTGTGTGTGAGAGTGTGTGTGTGTGTGTAACTAAGTAACCACAAGCTTCTGAATCCAAACAGTGTGACTTAAGTATGACTTCAAGGTCAACCAACTTAAGCTAATCCTTGGGAAAGTCTAATTTTCTTTTCCTAGCAGTCTTTAGTTGCTTGCAGTTCTTTGTCTGTGGATAGGTCTCTATAACATTCTCCCTTTCACTTTAATGTCAAAACAATGATACTATCATTATCTAGGTCTTGTTTAGGTGGCTGTACTGTTGAGGTATTATAGGTAGATCTTCATCGCCATTTCAAGGAGAAACAATCTCACTGCTGATTTTCTGGTTCTCTGCCTCTCACATTCTCTATTTATACTCTTCTATAATGTTCCGTAAGCCTTATGTGTGGTGTGGGAATTGTCTTGTAGATATTTTCCCCAAGCTTGGGTTTCTCAGGATCAATTGATCTCTGAATTATGACTGGTTGTCATTTTCTATAATGGTCTCCATTTGCTACAAAGAAAAGCTTCTTTATTTGTGAGTATAAACATAAGCTCTGGAAATCCATCAGGAACTGTGCTTGTCTGAAAGTGGAGGTAGTATATATGCCTCTAAAATCCATCACTGCACTAGTTTCTAATAATTGGCTAAATTTCTAGGACCAGTCATGCCTCTTTTCCTGTTGAGCGGGTCTTAAATCTAAATGGCAGCTGTCACTTACCATCAAGATATGCATACTACTATGCACCTTTCAGGATAGCTTGCCATGTTGGTAATTGCTATAATACCTTGTTGTCATAACACCATAAAATTGTTGATGGATTATATGTGCGTATGATTTCAGGGTTGATCTTGGGAGGCCTGCACAGCTCATAGAGTGCTTTCTGGGACTATGGAAGACAGACTGCAAGAAAGGGGGTCTCAGGTTAGGTCTAGGTCAAATATTGTGAGTTCTGTGTTTGAAGTATCTGGTATCTTCAGCAAGAGTTTTACTTTTAATCTGTGACAAGAAACCAAGGAAAACAACAAGAGTGCTTTGTGAGGTAAGTGGACTATTCTGACGTATAATTTGTATGATGGTTTCTCATAACTGCTACTAGGGGTTTATAAGTCTGTGGCTCTTGTGTGAAGCATTGGCAGGCCATGTGGCATACATGTTTATATATGTACATGTGTATATACATATTACATGTATTAAGGTATTATATATGGTTTAGATAAATGTAATTTTTTGAGACTTTACTTAACATCTGTCAAGTTATTTGTACCTCTTCTTCCTTCTTCTGTTTTTGATTTTCTCCTTACTTCCCAATAAAAGTTTTGCTCAATTTTCCCTGTTTCCCCCTTTTTTGTTACCTTTACCCCATTTCTCTTTCTAGGTCACTTCTTCATTTCCCTATTAATTTGTGATTTTTTCAGTAGATAAAGAGATTAACATTAGTGAACATCACTAATTATTTGTGAGGAGTCATAATTAATTGGAAATGAAAGATGCTATTATATGTCCCTTTTGAAATTAATTCATTTATTCTAATCAAAAAACAACCCCCCAAAAGCAAACAAACAAAATGCAAAGTATATCCCTGCAAGAAAAAAATATATAAAAATTAACAAATTTTCTGAGCTATCAATTGCAACAGGTTACTAATGTTATCCTCTTAGAATCTGCCCTTAAATATTTTTATCTTTTCTTTTTATTTATTTTAATTAGCAATGTCTATTTACTTACTTTTTATGTACGTATGTACAGCACAAGCATGTACAAAAGAGGGTGCTGAATACATTGGAATTGAAGTTATAAATAACAGTGAGCTGCCATGTTGGTGCTGGGAGCTGAAACCAGATTCTCTGCATGAATAAATGCTCTTAATCACTGAGCCATCTTTCTAGTTCCTCTTTATTTTTTAAAAGTACAAAAAGAAAAGGAGAAAAATGAGGGTGTGTGGTTTAATGGGGAAATTACTTTGTGTGTGTGTGTGTGTGTGTGTGTGTTTGTTCTTAAATGAAGATAAACCACACGGGTGATACAAAAGCCCTGGACTACCTACCAAAACTCCTGCATCAGTCATGAAAAGCTTCTCTTTGAATTATAGGTCAGATTAGCCCATGTGCCTTCCAGAACAATATACACTGCCTTAGCTTCCCTTAGTTCCCTAATAGGTTGAAGGTAAGTCCCTGTCTGAGAAACCACATACTTCCAACACTGAACTCTGAAGATTTGAGCTATATGTTACCCGAGAGGCTCCTTGCAGTCTGGCTTCCATAGTACCAGAAAGTACTACATAAGCTCCCAAGGGAGGGAAGCCATCAACAGTCCTACTTTGCTAAGACAGCAAGGAACTCTAACATTGACTGGCTTGGTAAGCTATTCCTAAGGGTAAAATAGAACCAATCATATCTTGATAGTAACTGACTGCTGTCATTTAGACTTAGGCCTGTTCAACAGGATGGAAAATCATGAGAGAAACAAGGAACCTAGAAAACCACCCAGGGCTAGTGAGGTCACAGATTTTAGAGGAGAAACTTTTACCGCCATATTTGTAGACCAACACAAGTGTTAGCTTCATTCCAGAATGTATGCTTATACCCACAGATAAGTGTTTCTTTCACTCCATATCAAGGAAGTTTCTCTTTGCAGCAAATGGAGACCCTTACTGAAAAACCACAACAGATCATAAAGCAGATATACAGATCTTGGGACACCCAGCCTCAACACAACTTCTACACCTAATTAGGGAATCTCTGAAGAGGAGGTAGAAAGATTTCAAGAGCGAGAGAACCAGGAAATGTACAGTGAAATTGTTTCTCCTAGAAATGACAAGGAAGCTATACCCATGATTCTTCAACAATATGGCTGCCTAAATAGGACATGGATAGTGAAATCAATAGGCATGCTGAAGTGGAAAAGACTCTTTTTTCTATTTATTTATTTATTTATTTATTTATTTATTTATTTATTTATTTATTTATTTTGATTTAAAAAAATATTAGTTAGGTTTTATTAACTTTGTATCCCAACTGTTTCCTGCTCCCTCATTCCCTCCCAATCCCACCCTCCCTTCCTCATCTCCTCCCTGACCCTATCCAAGTCCACTGATAAGGAAGGACCTCCTCCCTTTTCATCTGACCCTGTTTTATAAGGGGCTCCACCCATACACAAAAAAATACTACAGAAAAAAATCTTGAGAGAGGGAAAGTAAGTCTCTTTCATGATTGAGCCTCTTGTTGCTCAACTAAACCAGAGTGATCAACCCTTACATTATATACAAAGAAGCCACACTCTACTGGATTTAGAAACATACATTTATATATATATATATATATATATATATATGAGTGTATTTATGTGAGTATGTATAGATGAGTATATATGTATGTGTATACATATATGTGTATATATACATATATGTGTGTACAGCAATCAAGGAAAGCATCCATTTAAGATGAGAGTATTAAGAGGCAGAGGATGTGGAAAAATAGAGGGAGAGATAAGAGGAGGTAAATGAAGTTATATTTTATTTAAAATTCTTTTTTAATTTTTTTTCTTTTTATTATTATTATTTTTAATTTTAATCACAGGTCATTCACTTGTATCTCAGCCGTAGCCCCCTTCCTCTTTTCCTTCTCCTACCTTCCCTCCCTCATCTCCTTCTTGCCCTTTTCCGGTCCACTGATAGGAGAGGTCCTCCTTCCCTTCCATCTTACCCTAGCTTATCAGGTATTTTCACGACTGGCTGCAATGTCCTTTTCTGTGGTCTAACCAGGCTGCTTCTCCCTCAGAAGGGGGATGGGAGGGGAAACTCAATGAGCCAGTCATTGAGTTCAAGTCAGAAATAATCCTTGTCTCTCTTACTAGGGAATTCACTTGAGTACTGAGCTACCATGGGCTTCATCCAAGCACGGGATTTAGGTTATGTCCATGCATGGCTCTTGGTTGGAGTAACAGTCTCGTAGAGGCCCCTTGTGCCCTGATATATTTGGTTCTTGTGGAGCTCCAGCTCATACTAACTCTCCTTTCTTTCATATGATTCACTGTACTCTGCCCAAAGTTTGGTTATGATTCGCAGCATCTGCTTTGATAAACTGCTAGGTAGAGTCTTTCAGAGGCCCTTGCGGTAGCCTCCTGTCCTGTTACTTGCTTTCTTCTACTTCCAATGTTGATCCCCGTTGTCTTTCTAAGTGAGGATTGATCATCTTACCTCTGGTCCTCTTTCTTGTTTATCTTCTTTAGGTGTATAGATTTTTGTATGTTTATCCTATCGTATAGGTCTAGTACCTACTTATAAGTGAGTATACACTGTGTGTGTCTTTCTGCTCTTAGGATACTTCACTCAGGATGATCTTTTCTAGATCCTACCATTTGCCTGTAAAATTCATGATTTCCTTGTTTTTAATTGCTGAGTAGTATTCCATTGTGTAAAATTATCAAAATTTCTGTATCCATCCCTCCATTGATGGACATCTGGGTTGTTCCCAGGTTCTGGCTATTTCGAAAAAAGCTGCCACAAACATGGTTGAGCAAAAGTATAAAATAAAATCAACTAAAGAAAAATATGTAAAAATTCCAATTATCAAATAATTTTCCAGCTGACGTTTAATTATAAAAGTAATAAGGTTTAGCTGTTTTTTAATATTGAAAGAATTAAGCATCTTCTTTTGGGTCCTCCTTGTTGTTTAGCTTCTTTAGGTATGTAGATTTTAGTATGTTTATCCTCTATTATATGGATAATATCCACTTAAAAGTGAGTATATACCATATGTGTCTTTCTGCTTCTGGGTTACCCCACTCGGGATGTTCTTTTCTAATTCCATGTATTGGCTTGCAAATTTCATGATTTCTTTGTTTTTTATTGCTGACAGTAGTATTCCATTGTGTAAATGTACTACAATCTCTGTTTCCATTCCTCCATTGAGGGATATCTAGGTTGTTTCCAGATTCTGGATATTATGAACAAAGCCGCTATGAACATAGTTGAACAAGTACCCTTGTTGTATGGTTGAGAAATTTTCAGATATATACCCAGGAGTGGCTCTTGAGGTACTGATATTGTCAATATTCTGAGAAAGTGCCAGATTGATTTCCAACTGATTATCCAAGTTTACACACTACCAGCAATGGAGGACAGTTTCTCTTTCACCACACCCTCTCCTCCATGTGTTGTCACCTGAGTTTTTGTCTTAGCCATTCTGATGAGTATAAGATGGAATCTTGGAGTTATTTTGATTTGCATTTCCCATTTAGGAGGGTAATCAGGATAGATACCAGAAGCAGTAGAAGAGAGAGAACAGGTTAGGGGCCTACCACAGACATCCTCTAAAAGATTCCACCCAGAAGGGTATTGAAGCAGATGCAGAGATTCACAGTCAAACTTTGGATAGCGTCTTATGGAAGAAGGAGGAGATAGAAAGACCCAGAGGGGACAGGAGCTGGACTTCAGAGACTGATGCATCAACCAAGGACCATGTATGGAAAGGAACTAGACCCCTGCTCAGATATAGTCCATGAGCAGGTCAGTTTCCATGTGGGTTCCCTAGTAAGGGGATCAGGGATGTCTCTGACACGAACTTGTTTGCTTGCTCTTTGATTACTTTTCCCTGGCAGGGTGACCTAGCCAGCCTACAAAGGAAGAAGATCCAGGCAGTCCTGATGATACCCGATAGGCTATAGTCAGATAGTAGGGGAGGAAGGCTTCCCTTGTCAGTGGATTGGGGGGAGAATGATGGGGAGGAAGAGGGAATGAGGGTGAAACCAGGATGAGACTGGGGAGGGGGCTACAACTGGAATACAAAATGAATAAACTGTTAAAAATGATAATAAATAAATAATAGAGAAATATGTAAATCTATGTAATAATATAGAAAAGCAGCACAATAGTAAAATTATTTACATTTCATTTCTACTTCAAATTAGGATATTACATTCTTCTCTAAAATAATTGCTGTTGTATCCTGTGTTTTTTATTTTACTGAGTTTATTGATATATATCTATATTGACATACAAACAAAACTGAGTATGTTTTCATTACATTTAATTAGCATCCTTAACCAAAATATCTCATGGACATAATTACAATCAGCTTATAGCTTTATTTTCTCATTGCTACAATTTCCTGTTGTTCATACTGTGAATAGTCAATAATATTTCAATGACTCTGGCAATTAAATGTCAATTTGTGGTATTTTCTTTCAGAACTGTATTCACATGATTGTCTTCCTGAATTCTGTAGTCTGTATCCTTTTGTCATATTGGTAACACAGATTTCTGAGAATATTGCTCCATTATAAAAATAAGGATAATTAAAAATAACAAATTTAGTAAACCAGACTTTGTGTTAAGTTCATACTTATCTTCACCATATTATACTGAAACAATTACAAATTATATTTGATTTCTACCTGAGAAAAAAACAAAACCTTTTATATGACTTGATCAGATTATTCGATTAGTGACAAAGAGTAGATACAAATCTATGATGTCTGTGAGAGAGGCCATCCGAAGGCTTATCCCTTTGTTACCCAATAATCCACATGACTTTGTTTTTCTAGAAGAATTGCAGAATCACAGGGTAAATTCCCTGTGACATCTGCAAACAATAAAAAAATGTTCTGAAATTATAGCTATTCATAAAAGCCATATTTTAAACTAGCAAAACTTATGAAAATTAACATTTGCAGAGTTTTGCAAATTACCTAGCTGCAGCAATCCAGAGTACACTTATTTAAGGAAGAGGTAGTTCAATCTTGTTGATAATAATAAGCTTTGAGGTGTGTAGTCTCAATGCACACTTCCCAGCTAAATGTAAACCATAAAAATAATAACCTGCCATCCTGAAAAATAGAGAAAGTAAAACAGATTATTCAAAGATAATGAGTAGAAAAAAAGAGATGGCTATGTGAATAAAATCCTGGCTGTAAGATAATTTGATTTCCGATTCCATGTACAAACAGGGTGTCTGATACCCCAGTGGTAGGAGGTAAAGACAGAAAGATTTACAGCGGTTCACTGTCCAGCCAGCTTTGTCAATTGGTGAATTCCAGATTCAGTGTGACACCCACACTCACAAAGGCAAGGTAGGGAAAGACAGAGGAAGATATCTAAGGAATCTTCTGGCCACCGCAGTGAATACAAGAGTATTTGCACATATAGTGTATACACATGCATACAACATATGCATGAACACACACACACACACTTCTATTTATGCACAAAAGAGAATTATCTTTGTATGAACTTTATGGTGAGTCCCTGGAAGACCCCACCAAAAATGTGTATTTTTTTTTCCTAAACAAAGTGGGTGAGTATATTCAAGGAAATAATTTCCAGGCAGAGGCTTTAGGGTTTAGACATTCTCAAGGCTACAAAAAACTATTTGGAGTGACCTACGAACTAATCACAAATATTGTGAGGGAAAGCTGGAGAAAGGGCGGTACATAAGAGTTGTGGAATGCACTGGCATATTTCTTGGAGCCTTTAAGGTCACATACTGCCAGAGTTATATGTGTGCTTAGGAGATGCCTGAACATAATCCAATGTTCTCACTTCTGCTTGTCCTTAAGAATCTATACAAACAGAATGTGCATACCAGAGTAGAGTCATAGTATTCTTTGAATGTTGATAAAACAGTGTTCATGTGTATTGAACTATACATGGAGCTGCTCGGAGGAGATTAAATTGTTTCCATTTTTAGGCATTTAAGGAAAGCTCTGTGAATTCGTAAGATAGATGTGTATCAATCTAACAAACAAACTTCACTGGTCACAAACTAACATGTGAATACAAGTGCATAGATGATGTTAAGACAATACCCAAAAAACAAACAAACAAACAAAAAAGCAAAACTGATGTTTGACATGAAAGAGGCACTCAACAGGATTATCTTTAACAATTCTGAATAAGATGGAGACCCAAAGACAATGAGCTTCACATTCAGTGTGCTGAAGTATACCGTCACCCAACAATTCCAATCAAAACTAAATTTAGTAATGTAAGCAAAAATCAAATATTCTTCTAATCAGAATAGTGACAAAATAAAATAATGTAAATATGTGAAATAAATATATGTATGTTATGCCAGGTTTTATTCTCATCATCTACTTCACCTCAGATATAAAAAGGTAGAGTAAATATTGTCATTAGCAGACCTTGAGCAGAGTATCATCAAACTGAATGAAAACAGGATGGATAATAACTAAACTCAACAGAAGAAATAAAAAATCAACAGTCAACCTTGCTCTGTGAACAGCGTAAAAACTAGTAAAAATGTATTTTTCCTTTAGCATCTTGTTTGTCTAGATTTTGAAGTGAAATACAATGTGAGAATTATATATGTATATAAACACATGTATGTTTATATACACATGTATGCATATATATATAAACATACATGTGTTTATACATGTATATAAAGTATAATGGTATAATTAGTGATAAAATTACACTAAGCCAAAATATGTATGCTGTTGATATTTAGTTCTCTTTAGTCTAAATTATATTAATACAAATTTTAGTGCCTAAGATTACCGCTAGCTAAGAAAACAGTTAAAAATACAACGTTAAAAAGTATCCATTTGTTATGTTTCTTTTAACAAAATGGGCATCCATAAACTTTATAGATAGAGCATTCACTTTTGAAATCTGAATGTCTAAGATGAGGTGAGTCCATTTGCTTAGTATCTAGTGAAGGCTTAATGGCATATGACATCAGATGGTTAAGAGTGTTTCCTGAAAAAAAAAATCGATAATGAGACAGAAAGCCAGGGCTATTCAAAGACATGATTTGAGCTCTCTCTCTCTCCCTGGGACTGAAGTACACTGAAATAATATCCAAACTAAAGCTTAAAATAAAAGGAAGTTGATGTGGTAAACAGTACTATAAGGGAAATGTCATTTCATTTTTGTTTTTTGTATTGTAGGCTTATGCATACATATTTAATACTAATAGTTATGCATTTTCTTGTATCCATTTGAGCAAAAATGCTAAAAGAGAATATCAATCAGTCTAACACCGTGTGTTTCTATTGTAAAAGTCTATTTTTAAAATGTTTTTTCACTCTTTTTAAATATTTTTGATTACACTAAGTTATTATTTTTTTGTGTGTGCGTGAGTATATATGCACAAAGAGCATAGACTGAAGACAGCTTGTGGGAGTTCATTCCCTTCTTCAACCATGAATCACAGAGATTGCACACAGGTTATCATTAGGCTTTGATGGCAACTACCTTTGTGCTCGGAGCCATCTTGCTGGTTTTCTGACAGCATTCTTAGTAATAACAACAGCCAGTGAGATCAGTTTATTTCACAAACTTCTATTTCCACTGTCACTACCATATTTTAGGCACTCACTCATGACTGATTGGAAGAATTGTTGCTTTCTACTACTGATTTTTCTTGTGCATGAGGGAGAAATGGTGTTTTATCCCACGGAAAAGTGAAACATAAAATACTGCCCAAATCTTCAAATTACCAAAATCCAAGCACATTTCTTTTGCCTTAGAGTTACTATTGCTGTGATGAAACACCATCACGAAAACAATTTGAGAAAGAAAGCTTTTATTTGGCTTACATTTCTTTCACTGTTTATCACTGAAGGAAGTCAGGACAGGAACTCAAACAGGGCAGAAACCTGGAGCCAGGAGCTCACACAGGCCACAGAAAGGTGATTTCCTTTCTGTGAGCCTTGTTCTTCAAGGTTTTCTCAGTCCACTTTCTTAGAGAACCAGGATAACCAGACCAGGGATAGCACCACCCACAATGGGCTGGGCCCTCCCCATCAACCACTAATTAAGGAAGTGCCATAAAGGCTTGTCCACAGCCAGGTCTCACAGAGACATTTTTTATATGTATTTTTTAAATAATTATATTTTATTCACTTTGTATACACCCTGTAGCTCCCTCCTCCCTTCCCAATCCTTCCCTTCCTCCCCCTTCTCCATGCATGCCCCTCCCCAAGTCCACTGATAGGGGAGGTCTTCTTTTCCTTCCTTCTGATCCTAGTCTATTAGGTCTCATCTGGAGTGGCTGTATTGTCTTACTCTGTGGCCTGGTAAGGGTGCTCCCCCCTCACGGTGAGGTGATCAAAGAGCAGGCCAATCAGTTCATGTCAGAGGCAGGCCCTGTTCCCATTAATATGGAACCCACTTGGACACTGAACTGCCATGGACTACATCTGTGCAGGGGTCCTAGGTTATCAGTCTCAGGAAAGACCCCTGTGCTCAGAATTTTTGGTTCTGTTACTCTCCTTGTGGAGCGCCTGTCCTCTCCAATTCTTACTATTTCGCACTGCTTTCATAAGATTCCCTGCACTCTGCCCAAAGGTTGGCCATAAGTCTCAGCATCTGTTTTGATAGTCTGCAGGGCAGAGCCTTTCAGAGGCCCTCTGTGGCAGGCTTTTAACTTGTTCCCTGTTTTCTCCTTCTTCTGATGTCCATCCTCTTTGCCTTTCTGGATGAGGATTGAACATTTTAGCCAGAGTCCTTCCTCTTGATTAGTTTCTTTAGGTGTACAGATTTTAGTAAGTTTATCCTATGTTATATGTCTATATGAGTGAGTATATACCATGTGTGTCTTTCTGCTTCTGGGATAGCTCACTCATGATGATCTTTACCAGTTCCCACCATTTACCTGCAAATTTCATTATTTCCTTGTTTTTCTTTGCTTAGTAATATTCCATTGTGTAGATGTACCACAATTTCTCTATCCATTCCTCAGTTGAGGGGCATCTGGGTTGTTTCCAGCTTCTGGCCATTACAAATAAAGCTGCTGCAAACATGGTTGAGCAAATGTCCTTATTGTCCTTAATGTCCTCTTTTGGATATATGCCTAGGAGTGGTATAGCTGGATCTTGAGGAACCACTATTCCTAGTTGTCTGAGAAAGTGCCAGATTGATTTCCAGAGTGGTTTTACAAGTTTACATTCCCACCAGCAGTGGAGGAGAGTTCCCCTCTCTTGGCAATCTCTCCAGCATGTGTTGACACTTGAGTTTTTGATCTTGGCCATTCTGATGGGCATAAGGTGAAATCTCAGGGACCTACTGAAACTGAAAAGCTTATGTAAAGCAAAGGGCACTGTCATCAAAACAAAACGACTGCCTACAGATTGGGAAAGAATCTTCACCAACCCTTTATCTGACAGAAGGCTAATATCCAGTACATGTAAAGAACTAAAGAAGTTGAAAAACAACAAATCAAGGAATCCAGTTGAAAAAGGGAGCAGAGCTAAACAGAGAATTCTTGATAGAGGAATATAGAATGACAGAGAAACACTTAAAGAAATGCTCAATGTCATTAGCCATCAGGGAAATGCAAGTCGTTTTGCATTTTTTTTTCTGAGACATTTTTTCTTTTAAATGTATTTCTTTTTCTCTCATGTATTGCATCCTGAGTACAGTTACCCCTCCCCTTCACCTCCTATCCCACTTCTCACCTCTCCTTATCCATATCCAGTCCTCCTCCATTCTCCTTCAGAAAAGAGCAGACCCAGCAGTGTTTTCAACTGACATGGCATAACAAGTTACAATAAGACTAGGCACATCGACCTTCCTGTCCCCTGAGGGAGGAGCAGCCTTGCTAGACCACAGAAGAGGACATTGCAGCCATTCCCGAAGAGAGTTGATAAGCTAGAATTAGATGGAAGGGGAGGAGGTCCTCCCCTATCAGTGGACTTAGAAAAGTACAAGGAGGAGATGAGAGAGGGAAGGGGGAGATAGGGAGGAAATGCTGGAGGGGGCTACAGCTGGGATACAATGTACATAACCTGTGATTAATATAAAATAAAAATGAAAAAAAAAGACTAGGCACATAGTGTGCTATCAAGGTTGGAAAAGGTGACCCATTAGTAGTAAAAGAGTACCACCAGTAGACAGAAGAGTCAGGTACACCTGCTACCACTGTTACGAGTCTCACAAAAGGACAAAGCTGCAAAACCATAACACAGATGTAGAGGACCTAGCTCAGACTCTGTGAGCTCGTGATCCCTGGTTGGTTGATTCTTTGCATCATGTTGTTATGGTATCTTTGACCCCTCTGGAGGCATTTTCTTAATTGAGGCTCTCTTCTGTCACATGACTTTAGCTTGTGTCAAGTCGACATACAACTGTGTAGCCTATCTTCTTACTTCCTTGTTTGGTACCATCAATTAGATTTGTGGCCTTGCCCGCTCTGGGTGACTCTGGTATCACTGCACAGCCGTAGCATTGAACTGTTTCTTTCCGTTTTCTTTCAAATATTCTCCATGCATACAGGTAAGCCACTGTTGGGCTTTCAGTTGATTATAGCATTTAAATGTGAGTTACCTGCCACCAACCAAAAAAAAAAAAAAAAAAAAAAAAAAAAAGAGAGCTATAAAAAAGAAGTAGTTTTGGAGAGAAATGTCAAAAATTAAAAAATCTCACACATGGATACTTTCTTTACATCATTTCCACCCCTCCCTTTCGCTCTTCAGGATCCTCTTGTGTCCTCCATTTCCTCTCATATTTATGATTTTTTTAAATCACTGTTTCATATGCGCAGAGAGATGAGGGGAGAAAGAGAGAGACTGTTATGTCCATTTAGTACTGCTTGTATGTGTATGTGTATAGAACACTGAAGATTAGATTATCTGTTAGGAGCTTGTCTCTGAAGTATGATTCTCTTACTACAGCAGTGATTGATATTTTTTTAAAAATCTTGGAATGGGACTTGATGATTCTTTTAAAGTTTTGTTTTATAAAGTTTTGTTCTTAGTGGTATATTTTATTTCAGACAAAGTTTAAGTGATGTTACCCAAAGCTAAACAAGCAGAGTTAATTCCATACTTACACAGAGATACTTAAAATGAAAAAGAACATCTTAATCACTTCTCAATCATAACCCTGCTGTAATTACTGTAGGGGTTTGGTCAGGTGCTATAGCATGATTCATCTAAATAAAACAAATCGCTATCATTATGAGGTGTGGTGGATGAGTTTTTAAATTAATGCTGATGAGTAATAGGTCACTCTAAAGGGCCTGTGTTCTGTCATGACTAATAGTGCTTCAGTATTAGAAGCCTTTTAAAATATCAGCTGTACTTAAGAGAAAATGGAATTGATGCAGAATAAAGTGAGAAGTGTAGGTGCTTTTGGTGGATAGAAATGACAAAGAGAAGGGAAAGAATAACTTCGGGATACCCTCTTTTCTGACCACTGACTGTGTCTCTGGTTCCTGTCCCTTCTCTTATAGGCGTGACAACTGTTCTAACAATGACAACACTGAGCATCAGTGCTCGAAACTCTCTCCCCAAAGTGGCTTATGCCACTGCCATGGACTGGTTTATTGCTGTTTGTTATGCATTCGTGTTCTCTGCCCTAATTGAATTTGCAACAGTCAATTACTTCACCAAAAGAGGATGGGCTTGGGATGGGAAGAGCGTAGTAAATGACAAGGTAAGCTCTCTGTTCATCTTATTTAAGAGAATTTTGCACACGTACAAACTTCTAGCAGAATTCCACCTAAAATTTGATATTAAGAAGAAAAGTATTAGCTGGGCACATGGTACCCACCTGTAATCCTAGCACTCCTTGAGGCAGAGGCAGGCACATCTCTGAGTTTGAGGCCCACCTGGTCTACAAAGTGAATCCTTATCTACAAAGCAAGCTAAGGCTACACAGAGACACCTTGTCTCAGCAGAAAAAAAAAATGAAAGAGAAGAAAATACAAGAAGTATCAATTTTTGAAAGTTTATTCTTTCCTGAAATCCATTAAGGGTGCTTTTTAATAGCAATGCTTCTGAAAACCACTCCTTAGCACCTGTGCAGGTGTATGTCTGGTGGTGCTGTGAGTCCACAATGGTGGCTGCCTCTCCATCTCTGCAGTAAGTAGAGTTTCTTTTTAATCCTAATCTGAAGAATATCAAGCTTATTAAAGCTGTTCATTTGCTCCAGCTCATAAAATGACGAATAAGTTGATTGAAACCTGTGTCTGTCTGCCCAGAAAATTCATGCCTTTAGTCCACCAAAAATACATTATGATAAAGCCTTGAAAAGAAAAGAGAGCATTAATTTCACCCACTGAAGACTTTATGGCTTTGTCAATGTGTCAGTGACTCTTCTTGCATCCATACCTCTATTACTACTTTGTAAAAGTGGAGGTACCATTTTTCCTTTTCATATCATATGTGGATACTGAATTTTTAAGGAATTTAAACTGCACATGTAGTCTAATTGGGGAAATGCTTTTAATATTAATCTTTAAGATTATTTATAGATACCTTTTCATATTTTAAGTATTAATGAGGCTATTGGGTATTTGTGTATAGATATATCAGTAGGTTTTTTTTCCTAATTTTATAAACTGATATATGACTTAGGAAAAGACTGTATATATTATAATGTGATATAACTAGTTTTAGAACTAGAAGAAACTTCTATTTGCAGTTTTTTGAATACTGCATTATATATTTTTTTCATAAATTTGAAACACTTTGTTGTGGTTTGATTTTTGTCTCAGTTATTTTAATATATGTAAATATTTATATATTTACATGTTACATTTTGACGACACAGAAATTGAATGTTATAGTTCTATTTTCTAAACACATGTTCTGTTTTCTCTTTCACAAACTACAGAAGTTCTAATTATAGTAGCTCGTTCATTTATAAGTTGTGATTAGGTATTAAAAGAAGTAGTGATGAAAGGACTTAATCAATTTTCTATGCTTAACTTCCGGTTGATTAAAACATTTCCATTACATTTCAATGATCATTTGTTCAGTTTTCATTTTCCATATAGTGAATTGCTTTTCATTTTGTTTATGTGGGTACTTCACTTTAGCTATATTGGTGTATACATACACTTTCTCAATAGACGGCATGACTAGGACAGCACACCATAGGGTCTTTTAAAGGTTTTGTTGAATAATTATTTTTATTATAATTATTTTTATTATAATTATTCAACAAAAATTGCAGTACAGCGATAAGAGAACCTGTTTATCTTAACTGAAAGTTGTTAAAACTTTATAATAGTGTTTTTACAAGTGTATTCTATTACTTTCTTTATTCAAATGAAATTGGAGATATGTCCCCTTAACTTACCTTTAAGATAAGTAAGTTCGTAGAGCTGAAAAGAAATCAAGCAGAGTGACATGAGGTGACCAGCTTCCCAGGAGACACTTCGCTAAACCCTACCTTCTGTTTTAGTTTTCATGAGATTTGATTTTTAAATAATAGTTAATTTAACTTAAATAATAATGGAAAATAATAGTTTTCTTCAAATACAGAGGTTTTGTCCATTCACAGTCGATTGTCTGCAGGCAGTCCTTTGCCTTTGGCATTCATCAACATAAGTAAAGGCAGTTGTATTGTCAGTCAATACAAAGACCATCCAAAGCTTAATCGATGTTTTATAAATTACAAAAAAAGACTTGCCACATTAAAAAAAAAAACCACTTACAGATACATGTCTATACTATCTGTTGAAAACAAGAAGTGTGTCTGTAAATGTGTATGTCTAAAACCTACACTTTATGTACAAGATTATGAACAGCTGATATTTACCGATTTTTATGCTACATCTACTTTTGAGCCCTAAGATCTTGATAGATTTTTATACCGTGTTTAACCTCACTTGTAGCATTAGTGAAGAAAACTTCATTCTAAAAGCATACATCTAAATAAATGGGTCAAATTCTAAAAGAACACACATATATGTGTTTATAGAACACTCAAGTACTTCTAAAAGAATCTATACCCTATGGCTCTTCTCTAGCTTTACCCAAACTAATCTTCCACTTCTTTTGCTGATGCCTCTCCTGTTTCTTTCTAAAGCTTATTCCACCCATTGTTATTAATTTTATTTGATGAAAATTGCCTTTTGCCATTTAACTGCCTCATTCATATTTTTCTGTTAAGAGTCTCAGTTATCTTGCCATAAAACAAATGAGATCCAACCCCAGATCTGTACCATCACACCCTGCCTAGAACTGACACTCCTTTCACTACCCACCTTCCTGAAATGAATCCTTCCCTGTTATTCTTTTTCCCTTAGTCCTCTGTATTCTTAAATTCTTCCCTCCACTGTCTCATAATTGTCCTTAATTTAATATCATGTGCATTTTTCCATCTCCCCTTGGGATCCTTTCTGAGCATTCTGCTGCTATGCTGAGGAGAGAGTCCAACTGGACAACATTTTCTCTTTTCATTAAGAAATGCTTTAGTAATGTCAGCATCCTTTGCTCACACCCTGGCAGCTGACACAATTCATTCCACCCTGTGAAGTCCTTTGCCACAGTCAGAATGCATCAAGTTTCTCTATCATGCTCATGTTCCCCGGAAAAAGTCATGTCAGCCTTCTTTGATGCTTTTGTTAGTTTCCTCATTGTTTGGAGTATAGTTGTCAATTTCAAAGCTGTACTAAAAATATTTGCAGAAATAGCTACAACATTATACACATCATCATTTCATTTGTTGTCAAAAACCTTATGATCCTAGCTCATTACTGATACAAATTTCAGTTTTTAATATTTTTTAAATGTAATTTATTTATTTTTATATCAATCACAGGCTAGGTACTTTGCATCCCAGGCGTAGACACCTCCCTCATTCCCTCCCACTCTCCCCATCCCTCCCTCATCTCCTCCACGCCCCCTCCAAGACCACCTATGGGGGAGGACCTCCTCCCCTTCCATCTGACCCTAGATCATCTTGTCTCCTCAGGGCTGGCTGCAATGTCCTCCCTTGGGATCTACCCAGGCTTTTATTCCCTGGCATGTATGGGGGAGGGTCAAAGAGCCAGCCATCAAGTTCATTACTAAAACAGTCCCTGTTCCCCTTACTAGGGTCTTCGGTTGGACACCGAACTACCATGGGCCACATCTGAGCGGGGGTTCTAGGCCATATC
>CM053743.1:36659760-36711369 GCA_028658305.1 Pachyuromys duprasi
TTATTACAATTTATTCAATTTGTGTCCCGGCTGTAGACCCCTCCCTTGTCTCCTCCCAGTACTAACCACCTACCCTCTTCTCCCCTTATGCCCTTTCCCTCACCCCTGTTAGGGGAGGACCTCCTCCCCTTATATCTAACCCTAGCTTATCAGGTCTCATAAGGACTGGCTGCGTTGTCTTCCTCTGTGGCCCTGACAGGGCTTCACCCCAGGGGGAGGTGGTCAGAGAGCCTGCCACTGAGTTCATGCCAAAGACAGCCCCTGCTCCCCTTACTAGGGAAGCCACTTGGACACTGAGTCTGTGGGCTACATCTGAGCAGGGGTTTTAAGTCTCCATACATTCTCGTTGATTATATCCATTCTTTATCCCCCGCAACTCCCACTAGAAATGTCCTCACATTCCACCCACATTTTATGTCCTCCTAAAATTTTGTTATTTATATTCTACCAAGTTTAGTTGTTGCTGTCCTGTGTGAGTGGGCATGGGGGCTATACGCTAGAGCATGAGCAACCTCACAGTGGCCACATCCACGAAAAACACAGTTTTCCCTTCTTCATGACCACCAACTACCAGGAGTGTCTCAGCTAGGACAGAGCCTCATGAGCTCTTTCCCCATCGACGATGGAATCTGACTGCCTTGGTTATGTGCAAGCTTTCTGCAAGGAACCACAGCTGCTGTAAGTTCATAGTGCAAAGTCAAGTCATATGTTAAGATCAGCCCTTCAGAGAACTGCTCTCCATCCAGGGACTCACACTTCTTTCTTTCTTTCTTTCTTTCTTTCTTTCTTTCTTTCTTTCTTTGTTTCTTTCTTTCTTTCTTTCTTTCTTTCTTTCTTTCCTCCTTGTGTTTTATTTTTGTCTTTCCTCTTTTGTGATTTCTCTCTGAGCCCTGGAAGAGACAGTTGATATAGATATCCTATTTAGGGATCAGCACTCATGTTCACTTTTTCTCAGCATCTTGATCATTTATGAGTCTCTGCATAAATCACTGTGTACTACAAGATGGAATAACGCTAATGTTGGTAGCACCATGCAATTATGGTGTCAACATGTAAATATAGGAGGCAATTTGACATATATATATAAACGGTACCATGTTCCTCCCTGGGAGTTATGAAGTCTTCATCTATTCCTCAATTTAAATTTGAAGCATGATTTCCCTCTTGTGGATCATGTTTCAGAAAGTGTTTGGTTACCATTACACCATTTATCTGACAAGTGAGTATTGTAGCGTGTAAAGGACAAGCTGGATGAGACATGTCAGGTCTTTCCTCCTGCACCTTCGTAGCAACTTTCAACCCCATGGAAGAACCTAGCTAGCCATTAAGGAAGAGTTCTCCTGGCCAGTGAGTATCTAATTTCACTAAGGCATCTTTATGTTTTAAGTCTGCTATGGACTCAGCAACAGCTTTCTGTACGTACATTTAATTTTAAACAAAGAAGAATATCTGGGATGGTAGTGAGATGAACAGCTCCCATTAAACAAGGCTTTGCAATGTTGCAGTCAGGAGCACTGAACGAGGCTGTGACTAGACTTAGAAGAGACATGACACCATACACAGGCTTTGCACATGATTCAGTGAATTTGCTAGCGTTCACTTGCCCAAAGTAGGCTCCTGTGACATCTAGCTGTTAGACTTTCCTTGCTGCTGATGTGAAAAAGGTAAAGTTTCTAACTTCCCAGGGAGCGTTTTGAAGTCAAGACAACCATTTGTTTACACTTAGACCTCTTCTGATTTGTGTACTTATCTTTAAATATTAATATTTTTAAAATATTAAATAATAAAGCCATATTTTCTGTAATGAAAAAAGGATTCACTTTTTTAATTTTAATTTTTTAATATTAATTACAGTTTATTCACTTTGTATCCCAGCTGTAACCTCCTCCTAATCCCACCCTCCTTCCCTCATCTCTTCCCATGCCCCTCCCCCAGTCCACTGACAGGGGATGTCCTCCTCCCCTTCCATCTGATCCTAGTCTATCAGGTTTCATCAGTACTCTACTGTCAGAAGCCTTTTGTTTATTTGCCATTGGTGTACATTGTACACATTTGTTTTTCATTCATTAATGATGTTAGTAGTAAATTGATGCATTTAAAAGTGAAAGGTAATAAAGTGCAGTGCAGAAGGATAATTGGTAAAAATAAAGTATTTTCCACCTGTAAATATTGCAACAAAATATATTATTTACTGTCTTAACTTTTATTCCATAATTTCTAGTCTAATTTTAGCATTCTAATTTCATGTAACTCTCCCTAAGTCTTTCCATTCAATGTTTTTGTAGTCTTCCCTAAATACATAGTAAGTTATATAGGCTACACAGTCTTTTTACTGGTAATCATTGTCTAGATCAGTGGTTCTCAACCTGTGGGTCAGGTCCCCTTTTTGGGAAGGGCATTGAATGTTCTTTCATGGAGGGCACCTAAGACTATTGAAAAACTCAGATATTTACATTATGATCCACAACAGTAGCAAAATCACAGTTATGAAACAGCAAAGAAAATAACTTTGTCATTAGTGATCACTACAACTTGAGACATTACATTGAAAGGTCGCAGCATGAGTAAGTTTGAGACCCACTGATCTAGGTGATTATAGTCACAATTGTAAGTCCACTTTTCTTGGAGAAAGTGCTTTCATAATGTTAGCATGGGAAAAAAATCATAATCTCTGCTTTTTATCAGTCAGGAAGCTGACAGAGAGAGCGGCCACAGTTTTACTCAAGGCTTTCATTCTCTTTAAGCTCAATCTGATTTTAAAATTAGGTTTAGATATATATTTAAACAACAACAGATCCAGTGTGTGTTGTGCATTTTCTGGATTATTGAACTTTTTGGATGTAGTCATAATGACATAATCCTCAACAAAGGTATGTTAGGGGGAAAAATACTCTAATTCAAAACTTTAAACAAACTTTCAGACAGGAAATCATCACTGCTGTTTGGAAGCCTGACATCGCTAAATGCTGTAACATTTTTCAGCTGTTTCACAGATGGGAGTTCTTGCCATGCTTTAAAACCTCCATAGTAGACCCTGTTAAACTAATAGTATGAGGGTAACTTGGAAATTGCTTTATACTCTCTGAGTTGCTCATTGTTAGCTCATTTTTTGTCATGTAGGTATATTAGAATATACTTAGATTTGAATAAACATATAAATAATATTTGTGTTTTCAGATTCCATTTACCATATATATGTTATGGCTATCTATTCAAAGATATTTATGAGAAAGTTTCATGGCAGGTGCTCAGGTTACAAAGATCAACAAGACAGAGACACTGTCAGACCTCACTGTATTTAGATCCCAATAAGAATAGAATACCTCAGTTAAATAATCGCATGGCAAAGAAAGAACTTATCTACTTTTATACGTTGAAGTATTCTGAGACTGACTATGTGGGGAACAAAATTATTTTAGGGTCAGTGTGTAAGGAAGGCATTCCACAGAAATTACATTCATATCCATGGTAAAATATGAAAGCAAACTAATAGTGGGAAAAATTAGGTGAGTACAGAGAAAACTAATATGGGGTACCCCAAGGTACCTTAGGGTGTTGGTATGTAGTGAGTACAGAGAAGGAAAGGTTCACAAAATGCCATTTGTATTCTAGGCTCCATGAGCTACTGTTGCAGAGATTTATACTTAGGCGTGACATGTTCACATTTGGTTCCTATGGCTCTCCCTGTAGCTACAGTGTCTAATGGCGGGGAAGAGTTAGGCCAAGACAGAAGGGCACAAAGGGAAAGTATTTGGAGCAAGTGATAGTCACTGAGGCAAGAACTACTGAGTCCTGAAATGGGGATTCTTTATTAATAAAAAAAGAAAATTAGTGGTGGTCTTAGGGACGCTGAAAAGATAGAATTCATATCTCTTTTTATATCATAGTAGAAGTTTGTAGGCATCCATCTACATAAAGTGACAATTTCCTGTAGTCATAATGCATTGCCTCATAAGTGTATCATAAGGTAGGTGGATTACTGCTAACTGAAAACACGAGGTCATTCATTGTTGATGATCATAACTCTTCTTTAAATCCTTACGTTTTACATATTTATTTGCTCATTAATTAAAAATGTGTGAATGACTTTTAAGAGGGAAACTATTACTAAAATTTTATATTACTTTTATATTTTCTATTGCTCGTTTTCTATGTTAATAGTAGAAATTCATTCTCTAGTAAAATGGTGCCTGAATTGTACTACATGATTTTTCTCATTTATGACTTTAGGATTTATTGAACTTGCTTTGTTTACTTTCCCTAATTTCTCTTCTCTATTAACAATGCATATATGAGTAATATTTTTTTTCTAGAATTTGAACGGTAGTTTGGAAATTTTCATGAAGCAGGCTAAACCCACACTCATTTAATTTTTCTATTTTCCAATAGAAAAAAGAGAAAGGCTCCGTCATGATACAGAATAATGCCTATGCGGTAGCTGTTGCCAACTATGCCCCAAATCTTTCCAAAGATCCTGTTCTCTCCACTATTTCAAAAAGTGCAACGACGCCAGAACCCAACAAGAAGCCAGAAAACAAGCCGGCTGAAGCCAAGAAAACCTTCAACAGTGTCAGCAAAATTGACAGAATGTCTAGAATAGTTTTTCCAGTTCTGTTTGGTACATTTAATTTAGTTTATTGGGCTACCTATTTAAACAGGGAGCCTGTATTAGGAGTCAGTCCGTGAGTCTAGACATTGCTTACCATTGGGCTATATAGCAACATTACACTTGTTTTTGTTGTTGTTGTTTTGTTTTTGGGTATTTTTCCCTGCTATGTACAGTCTGACTAATAACTGCTAATTTATGACCCAATATGTACAGTATGTATATAGTCATAGAGCTTACCTTACCTCTAAAGGAGACCTGCACTTGCTAACTCATGGAAATACAGTCAGAAAACATCCCGTGCCAAAAGAGCCATTGCCTTTTAAAAACGATTTACCATAGGACCTAGTTTAAAGTGGATTTCAGATGACACAATTTCCTAATGTTCTTATTATGATGAAAGTTGGAATAATACATTGCCATTTCGGGAACCTTTGATTTAGATATTATCTAGAAAAATATTTCTACTGTTGCTTAACTATGATCAGAGATGAATATTGTCACTCAAATATGAAAACAGCTGAACCACTTGTCTACTCCCTTCAGGAGTATTCAGAACCCCTGCTAACGTAATTGGAAGCTTGACACAAATAAAGACAAAGCGAGAAGTATGAGAATAGCTTTTAATTACTATGTAGAATACCAATAGCCATGTACATATTACAAGCATGACAAGCTCAAATAACTATGAGTCACCATGACAGGATGTTAATTATGCTTAAATTTAATAACTATTGGAATGTCATGGTCATTGTATCTTTAGCTTCAGAGTATATTTGAAAGTAGTAACTTAACCTTACAGCTCACTTGAATCATTGGAAACTACCTAACATTCAGAAAAAAAAAAAAAAAAGATACATGGTTAGTCTTTCCAGGTATGTGTTGTCAGCTGAATTTTTCTGGTGCCGGAGAATAGAAGACAGCAGCCATCTTGGCTGCAATGGAGCAAAGTTCATTCATATCAGATTAGAAAGCTGTGCCAAAAACTCCAAGCGATGAGAATTCATAGGTGTCCCAGGTACAGACGAGCACTTATATGATTCTCTTCTTTCCTGTTTACTGCAAATCCTGCCTTAAGGCTTCTTCTCACCAAGACTGAGAAGCCACTAATTATAAAGGAGAGGGCAGTTAGTTGGCACATTTTTTTTTTCTGTTCAGAAAGCAGCTCTTTCAGATAAGAATTGATATAAATCTGCTTTTGTAAATTGCAACTTTAAATTTCATTGACTCGAATTTACAGCAGCTTTGTTTACCAGAAGAGGTTTTGGTAAGAGTTGAACATTTTTAAACCACAACTTTAAGACATCACATCATCAACGGATTGTGGATCATGACACGCACACACACACACACACACTCAACACTCCCTGCCGCACACCACATACACACACTGACACACACACATCACATACACCATATACACACACACTCCACACACAGAGAGAGACACAGACACACGCACACACATACACACACACACACACGACGTAGCTAAACTAGAAAACACAATTTCCAATTTTATAAAATTACTGATGGTTAGTGGGTAAAATTAATTTTCTTTTAATATTTAAAGATATTTATGCCCCTGAAAGATGCTAAAGTTAACTGTGTTTGTGTCGATACTAAATTCACCTTTGACTGACATGTACATTAGCAGTTATTAGTTGACTTTTAAAATTAAATGCAACTTCACAGTGATGTTTTTGTAGAAACATAAGTAGTCAAATAGTGGCATTCCTTTCGATTTTGTACAATATTTGAGTATAGTGCAAAACAGGTCCGCTCACAAAATCAATAAAGGGGCATATTCTGGAAATAAGCAAACTCTCAAAAGAACCTACTAGTGTTTCTTTGCCTCATTCAACTTTTTTAATTTTCCTTTCTATAGTGATTCTACTATGTGCTTTGCATGATTGTATTAATATCAGGGTCAAAGCTGCATCTTACCAGCAGAATTCACCACGAAGACAACCTTGACATTACAACCTTCCTCACAGAGAGTAATCCATAAACCTTAATAAAATTATTTCATGAGACAATAAATGTTATTTTGTTAATTCCCTTCCAGTAACTTCTTCCTTATCATGTAGGTAGTTTTAAAATGTGAATACCATGCATCCAACAAAAGAAAAGGTACCCTGGTTTCTTAAATGCTTGCTTAGAGCAAAGGCTCTTGTATCCACAAGCTTAGGGAGACGTGAGGCAGGGCAGGAGGGAATGTGGTATTTGGTAAGATGCTTTCTGTGCTGTATGTGGCCAGAGCTTTCAGAAAATTTTCTGGCTGAAGAGAGCTCAGAGATCTGACAGTATGTATTTCTCTTGCAGAGGACTTGATTTCAATTCCCAGCACCCACAGTGCCTCAAAAGTGCCTGTGACTCTGCTCCAGGAGATCTGACACTCTCTTCAGGACTCCATGAGCACCAGACATTTGTGCACATACCCCAGCACCCTACATAATGACAACAGTAAAATATGTCTTTAAAGCAAATAGCTTATACTTCCACCCTGCCCTTTTACTGTCTTATTATTCATCACGTTATTATAAATATGTACATATGTAAAAAAGTTTTAAATAATTTTCCACAGGTAAACAGGAAAGGTCCCTTTATATCTTCGATGAAGTGCTGTGATCATGTTGATGGCATTATTTTTGTTAGTTATTTTTGTTTTGTTTCATGGGAGAAAAAAACAGAAAAGTTATCATGATTGTTATTCTTTGAATTAACGGAGTTGAAATTTTTCATTTCAGTTATGAAAATCATATTTGATTCTAATGACGTTCTGATAGGTTAAATCTTCCAATCATGTGTTTCAGAATTTTCTATTGGGGCTCTGACATTGGTGTATTTTTATGTATTCATATTCTTTAAAAATTAAAATATGTAAGAAGAAGCTTTTACTCTTCTTGTAGAAATGTTGAGTATCATAGAGCAAGATAACCTAATTAAAGAATAAGATTTTTATATTGCTCTATAATAAAAAGTTAAAATATGAAATGAAAAGAATACAGATGTGTCACTATAAAATTGCTTTTCAGAAGATAGATATCACATATTACTATTTTTTATTTGACTCAACAAATAACAGATTAAGTATGCTGCAATGTACAATGACATAGACAGTGGTGGTGTGTACAGAATGTACATTTATAGAGAGAGATGAGCACATTATATAGCAATTTCTCCAGCTGCCTCTTTTCTTTTACTTTACTCTTTGGAAAACTCCCAATGC
Source organism: Pachyuromys duprasi (assembly GCA_028658305.1). Lineage (NCBI taxonomy): Eukaryota > Metazoa > Chordata > Mammalia > Rodentia > Muridae > Pachyuromys > Pachyuromys duprasi. The sequence continues at coordinate 36,667,599 of CM053743.1, forward strand.
CTACTGAAAACATCTCTCATATCACAGACACAGACTACAAAGATAGTAATTTATTTCAGTATAAATACCTAATTTACCAAAAGATGTAAATTAATTTAATTCTGAGAGTTTATGAGTTACATACCTTCTATGCTAAAATGGGAACTGTTTTTTCCTCCTATTTTTCTTAGCAATAAATATGGCAAAAAGGTGAAGATAAAATATCCATTAATTCTTGGTTGACAATCCTAATATTAAAAGATATTTTCAGGGATGTATTGTAAGTTCCTACAGATGAGTGAACTCTTGGACAATATTTCTAAAAATCCCCTTAAATAGTTTACATTTATTTAAAATAAACAAAAACATTATTTCACTAACATTTACTTGGGTTATTATTTTTCATCTACCATCTATCTACTGTCTATCTATTTATCATCATTATGTATCTATTTATCCATCCTAATGCTTATATGGGGAGAGACTTTTTTATTCATATCTCTTAAGTACTTACGTGACTTTGTTTTTATCCTTTGTGAGGGAATTGGACCCTGACACTACAGACTCTATGGACTCTCTATGGTATAGAGACTTTGGGAAAGCACAGAAGCTGTGTGGATAGTTTACCATTGTACTTTGTACTTTCTGTTCGGACAAAAAGGAAACAGCTAGTCCCCCTTTGCCTAGTCATGGTGCTTCGGGCAGCTGTGAAGGACTAGTTCTGTGTGCTCCTGTTTGCGTCATATCCTCAGGCACAGTCCTGCAAAATAGAAACATTTCTTGCTTCACTGAAATCTTAAGACACGTGATACCTGTTATTAATGTTTAAACATTCATATATCCATTTCCATATTCTAGAGGCAGCTATTATATTTATTTCTATTTAAAATGATCCAAAATATCAAGCAAATAATGAAAGAATTGGTGGCTGACTCAAAATACCATTTATTTTCAAACTCAGTAATACTTTTCCAATTCCTTCTATTAGCATGAAGATTTTGTTTGTTTAAAGCCAATAAACTGTATTTTATTGAAACGTTTCATAAAACAAAACAATTGGAAAAGTTTTAAAGTTGCTATCTCACATAAGAAGGACAGATCCATTTGCAAAGACTAATATCAGTACAACAAGTATGAGGTTTAGTTACTAATTTTTGCACAGAGACTATTCCATGATTTAAAGTTTAAACATTAATTGTGAAGCCTAAAGTTTAAAGAATACAGTACAAAATGGGGAAAGGTGCAGTCACTTTTAACATATCTATGTTTAGAAACATGAACACTGCACAAAAAATACAGCCATGTGTACAAGACAAATTACAAGCTATGTCTCCATTGGATTTGTCTTAAAATGATACTATGTGTTGATTAAAATTTCTATTAAATTTCTATTGAATTTATTAATATTTTCTATCAGTTTTTAAGACCTCATATTTTCAGCATATTCAAAATTAGAAAGAAATATCATAGGGGAAATGAGGATGTTACTAATTGAAATAAATGAAATATCTAACCCTTTTAACAGTTAAGAAAATGGATAAATTACACACACACACACACACACCAAATATTATCCAATTCTATATTCACAAAGCTGCAATCTCTATGTGATAAGAAGTTCTGCAAGGCTGAAATTTTAAATAATAGACACATCAGTTTAACATACGTTGTTAAAAAACTTAGACAAAAATATGTTTGTTTTTATTCTTGTTTATATTTACATTCCTATCTTTTTGAGATTATCTGTCCAGTTAGGAAGCCTACTTTTCAATATTACAAAAATCAAGGTAAATACATTTTTCATCCACCCAGCATCCATATTCAGGATGATGCTCATTCACTAACATTGTTTACAAATTCATTCCTGAGAATTTCTCCAGTTTTCCATATTTGGCTCACAGATATTGATTAGGTATTTAAAATTTCCCCAAAAGAAAGTACTGCTCTACTTATTCCTTTCAATTTTCTTATTTTGGCAGTATTTTTTAAATTATTTTTTTAATTTCTTACAATTTATTCACTTTGTATCCCAGCTGTAGTCACCTCCTTCATTCCCTCCTAGTCCCACTCTCTCTCCCTCTTCTCATCCCTTGACCCTCCCCCAGTCCACTGATAGGAGAGGTCCTCCTCCCCTTCCATCTGATCCTAGCCTATCAGGTCTCATCAGGACTGGCTGTATTGTCTTCCTCTGTGGCCTGGGAAGGCTGCTCCCCCATCATGAGGAGGTGATCAAAGAGCCAGTGAATGAGTCCATGTCAGAGACAGCCCTTGTTCCCCTTACTAGGGTACCCACTTGAACAATGAGCTGCCATGGTTATGTCTGTGCAGGGGTTCTAAATTATCTCCACACATGGTCCCTTGTTGGAGTATCAGTCTCAGGCAAGGCCTCTGGGCCCAGATTTTTTTGGTTCTGTTGCTCTCCTTGTGGAGATCTTGTCCTTTCCAGGTCTTTCATCTCCCCCTTCTTTCATAAAATTCCTTGCACTCTGCCCAAAGTTTGGCTATGAGTCTTAGCATCTGCTTTGATACCCTCTTTCAGAGGCCCTCTGTGGTAGGCTCCTGTCCTGTGTCCTGTTTTCTCCCTCTTCTGATATCTATCCTGTTTGTCTTTCTTAATGAGGATTGAACATCTTACCTAAGGTCCTTCTTGCTTAGGTTCTTTAGGTTTGCCCTATATTATATGTCTAATATCCACTTAAATGTAAGTATATACCATGTGTGTCTTTCTACTTCTGGGATACCTCACTCAGGATGACCTTTTCTAGTTCCCACCATTTGCCTGCTATATTCTTAGTTTTGTGAAGTTCAAATCCACTGGGTTTTGTATTCTTTTTATCAAATCTTTTGTTGTAATTCATGATTTATAGGGGGGAAAATAGCGTAAGTAGATTCCAAACGAATGCCATTTCTAGGACTGTGGTGTAAGAATTATCTCATTTGGCATGACATTTTCAGTTTTCATGCCTATGTAGAAGATTTACTTTCTTATAACAAACTGCTGAATGTGACTGGTGTTATTTGACAGATATGAAGGAATTACTACAGAAGCAATCATACAGATCTGATTCCACATCCCTTGTCCTTTCCATAGTAAAGGTAGGAGTCGGGCTTTGGTTTAAGTCTATAAGATGTTTAATGTATAAAGAGAAAGTGACTCTCAACTACTTAGCCACCATTGTCACACATTAAATTTGTCTCTCTGTTTCCTTATTGGTCTCCACTGTCTGTGTCCTTCAGGGTCTGAAGTTTATGGATAAGTGCATTGCTTGTGGATAGTTCCTGAACAGATACTATGTCATGCTTTAGCAATCTTTTCAAGAGGAGTGGAAACTTTATGGTATTATTCCCATAACAGAAGACTCACATGGAAAATTCATGCATTTTTTTCAGTTGTCCCTGAGATATATTTTTGTTTGTTTGTTTAATTTAATGCTTAGTAAGCTAAGTTTAAAATTGTACAGGTGAAAATAATAAGTGAAGTTATTCCTCTTTCAAAACTGTTAACAACCAAAAATGATCTTACCCTCTTTCTTGATATCATTCTAGACTGAACTGAAATATATAAATCACATATACATATACATGGAGTTACCTCATTCAGGATGATCTTTTCTAGTTCCATCTGTTTTCCTGTAAATTTTATGATTTATTGAATCTCACTCAGAAGGGGAATAGAGTAGTCAGGGAAAGTGGTTGAAGAGAGGGAACAGGATAGGAGAGGGAATATGAAGGAGGGGATGAGAGGATCAGATTTGGGGAGAGTGGCAGTGGGAGGACCTAACACTTGCAGAGAGAAAAGAAACTGTGGGCAGGGGCATCCCTGAGACAAGCTGGAAACATACAACAGGACAGGCTCCTGGGAGAATATAAGGATGACTCTAGCTGAGGACCCTAATATTGGGGATTATGGTGACTGAAGGAGACACCCTAGAACTGGGCAGGACTATTGGAGGGAAGGGAAGACCAACACACCCACAAAAACTTCAACCCAAAATTTACCCTGTCTACATGGTGTGCAGTTATAAAAATAGAGCACAGTTTGAGGGAATGTCCAATGAATATTTGGCCCAACCTGAGATCCACTCCATAGGACAGATCCAACCCCTGATACTATTAAGGGCACTCTACTATGTTTGCAGAAAGGAGTCTAGCTTGACTATCTTCTGAGATGCTCCACCTGGCAATGGATCTAAATAGAAGGTGAGACTCACAGCCCAACTTTGGGTGGAGCTTAGAGAGCCTTGTGGAAAAGAGAGAGAGAGAGAGAGAGAGAGAGAGAGAGAGAGAGAGAGAGAGAGAGAGAGTTTTTGTTTGTGTTGTGGCTGGGGTTGGAGGGTTGGAGGGAGGAATAAAAGGACCCAGAGGTCTAGGAACTCCAGGAGACCAACAGTACCAACCAACCTGGAGCTAAGGGGACTAGTGGAGACTGAAGCACCAATCAAGGACTATGCATAGAATGGACCTAGGCCACCTTACACATATGTACCCAAGGGATAGCTTGGATATCGGTCCCCTAAAAAGGAGAGTGGGGGCTGTCTCTGACATGGTCACTGATGCATGCTTTTTGATCACGTCGCCCTGGTGGGGATACCATGCCAGAACCTTCTGAAAAAAGAAATGCTCAGTCCTGACATGACAGAATTTCTGGGGTGGGTTAGTGTGTGGGGTCTCCCCTTTTCTGAGGGTTAGTGAAGAGGGTATAGATAGAAGAGAGAAAGCAAGAGGGGAGGGACAGGGAGAAGAGAGAGGAGTCCATGTTTGGGGTGTTAATAAATAACTAAATAAAAATTATTTAAATACATTTGATCTGGAACTCATATGTTTTATTTTCTAGTTATATGACTAACAAGAAAATGATTTATTGTGAATGTGGCTTTTTTGAAATATGCTTTATAATAATAAATTCAAATGTCCATAGTTTCTTAACATTTTTCAAATAAAAAGCCATATAGTAAAAAAAATGTATAACTCTACTCTTAACTTTTGAGGGGAAATTATGAAATGGTAATTTGGACTCCTTCAAAATGTCAAAAAATTTGGTACTATGGAAAAATATACGTTCACCCAGAAGATTGGCTTCCTTCTATAATCTGCTGTCATGTTTACCTGAAAATGTAACAATGAAATGGACATGACTGGCCAGCCTGGGTCTGCTTCTGCCCTGATAGGGGTCCAGACACCATTCTACCTGGGCTGGGCAGGAAGGAATGAAGCTTATGTGGGTGAGTGAGTGTGTTATGCAGAATGTTCGTTCAGCAGTGAGTGCAGGCTAAACATTCTCTAAGATAGTTCTCAGTGAAACATCTCTCTTTATTGGCGGTAAATACGGGCTGTACAAACCTTGGAAAGTGGGTAATGAGTGTGCATCATTGGCTGAAGCTGAGGTCCTGGGAACTCTTGGTTTTGATGGAGAGGAATTCCAGATGCTAACTGGAAGGCTCCTTATAAGGGAATAGGAAGCTTTAACTGAAACCTGGCCACCAAGCTAAAGGATTGCCTCAAGGGTGGCAGAGGTTGAAAGCCTAAGTGCCCTGGGGAATGCAGGTCCCAGAACAGCAACGGCTCAGGCCTGACTCTTGCCAGTCTCAAGATGAGATTTTTGGGGTTTGGACATGTCACGACCTCACTCATGTTCCAGGCTGTCAACCCAGAATGCACCTCTCACCTGCCCCACAATGACTTTTCTTTCCTTAGAAATACCCGAATTCATCTTTCAATACGTAAATCTACCTTTACCACCATATCAACTCTACCATATCAACCCTCTACCTTTGCTACCTCCCCCCACCAAACAAAACAAAACAACCAAAACCAAAACCAAAAGAAAAAATAAATCCCCACCATGGAAGTTTCTGCAGTGTGTCACGAAGTACATTCTTTTGCTCCAACTGCTTTACATGCAAAAGTTTATTGCAATGAGTTATTGGTGTGGCTCGAGGCCTCTGGCTTCTGCTACACTATCAATACTGGAACCTCATTGGGACTCCTCTCTGATATCATGCCATTGCCCAGTGTCATGAGAATCCTGCAGCTTTGGCTCTGCAACTCAGAATTTTAGGAGAAAAGCAGAATTTTAAAAAAACAAAACAAAACATTCCTGAGTAATTCTGCTCTACAGGTTGTTTCATGTGTCTTCTTTCATGACATGAAGTTAACCATTCTTTCCAATATTACCCTCTTTTGAGGGCCTGATCTTGCTAATCTCTAGATTTTGATTTAGTCATTAGCTTGTAAGACAGGATGAATTATGTAATTAAATGAATATTTTAAGTTTTAGCATAGCACAATTGACAAGCTCTACTATCAAATCAGAATAAATTAGCTTTTCTGTAATTTCAAATTTTAATACAGTGATTGAAACTTTTCTCTCACTTTGTATTTAATATAATTAATAATCAATATGAGAAAGTTGAACACGTAATTGTCACCCTCACCTTACTAGTTTTAATTAAGTATTTTAAAAAGTCACATTGACATGCTGGTATTTGACAGGAATAAATATAGTTAAATTTAAATAATGAAATGAGAAATAGCTATCCTCAGACTCATATTTTTGCAAACCTGCAGCCATTGTAATATAAAAAGATTTGGCAGAATATAATTCATTTCTATAACATCAATTTGACATACAGATTTTACTGAAATCATTTAGCTATTAGTATGAAATAAATAGAAACATTCTTTTCACCTATGTTCTGAAAGATTCAAAAGGGAAAAGCCAAGGCTTCAAGGGATTCAGAGGGAGTTAGAAGCTTTGTAAGACAATTCAGGTGAAACAACAAAGAAAATCCTGATATAAAGAATAAGACTTTCATAAAAATAATCACACTGTGAAGGTGGTTGCAGGTTGATTTGAAAAGATTTTGTATCCGCAAACCCTCTCCCTTTGAGAGGTTTTAAGATGCACAGAGAAACAAACAAGTAACCAGATACAGTTCCTGATGAGAAAATACAAAATTAAACATTCTTAATATGAGAAAAGAGTTGTTTTATGTTATATTTTTTTCAATTTACTTTCATCCATCAATAAAGGACCAAGTGTTAATTTTAGCTGAACTCAACTGTGGAATGCCACATTGTGTTAATGGCTTACAATTTTATAAAATTTATTTTATGAATCAGTATTTTAAAAATTATCTTTAGCTATCTACTAGTAAAATCATGCACATTAATTATTGATGCATATCAGCTTTTGGTTAACTTACAGGGGAAAGATTGTTTTCCATTATTAGTTTTGTTTCTTTGATTGGAGAGACAAAGTCTCAAAATGTAGACCAAGATACTTTGAACTTTTCACATTGCTCAGGCTGAACTCCAGAAAGGGGGTGATTCTCCTGCTTTGATTCCTGTAACACTGGGTTGTACACACTGAAAACTAAGCATGGCAGCTTTGATTTGGACTTATATTTACCTTTCATAATAGATTTCTATCAGTATGACAAAATACATGGGGAAAACAGTTTAAACTGTAAAGCATATTTTCAGTTTCGTGTAAGGTGTTGTATCTTTCATGCATTGGTCCTCCGGTTCCATTGCTTTGAGGCCTGTAGTAAAGCAAATGCATGGCAGAAGCTTGAGGCAAAGGAATGTTGCTGACCTCATGACAGATAAGAAGCAAGAAATCGGAGAGGAAGAGAATACAGATAACACACACCCTTCAGGTCCTGTGACCTGCTCTCTCTCTACATAAACCTTCTGCTCTTATAGCACATTGAGAACTCACCAACAGATGAATCCTTTGATGAGGTAAATATACTCCAGATAAAATTGCTTCTCAATGGCACCACAATGTGAGACCAAGCCTTAAATGTATGAGCCATTTGGCACAATTAACACCCAGACCATAACACTATTTTTACTTTCATTGTAAAACATAACATGAAATATCAGATAAATGGAGAAATAAAGCAGGTTGCCAATACTCAAAATTCATTATCCCCTTTCCTTAAGCCAATCTTTCTGCAACCTCAGTCAGAGAAGGATTTTAATGTTTGGAAGTAAAGGTCACAGAGGTGGATGAAATCCCCATTCCATTCTGGGATCTAACAAAATATTCTAAATATAAAATTCTTGTTTTTAGATTAAACATGACACCAATCACTGTATTGCTCTTATGATGTAGTGTTCAATAAGTAGGTTAGAGTGAATATCATGGTTCTTGATATGGACTTTAACAAATACTGAAGAGACTTCACTTTGAATCATATGCTGTCTACTGATCTTCATTAGTCTACCCAAAATTTCTATAATGAAAGCAAGAGAAATCTCATGCTAATTGAAACACACACACACACAATGTCAGAGAAAAATCAAAGATTCATGTGAATATAATTTAATAGAAACTCTAGAGCTCGAGAGAGAAAGGGATTAGGTTGTGGACTTTACTTTTGTAATCAAATAGCACAACTCACTGCTTGAGTAGATCAGCTCAAATTTTTCAGTAAAATGATTTGATAGAAGCAGTTTGGTCGCATCTCCTGAATTGCCTTGAGTAAAGGAGACACATGTGGGCCCTGGGTCACCCTTTTGCATAAAGAGTCATGCCCACTGAGGAGGCATAAAGGCATACCTAGAAATGCAGAGTAGAACACCGAAAGCATTTTGTTTTTAATTTGTAAAGCTCCAAAACCGAAAATGAAACTTGAAAACATAGGAGGAAAATAAGAACTAAATCATCAACACTCACATATATATTTTCTAGTGGACACAAATTACTTAACAATGACATAAAAGAATTGCTCACTCTTTTTTTCTGAACAGTGGTAGCATAAAGTGCAAATATTTATATATAGGAAAACAAGAAAAATCATTTATTTTATATACTTTAAAATAAAGTGTGCGAGCATGAATGCACTTGCACTTCTATTTTCAAAGATGTTATTTACATAAAAATAGTGTCTGTTCACAGAGACCCATGTCAGTGTAGACCCTCCAGAAGTACGGGAGGTGCTTTGAACACAAGCAAGGAGGTCAAATGTAGTATGTGAAGCTCCAGAGGACAATGTTAAATATTTCTGTGTTCTGTCAGATTCAGGGCTAGGATTGTGGAGAAGTTTTTGTTAAATAAATTATTTGGCAATATATGTTGCACACAAAATTCAGTCAAGTAGCAATGGCAGAAACCTGGCTAAGAGATGAAGCAAAGCTGAACTATAATTAGAAAACAAGCCATAAAACAAGAACATTCATTGTGTCAGCATTATTCGTCTTCATGATTTCCTGTTAGGTCACACTGATGTCAGGGAAACTCAGAAGTAAATGCAGTGAGGACTGAACACAAGATTGTTTTAGTGATTTATGGATCTTAAAAGAGATCCTACTAAAGCCATTTTTCTAAGTGAGTATAATTTTTAAGTGTTTTCTAAATAAGGATCCTTTTAGCCATGGGTAAGTATTGTTCTCGCCCCATCCAAGAAACTTGTTTTTGCCACATACTGAGACCTTTACAGAAAACAACTAGTCAAAATAGAGAATTGACTGATTACATATGCATATACATTTACACATACATATACATGTCACATATACCATATATACATAATAGCATAATATATATGTCACATACTATATGTGTATATGCAGTATATATAGGTGTGTGTATGCTATTTCTATATTATAGCTCACAGAACATGGAAGAAGAGAGTAAATAAAGAATGTAAGAGCCAGAGGATCATAAAGACTTGGAGAATACCGTGTCTTCTAGAAAAGGCAGGGGAAATGCACCCATGAAATCTCAACAATATGCCTGAATTTCACAATGGCAACACCACTTGACATACCTACATGTATGGAGGAAATCTCACAGGTGCCACTGATAAATAAAAACATAAATAATTAATAACTATCAGGAGAGAGAGAATTAGTCTTCCACAGGGGTAAGTGTCCTAATTAGTTTCCTGATAGCAGTGGGCATCACTAAAAATATTCACAAGAAACAGTAAATGGACTTATCTGACTAGATTGAAATGCTTGCCTGCATGTATGCTGTCCAGGTTGTTTCCCTGCCTACTGCAGTGATATCTGCTTGCTGTTGCATTGGCAGTTTCTGAGAGAGGAGATAGTTGGGAATGGCTGGAAATGAGAGACCTCAGTGGGCTGAGAGCCCAAGGAGGACAGACACTTGGGAGACAGGTCCAGTGAGATGGTTCCCTTAATGGGGGCAACAAAGGCTACTTAAACCTTCGCGGGTGGGTAGGGTACTCATTAGTGAACATCATTGGTGTTGGCCAAGGTGCTGGGGATGCCTCTTTTGCATAATGAGGCATTCTAGTTGCTGCCTGACTTAACCTTATAAGAGGAGAGGACCTAAATGTGGCTACTGGGACACATAACCTCCTCCTTCTATAGAGGAGGGAGGTCAAAGATGCAGGCACAGGGTGAGAGGGAGGATTGAACCTATTCCTACCAATCTCAGGACAGATTTCTTTAGTTTGAAAACATCTCAACCCAATTCTTGCTCTGGGGCAGCTCACTAAGCCCACTCCTCCTTTTCATATTATAAAGAAGAGGTATTTCATAGTCATCAGACTCTACGTTGGAAATGATTTGTTACAGAACCACAACCTGTTCAGTGGTGAGTTTTGAAAGGTTGCTTGCTTGCTGTTTTAGAAATTGGATGAAACAGGAGGGCCAGTGATGGAAAGAAGCCAAGCCACCAAAGGGTTTGAGTACCAGGGTAGAGAGGTACCCGGGATATAGCAGGGGGAGATCTTGATGGAGATTCTTAAACACCTGTCTGTTTTGTTCTACTAGACCAGTTTCATTGACATAGAAAGACCATTCCTCTCCCAATACAACACATGTCCCTCTGTGCTCAGATGTCAGCAGGTGGAGAGTGTTCCTGTATTGTAAAGTAATGCCTCCAAGGAAGCTTATCTGCCACTGGAGGGACTCAAGACTATCCAAGATGGAGGTCACAGCTGGTTGAACTTCTCCTGGAAGTTGTCAGCCAGTTTCTTTGTCTGTAGTGCCTGTTAGGATTGTGCAACATACTTACATGGCGAGTTCACAAATCACGCCATGCGACTTCTACGTGACAGGTTTGTTAAGGAAAGAGGAAAAGGAAATTTGGAAAGGGAAGGGGGAAACAGACTTTCTCGCAGGAGCGAGAGAGAGGAGGGGCTTCGAGTTCTCTTATAAGGTGACCCAGAGCATGTGGTTTCAGGATGTCCGTAGGTAGCTTCACAGATGCCTGATACCCAGTTTGTCAGGTACCCTGGGGCTGACTGTGGATATGCCTGCTTACTGATCCCAACAGTGTCACCCCAGGGACCTCTGTTGGTCCTCCTGATATAGCCAGTGACAGAACCAGATAAGAAGAGCAGTGAGGATCTCTCTCTTTCTCTAGTCCCTTCCTAGCCACCAGGCGATTTCCTTAGACTCATACAGGTAGAGCTGTGTGGTAATCACTATGGAGGCGCAAAAACTTGGAGGGAGGACTTAGCACAAGCACTGATGATCTTATTGCACCAGAGAAGGGTTACACGTATTGGCTTGGTGACAATGATGTTACAGGAGCATGCAGAATGGGACCAGGAAGAGGGATCTACAAGACAGATTAAAATGAGAAATGTTTTGCAACTTTTGTATGGGTAAGGGCCCACAGGATTCAGGAAGTGAGGTGTTAGTGGGAACAGCTGCCACCAATGGCCAGGGGAAAAGATGTGCAGAAAAGGCACTGGGAGGAGTAGGGGGTGAGTTGTTTGGAGGAGAAGGTCAGTCGCGTACTGGATGTATTATAAGCTCCTTGGTGACTTGATTTCCTGATTCAGGATGCCTTGCTGGAGTAGGACAGGTTGTGGATTTGCAAGAAGTTGTTAAGAAATGTGAAAGTCAGTGCCAGGGTATTGAGCAAATGGGTGGGAGTATATCTTGCCAGCTATTCTCATCTTCCAACACTCATTCCAAGTGTCTGGGTCTCTGTCAGTTTAGTTGTTGCTTTGCGTATACTGGATATTGCCCTTCCTGTTATGTAATTCCAAGAGGGGCAGCTCTCATAGGTGTCAAAGTCTAAGAGACAGGATTTATTCCTCTTCCCTTATCAGTATGGGAATTAGGTTATCAATGCCAAGAGTGTCTGGATATATTGGGAATATCAAAGGCTCCTGGCACACTTTTGGAAGGAACTCCTGTTTCTATAACTTTGTTGTGTCCATAATAGGCTTCTCTAAATATGGTGGTGAGTATTGGGAGGATTACAGAGGGGCTTGGTGGTAGTGTAGTTAGAATGGAGAATAACAAAGTCAGCCATAAGAATGGAGGAGAGATCTGTGGAGGCACATAGCTTGGACAGCAGCCACCAGGTCATAGATGTCCGTTCAGGAGAGCTTGTTGTCCCACTGGGAGTGGCATCCATTCACCTTCTCAGTCTTTGACCTGCCAACATGAGTCAGGCCATCTTCTTGGTTGGTGGATGATATCAGACATTTCTGTCTGGGAACCAAATAGGCCTGGGCATGTCTATAGAAAAACACCAACAAAATCCCTTCTCATGAAGAAAGGGTCAGGTCCCTTCCATATTCTGTCTAATGGATCACAACATTGTACCAGGAAGGGAGGAGTTACTCCTGGTGTGTGCCAGTGGAGGGATATAGAAGGATGTTTGGAGATTTTGTAAATATTAAATATATTTAGAATAAATGGCTGGGGCCATTGCTATTTGTATGTTAGGGGAATAGATGATCGCTTTGTTGTTGTTTTAAGTTGGACTTTTAGAATTTGATGTGTTCTTTCTATAATTCCTTGGCTCTGGGGGTTGTAAACAATTCCCTTGTGATGGACAGTCTCCCATTGTGAGAAGAAGGTTTTGAATCGGGAGCTAGGGCCATTATCAGATTTTATCTGTTGAGGAATGCCCGTGAGAGCAAAGGTTGGAGAGCATGTGGTGAATTGATTTTTTTTTTTTTGAGCTTTCTCCCATTTGGGCTGTAGTCCATATAAATGTTAGTACGTGTCAACAATAAGAAAGATATATTTTGGCAGCTCAATTGGGGAATGCAGGTGACACCAATTTTTCAGAGGGGATTGGATTTGAGATCTCAGGGGTTAGTGCTGATAGTTTGTGAAGCTGTGGAAGAAATAAGGGATGCACAAGAGGAGCATGTTTGTTTCTTTGTTTATTTATTATTATTATTATCATTTTTTTATTTTTTTTCTCTGTGTAGGCTTGGCTGTCCTGGACTTGCTTTGCTGACCAGGCTCACAGCAATCTGCCTGCCTCTGCCTCCTTCAGTGCTGAGATTTTAGGCTTTCACTACCACCTCAGGCTCAGGAGCATGATTTTAATTATCCTTTGAAGCTGATCAAGAGGAACATGGGGTAAACGGGTGTGAAGCCCTTTTCTATTTGTGTGAGCATGAATGGAATTGACATGCTTGCTTGGCAAGCTTGTGAATATTCCTGTAGAGGAGGTTTGATCAGCAAGGGTTTGATTTTTGTCAGATTATCAGTCCTGGCAGTGGGCTGTGAGATTTGACATGCTGCATGGAGAGGAGAATGGCTCCTACCTGTAAGAAGGTGGAGACATAGACCAGCAGAAAAGATAGTGGATTGGAGTCTAGTTCGACAAATGACCTTGATAACCAAAGAAGCAAATTAACAGTATATACACTCTCTGAGAAAAGACTAAAGGACTCATTTACTTCTTTGAATGCTAAGAAAATGGCACACAGTTCTTTATACTTGGGGAAGTGAATCAAATAATGCGGGGATCATGCCAGGGGGAGTAGTATATTATTGCTCTGGCTCGCCTCTTTCCTCCATCAGTAAATAATGAGGTTGCTCAAGTGATGGGCTTCTTTGCAAACAGTGGGAGGGGCTGGGGTGTGGAAGGTTAGCCACAACAACAGAGGTAGGGCAAAACCCATCTTTCATTAAAGTAATGATTATCAATTTGTCCTAGGAATCCAATTATGTTAGTCGAAAAGCACGAGTGATTTCTGAGTAGCCATTGAATAGCAGAGAAAGATGAAAGGATGACAAAAATACTGTGTTCTTTTCTTAAGCTTAACAGGGCTTTATGCCTGCCAATTCTAATCACAACAGTGAGTGCTTCAACCTCGGAATTCTAGGTGCACAGCCCACTGGGCTGTGGAGTCATCCAGCACTCCCTGGGGCTGATACAGTGCTCACACAAGACCAGTGGAGGAGTTAAAAAATAAGGAGCTGTATGGGCATTGTAGGATCACACCTAGTGAGTGCCATGTCTTAGGGCTGCAATAATGCATCAGATGAGAGAGTTCACTGGGAGGAGGCATTCTAATTCCTTTTTAGGAGATCAAAGAAAGGCTGTACAGTACTAGTGGGGAGGGAAAGGCATGGTCTAGGCCAATTAAGATTTCCTGAAAAGCTTTGGAGGTTATTGAGCATATAAGTGTTTCTCTGCCATTTGATATTCCTCTATAGAGAATTCTCTGTTTGACTAATTTTTTTAATGGATTACTTGATTTGTTGCATTTTGACTTCTTGAGTTCTTTATATATTCTGGATACTAGCCCTGTGTCAGAAACAGGGTTGATGAAAATCTTTTCCCAGTCTGTAGGCTGTCATTTTGTTTTTAAAGAAATGCTCAAAGTCCTTAGTCATCAGGGAAATGCAAATCAAAATAACCCTGAGGTTTCACCTTACACCCATCAAAATGGTTAAGATAAAAAACTCAGATGAGTATTAAATTTGGTGTTTTCTCAGGCAATTAGGAATAGTGCTACCTCAAGATCCAGCTATATACCACTCTCAGACATAGATCCAAAAGATACTCAAGTGTGCAACAAGGACATTTGCTCAACCATGTTTGTTGCAGCTTTAATTGTTAAAGCCAGAATCTGAAAATAACCCAGTTGTCCCTCAACTGAGGAATGGATACAGAAATTGTGGTACATTTGCACAATGGTATACTACTCAGCAATTAAAAACAAGGAAATCATGAAATTTGCAGGCAAATTGTGGGAACTAGAAAAAAATCATCCTGAGTGAGGTATCCCAGAAACAGAAAGACACACAAGGTATATACTCACTTATAAGTGGATATTAGATATATAATATAGGATAATTATACTAAAATCTGTACCCCTAAAGAAGCTAATCAAGAAGGAGGACCCTGGTTAAGATTTTCAATCTTCACTTAGAAAGGCAAACTGGATAGACATCCGAAGAAGGTGAAAATAAGGAACAAGACAGGAGCCAACCACAGAGGACCTCTGAAAGACTCTACACAGCAAGGTATCAAAGCAGAGGCTGAGTCTTCAATTAGACTCCATTGATCCACCAGTCTGTTTCTATGGCAGTACCATACAGTTTTTAGTATTGTTGCTCCATAGTACAGCTTGAGATCAGGGATGGAGATACCTCCAGAAGATCTTTTAATGTAGAGGAGTGTTTTAGCAATTCTGGGTTTCTTGTTGTTCCATAGGAAGTTGAGAATTGTTCTCTCAAGGTCTATAAAGAATTGTGTTGATAATTTGATGGGAATTGCATTGAATCTGTACATTGTTTTTGGTAAGATGGCCATTTTTACTATATTAATCCCGTCAAGCCACGAGAATGGGAGATCTTTCCATTATCTGACATCTTTTTCTAATTCTTTCTTTAGAAACTGGAAAATTTTTTCATATAAGTCTTTGACTTGCTTGGTTAGGTTGGCACCAAGGTACTTTATGATCTTTGTGGCTGCTGTGAAGGCTGTTGTCTCTCCAATTTCTCTCTCAGTCCTTTTGTCTTTTGTATACAGGAAGGCTACTGATTTTTTAAAGTTACTTTTGTACCCAGCCACTTTGCTGAAGGTGTTAATCAGCTGTAGGAGTTCCCTGATAGAATTTTTGGGGTCGCTCAGGTATACTATTATATCATCTGCAAATAGTGATACTTTGACTTCTTTCCAATTTGTATCCCCTTTATCTCCTTTAATTGTCTTATTGCTCTAGCAAGGACTTCCAGAACTATGTTTAAGGGATATGGAGAGAGTGGGCAGCATTGCCTTGTCCCTGATTTCAGTGGGATTGATTTAAGTTTCTCTCCACTGCATTTGATGTTAGCTATAGGCTAACTGTATATTGCCTTTACTATGTTAAGGTATGTGCCTTGTATTCCTGATCTCTCCAAGACTTTAAACATTAATGGATGTTGGATTTTGTCAAATTCTTTTTCAGCATTTAAGGAGATGATCATGTGATTTTCTCCTTCAGTTTGTTTATGTGGTGGATCATATTGATGGATTTCTGTATATTGAACCACCCCTGCATGCCTGTGATGAAGCCTACTTGGTCATAGTGGATGATATCTTTGATGTGTTGTATTCCATTTACAAGTATTTTGTTGAGTAATAATTGTATCAATGTTCATAAGGGAAATTGGCACACTTATGGACACCTGATTTTTGACAAAGATGCTGAAACCATTCAATGGAAAAAAAAGACAGCATCTTCAACAAATGGTGCTGGTCTAACTGGATGTCTACATGTAGAAAAATGCAAATAGACCCATACTTATCACCCTGCACAAAAATAAAGTCCAAGTGGAACAAAGAACTCAATATAAAGCCAGACACATTAAACCTCTTAGAAGAAAAAGTGGGGAAAAGCCTTGAACTCGTTGGCACAGGAGACAACTTCCTGAACAGAACACCAAGAGCACAGGCTCTAAGAGCAACAATCCATACATGGGACCTGAGGAAACTGAAAAGCTTCTCTAAAGCAAAGGACACTGTCATCAGAACAAAACGACTACCCATAGACAGGGAAAGGATCTTCACCAACACTATATCTGACAAAGGACTAATATCCAGTATATATAAAGAACTCAAAAAATTAAACAGCAACAAATCAAGTAATCCAATTAAAAAATGGGAGACAGAGCTAAACAGAGAGTTCTCAATAGAGGAATACCGAATGGCAGAGAAACATTTAAAGAAATGCTCAACATCCTTACTCATCAGGGAAATGCAAATCAAAACAACCCTGAGATTTCACCTTACACCCATCAGAATGGTCAAGATCAAAAATTCAAGTGACAACACATGCTGGAGAGGATGTAGAGAAAGGGGAACCTTCCTCCACTGCTGCTGAGAATGTAAACTTGTACAACCACTATGGAAATCAATCTGGCACTTCCTCAGACAACTAGGAATAGCACTTCCTCAAGATCCAGCTATACCACTCCTAGGCATTTATCCAAAAAAGGCTCAAGTACACAATAAGGACATTTGCTCAACATGTTTGTAGCAGCTTTATTTGTAATAGCCAGAAGCTGGAAACAGTCCAGATGCCCCTCAACTGAGGAATGGATACAAAAATTTTGGTACATCTACGCAATGGAATATTACTCAGCAATAAAAAAAAAACAAAGATATCATGAAATTTGCAGATAAATTTTGGGATCTGGAAAGGATCATCCTGAGTGAGCTATCCTAGAAGCAGAAACACACACACAGAATATACTCACTGATATAGACATATACTATAGGATAAACCTACTAAAATCTGTACACCTACAGAAACTAATCAAGAGGGAGGACTCTTTCTAAAATGCCCAATCCCTATCCAGAAGGGCAAAGGGGATGGACATCTGAAGAAGGAGAGGGCAGGGAATGGGTAAGGAGCCTGCCATGGAAGGCCTCGAAAGGGCTCTGCCCTGCAGACTGTCGAAGCAGATGCTGAGACTTATGGCCAACACTTGGACAGAGTGCAGGGAATCTTACAAGGGGAGTGGGAAACAGTGGGATCTGGAGAGGACAGGAACTCCACAAGGAGGGCAAGATAACCAAGTGGTCTGAACACAGCAGTCTTTCCTGAGACTGATGATCCTACCAGGTACCATGCATGGAGGTAGCCTAGGACCCCTGCACAGGTGTGGCACATGGCAGTTCAGTGTCCAAGTGGGTTCCATAGTAATGGGAACAGGGACTGTCTCTGACATGAGCTGATTGGCCTGCTTTTTGATCACCTTCTCCTGAGGGGGGAGCAGTCTTATCAGGCCACAGAGGAAGACAATGCAGCCACTCCTGATGAGACCTGATGGACTGGGATTGGAGGGAAGGAAAGGAGGACCTCTCCTATCAGTGGTCTTGGGGAGGGACATGGGTGCCAAGGAGGGACTAAGGGAGAAATTGGGATGGGAGGAGGGAGCAAACTACAGGGGTATATAAGGTGAATAAAATGTAATTATGAAGGAATTTAATAAAAAGAAAACTAAAACAATTTGTTAACTTCATTGTTAAAAATCTTACAAGTAAAAAATCATTACATGCCCAAAAAATTAATAAATAAATAAAAAAGCAGATGCTGAGACTCAGAGCCAAATTTTGGCAGAGTGCATGGAATCTTATGAAAGAAGGGGGAAATAGAAAGACCTGGAAGGTTCTGAAGCTACACAAGGAGAACAACAGAACCAAAAAAGTCTGGGCCCAGGGGTCTTTTCTGAGACTGATACTCCAACCAAGGACAGTGCATGTAGATAACCTAGATGCCCTGAAAAGAGGTAATCTGTGGCAGCTCAATCTCCAAATGGGCTTCCTAGTAAGGGGAGCATCGGCTGTTGCTGATATGAACTCAGTGGCTAGCTCTTTGTTTACCTCCCCATGAGGAGGGAGCAGCCTTACCAGGCCACAGAAGACTATGAAAAACAGTCTTGATGAGACCTGATAGGCTAGGGTCAGATGGAAGGGGAGGAGGTTCTTCACTATCAGTGAACTGGGGAAGGGACATGGGAGGAGAGGAAGAAGAAAGGGAAGGAGGGAGAAAGGGAGGGATGGAGGGAGGGCAGGATTTGGAAGTAATGAGGGTGGGGGCTATAGCTGGGATACAGAGTGAATAAATTGTTAGAAATAAAAAAAATTATACTAAAAACTCAAGTGAGAACTCATATTGGAGAAGATGTGAGGAAGGGGGAACCCTCCTCCATTGCTGGTGGGAATGTAAACATGTACAACCACTTTGGAAATGAATCTGGCATTTTTCTCAGACAATTAAAAATAGTGCTACCTCAAGATCCAGCTATACCACTCCTAGGCATACATTTCAAAGATGCTCAAATTCTGGCTATTATGAATAAAGCAGATACGAACATAGTTGAGCAAATGTCCTTGTTGTGTACTTGAACATCTTTTGGATATATGCCTAGGGTGGTATAGCTGGATCTTGAGGAATCACTATTATTAATTGTCTAAGAAAAGGCCAAATTGATTTCCAGAGTGGTTGTACATGTTTACATTCCCACCAGTAATGGAGGAGGGTTCCCCTTTCTCCACATCCTCTCCAGCATAAGTTGTCACTCGAGTTTTTGATCTTAGCCATTCTGGTGGGTATAAGGTGAAATCTCAGGGTCGTTTTGATTTGCATCTCCCTGATGGCTAAGGACATTGAGCATTTCTTTAAGTGTTTTTCTGCCATTCTACAGTTCGCTGCAGAGAGTTCTCTGTTTAGTTCTGTTCCCCATTTTTAATTGGATTACTTGATTTGTTGCTATTTAACTTCTTGAGTTCTTTTTATATATTGGATATTAGCCCTCTGTCAGATATAGGGTTGGTGATGATCTTTTCCCCTGTCTGTAGGCTGTCGTTTGGTTTTGATGACTGTCTCTTTTGCTTTAAAGAAGCTTTTCAGTTTTATGAGATCCCATTTATTGATTGTTGATTTTAGAGCTTGTGCTGTTGGTGTTCTGTTTAGGAAGTAGTCTCCTGTGCCAATGTGATCTAGGGTCTTTTCCACTTTTTCTTCTAACCAATTTAATGTGTCTGGTGTTATGTTGAGGTCTTTGATCCACTTGGACTTTATTTTTGTGCAGGGTGATATATATGGATCTATTTTCATTTTTCTGAATATAGACATCCACTTGGTCCAGCACCATTTGTCAAAGATGCTGTCTTTTTTCCATTGGATGGATTTGGCTTCTTTATAAAAATCAAGTTTCCATAAGTGTGTGGGTTTATTTCTGGGTCTTCTATTCGGTTCCATTGATCCACTATTCTGTTTCTATGCCAATACCATGCAGTTTTTATTACTATTGCTCTGTAGTACAGCTTGAGATCAGGGATGGAGATACCTCCAGATGACCAAATATGCACAAATATACAAGGACATTTGCTCAACCATGTTCATAGTAGCTTTATTTGTAATAGCCAGAATCTGGAAACAATCCAGATGTCCCTCAAAGAAGAAATGGATATAGAAGTTGTGCTATATTTACACAATGGAATTCTACTCAGCAAGGAAATCATGAAATTTGCAGGCAAATGGAACTAGAAAAGATCATCCTAAATGAGGTATCACAGAAGCAGAAAGACACACATGCTATATACTCGCTTATAAGTGGATATTAGTCATATAATATAGGATAAACATCCTAAAATCTGTACACCTAAAGAAGGACCCTAGGTAAGATGGTCCATCTTCATTCAGAAAGGCAAATGAGAGGGACACTTGAAGAGGGAGAAAACAAGGAAAAGGTCAGGAGCCTACCACAGAGGGCCTCTGAAAGACTCTACCCAGCAGGGTATCAAAGCAGATGCTGAGGCTCATAGCCAAACTTTGGACAATGTGCCAGGAATCTTATGGAAGTAGGGGGAGATAGAAAGACCTAGAGGGGACAGGAGCTCCACAAGGAGAGCAACAGAGCAAAAAAATCTGGGGCCAGGGGTCTTTTCTGAGACTGATATTCCAGCCAAGGACCTTGCATGGAGATAACCTCAAACCTGTGTACAGATGTAGCCCATGGCAGCTCAGTCTCAAAATGTCCTCCCTAGTAAGGGAAACAGGACTGTCTCTGACATGAACTCAGTGGCTCGCTCTTTGGTCACCTTCCCCTGAGGAGGGAGCAGCTTTTACAGGCCACAGAAGAAGACAATGAAGCCAGTAGTGATGAGACCTGATAGTGTCAGCTGGAAGGGGAGGAGGACCTCTCCTGTCAGTGGAGAGGACTGAAGGAGAGTGAGATTGGGAGGGTATTATAGAGGGGCAGTGGGGAGTGGTATGGGAGGAGAGGACTGAAGGAGGGTGAGATTGGAAGGGAAGGATGGAGGGTCTACAGCTGAGATAAAAAGTTAATAAACTCTAGTTAATACAAGAAAAGAAAAAGAAAATTATGAAAAGGTCATAGATAAACTAGTTTATCCTAAAAGATAATATATGCGCACATATTTAAATATATTCAAATACACATGTTTATTTACTTGAATTATGTCAGGTAATTGGTAATTTTACAATTACTTAGGCTTGTAAAAAAAGACATTAAATTAAAATTAAAACAACAAACAAAAACCTTTTCAGGGAGGCAAGAGTTAAGATTTAAGGAAAGGAAAGGGTGGGTTTATTGAAGTAAAGAAAATTTATGTTTCCAAGAATGCACTGGGTAGATAAGCTGTATATTTTGAGGAGTGATTTTAAATGCTCAGAGGATAGAAAAAGGTTTAATTGATCTTTAAGTTGGGAGGGGGAGAGGAAAAGTGTCCCCACACCAAGATATCATCCATGTAATTATAAATGTGTTGACCTGTGTCAAACTAGAGCTTTCATGCTGTGGCAACAAGCTCCTGGCCAATGGTGGGAATGTTTGCCATCCTTTCGGGGAGGACTGTCCACTTGTATCATAAGGTATGCCCAGAGTTGTTAATGGGGGGTTGAAACACAAAGTGTTCTTAATCCTGCCAGTGTAAAGGAATAGAGATGTTTTGCTATCTAACTTGTTTTATCTGCTCCAGTATCAATGAGTCATCTGAATGGTTTGTCACCCATTTTTACAGTTATATTTGTTTGACTGGGCACCTTCTGAGATACTGGAGACCCATAAAGCCTCTTTTGAAGCAATTTTCCCCCTTACTGTCAGGGCTGAGGGCTGGTACATTTTAAGCTTAGAGGCTCCAGTGGCTTGCCATCTTTTTTCGTAGAGGGAGTGACAATCTCCTCTCCAATGGAAGCCCCTATGGATTTGGTGAAGGATTGTTTTGGGTTTCTAGCATTTCTGGTTGGGCGGGGGGGCTTAGGACACTTCCGTCACCACTGTCCCTTTTCATTTAAAGCATGCCCCTTAGGCTAGGGTCAGATGGAAGGCAAGGAGCACCTCTCCTATCCCTGGACTGGGGGAGGAGCAAAGAAAAAGAGGGAGGGAAGGTAGGATTGGGAGATGATGAGGGGTGGGCTATGGCTGTGATACAAAGTGAATAAACTATAATAAAAAAATAAGTAAATAAATAATTTTTTAAAAAGCAAGCCCCTTCTACTTTTATCACTGAAGGCCTGAGCAATGGAAGCAGCCTGATTAGATGTTGTCCCTGTATCCTGAGTGGCCACAATCCATTTACCGTAGTGTTCATCTATGAAAAGTTATGTCATATAAACAATAATAATTAAGGAAAATGAAGTCATGTATTGGAGATGAAATGGAATGAAATGGCATGAGAAGGAATGAAAGGGGGAGAAAGAGGAAAAAAGTAATGTAGTTATACTTTATTTAAGTTAACAAATAACATTATTCTAAAGCTGTAAATTAAAATACAAAGACACTAACAGAAGTCAACGATTAAATAACTAGTTGTGTGGCCTGAGAAGAAAGAAGTAGCACTCTATATTTCTTCTACGTTTTTCAGGACTGGATGTTGGCATTTACTCTCAAAAATAAATCCACTCCATTAAATATATATTTTGTGTATTATTATTTAAAAATAATAAAGTTTTAATCTTGGTACAAAATAGCGATTGCATCTGCTACTTAAGACATGATACCAGTCTTTGTCAGTTTGTTTGCCTTCCTTATTCAACACCTTATTTAAGTTCAGCAATATTGAAGCTCATTGAGGATAAGCACCTCTCCTAAGCCGCTTTAAGACTCACCTCCTTTCAGAGGCCCTCTTTGGTATGCTCCTGTCCTGTTGCTTGTTTTATCCTCCATTCAATGTCCATCCCATTGGTTCATCTAAACGAGCATTGATCATACCACCTGGGGTCCTCCTTCTTGTATATCTTCCTTAGGTGTATAGATTTCAGCATGACCTTCCTATCCTATAGGACTATATAAGTGAGTATATACCATAAGTTTCTTTCTGCTTTTGGGATACCTCACTTAGGATGATCGTTTCCAGGTCCCACCATTTGCCTGCGAATTTCATGATTTCCTCCTTATCAAAGCACATATTAAGAATCACAACCAAGCCTTCGGCAGAGGTCAGGAAATAATAATAAAAATAGGGGGATTTAATAAGACTTGAGGATAACAAGAGCTCCACAAAGACCAAACTGAGCAGGGCACAGGTGCCTTCTATGGGACAGTTTCTCCAACCAAGGACCATGTATGGATATATCCTAGAACCCCCGCTCAGAAGTGGCCCATAATAGCTCGGTATCCAGCTGAAGTCCCTAGTAAGGGACTGTTTCAGACATGAACTCAATGGCTGGCTCTTTGACTCTCCCCCATACACGCCAGGGAGCAACAGCCTGGCTAGATCCCAGGGGAGGATATTGCAGCAAGCCCTGAGGAGACAAGATGAACTGGAGTCAGATGGAAGGTGAGGAGATCCTCCCCTGTAGGTGGACTTGGAGTGGGTGGTGAGGAGATGAGGGAGGGATGGGGAGAGTGGGAGGGAAAGAGGGAGGGACTACACCGGGGATGCAAAGTACCTAACCTCTGATTGATATAAAAATTAAAAAAAAAAGACTCACCTCCTATGTCTCAGTTAAAACAGTAATTTTTAATTATTTATTTTAATTTTTATTAATTACAGTCTATTCATTTGGTATCCCCCCTGTAGCTCCCTCCCTCTTCCCCTCCCAATCCCATCCTCCCTCTTCCCCACCCATGGTGTCCCTCTTCCAGTCCACCTATAAGGGAGGTCCTCCTCCCCTTCCCTCAGATCCTAGTCTATCAGGTTTCATCAGGAGTGGCTGCATTGTCTTCCTCTGTGGCCTGGTAAGGCTGTTCCCCCCTCAGGGGGAGGTGATCAAAGAGCTAGACCCTGAGTTTATATCAGAGATAGTCTGTGTTCCCATTACTATGGAACCCACGTGGAGACTGAGCTGCCATGGGCTATATCTGTGCAGGGGTTCCAGGCCATCTCCATGAGTAGTCCTTGGCTAGAGTATCAATCTCAGAAAAGACCCCTGTCCTCAGAATTTTTGGTTCTGTTGCTCTCCTTATGGAGCTCCTGTCCTCTCCAGGTCTTATTATCTCTCACTTCTTTCATAAGATTTCCTGTACTCTGCCCAAAGTTTGGCTATGAGTCTCAGCATCTGCCTTGATACCCTGGAGGGGAGAGCCTTTCAGAGGCCCTCTGTGGTAGGTTCCTATCCTGTGAACCTACTACAGGATAAGAACAACACAGTAATTTTAAGAAAGGGTAAATACCACAATTGTCCCATCTTAGAATTTTAAATGTTATGTGAGAGGGAGGAAGGTTAAGGTAGTAGGACATTAATACCCAATAAACGAAGGCTGTTTCCTTCTGGTAAGACATTGATGAAACACAGAACCAGTACTCCTATCTTCTCCCTAAAAAAATCTTCCTCCAAATGTTTCTTTTAATCACATTAACAAGAAAACACTTTTGAGAAAGATGTGCAAATCAAAGGTTTTAGAAGCCAACATCAATGAAAAGCTAGTAAGTAGGTGGCACAATGTTCCTTTGGCATTGCTGCCCATTGCTGTGCCAGGAGAGTGCTTTCCTCTTCAACAGTTCTCTTGGCCATTGACAGTGCTCTCCCCCTATGATTCTGTAATAAGCACCGTCCTTTACACTGCACTCAGAAACTCATCTGAATTCCTCTCAGAGGTTAGAACAAGATCCTGAAAACAATCAGCATTTTTCAAGAAAACCCATTACTATACATTAAAGTACAAATTCATAATTTCACCCTCTTCTGAGAATTATGAAGTTCTACATATACAGAATGGCATTGGTAATGACAATATTAAGCATACGTAACTTCTACACTGTCAGACTTCAGTATTTAATAATATGGAAATGATGCAGCTGAAGCTAATATTTTATTAACAACAGAAACAAAACACTAGGTAATAATTTGTTATTTGCGTGATACTCCGATTACTCAGTAAATATTTTAACTATAGACAATATTGCATAAAATTATAATCTTATACTATGCAAACAATTTATTTTTCCTCTTTCTTTCACAAAGAAATGTTTGGACAAAGGTTTGACATGACTATTGGCTATCAATAGTAGAGATTGTTATTGTGGTTTATGGAATATTTGGCTGTATAGTTAAGGCAGTGAAATAAACAGAATGGTAGTGACAGCTAGATCTATGGTAATGGAAATGAGTTATTAGTACTCCCTTATGGGAGAGTGGGATCCTGGCTATTTCTGTTTCCTACCTCCCAGGTGCATGTGATTTTAGGTGACTTTTGATTCTATGTGCCATGGAAAGTTAATTGAAGTTATGTATTAAAATGAGGTTAGTCAAGATCAAGCTGATCTTTCCAATAATGCAGCTGAGCCATATTCCTGTATATATACATACATATATATATATATATATATATATATATATATATATGTGTGTGTGTGTGTGTGTGTGTGTGTGTATAAATGTGTACATGATATATCCACCATGCTGTGTTGTGAACATTTTGGCTTATAATATCTAAACATGTTTTTGTTATAATCCCAAGAGGGATATTTCAGTTTGTCCAAACCTGTTAATTGTTTTGTGCAGAGCATGGTAAAAGCCTTCTGGAATTAGTTGAATTCTGAGGATTTTGAGGGGTATAAATATAATAGCCTAGAGGAAGAAGGTACAGCAGCTTGGAGGAGGCAGAGGAGGTCTGCTTGTTCTGCTTGCTGGTTTTCTGGTTTTCTGGTTGCTGGTTTGCTGATTTTCAGGTTACCTGGACTTCTAGATTTCCTGATGACAGGTACTGGTATTGCCCCCAAAATAATCCTACAACACAGCAGGAAGAAGTAAAAAGGGCTGTGTCCCCTTTCCCTTACATCCTTCTTTCCCCCTACCTAGGTTTTGTGGGTTGGAAGGGAGGTACAAGCTTTAAGGAACCCCCAAATAAAGAACTGTTTGAAAAACTAGCACCTTCAATGCTGGGCTTTGGTATAACCCTTTGTGTGTGTGTATGTGTGTGTGTGAGATTTTGTCTTACATGGACTGAGTGGTTTTTGTTCATGTTTTGCAGGAAGAGTAGCACAATACTTCCCAGCTGCCATGCAATGAGGTATTGCATTAAGGAAAGCCCTGTTGAATCCCTGTTGTTTCCATAAAGAAGAGGACCAGGAAGTCTCCGGTGAGATTATTGTGCCTTCTAACTATGATAGGGAAGTTACACCCATGAAATACCAATACCATGAGAACTGAACAATTCCAACAATTATATTCCAATTTAAATTGGTGAGACTCATGAGATCTCACCCACAAAAGAAGAACTATAGGCAATTAACAACCCATGCATAAGGAAGAATTAGTCTTCCTCAGAGATCAGGCCCTGGGTTGTTAGCAGCAAATATACTACATGTAGGCAACATTGTAAAGACTCAGGAGGTTGTGCTTTTATATATATAAACAGCTTTATTGCATATTAACAACAAAGTTTAAAGAAAAAGAGGGCATGAATTTGGGGTGAGGCAGGTATGGGATGGATAAAAAAAAGAGTAGGAGGGGGGTTATGTAATTATATTTTAGATAAATTAAATGTAAGTACTGGGTTTACTAGCCTTGTCACTCACCCAGAGTACAAATCAAACTCAAAGTCACCTTTATTAAAACAGTGGACTTGGAGAGGGGGAAAGGAAGAGATGAGGGAGGGAGGGTGGAATTGGAAGGGGAGGAGGCTACAGCTGGGATACAAAGTGAAAAGTAATTAATATAAAAAATTAAAATTTAATTTAAAAAAGCTTGTGTTTGCCCCCTCCTTGGCTGATTCTGAACCTCCTTGTTGCTTATAAGCACTCAGCAATGGTTTCCTCCATTAGTCTGGAGAATTATTAATGACCAGAGTTATGTACATCTTTTTGAAAGCTTTTCATTCCACCTGCACTTTATACTATCTTTGAAATCCTGGACCAGGTTAGAACTTTCTCCCACTCTCTTCCTTGTCTTTTAAGCCTCTTGTTGAGATTCTCATGTGTTTGGTCTGCCATTTGAATAATATTAGAAAAAGCAAATGATGTGTCCAAAACCATGGTGTTAATACATGCTTTGCATTAAATTATATGGTTTCAGCAAATCTTTATAGCTTTAAAATGAATTAATCAGAATATGAAATATTTATGTGTTAATATGTATTAAGACTTTGCAAAATCATTCTTTAGCCTACAGAAAACCTCCATATCTTCAAATTTTGCCAACCAACTTGAGCCAGAGTACCTAAGAGCAATGCTCATTCTATTTCTGTATTGTCTTCCAAAATTATGCATGACAATTCTAGTTAGTTCAAAAATAAAATCACAATTGATTGATTCAGATGTAATCACTTTGAATATTCAGGTAGTGAATTTTTAAGTAGATATGAAGAGTGTTTGTAGAGATCCTGGTGATAACGACCTTTATGGAATACTGAGAAGACCAGCTGAATGGGTAGACTCTGAGCTGCTTGCCACACTGATCAGGGGACTCAGGGAAGTAACATATAGCTGTGAAAAGTTTTAACTATGGTGTAGGAATGAGAAGCAGAGCTCATTAAAAGCAGTTCTCTAGCCCTGTCTCCTAACACTTCTTGTCTCAGCAATGAAGGTACCAAATGCCTTTGCCCCAACTACCTCTTAAAAGGTTTTTTTGTACTGTGAACAGCCTTAGAAGATAAAAGTAGCAGCCATGCCCGCTTATTTACAGTATAATAGAAGAAGCATATCACTCTGTTGGACAACGTTTAGTATTCTTTAGAGAGCATTGCTATCCTTAAGCATGGGTTTTCTGTTTGCTCATTTGTTCCTAAAATGTAACTTACGAGTTTTTGTTGTTCTTGTTTTTGTCTATTTATTTGATTGTTTTATTTTTTATTATTTATTATTTTTATATTTATTTATGTATTTGCTTTGGATTATTTAGCTCTGTAGTAAGTGATGATACGGTTACAGGGATAAACGTGGTTCAGGAAGGGCATTGTCTTTGTATCAGGCTAGTTTTCTAAATTTTATTTATACTGAAATTTTAACATTAACAATGTTTGAAAACTAAGGATAATAAAATAACAATAGTACTGGTAAAAGAAACAGGTAATTAAAAAGTTATTGCACACATGAAAGAGTCTATGGAAGCAAGAAGAAGGTGTTGGGTCCCCTGGAAATGCAGCTATTGGCAGCCCTGTGCCAGCAAGTTGATGTTGGGAACCTGGACCCTCTGTAAGAGCCTCGACTGCTCATAACTACTGAGCCATCTCACAAGCTGATAAGTCTCAAATATATTATCTGATTTGTTTTTACAACAAAGTTCTAAAGAGGCAGTGTTATACAATTTAGAAAATTATGGCAGATCACTATGATACTTGACTAAAAATCACACAGCTAAATTATCACTGACTCTAGATTAAAATATAGAACATAAATTTTTAGTTTATGAATTAAGCCAATTTTCTGTAATTGATATTTCAAGTAACCAATTACATAATTGCATTTCAGTGTCAAAGGCTATACACAATTCAGTCTTCTAACACTTCATGAATAATGACGTCTTAAAGTTGAATTAATTTACTTAACTCCAAATTCTCTTTTCCCTGGGAAACTATAAGTTTAAAATTCATTAAAAATATTTTTCCATGGGCTATATCTGAGCAGGGGTTCCAAGTTATATCCATACATGGTCCTTGGTTGGAGAAACAGTCTCATAAAAGACCCCTGTGCCCTGATATATTTGGTCCTTGTGGAGCTCCTGGTAGCTCAGTATTCAAGTAGGTTTCCCTAGTAAGGGGAACAGGGACTATTTCTGAAATGAACTCAATGGCTAGCTCTTTGATCTCCCCTGCCACACTCTGAGGGAGGAGCAGCCTTGCTAGAACACAGAGGAAGACAATGCAGCCAGTCCTGAAGATACCTGATAAATTATGGTCAGATGGAAGGGGAGGAGGACCTCCACTATCAGTGAACTTAGGAAGGGGCAGGGAGGAGATGAGGGAGGAATGGTGGGATTGGTAGGAAATGAAGGAGGGGGCTACTGTTGGGATACAAAGTAAATAACCTGTGATTAAAATAAAAAATAAAAATTAGAAAAAATATTTTTCCAAAAAGTGTTCATATGCAAAGGGAAATATCCATTCAATTTTTATCAGCAAAGGATGATTTACTGGATGGGAAATATATGTAATCATTGATATGTCATAATAAAAAGAGGCTAGCACAGTCTCAAAGAAGTGCTACAGCATGATTCCAAACAGATAGTGTCTTTTTATATTGGGGGGGCACTGATATACCTTTACAACTGACCTTCACTTCCAGGAGACTAATATATCTACACAAGATATTTTAGCTAAAATCAAAATGAGCATAATACATATTGTCATTATCTTCAAGTTCTTTGGCACTATAATCATGGGACTTCTGGTCTTACTATGGCAGGTAACAACCAATTTTTGCCAGGATGCTTTGCAAGAATAAAACAGAGAAATCCTTTCTTCTCTCGCTTTTCAATTTTCAAGTATTGTGTAAGTTTAACTATTTGGTCGAGTCTAAGTGAAATCTAGAATTCTAGGTCCCTCAAAGTCTAAAACAATATATTGAAAATAGAGTGGGGTAAATGTAGACAGCCACGCAGCAAATGTCTTTTTCATGCATTGAGTTTTTAGTACAGTGGATGAAAATCCAGAAAGACAAACCTAATATGTACTCACTGATAGGTAGACATCAGCAGTTAAGTAAAGGATATTTAAGTCACAGTCCACAGACCTTAAAGAGACTAAGTAACAAGGAGGGCTCTGAGGGAGGGGGCACATGCATCTCCCTGGGGAGAAGAAATAGAATAGATTTTTAAGGTGGACTGCAGGTGAGTGGAATGGAAACAGGAGGAATATTGTGCAATAGGGATGTGGGGAGAGAATACAGGGAGAGATGACTAGAAGTTGGGGGTTATTTGGGGGTGTTATGTGTAAAATTATTCCACTAGAAACTTCCTAGAGCCTATGAGGGTGACCCTAGTGAGGTGTCCTAGCAATGGAGG
Organism: Pachyuromys duprasi; assembly: GCA_028658305.1. NCBI lineage: Eukaryota > Metazoa > Chordata > Mammalia > Rodentia > Muridae > Pachyuromys > Pachyuromys duprasi. The sequence continues at coordinate 36,697,667 of CM053743.1, forward strand.
AGATGAAGCCTGAACCAGCCACCATCAGTAGCCATGCAAGGATACCAGTGATGGTACTGTGACATCAACAAAGCCACTAAATCTTCAACCTACAACCTGTCCTGCCTGCAAAATGTGCCGGTTGCAGTGGTGACTCAGAGCTTGTGGGAATGGCCAACCAATGACTAGTCTAACCTCACACTGTGTGTATGGCCAGGAACCAGAAGATATATGGTACAGAGATCTAGGTAGAAGCAAACATGACTGACAAAAGCATATTTTTTCATTGTTATTTCATAGCTGTAATTTTGCTACTGCCATGAGTAGTAATTAAACTATCTGATGTGCAGGATATCTGATATGCAACCTTTGTTGTTTCATGCCCCAAAGCGATCTCTGGCACACAGGTTGAGAAGCACAGTCTTAAATTATGGAGCAGAGAAAAGAGAAAGGGACCAAGGAGGGCTCCTATAATGCCATTTTGTAGTATGTTCCGAACGACCACAGGGCTTTCAATATGGCCCTACCACTTAAACATATTAAACATCTCTGATTCTTCCTCTGTATAAGACAAGTGTTAACCATGTACCTTTGGCAATCATTGAACATCCAAACAACTGAAGGCAGGAATTAAGAATATTTCAGATTGGCTTTGTTCAGTAAGCACTAAACAAATTTATTAAAAGTGCAGTATGAAAAATGTGGTCCAAAATCTTTAAAATAAATTGTTTCTATATTGACCACACCTCTAAAATCTCCTGGAAATACAGAATTGCACACAGGATTATGATAAAGAAATTCTCAGAATTATACATCTCCTAAAACTTAAGGCATCATTAACAAAATCCAGAACCGCATATATTTCTGGGGATGTGGTAAGCAACTATGTGATAATTCTATGTGAAGAAAGTAATTAAGGACTTGGTCCAATCTCTCCCTTAGAAGGTACATTTGGAGTACTCTCAAGAGAACCACAGCAGGTAATAAAAAAAGGAATGAAAAAGGACCGTTGGCAACCAAGATATTGATAAATAAACAAGGAGCGATTCTTGGGCAAGACACAGGTGACTTTAAAGTTCTAAATGATTTTTTTTATTGAAATACAAGAAAAACTGGATGTGATACAACTCGAAAATTGTAATTAAAGAGGAAAATCTATAACAATCATTTTTGCAAACACTTCTAAAAGTGACAGTGGGAAAGATTTTTAAACAAATAATTTTCAGGCCTATTGAAAAGATAATGGAGTGTAGTTCTCTTTTGGCATAGGACACAGCTCACTCTGTCCAGAAAATGATAGGGCAGCAATACAGAACACTTGAGCTTCATTAAGAAAAGCGTAGCACTCTGTGGACTTGAAAGCAAGCCACTACTTGAAACAGAAAAGCCCAGGAAGCCACTCACACCCTGTCTTTTTGTTCTGTCATTCAAATAACATTGTAATTATATTGAATTATTTTCTAATCTTTGTCTCTTTAGAAAAATATAAGTCAGTTTTTGAAATGAGTCCAGCTGCTCGTAGAAGTTAAGAGTAATGGGATGAGTGGGCATGTATATTTCAGCGTAGTGAACAAAAATAGTTATTTCAAGCACAATAATTACAGAATGGAAGTTTAGAAAAATAAGATTCATCTTCCAGAGCTTCTGAGCATGCTGATATGGTTGCATTCTGGTGTGAGTCCAATTACACTTCCAACTTCTAAGAACTGCACACCAAACTCAGACATGGCATATTAGGTTCTCTTTTGGACAGCTGTTTACTAACAACAATAGATTTTAGATTAAGGATTTGTAAAAATCTTCTAAAATATTTTGAGGCTCAGTGAGGTATGATTCCCAATCATTCAAACAAAGTGATATCAATGGAATAGATTTACACATGGAATTCAAGTTCACATATTGAAATCAATCCTAAAATCCAAATACATTCCAAAGTCATATTTAAAGCATAACGTGTCTTTAGGTTTTCTGGACCAGATTTTACATGAGTGCAAGTTTTAACATTTCCAAATAAACCTTTAAGCAAAAAGAAACCAGTGAGCAGTGGGCAGCCAGTGAAACCTCACGAAGAAGATGGATAAAAACATATTGACAATATTCACAAAGCAACCTAGAAACAAAACTCTGTTTCTAGGTACTGTCTATACAATGTCTACTTACATTGTTGCATTGCAGAGTGAATCTCTTTTAATATTTAGTTCTTCACATTCTTTTTCTCTGGTTATTGGCATCATAATTCTGTTCAGATTTCATGTTTCAACTAGGCCTCACTACCATGAAACAATTTACAAGAAAAATGAAGACTGAGTGGCTTACCCAAGGTCCTCCTTCTAGATTAGTTTCCTTAGGTGTACAGATTTTAGTATGAAAGGTCTCTCAAGATAATCCTATATTATCTGTCCAATATCCACTTATAAGTGAGTATATACCATGTGTATCTTTCTACTTCTAGGACACCTCATTCTGTATGATCTTTTCTAGATTCTACAAATTTCATAATTTATTTGTTTTTAATTGCTGAGTAATATTCCATTGTGTAAATGTATCACAATTTCGAAATTCATTCCTCAACTGAGGGACACCTGGGTTGTTTCCAGCTTCTGGCTATTACAAATAAAGCTGCTACAAACATGGTTAAGCAAATATCCTTGTTGTATACTTGAGCAAATTTTGGATGCATTCCTAGGAGTGGTATAACTGGATCTTGAGGTAGCACTGTTCCTAACTGTCTGATAAAGCACCAGATTGATTTCCATAGTGGTTGTACAAGTTTACATTCCCACCAGCAATGTAGGAGGGTTCCCTTTTCTCCACATCCTCTCCAGCATGTGTTGTCACTTGAGCTTTTGACCTTAGCCATTATGGATGGGTATAAGGTGAAATCTCTGAGTTTTATTTGCATCTCCCTGATGACTAAGGATGATGAGCGTTTCTTTAAGTGTTTCTATGACAATCGATGTTCCTCTATTGAGAATTCTGTTTAGCTCTGTACTCCATTTTATAATTCCATTACTTGATTTCTTGATGTTTAACTTCTTAATTTCTTTATATATTCTGGATATTAGCCCTCTGTCAGATATAGGGTTGGTGAAGATCCTTTCCCAATCTGCAGGTTTTGTGCTGATGGCAGTGTCCTTGGCTTTACAAAAGCTTTTTAGTTTCATGAGGTCCTATTTATTGATTGTTGATCTTAGAACCTGTTCTGTTTGTGTTCTGTTCAGGAAGTTGTCTCCTGTGCCAATGAGTTCAAGGCTCTTCCCCACTTAAACAAGATGGACATTGGAAGAGGGAGAAAACAGGTAACAGGACAGAAGCCTATCAGAGAGGGCCTCTAAAAGACTCTACCCAGCAGGGTATCAAAACATATGCTGAGATTCATAGACAAACTTTGGGAAGAGTGCAGGGAATCTTGTGAAAGAAGGGGGAGGTTGAAAGACCTAGAGGGAACAGGAACTCCACAAGGAGAGCCACAGAACCACAAAATCTGGGCACAGGGGTCTTTTCTGAGACTGACACTCCAACCAAAGACCAAGCATGGAGATAACTTAAAACCTGTGCACAGAAGTAGCCCATGGCAGCTCAGTGTCCAAGAAGGTTTCCCAATAATAGGAACAGAGACTGTCTCTGACATGAACTTATGGGCTAGCTCTTTGATCACCTCCATCTGAGGGGGGAGCAGCCTGACCAGGCCACAGAGGAAGACAAAGAAACCAGTCCTGATGAGACCTGATAGACTAGGGTCAGATGGAAGAGGAAGAGGACCTACACTATCATTGGACTGGTGGAGGGGCATAGGAGAAGAAGAGGGAGGGAGGGCGAGATTGGGAGTGGATGGGGGAGTGGGCTACAGCTGTGATACAAAGTGAATAAATTGTAATTAATAAAAGAAAAATTAAAATTAAAAAGAAATATGGACTTACAAATGACTTTTTAAAAAGTCATTTGGTGTTCTTATAGATTAATATCACTATTCTGCTGAATTTTATACATTACTTTCATAGTTAGATTAATAGAAGGATCCCACATTGATTTGCTAAAAAAACCTAGATTCTGTAGGTAAATTATCAAAGACCTTGGTAATATCTTGAGAGACCTTTCATATAAAACTTGCTGAATATTTTCTTGCTACATTAGAAAGATGAGCATCATCATAATTCTTAACCTGTCAAAATTAGTTGGTCACATTAACCTCATTACATTCACTTCTTCCCTAAATGTCCTCAGTGTATTTCAGACAGGTTATGTTCTCTATTTAAAAGCCTCTATAAATTTCATATTCATATTTTCTGAACTACAAGTAAACTGTAACTCATTTGTGCTATGATTCTACTGTCTGTATGTTTCTTCTTATAGCTTATAATAAAAATAGAATTTCTATGAACACTCTTTCAATAAGCCCTGACTTATTAGAGTAAATACTTCAGTATGACACCTTTGAGAGGGAGAAATGAGAGAAATTTACTGTTTCGTTTTGTTTTGTTTTTTTCTTCTCTGGAGAATAGTAAATCATATACTAAGAAGCCTTGACACCAACACACATATATTTTCAAAGAAGTATAGGTTTTATACAAAGGAAAATATCTGTAGATTATATTTTTCTGTTTGAAATTAGGTTCTATGAAGCTCTTTATATATTTTGAGTATTAATTGAGTATTCCTTTAGTTAGTTTCTCAGATTCTCTGTTCATTTTTTATATATTTTTTTCTTTCATTGGTGGAAGGGTTTTATTTTGATGTAGTATCACTTATCTACTTATATTTCTGGTTTTGGTGCTTTGGGTATATCATTTCCAAGAAGTTATTGCCAAAGCAACTGACACATTTTTTTCTTTGTGTTTTCCTATTTGAGGGCCATATACAGGTTTATATCTAACTCTTTAATGCCCTATAGCTTGATTTTGTATATGCCTAAACTATCTATCCATATATCCTCTATAACTTCAATCACTCATCTCAGTGTTAGAGATAGAATCCCAGACCTCACATTGCTAGAAAAGAACTCTAACACTGAGCATCACTTCCAGCTTCATGTAAGGCTATGGTAAAAGTCCATTCACATTCTTTGCCTTTGAGTACTCAGGTTATTCCATAATATTGAAGAAACTACCCTTTCCATATTACCATTTGAGGCCAGTTTATCCTATATGCTTGTATTTATGTATATCTGTTTTATTCATTTTTAAATTTTAATTTGTAATTTGTAATTTTTTAATTATTTTTATTAATTACAGTTTATTCACTTTGTATCCCCCCTGTAACTCTCACCCTCCTCCCCTCCCAATTCTACCCTCCTTCCTTCTTCCCTACCCATGTTCCTCCCCCAGCCCACTGATAAGGGAGGTTTTCCTCCCCTTCTCTGTGATCCTAGTCTATCAGGTCTAATCAGGAGTGGCTGCATTGTCTTTCTCTGTGGCCTGGTAAGTCTGCTGCCCCCTTAGGGGGGAGGTGATCAAAGATCAGGCCAATCAGTTCCCAAAAGAGACACTCCCTGTTCCCATTACTATGAACCCACTTGGAGGCTAAACTGCCACGGGCTACTTCTTTGCAGGGGTTCCAGGCCATCTCCATGAGTGGATCTTGGCCGGAGTATCAGTCTCAGAAAAGACCACTGTGTCCAGACTTTTTGGATATGTCACTGTAGTTGTGGAGCTCCTGCCCTCTCCAGGTCAAACTATCTCCTCCTTTCATAAAATTCCCAAAGTTTAACTATGAGTCTCAACATCTGCCTCGATACCCTGCAGGGTAGAGCCTTTCAGAGGCCCTCTGTAGTAGGCTCCTGTTCTGTTCCCTGTTTTCTCCCTTCTGCGATATCCAGCCTCTTTGCCTTTTTGCATAGGAATTGAGCATCTTAGCCAGAGTCCTCCATTTTGATTAGCTTCCTTAGGTGTACAGATTTTAGTATGTTTATCCTATATTATATGTCTAATATCCACTTATGACTTTATGCTTCTGGGATAACTCACTCAGAATGATCTTTTCCAGTTCCCATCATTTACCTGCAAATTTCATGATTTCCTTGTTTTTTTTGTTTTTGTTTTTGTTTTATTGCTGCCTAATATTGCACAGTGCAGATTTACCACAATTTCTGTATCCATTCCTCAATTGAGGGGCATTTAGGTTGTTTCCAGCTTATGGCTATTACAAATAAAGCTGCTACAAACATGGTTGAACAAATATCCTTGTTGTGTATTGAGCCTCTTTTGGATATATGCCTAGGAGTGGTATAGCTGGATCTTGAGGAAGCACTATTCCTAATTGTGTGAGAAAGCACCAGTTTTATTTCCAAAGTGGTTGTATATGTTTACATTCCCACCACCAGGGGAATAAGGTTCTGCTTTCTTCACATCCTCTCCAGCATGTGTTGTCACTTGAATATTTTATCTTAGCCATTCTGATTGGTGTAAGGTGAAATCTTAGGGTCATTTTGATTTGCTGGTTAACTGGATGTCTACATGTAGAAAAATGCAAATAGATCCATACTTGTCACCCTGCACAAAACTAAATTCCAAGGGGATTGAAGACCTGAATATAAAACCAGACACGCTAATCCTGTTAGAAGAAAAAGTGGAGAAGAGCCTTGAACTTGTTGGCATAGGAGACAACTTCCTGAACAGAACACCAAGAGCACAGGCTCTAAGAGCAACAATCAATAAATGGGACCTCATGAAAATGAAAAACTTCTGTAAAGCAAAAGACATTTTCTTCAGAGCAAAATGACTGCCTACAGATTGGGAAAGGATCTTCACCAACCCTATATCTGACAGAAGGCTAATAACCAGGATATATAAAGAACTCAAGAAGTTAAACAGCAACAAATCAGTTAATCCAATTAAAAATTGGGTGCAAGTGGGTACCCTAGTAAGGGCAACAGGGACTATTTCTGACATGAACTCAAAGGCTGGCTCTTTGCCTCCACCCCCACTCCCAAAGGGGGAGCAGCCTTCCTAGGCCACAGAGGAGGAAATTGCAGCCAGTCCTGAAGATTCCTGATAAGCTAGGGTCAGATAGAAGGTGAGGAGGACCTCCCCTATCAGTGGACTTGGAAAGGGGCAGGGAGTAGATGAGGAAGTGAGGATGGGGTTGGGAAGGAATGAGGGAACAGCTTACAGCTGGGATACAAAGTTAATAAACTAATGAATACTAAAAAAATTACAAATTTAATTTAAAAATGGTGTAGAGAGCTAAACAGAGAATTCTCAAAAGAGGAATATCGAATGGCAGAGAAACACTTAAAGAAATGCCCAACATCCTTAGTCATCAGGGAAATGTTTTATTCTTTTGAACTATCCGTTTTAATGTCAGTTCTGTGTATCTTGATTATGACAGTAATTTTTTTATAATAGTATGTTCCCTTCTGTTCTTCCTCAAAAATTGCTGTGTTTTAGGGCTTTTGTTATGCCTTCTGATTTCAGGAGTGTTTAGTTTTACTCCTATAAAAATTACTTTTGTAATTTTTCTAGGTTTTTTGTTAAATCAATAGACTGAGTAGTGTAGATATTTTAATATTAATTTTCATTATTTAATCTATTAATGTAGGACACCTTTTATTTTATATTTTACTGCCTTAACTTCTACTTTTAAAATTTTTGAATGAACTATTTTTCTCCTAGTTAAGATCATTCTTATTTTAATCTTCCTGATTCTTTTTATAAAATGTGTTTTAACACATTCTCTTCATCTTGATTCATTAGTAATGAGTTGAAATGCTACCAACTTAGATGTTTCTCCAAAAGGCTAGAAGGTAAAAAAGGATTTAACTCCAATATTCAAGAAAACAAAAGATGAAACAAAAAAAGCTCGTTTCTTATCTTTTTGAACTAGCTATTGCAAATAACAGAAGCTAACTAATGTTGGCAGGGATGTATTGAATATGGAAATATGTGGAAGCAAGCATAAATTGATGAAACTTCCATGGTGAATAATATGAAAGTAAGTCAAATAATTAAAGTTTTAAATTACCATATAATTTGGCAGGCCCAGTTCTAGTATATATCAAAGAAATTGAAATTAGGATCTTAAGAAGATATCTACATTCTTATCTACATTGCATCATTATGCAAAATATCCATGAGATGGAAATAACTCACACATTCACTGATAAATGAGTTGAAAAGATATGATACAAAATCCCAAATGGTGTCTCTGTCATTCAGCACTGAAAACAAGAATCATACGTGGCAATATGAATGAAGTCAAATGATTATGCTAGACATTAAGCTAGATGCAGATATATAAATAATGTGTAACCCAATAATTAATGTAAAACATTATGTCACACCAGAGAATATATATGGTTGCCACAGGCTGGTGCAATTAGAAATCAGAGAAAGAGAGTGTATAACCTAACCTCTGATTGATATGAAAAAAAAAAAAAAAGACCAACAGAGCCAACTAACCAGGACCCAGAGGGGCTTGTGGAGACTGAAGCACTAAATAAAGACCATGCATAGACTGGACCTAGGCCCGCTACACAGATATAGTCAATGGGCAGCACAGGCTTCATGTGGGTGGAATAGTAAGGGCAGTGGGAACTATCTCTGACATGGATTTTTTATATGCATTTTGATCACTTCCATCTGGTGGAGCTGGTTTGCCAGGCCACAATGGAAGAGGATGCTCTCATTCCCGATGTGACTTGATGTGATGTGATGGGTTGGTAGGCAGAGAGGCTCCCTTTTCTGAGGAGTAGGGGAGGGGAAATAGGGAAAAGAAGGAGGGAGGGTGGGACCAGGGGGAGTGGAGAAAGGGGGCTACAGTTCCAACCTCTTTCTCTTAAGTTTTAGATTTAATCCATGTTTTAAATCTTTGTCAAAGTCTTCATATACCCAAATAGATACAATAATCTATATCTAATTGGTCTTTACGATGCCATTTAGTTGCAATACCTATGTACCCCGCTTGGATACAGGGAATTTTAAAACCCACAGTAGATCACCCTGCTAATCTTAACCATTTAATTTTGTGTGTCTCCATTTCTTCGCATTAACTTAAACATTGTCTATCATCATGAAAATCCAATTTATAGGCATGTAGACAATGCTAAATTATATAACATAGTACCTGGGTATGTCTCACCCGCTCAGGAAATATGTGGAAACTTACGATTGTTAGTATTATTTAAATTTAACAGCATAAAGCCCTATTTCTGTATGTCTTCATTATGCATACACAGCACAAAATTTGGAAGGCATTAAGCTTTCTAAAGTGAAGCATATAAGTGCTATTTCCATTTCTCAGCTTCTGATGACCTTTTGGGTCTTGCTCTTCAGGAATGATAATATTCATACTAAGATTGAATCCTTCTTTTTCTTTTCTTCTTTCTCTCCCTCCTTCCAGTACCTCACTTTCATTTCTTTCTTCATTCCTTTCCACATTTCCTTTCTTTCTATTTTTTTTTTTCCTGAGGCATGGCTTTACCATGTAAGCCATACATACTGCCTTACTATTGACTTCACAATTCTGATTTAACCAAAGCAGCAGGTTACAGATGTGCACAAACATAGCTGCCAGTATGAATTTTCTGTGTGTAATATAGCTATATTAACAGTAGTTGAGAAAATAATACCTTAGTGTTCTTTTTTTAAGTAATTTATTTATTTTTATATTAATCACAGGTTATATACTTTGTATCCCAGCCATAGCCCCCTCTCTCATTCCCTCCCACTCTTCTCATCCCTCCCTCATCTTCTCCCTGCCCCCCTCCAAGTCCACTGATAGGGGAGGACCTCCTCCTCTTTCATCTGACCCTAGCTTATCAGGTCTCTTCAGGGCTGGCTGCAATGTCCTGTTCTGGGGTCTAGGAAGGCTGCTTCTCCCTAGGGTAGGGGAGTGTCTAAGAGTCAGCCATTGAGTTCGTGAAAGAAATAGTTCCTGTTCCCCTTACTAGGGTACCCAGTTGGATACTGAGCTACCATGGGCCACATCCGAGCATTACCTCCCTTCCAACTCCACACCTCTGACCTTAGATAGGAAATTAGTAGGGAAAAGGGCTATAGTCCGCTTTTATCTATTTCTTGTTAATTAGGGTCAATGGGTCTTTAGGGGATTACCAAACACAGTCATCAGGATACCAGCAGTCCAGTCCAAAGGCTAACAGCAAGCAGCAACAGGAAGTCAGTGAAAGCCTCAAGACTCAGTTCGATTGGCCTGAGAAGTTCTCTGGAACATTTCTCTCTGAGAGTCAAGTGACAAAGCACGAAGATCAGGGCAGCTATGTCAATCCAAAAAGCAATGCTTCACTGTGCGTAGGCCTTTATATATCTCCTCTCCTCAGAGTCCATCATGAATGTTCTCAACTGACCAAAGCCACACCCCTGGCAAGAGAGAGCTCACAGCAAAACATCATCTGCCCTTTTACAAGCCAACCTACAGCAAACATGTCAAAACAGAGTCTTCGAGGAAAACAGAAACTTCCATTTCATAGAGTGCATAAGATATATTATTGGTAGCCAGAAATTTAAATACAGGTGAATTTTTAAAATGCCACACCCAACCTGCATTCTTCGATTTTATAGAACTCTTATCATGAAGGTATTGTTGGATTTTGTCAGATGACTTTTCTGTGGATAATATGATCATGTGTCTGCTTCAACCACATTTTTGTGGTGGATTGGATTTATTGATTTACATATGTTGCCCCATTTTGCATCTTTGGGATGAAGCTCAGTTGATTATGATGGACAATACTGATGTATTCTTAAATTCAGTTTGCAAGTTCATAATTGAGAATTTTAACATCTATGTTCATTAGGGACATTGGTTGATAATGTCATTTTGTTGTTGTTGCATCTTGCATATCATATGCCTACTGTCAAGGCTCAGGGATCTTGGAAGAAAGGGGGCACAGAAAGATTATAAGAGTCTGACATATCAGATAACTTCAAGGAAACTGTTTTTTCAGTTCAATGGATAAGTTACACATATAAACTCAGAGCAGTTTCAACAGCATGTAATGACACATGTCAGACCCAAACAGACCAATATCTCACTAGAGTAGGGAGAAAATACACCCACCACTGGATAAATATCTCTTCGTGTGTGATAGATGCTGTGAGAGGAGATTCTGTTTATTTTAGTGATGTAACATTTTGTAGGTTATCCATATACTGGGGCTCAAAGTTGAATAGGGCGTAGGGGGAGGGTGGAAAATGTAGTTGTAGGAAGACTTAATGGAGGTAACTATGCAAAAATAAATGTGTGAAATTATCAAGGAATTGTTAAAAATAATATTTAGACAGCAAATATTTCATTGTCGTTTAGTGACATAACAAAAAGATCTATGTTTAAATCAGTACCTTTGTTTGATGAAAAATTTTCCTGGACAGCATAGGATTGTTTGCCAGGACCCTTCACCATTTTACTAGTCACTTTAATCTGTCCAGTTTGTCCTATTGTTTGTCTTCAATTTTGGCTGTTAAGAATTTAGAATCCTTTTCAAAAATTAATAGTATTTGAAAAACCTTCTTGAGGCATAGGCATTAACACCTTATTATGAATGAAAATTCTCATACTCATTACCATAAAAGTACAGGCCTGGAAAAATTACCTGTTCTCAGTGATATGTTAGGAACTGATCATCTCAGCACCCCTACCTGCACTGCCAATTTCAGAAAGCCAATGCTCATGTATTCTTATGTCTCCTTTTTAAATTCACCTTCACACTTTCAACAGTCCATGCAACCAACACTGGGAATAGTTGTATCAGTTAGTAATGAAGCTCTCAGATCAAAGGTCAAAACCATCTAAAGGAAGAACATTACTTTGACTTACGTTTCAGATTGTTAGAGACAATAAAGGTGAGGAGGCATATAGCAAGTGGCTGGAACATACTTCTGCCACAGTCTTAGGAAACAAATCTGGAGGTGGGCAAGGTTCTACATCTTCAAAGCTGTCCCCTGGTGATATTCTTCCTCCAGTGATGCTCTCAGTCCTAAAGTATTTGTTTTCCCAAAGAGTACTGGGGATCAAATTTTCAATCCAAGAGTCTATAGATGACATTCAAACCAGTATAGCAGATAAAAGAAAGACTAGGACTACCTTTTCTGACCTTGAACCTATCCAAATTTATTTCCTCCTGATGCCATTGCTGATTTAAGTCCCATTCTTCTCCCCTTAGGGTTTTTTTTTCCTCCTTGAGTTTCTCAATTCCTGCTGACCACCCATGCCCAGACACAGTTTTCTAAAAGTCTAACCATGCCAGGGAATAAACCCCGAATCTAATAATACCAGGGAATTGCTCAATGAATAATCTCAGAAAGTTTAACTTCAAGTTAAATGTAATGTGACTTTTACTCATACCCTAAATTTTAAGCTGCATTTTATTGCCATTTTTGTTTGAGCCTCAAACATTTTATGTTCCATTCCCTGGAGCTGTTTTCTGACATTCAGATGGGCTTCATGTTATTATCTTTCTCTGAAACACTGCACTCTACTTTTCCACTCTGCCTATTGTGGATCCTACCAGATTTTAAGAAATAGCTTTCAGACCTTTAACTTCATCTGTAAATTATTTATATATTTCCCAGTTCAAGGGTCCTTAGAACTAAAAATCAATGTCACTCTATGTAAGTTGTATAGAGATTACTTGTCAAGGAAGCACATATTTATTTTGTTCGCCTAGGTCTTTTATTGTAGTGTTGCTAAGGCTAATAGTATTTTGCTTCTGTGACTTCAGTTGCTCATATTTTACTGTAATTTTAACAATTCTTCAAATTTATCACTCTTCCTACACTATACTTTGAACTCTTTCTACTTATGTCTGTAATGAAAATAATGAGGGGCTAAATTTATGTCTGTTTCATACATATTAATTCTACTTGGAACCTGATTAACATCTATAGCCATATACTATGATTTCTGCACTCTTTTGAAGAGTTTTGTTCATCTTAAATTAGGCCCCTAATTTATCCAGTTTACATAACTTGGATATGCCAGTAGGTCTGCTAGAGATATTCAGGAGATACATAGACTCCCATTTATAGCAAAAATTTCATCCAGGCATGGCCACTTCTGAACATTCACCCCACAATTTGAAAATGGTTTCTGACATAAAGTATGGTTTGAAGTTTTGCACACCATTTTGCATGAAAGCAAAAGCACTTCAGAAACTATTATCAATGTATTTAAAATGTCTTCTGTCATGATTTTTAAATCAGCAAATGAACATGGAGGTGCATTGACTTAAAAGTGTCTGCAAAGGAAGAAACACTTTAAGCAGTAACATTGAGACGATGAGACTTGATAATACCTTAGGTAGCCTAAGTAATGACCACCGAATCTGTGAGTTGAAACCTGTGTTGACTAGAATAATTGAGAGTAGGAATCACGAAAAATTGGGAATTGTAAACTGTTTCTGAACACAGGATGTCTAAACATTAATTATCTCAAACATAATAAATCTGAACTGCTCTTGGCAGCACTCAACCGTGTTGTTTCATACAGCTTCACTGGTGCCTTTGTTTTGAACACAAATCAGTACTTTTCACCTCACATGCCTTTACACTATGTGGTAACAAATGAATGATTCCCCAAACACATGGGATCACAAATCCAGACCACTGTGTGTTTTCTTTTTCCAGCTTTATTAAAGAACTCAAGAAGTTAAAGAGCAAGAAACCAAATAATCCAATTAAAAAATGGGGTATGGAACTAAAAAGAGAACTGACTGTAGAGGATTATAGATTGGCAGAAAAACACTTAAAGAAATGCTCAACGTCCTTAGCCAT
>CM053743.1:36711869-36746412 GCA_028658305.1 Pachyuromys duprasi
CAACCTCCCCCAGATCTATCATTACTTCTTGCCCTCTGCCAAAGTCTTGATCGCAAATCTTAATATCTGCTCTGATACATCGCTACATTGACCCCCCCAGAGGTCCTCCTTTGCATTCTCCTGTCCTGTTGCTTGTTTTCTCCTCCACTCAATGTCCATCCCATTTGTTCATTCAACAAGCATTGATCATACCAACCTGGGTCCTCCTTCCTGTATATCCTCTCTAGGTGTGTAGATTTCAGCTTGACCTTCCTATCCTATAGGTCTATATAAGTGAGTATATACCATATATTTCTTTCTGCTTTTGGGATACCTCACTCAGGATGATCGTTTCCAGGTCCCACCATTTGCCTGCGAATTTCATGATTTCCTCCTTTTTAATTGCTGAGTAGTATTCCATTGTGTAAAGGTACCATATTTTCTGTATCCATTCCTCAACTGAGGGACATCTGGGTTGTTTCCAGGTTCTGGCTACTGAATACTTTTCATAACATGCCATTAGGACCTTCTAAGGCTGTTCTTGGTGTTCCTGTATAAATCTCCAAGTCTTATCACTCAGTATTAGATAACCAACAATGTGTCTCATCCCTGGAAAAGACTCATCTCCCTTTTTACAAATAATCAAGAAAATTACAATACTAATCATTTATGCACTAAAATCTGTGTGCAAAACTTCATAAACAGCAAACTATGGAATTAAAGGCATGCATTAACACAAGACCAATGATAGTAGATTATTTCAGTATCACAATTTTTGCAATAAATAGGTTATTACATGTATGAAAAAGAAACAGAGAAACCTCAGAACTAAATGACATCTTAATTTAATGAGCCTCACAGATGTACACACACACAAACACACACACACAAACACACACACACACAAACAAACACACTAAAACATGTACATTCTATTCAGCAGCACATGGAAGCTTCTGTAAACTTTTCCGTTTAATTAAAAAAATTATTAGTTTTCAGAGTTTTGTTTCAACTTAAATTTAACAAAAAGTGCCCTTTTATGGCTATCGATTTTGGTGTGTGTGTATTTATTTGCAAGTGATAATACCAGAACTCCAAAATGGCAGCACTAGACTTCAAAGTCCATTAAAAATTGTGGGTATATGTTCTGTTATTGCATTGGATATTTCTTTTCCTAGAGGTAATAATTAGAATGTCTGTTATTTCTGTCAGGCAGAACAGGGACATTCCAAAGGTTCATTGCTGAGCTACAAGCTTCTGAGCAGGGAGCATCAGGCAGCAATTTCACTAGAAATATTTCAAGTAGAGACTCTTGTATAGGTCTTGTTCACCTAAACTCTAAATTAGGTAATTAGATTTACAAATATCACTTGGAACCAAAGAAATGTAGTATATTATATGAATATACTCTAATTTTAAACTGTATCAGTTTTTCCTTTGTCCCTTGTCCAGCCTGGACTTTATAGAAAAATGAAATGAAAAATTAAATGTATTCATGTTTGTTATTCTTTTAATTTTCGACAAAAACTGGCTATAGAGATGTTTTTAATTATGTTTTCTATGGTATATACTCACCTATATAGACCTATAGGATAGGAAGGTCACGCTGAAATTTACACACCTAGGGAAGATAGACAAGAAGCAGGACCCAGGTTGGTATGATCAATGCTGGTTTAGATGAACAAATAGGATGGACATTGAATGGAGGAGAAAACAAGCAACAGGACAGGAGCATACCAAAGAGGACCTCTGAAAGAATCAATATAGCAATGTATCAAAGCAGATATTAAGACTCACAATCAAGCCTTTGGCAGAGGGTGGGAAGTAATAATAAAAATAGGGGAAGTTAGTAAGACTTGGTGAAAACAAGAGCTCCACAAAGACCAAACTGAGCAGAGCACAGTGGTCTTATATGAGACAGTTTCTCCAACCAAGGACCATATATGGATATGGCCTAGAACCCCCGCTCAGATGTGGCCCATGATAGCTCACTGTCGAACTGAAGACCCTAGTAAGTGAAACGGACTGTTTCAGTCATGAACTTGATGGCTGACTCTTTGACCCTCCCCCATACATGCCAGGGAGTAACAGCCTGGCTAGATCCCAGGGGAGGACATTGCAGCCAGCCCTGAGGAGACAAGATGAGCTGGGGTTGGATGGAAGGGGAGGAGGTCCTCCCCAGTTGGTGGACTTGGAGGGGGCAGGGAGGAGATGAGGGAGGGATTGTGTGGGAGGGAATGAGGGAGGGGGCTATGCCTGGGATGCAAAGTACCTAACCTGTGATTGATATAAAAATAAATAAATTAAAAAATTAAATTTCAAAAAAATATGTTTTCAAAAGTATATATATGTTTAAGTTTGGCTAATAGAATAGACTATGCAACAGTGATATATATTACTATATAGACATATAATATACTATATTGCTTGGGGAAGGTTTGTTTGTGCCAACTGACCTGTGGTTGAGCCTGCATACAGCAGAGTGATTGCCCCAACTGGAGAAAATGCATTGATCAGCTGCATAGAAAATAGAAGTTAAAAGGTTTGGGTGAGGACCACATAGCATGTGTGTGGGCCTTCTCTTCTGAAGTTCTTTCCTGATCCCATCTTTCCTTAAACTCAAACTTAAGAATAATATATCAGCAATGTTATGAAATTGTAATAATGATGTTTATTCCTTAAAACATGAATTAACATTCATTTCAAAGCAAGTGCTAGCAAGTGTCTTCAAAATTAAACTGAAATGTATAAATTTACTGTCTGCGTGTACTCTAATGAATTGAGGAGCATTCTTACATACATAGTAGCATTCTCCCTTAGTTTTATCAATATTGGCTAGACTATTTTAACATGAGCATTATGAAGCAACATTGTTGACTACTGTAGTAAAATACAACCTTATGACATCATAATCTAACTTCAATTTGGAGAAAATGTGTAAAACTACTGAAAATATTAAAAATTTGAGTTTAATTTTGTATGTAAAAGACAGGTGTGTTGGTTAATTCATTAACAATAATCTCTCAGACACTCAGATATGTTTGTATTAAATAATGGAAACAGAATACTTCCTTTCCGGGTAAGTTGATCAAGAGTGTGGTCCAATCTGAACTACCCACTTCTCCTCTTGTGCCTTACTCCTGTCAATTTTTTGAGGTTATTGGTCTATCTAGTAGTTTGTTGTCTTTATCTGCCTGACATCTGACTGTCACTGTGGCACCTATCTGATCTGTCTCTGTCTGAATCTGCCCCTGTCCCTATGTCTGTCCCAAACCCTGGGCTTTGCTGTATCTGTTGAACAGCACAGAGAATACGATATAGGAAAGGAATGAGGAATTCTTTACCTATGTCTCTGAGTTTGCAGTGGAAAAGTAATGTTATCGTTCCCACACAACCCAGAAATACAAAGAGCACTGCCAAAGATGCTATCAACCAATATCAATGCTGGATGCAATATTATGGTTGATATTTGTTTTATCTGTTTCCAACCTATTGTTTGTTTTCAGCAAATAATTAACACAACACGTTCACACACTTTTCTTGGTTGGGGCAAGGAAGAGTACATAACTCGATATTAGCTTAGGTGTAAAGGCTGATCCAAAAAAAAAAAAAAAAACAAAAAACATTGCAGAGTAAGGTTTATTATATTGATCTTTGAATGGCTGAGTAAACTTAATCAGGGTAAGTCCACAGTAGGGTAGCAGGTTAAGTCATAGGGACTCACAACATATTGTTAGCTTTTCTGTGACTTACACCAAAGTTTCAGCCTCTTTGAAATCAAGAGATATTCTTTGTAAATATTCATCATGACACATAGAAAATAAAATAGAGATATGGAGACTACTTCCTAAAATTTTGTAAAAATGTTGAAAAGTTGTGCTTAAGAAAATATTGGCAGAACGGTGAAAATTGATAGAAAGTACAAATTGATCACAGTGTAGGTAGCAGTTAAAAAGCAGGAAGAATCTTAGTCTGGTCAAGGAAAATACGTCAACTGAGACTGGACAGGCCGTGGATGCTATAGCTGAGGTCGTTAGTATTGAGGCAGATTCTGCACAGCACATTAAAAAGTGACGGTAAACAGTTCAAAAAAAATAAATAAATAACCGGTCAATGAAAACCTAGAAGGTGCAACTGAGCCTTTGAGATTCTCATCGCAAAACTGAATACTATTTTATGAAAAACTGTTACGCTTGGGCTGCTTGTTAGGAATCACTAATGCAAAGCAAGAACGGTCTTTTGATTTTATATTCATTCCATTTAAAGTGAATGCCTCCCAAAGGTACTGTAATTATTGTTATGGTGGTAGGAAATGTCTTTTGAATTTAATATCATATACTCTCTGCAATAAAAGCTTAGATTTTGGAGGCTGTGAGTGATTCTGTTGAGGATGGAAGTTAGATGGGATTCTATATATGTCTGATCAAAAATGACAGCTACACAGATGAAAATGACAGGGTTGAGAAGGATGAAAGGGAATGGTTTTAATCACAACAGTAAAAGTCATTTGTAAAATAGACTGCACGTATTTGTCCATCTTACTCAAGAAAGTGTTTTATAGAAGTTTGTTTTTCATAATTAATAAAGTATATTTAAAGTTCAGAATTATTTCCATTCACAAGATTTACAAATGTCTAAACTATTATTAGTGATAACAGTAAAGTTTACTGGATGACAATGATATTTTGGGTAGTGCTTGAGTGAGACAGACTTGTGATAGAAAAAAAGAGAATGGCAAAACTTTTTTTGAAAAAAGAAAACATATGCACAAGCAACAATACACAGATTTCATATGTTATATTTAGAAATATATGTATATTATATATACATATGCATATATTCATGCAATAATAATTAGTGAAAGAAAAAGCCATAAAATTGATGGATGCTAGGGAGAGGTATGTGGGAGAGTTTGGAGGGATCAAAAGGAAGGAACAGATGCTGTAATTATAATATAATCTCAAAAATAAAATAAAAAGGTTTCTAATAATAAAATAAAAAAAAAAGAATGTAAAACATGGGCTGGAGAGATGGCTCAGCCATTAAAGGCTAGGCTCATGACAATAAATATAAGAATGTAAAACATAAAAAAAAGATATCAGACAAGCAGTAACTTTCTCATATCCACACATCTAATGTTAAGTTGTAGTCCAAACACAAATTAACTGGTGACAGTAGCTCAAATTCATATTTTAGGCTGCAATGTGTTCATATGTAAATGTCACATTAAAATAGTTTTAAATTTTATTTCTTATTAGAGGGATGTATGCAAATGTGTGTGTGTGTGTGTGTGTGTATAGTTCAGAGGACAGTATATGGGAGTCAGTTCTCTCCTTTTATCATGTGGGTCTCAGGAATAATTTAGGTTGTAGGAAAAACAATTAGCTGTAATTTACTAAAACGTTGTGTATAAAGATACATTGTAAGTTGCAAAAAGGTTCTAACTCCCATTCACTCCTATCAAATTAATACCAAACTAACATAGGCATTTTTGTGTACTGTTCTTTATTGTGGGAGCTCTTCATGGAGACTGTGTATTGAGTGGCTTTACTATTCTTTCATTGCAGTGATTTTGGGTTGGTGTTATAGTGCAACATCCACGAAAGAGTTCTGTGAGTCAGGGATATCAAAGCTAAGTATTAAAAACTAAAAAGTAATTAGGGCAAGAAAAGGCTACCTCAGAACCCTTGTAGGTAAAACACATACATTGAAAAGACTCACAAATGATATTGTCCCAACAATATGCAGGAAATGTGGACACAAACAGAATTGAAAGATTTAAAGACAGAACTCAAATTAAATTATGTTGTGAGAGGAAAAAGAAAATTCTATGATAGTTTATGTTTTTATTTTATTATATTTTCCTTTAGAAACTGAGTGGAAAATCTGACATCATTAACTAAAGGGTAAAGGAGGCTTCGTATGTCTTTGGCAAGGACATGGAGAAATGAAATCTCTGTTCTTCATCAGTTTAAAATAGGTCTTTAGAATATGAGAGTTCTCATAGTGATCTGGGCTACTTTTAAGGATTCAAGAAGTCAGTTTTTTAGATAGGAAAATAAGAAAGAGAAGAAATGCCAGTGTCTTATGATAGGGAAACACTGATGGCAGCAGCTCAGTCTTCTAGCAAGGGGAACAGGGGCTGTCTCTGCCATGAACTTAGTGGCTGGCTCTTTGATCATCTCCCATAATGCGGGGGGAGCAGCTTTATTAGGCCACAGGGGAAGACAATGCAGACAGTCCTGATGATACTTGATAGGCTAGGGTCAGATGGAAGGGGAGGAGGACCTCGCCTATCAGTGGACTGGGGGAGGGGCATGAGAGGAGAAGGAGAGGAAGGGTGGGGTTAGGAGGGGATGAGGGAGGGGGCTACACCTAGGATACAAAGTGAATAAATTATAATAAAGAAAAAATAAAAAAGGGCACAATATATGTCCTCCATGCTGTATCATAAAGAGACTTGCACTGATCATCAAATAAAACAAAAATCACAATTCACAATCAATTTTAAATTTTCTTCCATCCTAGAATTTTTGAACTGTACTTTTTTGGTATGTGGTTGAGCTGTTTCTAACATGATGTCACTTGGCTTTATTTATTTATTTATTTATTTATTTATTTATTTATTTATTTGTGTTAGGCCCAGAAAATAGAATTTGTCACTTTGGCAAAGTTGTTGTTCAATGATAGGAAATGAAAATGCAAAGATGTATACTTTTAAAACAGTGAAGCCACAGTAATTTGGATGCAATCATAATTAGGAGCAAGAAACTCAAGTTCCAACATTTGACATGAGCCTTTTTTTTTTTTTTTCTCCAAGCTTTAGGCAGTACAGGGAAATTTCTTTGGGGAACAGTTAGCTTATGTAAAAACAAAAACAAAAATGAAAACAAAACCTCTTAAGAACTACATCAAAGCCATCTCTGCTATTTTATTTGGTCTTCACAGATGACACTGTCAATAATCTGAGAACCACAAAGAGAAAATAATGTTCTTATACTAAGTTAAATATGTTTAGTTGTAGTTTATTTGCTACTTTCTAGTTTTTATTACATTCTATTTTTTTGTGTGTATGTGTATGTGACTTGTACACACAGGTTGAGGTCAGGAGACAATTTGCAAGAGTTGAATCTCTTCTATACTATGCAAGTCCCCAGGAACCAATTCAGGCATTAATTTTGGTAGGAGCAGGTTTACCTGTTTATTGTCCGTTTTCTAGCAAAACAATGAAAACTTTAAAGATGATTGTATATATCATTCCCTATTATTATTAATTTCCCTTATTCCATTACTGTAAGAAATACAGATGTGATTAAAATGTCCTGTTTTGTATTATTTTAAAGATATTATTTTTAAAAAATGATATAATTTACAGAGTAAATACCATGCTTTCTGGAAATGAATCCCCTACTACTCTTTAACCTATGTAATTTACAATTATATTAAATATCATTCAAAGAAAATAATTGGAAGTCTAAATATTACTTTGACAATTTTTTTAAAAAACAAAATAAATCATAGACCATTATTACAAGCCATGTGTTGAATTTCATTTGGTTCTGACTTATGTTTGTAAGTCTACAGCCTGGGATTCATCACTCTTTTTGACTATATGCAAAGATAAATCTTGAAAGGTTGGAAAATATCAAAAATAAAAAAAGTGTCATGTTTTATTTGAGGAGTAGTTTTTATTCTTCTCAAGGTCTCAAGTTACATTCTTTTCGACTGGTTTTCTGAGAGGGAGTGAAAGACACAACGTGACATGTTTAGGTGTGATGATTCATTTTGCCCTCTGCCTTTAATCTCCTAACATCTGGATCATTTTTTATATCACCTTTTTCTCAAATGAGCAACGGTGCTTATAAAACTCCAAGCTGGATATACATATATATATATATATATATATATATATATATACATATATATATTCTTACATATATGTATATATATAAAGATATATTTACTGGAGTTTTAAATATATTTGCTTGAGAATGGCACTAATTGTTTCATTAAATGCCCAGCTGTAACCATTTTCTAGATTAGAAAATGGAAGACTAAGGTGACTATACAATGGCATGAAGTTCTATCACGAAATAAATAAAAAATGGAAATTCAAAATTTTGTTTTCTTTATGAGTCTCTTTTTTTTTTCATTGTTTCAACCAAATACTTCATGAGAAGAAACATAGTAAGAAGCGATTTATTTTGGCTCATACTTTGATGAGATTCAATCATTATAGCAAGAAGATTATAACTCCATAGAAATTTAAAGGAGTAATGATAGCAAAAACATCCATCTGAAACCCAGCTTCTCCTCAAATCTGGATAGAACATGAAGCAAAAAGGGTGGTTGAGCTCCACTGGCATCTTTACATCTCTTTTTATTCAGTTCAGGATCATACCTCATGAGAAGTTATTGCCCACATTAAAGGTTCGTCTTTCTTGTTCAATCAAACCAGTGAAAATTCCCTCAGCATACGCCCAGAGGTGTGGCATCTACTCAGCTCTCAATCCACTCAAGGTGACAATGAATGCTAACCACCAAATAGTCCATATTCCTTTTATGTCTTTCTTTTTAGCTTCGAGTTATACAGGTAATTTTCATTCATAGTGTTTTTGAAACATTTTACTATAATGTAACTGATATATTTATTGTATTTAACATACTTATCATACTGGGCATGAAATGTGTACTTTATAATTGTCAAATGAAAACTGCATGTGGAATAGGTCCTTTATCATTTGCTCTTTTTAATTCTAAAACTTTATTCTTTTCTTATATAATATCTTCTGACAGCAACTTTCTCTCACTCTCTTCTTCCTAAGGCTCTGTTTTCCCTCTCTCCCGTATCCACCTCTACCCCATTCTTCTTAAGAAAAGATCCATCCTCCCAGTGATATCAGCTGAATTCGTGATAACAAAATGCAGTGAGACTAGGCATACACCCTCATATCAAGGCTAGACAAAGCAACCCACTAGGAGAAGAATGGTCCCATAAACAGGCAAATGATTGAGGAATGCTCCCATTTTCATTCTTAGGACTCAAACAAAAACCCTAAGCTAAAGAACCAAAGCATGTGCAAGGACCCTGGTGCAGCCCTAGACATGATCCTCGGATGTCACATCATTATCTGTGAGCCTTTATGAGATCTGCTTAATTGATTTTGTGGCTGTATTGTCTTGGGGTCTTCTCCTGCTCTGGCTTCTACAGTTCTTCCACTCCCTCTTCTGGGGGTTCCTCATGATCTGTCTAATGCTTGGCTGTGAGTCTCTATATCTGCTCCCAACCACTGCTAAAGGAAGCCTGTCTGATGATTGGGCCAGGCGCCTATTTGATGAGTACAACAGAAATCACTAGTAATCATCTCATTGGCTTTTTTTGTGGGGGGAAGGGGTGTCAGTTTTGTTTTGTTCTACTGTAATCTCTAAGCTTCTGGCAGTGTTGGCATGGGCTCCCTCTCACGGTATGGGCTGACTGGAGATGGGTGTGGAGGGAAACAGAAAAAATCAAGTGGAGGAGGAGAGGCCAGAGGGAGAGAGTACATCTGAAACAGGTGAGCATTTGGAGGACAATATAGAAATCTAGTCCAGTGGAAACTTCCTGGAATTTAGGATTGACATGAGTGAGGAAATCTAAGTAAGTGCAGGTTATGCAGTCTGAACCATCTATCTTCTGTAATCATTATAGGCTCCTAGTTGGGGGACTGGGATGCTAACCCATCCACAAAAACAATGACCTACAACCTTCTTCGCTGGGCAAACTGTGCTGCAGTAATGTTGGCTCAGAGACTGTCATTTGCTTTTTTGAAAAAAAAATTATTAATTACATTTTATTCACTTTGTATTCCAGCTGTATTCCCTCCCAATCCTGCCCTCCTTCTATCATCTCCTCCCATGCCCCTCGCCAAGTCCACTGACAGGAGAGCTCCTCCTCCCTTTCCATCTGACCCTAGCCTATCAGGTCTACTCAGGACTGGTTGCAATGTCCTCCTCTGTGGCCTGGTAAGGCTGATCCTCCCTGGGGGTGGGGGAGGAGGGTGATTAAAGGGCCAGCCACTGAGTTCATGTCAGAAAAAGTCTCTATTCCCATTACTAGGGTACCCACTTGGACTGCCATGGGCTATATCTGTGCTTAATTTTTCTAATAACATCTACTTAGAAGTGATAAAACCCCATACAACTGACTGAATTTTTCACATCTTATGGATTCCTTAAAGAATTCCTCTGACCAAATATTTTGAAAATAATTCTTAAATTTACTAGAAGTATCTTGGTGTTACTCTAACCAAACAAATGAAAAACTTGTATGAAAACAAAACAAACAAACAAAAAACAAAAACACTTCCAGGCTCTGAAGAAAGAAATTGAAGAAGGTATCAGAAGATGGAAAGATCTCTCATGCCCATGGCTTGGTAGGATTAACATAGTAAAAATGGCCATCCTACCAAAAGCAATTCCCATCAAAATACCAACACAATTCATTACAAATCTAAAAAAAAAAGTTCTCAATTTCATATGAAAAAACAATGGCAACTACCACCACAACAACAAAACAACAAAAACCAGAATAGCAAAAATAATCTTGTAAAATAAAAGCTCATCTGAAGGTATCTCCATCCCTGATCTCAAGCTGTACTATAGAGCAACAGTAATAAAAACTGCATGGTACTGGCATAGAAATAGAATAGTGGATCAATGGAACCATGGAACCAAATAGAAGACCCAGAAATGAACCCCACACACCTATGGAAACTTGATTTTTGACAAAGATGCTAAAACCATACAATGCAACAAAGACAGCATCTTCAACAAATGGTGCTAGTCTAAAAGGGTATCTACATGTAGAAAAATGCAAATAGATCCATATTTATCTGCACAAAAGTAAAGTCTAAGTGGATCAAAGACCTCAATACAAAACCAGACACACTAAATCTGTTAGAAGAAAAATTAGGAAGGAGCCTTGATCTCATTGGCATAGATACAACTACCTGAACAGAACTTAAACAGATCAGGCTGTAAGATCAACAATCAATAAATGGGACCCCTTGAACCTGAAAAGCTTCTGTAAAGCAAAGGATAATGTCAACAGGACAAAACAATAGCCTGCAGACTGGGAAAATATTTTCACCAACCTTACATCTAACTGAGGGCTAATATCCAGAATATATAAAGAACTCAACAAATTAAACACTAAAAAAAATCAAATAATCCAAATTTTAAAAGGGCTAACCAGCTAAACAGAGAATTCTCAACAGAGAAATATTGAATTGTGATGAAACACTTAAAGAAATGCTCAGTGTCTTTAGTCATCAGGAAAAGGCAAATCAAAAGGACTTGAAAATACCATCTTACACGTATCAGAAGAGCTAAGATAAAAAACTCAAAGTGACGACACATGCTGGAGAGGACATGGAGAAAGAGGAACCCTATTCTATTGCTGGGGGAATGGAACTTGTACAGATACCTTGGAAATCAATCTTTCTCTTTCTCAGACAATTGGGAATAGTGCTTCCTCAAGATCCAGCCATACTACTCCTGGCCACCACACCACAAGGACATTTGCTCAACTATGTTTACAGCAGCTTTATTCGTACTAGCCAGAATCTGGAAACAACCTAGATGTCCCTCACCCGAAGAATGGATACAGAAAGTCTGGTACATTTACACAATAGAATACTATGCAGCTATTAAAAACAAGGAAGTGATGAACATTTCAGGCAAATGGATGAGACTAGAAAAGGTCATCCTGAGTGAGGTAACCAAGAAGCAGAGAAGCTTCCATGGTATATACTCACTTATAAGTGAATATTAGCCATATCATATGGGATGAATATACTAAAATCTACAGACCTAAGAAGCTGAACAAGCAGGACCCTAGGTAGGATGCTTAATTCTCATTCAGAAGGGCAAACAGGGTAGACACCAAAAGAAGCAGAAGAAAGGGAAAAGGATGGGAGCCTACAACAGATGTCCTCTGAAAGACTCCACCTAGTAAGGGGTCAAAGCAGATGCTGAGACTCACAGCCAAACTTGTGAAGGGCACAGGGAGTCTTAAGGAAGAAAATAGGTTTAGAAGGACGTAGAGGAAACAGGAGCTCTACAAAGAGACCAACAAAGTCAAAAAATATATAAGAGAACCCTGGTGAGACTAATTTATCAACCAAGGACCATGAATGGAGAGGACTTTGACCCTTTGTTCAGATGTAGCCCATAAGCAGCTCAGTCTCCAAGTTGGTTCTCTAGTAATGGGAGTAGGGGTAGTCTCTGACATGAGCTCAGTACTTGCTCTTTGATTACTTCCCCCTGTTGGAATAACCTTTCCAGGTCACAGAGGAAGAGAATTTAGGCAGTCTTAACTTGATAGTCTAAGGTCAGATAGCAGGGGAGGAGGACTCCCACTTTTTAGTGGACTAGTGGAGTGGGATGGGGGAAAGAAGGAGAGGGTATGGGCCAGAAAGGAGACAAGGGTGTGTGCTACAACAGGGATACAATGTGAATAAACTGTAAAAAAATTGAAATTTATAAAATACAAACAAATGAACAAACAAAACAAACAAACAAAAAATTACCTAGACAGATGCCTCTTAATAATTTATTTTCCATTGAGTTAGGAGGTAAGCCTTACAATAAGTTTAAGTAAAGCAGTTTATTGCATCATAATTATAAATTTTCTAATGTTCAGGACTTTTTGGAAATGTGCACTGTGGAGTAAAAAACCTAAATACAGTTTAAAATTACACCTGTTATATTATCCCTTGAACAATAATTCTAGGGATTGAACAATCATGATGTTACTATTTCTTAAATTAAAATTTTGTTGTTTTTACATTAATTACATTTTATCCGCTTTGTATCACAGCTGCAGCCCCCTCCTTTATTCCCTCCAAATCCCACCCTCCTTCACTCATCTCCTCCCATGCCCCTCTCTAAGTTCATTGATAGGGGAGGTCCTCCTCCCCTTATATCTGACCCTAGCTTATCAGGTCTCATTAGGATTTTTCACACAGTCCTCCTCTGTGGCCTGGCAAGGCTGCTCCTCCCTCAGGGGGAGGGGGTCGGTGGTGAAACAACCAGCCACTGAGTTCATGTCAGAGACAGCCCCTGTTCCCCTTTACTAGGGTACCCTACCTGGATATTGAGCTGCCATAGGCTACATCTGAGAAGGGGTTCTGGGTTATATCCATGAATGGACCTTGGTTGGAATATCAGTCTCAAAAAAAAAAAGACGCCTGTGCTCAGATATTTTGGTTCTGTTCTCTTTGTAGCACTCCTGTACTCTCCAGGTCTTACTAACTCCCCCTTCTTTCGTAAGATTCCCTGCACTCTGCCCAAAGTTTTGTTATGAGTCTCAACATCTGCTTTGATACACTGCTAGCTAGAGTCTTTCAGAGGCCCTCTATGGTAGGCTCCTGTCCTGTTTCTTGTTTTCCACTTCTTCCAATGTCCATCCCATGTATCTTTCTAAGTGAGGATTAATCTTCTTACCCTGCATCCTACTTCCTGTTTAGTTTTTTAGGTGTACAGATTTTAATATGTTTGTCCTATCTTATAGGTCTATTATCCACTTATAAGTGAACATATACCGTGTGTGTCTTTCTGCTTCTGGAATACCTCACTCAAAAGACATTTTTGTCAGAACAAAACAACAGCCTACAGACTGGGAAAGGATCTTCACCAACCCTGTATCTGACAGAGGGCTAATATCCAGAATATATAAAGAACTCAAGAAGTTAAAAAGCAACAAATCAAGTAATCCAATTAAAAAATGGGGAACAGAGCTAAACAGAGAATTCTCTGTAGAGGAAAAGAGAATGGCAGAGAAACACTAAATGCTCAATGTCCAAGTATTTGAAGATGTAAGAAGGATCTTTGTAGTCTACCTGGGTGGATGGAGAAATACCAGTTGTATCTGAATTACAAAGGAAAAGGAATCCCAGCATGCTCCAAGTCTTGAAACATCTCAATTGGCATCTTTGTTACTTCCAGGAGTGGTGGTAAGATCGTTCTAATCCAGAAGCATCCTGTATTGTTGGAAGCTTCCATTTTATTGGAAGTCAGAGGTGTGACTGTTTAGGATCATGTTCAGGAATAGCTGTCTTCCTCTGCTCAGGTGCTTAACTATTCATTTTGTCTTTAATCATAGTACATGGTCTTGGATTATTTACAGTCTCTCGAGGCAAACACAATCAATTCTGTGCACCCTATGAATAATACAGCATTTAAAATAAGATACCAGAATTTGTCCTTCAAGAGTCAAACAATTCTATTTTTAAAAGTTTGCAGAAGCTTTATAATTATTTATTAGTAGTGTTAAGTAACAACAGAACTCTGATTTTCCAAGAGGGAATGTGGATTCATAAAGAATCATTCAATTATTTGTGGTATGTTTTAAGTCATACTCAGGGATTTTTACAGTTCAATAATATTTATTTAAATGCAATTTAAATTTGAAGTTTGTTTAAAAAATCATAGATTTAAGGGTTAATTAGCTAGAGGGGTAATATGATTAATGAATGAAGAACAAAACATACAAATTAACTACGGTACTGTTATTCAAAGAAATGGCATGAAGCAGTGAAAAGATTATGAATAAATAAAATTGTATACAACCTTATGGGTGAAGATAGCAAATAGACAAAAACTAATACATGTGTTAAAAGTATTTACAGTTGGAAGGTGATGAACTGGTAGAGAATATGTATTATGAATATAGGAAGAATGTATATGTTTTTATTAATATATAATATGTATACATATTAAGAATTTTATAAATGTATTATTTTGTTATAAGATGAAAAAGAAATAAATCTATTAATTTCTTAAATTCTATGTCTCTACAGTGAGAACTTTCTATGTTTTTGAGGTCTTAAAGTATTGGCATACTTTTTAAAAACTCATTTATTTACAGTTTTTATATCTCTTTCTGCCTAATACACCCCAATCCCTTCCAACACCCCCAAAACAGGTAAGCAAGCGAAAGGGTTGAAGGGGTGTCATCATGTTTCTTGGAGCCAGTCCAATACTCATTTCAGGATATCTCCAATTTCTTGTCTCCCTGCTTCAACAGTACAGGAGCCATGGGAAAATGGTGAGAGGAAGCAGCAGCCTGTTCTTTCTTGGAGCTACTCCACATTGTCTGGGCTTCAGCACTTAATCTCTCTCCAGAGTCCTTTGATTTAAAAAAAATACTTATTTATTATTTATGCAATATTCTGTCTGCCTGTGTTCTTGCCAGCTAGAAAAGGGCACCAGATCTCATTATAGATGGTTATGAGTCACCATGTGGTTGCTGGGAATTGAACATAGAACTTCTGGAAGAGCAGACTTTGCTCTTAACCTCCGAGCCATTTCTCCAGAGTCCTCAGATTTAAACTATCTGCAGATGGTAAAGAGTTCCTCTCAGAGCCTGTGTGAGGCAAAAGTTTGCTGTTGTGATCTATAGATTCAATGCAATTCCCATCACAATTCCATAACAATTCTTTACAGAACTTGAAAGAACAATTATCAATTTCATATGGATAAATAAAAAACTGAGACTTGCTAAAACAATCCTGTACAACAACAGATAGTCTGGAGGTATCTCCATCCCTGATCTCAAGCTATACTACAGAGCATTAGTGATAAAAACTGCATGGTGTAAGATAAAGATATATGGTTTTGCCATCCATTGCATTGGAAATTCTAATCAGAGCAACCAGGCCAAAAAATAGTAGGCACATAATCATAAAAAAATAATATCATCGTGCTTTCATACATATAGATTCAATAGAAACAAAAAAAGTTGAGTAGATACAGGATGTGAAGTAGGACCAGTTTCATTTCTTTTTCTGGATTTTTCAAAAGTATTATTAGTTATATTTTATTAACTCTGTATCCCAGGGGAATCCTGCTCCCTCATTCCCTCCCAATCCCATCCTCCCCACACACACATCTACTCCCTACTCCTTTCCAAGTCCACTGATAGGAGAGGACCTCCTTCCCTTTCATCTGACCCTGGTTTACCAGGTATCTTCAGGACTGGCTGCAAAGTTCTTCTCTGTGGCCTAGGAGGGCTGCTCCTCCCTTGCAGGGTGGGGAGGTCAAAGAGAATTTCCAATGCAATGGACACAATTGGCAAAATTATATATCTTTATCTTATACTAAATCAAATCAATACATGAAAGCATTGAGCTTTTCCAGAGTCTGCATAATATGGGATTTGGATTATATTAGAACATATCATATTGACTCATGTTCCTTCTATTCATAGGTTGTTCAGACTTTCCTACTTGTAGTCCTGTTGAAGTTTTCAGATGTACTTTTTTGTCATGTACTGAGTTAAATGTTCATTGAACTGTATGTGTTAAGCCATCCTTGCCTTCTTAGGATGAGTCCAAATTGACTTTGGAGAGCACTCAATTACTGTGTTACAAAATTCTGTTTGCTTATATTTTCTTAAGGTTTACATTTTCATCTATATCCATTTGGCATTTTTGCCTGTAATTTATTTGTGTGTGTGTGTGCTTATCATATTATGGAATAAAGGTAATTATGGTCTTTAAAAAAAACTGCATGGTGCTAGCATAGAAACAGAATGGTGGATCAACGTAATCGAATAGAAGACACAGAAATAAACCCACATAACTACAGATACTTGATTTTTGAACAAAGAAGCCAAAACCATACAATGGAAAAAAGGAGAGCATCTTCAACAAATGGTGCTGGTCTAACTGGATATCTATATGCAGAAAAATGCAAATAGATCCATATTTATCACCCTGCACAAAACTAAAGTCCAAGTGGATCAAAGACATCAAAATAAAACCTGACACACTAAATTTGTTAGAAGAAAAAGTGGGGAAAAGCCTTGAACTCATTGGCACAGGAGACAACTTCCTGAACAGAACACCAACAGCACAGGCTCTAAAATCAACAATCACTAAATGGGACCTCATGAAACTGAAAAGCTTTTATAAAGCAAAGGAGAACAAAATGACAGCCTACAGATTGGGAAAGGATCTTCACCAACCCTATATCTGACAAAGGGCTAATATCCAGAATATATAAATAACTGAAGAAGTTAAACAGCAACAAATCAAGTAATGCAGTTAAAATGGGGTACAGAACTAAACAGAGAATTCTCATTAAAGGAATATCGAATTGCAGAGAGACGATTAAAGGAATGCTCAACATCTTT
Source organism: Pachyuromys duprasi (assembly GCA_028658305.1). Taxonomy (NCBI): domain Eukaryota; kingdom Metazoa; phylum Chordata; class Mammalia; order Rodentia; family Muridae; genus Pachyuromys; species Pachyuromys duprasi. Next base: position 36,729,025 of record CM053743.1, read on the forward strand.
AGTCATCAGGGAAATGCATTTGAAAACGACCCTGAAATTTTTTTGCCTTACACTCATTAAAATGGCTAAGATCAAAACTCAAGTGACAAAACATTATAGAGAGGATGTAGAGAAAGGGGAACACTCTGCCATTGCTGGTGGGAATGTAAACATCTACAACCACTTTGGAAATCAATCTGCCATTTTCTCAGACAATTAGGAATCTAGGTCTAGGTTTACCAATTAGATATAGGTTTACCAATCCTAGTAATATAACCAAAATATGCTCAAGTATACAACAAAGACATTTGCTCAACCATGTTCTCAGCAGCTTCATTCGTTATAGCCAGAATCTTAAAACAAGCCAGATGCCCCTCAAATGAGGAATGTATACAGAAATTGTGGAACATTTACACAATGGAATACTACTCAGCAATTAAAAACAAGGAAATCATGAAATTTACAGGCAAATGGTGGGAACTACAAAAGATCATCCTGAGTGAGGTATCCCCGAAGCAGAAAGACACACAGGGTATATACTCACTCATAAGTGGATAGTAAACTTATGATACAGGATAAACACACTAAAATCTGTACTCTTACAGAAGCTAAGCAAGAAGGAAGACCTGGGAAAGATGATCAGTCCTCATCCAGAGAGGCAAACCATGTTGGATATTGGAAGAGGGACGAAACAAGGAACAGGAAAGAGCCTACCACAGAAGGTCTCTGAAAGACTCTACCCAGGAGGGTATCAAAGCAGATGCTGAGGCCCATAGCCAAACTTTGGGCAGTGTGCAGGGAATCTTATGAAAGAAGAGGGAGATATAAATACCTGGAGAGTACAGGAGTTCTACAAGGAGAGCAACAGAACCAAAAAACCTGGGCCCAGGGGTCTTTTCTGTGACTGATACTTCAACCAAGGACCATGCATAGAGATAACCCATAACACCTGCACAGATGTAGTGCATGGCAGCTCAGTCTCTAAGTGGGTAACCTAGTAATGGAAGAGGGACTATCTTGGATATGAACTCAATGGCTGGTTCTCTGATCTCCTCCCGCTGAGTGGGGAGCAGCTTTATCAGGCCACAGAGTAAGACAATGCATTCAGTCCTGATGAGACCTGATAGGCTAGGGTCAGATGGAAGGGTAGGAGGACCTCCCCTATTAATGGACTTGGGGAGGGGCATGGGAGGAGATGAGGAAAGAAGGGATTGGGAGGGAATTAGGGAGGTAGCTACATCTCGGATAAAAAAGTGAATATACTGCAATTAATAAAAAAATCTTAATTTTTAAAAAGGAAAAAAATGCTGCTGTGGACTATCTGAATCAATTTCACTTCCCACACTTGATTCAAAACAAAGCATGTTTATATCCATAACATTAATTTATGGGAAAATGTGATCATCGTTGAGACTTAGTTCCTTCACATACTGTAACTGCTTGATGTTTTATAAATTTCTGAATGCTTGGCAAGAGTGGACAAGTGCCTTTGAACTCCTTATCTTGATTTTGATAAAATTTAATTGATATTGATTTTGATAAAAATCAATTCCCCTTGCTCATACTTACACCCATATCTACAGCTGTTAGATAGGGGGACTGGAGTGGAGTTTTGTGCATGATCTAAGGCAAAAGTGAACCTGATAGGGATTCTGACTCAGAATTCAGAACAGAAGTGCAGCTCTGACTCCCTTGATTTTCCATCCTCTGACTTCCAAAGCTACAAAAACAGCATTTCACATTGTTTTCACTTTTGGTTTCATCCTTGAGTTTGGCTGTATACCAACACCCTGAATTTAATTTTATTATCTGATTAACAGTCAATTTTATACTGCTGAACGTTAGAAACAAATCTAGTTTGGGTTTTGCTTCAATCCATTGATTCTATTAATAAAAATCCATGGATTACAGAAGTTAAAGAAATCTGGAACTATATTTCCATGAAATACATATTCTAAGTCTGATAACTTAAATGTTATTAGTCCTTCAGCACCCTAAAGAGTGGCTGATTTTGAATGACTCAAGTGTGAAAACTTGATAAAATCGTTTTCTTTCTCATATTATGAATTTCTGAGCTCTACTGTACCTCAAGATATAAATGACCACTGGGCCACATCCCCACAACCCTTTTCTCTATTAAGATAACCAGTCGTTTTAGGATAAAACAGCTTTTTCACAAATGTCTACCTTTTAGCTCCCAGATGCAATGTAGAACACTATACTGAACTTAGATGTGATATTGTTTCAGAAAATGCAGACCTTATGTAACTTGGAAGACACTGTACCTAAAAAATGACCTTATAAGTAATATCAGCATTTTTCATTTTTTTAGTTAATTCTTATTTTGGTTAATGTCTGATTTTCCCCTCACTGTACTACAGAACATTAATTAAGGTTAAACATGACTTTTTGTTCAGGTTTGTGACATCAATTATGGAATGTAAAGCATGAAATAAAAGGTCATAAGTGGTAGCTGGGTGTGGTGGTGCTCATCTTTGATGCCAGCACTTGGAAATGGATATTACAAGCTAACATCAGGTTTTCAAGACAATCATGTATTCAGTGATGAGTCATCTCTCCAGCTCAAAGGTTTAATTTTCATTGTATGTGTATGTGGGTTTTTCCTGCGTGTATATGTGTATGTATGTGTATACCACTTGCATGCACTGCCCATGGAAACTAGAAGTGGACACATAATCATCTGAAACTAGAGTTACAGATAGTTTTCAGCTACTTTGCAGTTCATAGCTACTGTGCTATGAACCAGTCCTGGGTCCTCTGCAGAAGTGGCACGTGCTTTTAAATGTTGAGACATATCTACAATCAAAGACATTTTTAATTCTGTTCTTGACTTATCTCACTTTTGTATAATATTTTGCTCTCACATTTATTTTTAATTACATTCTTACGAATTGGAGGGAAGTTCATTAATATACAGGATGTTCAAAAAGAGGTGAATCAATAATGATATTATAAGAGGAGGTGAAATATTCTATCATGTAAGGAAGCTCATTAAGGTCAGAAAGTCACTGAAACTGACTAGATGTAATAACCCTCAACCCCAGCAAATATAGGCATTAATGACTACTGAGGGACATGCTCACACATATGGAACTGTCTATTTAGAAGAGGCTTGGACCAATTCAACTACTTGGAAGTCAGTCTCTAAAGTTTTAAGCTCTTGCTGGGTTGTGCAGGATGTTCTGGAATTCCAGCTCTTATGAGTCATCCACAACACTAGGGTACAATTTTGGGAATGTAACTTCTTTGAGTCATTTCTCTTTCTAAAGTAACCCCTCAGCCATATTCCTGTAAGCACCTCCAATGTTCTTTGGTCTATCATCAGTTTTCTTTCTGGGGTTAGTAAATGTTTCTTAATGTCTTCCCAGAAGTGCTATTACACAACAACCAAAAATGTGTCAAATCACTATTCCTGTATGCAGGGCCGAATTGACAAACACGGTGCAGCAGTATATGTGGAAAGAGGAAGTCTCTAAATCACATTTCATTGTTGATGGTAAAAAACAAAGGATCAGGAGAGAGTTCACCGCTGTGTTTTTGTTGTTGTTGTTGTTGTTTTGTTATGTTTTGTCTACAATTAGAACAAAGGGATATGTTTACAGATAATAAGCAAATAAATGAAAAAATGTAAGTAATGGAACCATAGTCTGATGTCTGGTGTACATCTCTACAGTAGTTTTCTTATAAACGCATCAGTTAACGAATTCTATTCTCTGCAGTGTAGTACAAGAGAATTGTTCAGTTAAGTCTCATCCTGAACATCTATAAGGACATCAGTGGGGAAGATTACTTTTTCTTTGAGATGCTTTTTCTTGAAAGATTAGGACAAACATGGGAAGGGGAAAGTCTCTCTCTATCATACTACTGTTGCTTTTTTCTTCTAATAAAGTCTTTTCTTGTTTTTTTTTTATTCAATAAAATTTTTAAAATTTATTTATTGTTAATTACAGTTTATTTACTTTGTATCCTAGCTCTAGCCCCTTCCCTCTTCCCCTCTCCATTCCACCCTCCTTCCCTCTTCTCCACCCATGTCCATCCCTCCCCTAGTCCACTGATAGGGGAAGTCTTCCTTGCCTTTCATATGACCCGGACCCTAGTCAATCAGGTCTCATCAGGTGTGGCTGCATTTGAATCAGAAATGACAAAGATAATTGGTGTGTCTCTTTCATCTTCTCTACTTATTTCTGAGTAATTCCATGCAAAAAAAATTCTATTTAGAACTAATTTTGACGTTTATTTATTTTCAACCTTAAGTGCACAAATCTTTTGCCTGTGTGTTTGTGTAGCATGGGCATGCAGTGCAGTAGGAAGAAGGTCTTGCATCCTTTCAGAATGCAGTTACAGAGAGCTGTCAGCTGCCAAATGGGAGAAATTAACTGGACTAGGTCCTTTGGAGGAACAATCAGTGCTCATAAATGTTGAGCCATCTCTCCGGACCCCAATTTAAGATTCATTACAGAAAAACTTAAATCACTATCCCAAGAAAACACTATAGAAGACATTGTTTTAAATATCATATTTATTTACAATTGTCAGGACATTAAAGAGGAAAAAAAGAAATAAAACCATTTACACACAGATACAAGGTCTATCTTGGGTAGATAATTTTAATATTTAGCCATTGAAATTTTATGCAATTTTCTTAGAAAAAAGTGTAGACAAAGTTAATATCTGGTATCTTTAAACTAGTTATGGTATCGTTAAGGACATGATGAGTGACCTTCAGGCTAGCATTGTGGTCAGACAAGGTTCTTCTGCCCTGAGCTTTCCAAGTACTGCTTTCTGCTTGATGCTGCCACCCAGCATTTAATCTCCCCTTCAGTATAACTGCCTCAAAAATTATCTTGTCTGACTGCCTGTGTGATAATTTGCTTTAATATCAATTCATCCTTATCAATTCTTTTTATATTTTTTCATTTCTTTGAATGTTAGAGTCATTATCTGACATTAATGTATTTAAATATATAGTTCTTCTTTTTCCCCATGTAGTCTTTTTATTTTATTTTATTTTTTGTGAGGTAGGGTTTCTCTGTTTAGTTTTGCTGTCCAAGACTCACTGCTGTAGACCAGGCTGGCCCGGAGCTTACAGACAGATCCACCTGCCTCTGCCTCCCCAAGTGCTGGGATCACAGGTCAGCACTTAAGTATATGTTGGAGAGAATCTATCTCTGAAATAAATAGCTTAATAAATAAATACATTCCTTCTGAAATGCAAAGGGATCCAATGACTGGTATGTGCCCACAAATATAAAGCACACACACAAACATACACACACACTCACACATTCATGCATAATCAGATACATACAAGCACATGCACACAAGTTGCACATATACACAAACACACACACTGGTATGTAATGATCCTGGCAGAACTGTCTATATTTATTTTGTTAATTATGAACCAGAGGCCACTTAACCAGAGTACTGTACCATTCTTAATTCTCTAAGAATGCCATTATTCTACTTAAATATTTAATCTCCATAAGCATCCAAGATCACAGCAAAATAATTTGTAATTATGCAAAATACAGCTAATAGTAAAAACTCAGTATTTTTGCTCAATTACCTTGCATATGAAAAAGCATGCATTCCTTTTCTATAATTGTAACACTGACATGTGGGGAGTTTAGAAAGTCTGTGGACCTGCTTCAGATATTGTGAGGGATTTACTTTATTGAGATTTGCCTTTACTGGGGTTTTGGCATTTAGTCTTATGTCATATTAAGCTGGAATGTATATTCCCCAAGTCCTAGCTTTATAGTCTTCATTTCTAACCAATAAATTACATTTATTGTTTTACATTTACTTTAATCTTTATAATAAATGTATTTTCACTAGAATAGTTCCTTTTGTCTTTGTTGCAATGTAGTTTAATGATGATTATCAAGTCAAGAAATGTTCAATTCTATATTAAAATAAGATTTCTAATTTATAGCAATTATAGAATGGGATCACAAATATAATAAAAATGTGTTGCCAAAAATAAAGAAAGGATGAAAGGTAAAGTTAAAAGTCATCTGTGATAGCTTTCTTCCACATATAACTATTGTCAAAATATCTTTGGTTAAAAAGAAAAAAAAATTACAAAAACCCGACAAAACTCGGGTGGATGGCAAGGAAATAAATGGTCAGAGAGTTCAAAGTTCTTCAAAGCTCTCAAAACAATAAAAAAGGAGTTCTATCATTGGAAAAACTATTGAATCACCTTAGGTCTCATGTGGTGTTAGAGGCAGAAGCCCCCAAAATATGCACACACTTGGAAGTAGCCAGATTGCTTGACCTTTGCTACCTCAGGTGCTCCTAAGAATAATAAGCCCCAGCTTAATGGCCTCAGGAAGCTAAAGGATAAAATTAGATTACAAATGTGACAGCTCTTTGAAATCGCTTTTCTCTTGCTGGGCACTTCCTGGCAAGTATATTCTACTCTGCTCTCTGACCTGTCTTCACTCTTGGGAATCACTGTGTCTAAGTTGGGACTCTTCATGCTTTTGTTAATGCAGCATAGAAAATCGCCACACTCTGGAGGCTTCTTCCTTGTTTATTGCTGTGATTTCTGGAAGGAAGAAAATGACAAGTTTTCTGGAGGAATAGACATTCAGAAAAATGCTCAAAGAGTAAGGTATTTCTTCTAGTGATCAAAACTGTCATGTTAACTTCCCTATAAGGACACTGATTACTGAGTGTTGAAGCAGTGGATTATTGTCATACATACTGCTTGCTTCATGCTTACAGTCCTCCTGCTGTTTCCCACTTTATTTCTCAAACACTCTTTGTTTCTCTATGATTTTTTAATCAACATTTAAATCTTATAAAAAGAACTCCTCAACATCTCCCTTTTTCCCCCTAGTTACTGAGTCACCAAATATGTAGTTCAGAACTACTCTTCATATTGTTACAGACAGAAGCCCTCTCCCCTCCTCCATGTCACTCCTCAGATTCACTATGAAAATAACCTACACAGTGGTAAAAGTTCACAACACCTAGAAGGCCAGTTCACAAAGTAAAGAAAAATTGTCAAAATAAGTCTCAGATCATGGAGGCCACCAATAGTTTCCTGGCAAATGACCCTCTCTTTGGTCAGTTCAAAACAGAGACAATTATTTAAGATCAGCAGGTTCAGAAGGAAAGAAAGGAAGACCTCCCCTATCAGTGGACTTGGGGAGGGGCATGTGTGGAGAAGGGGGAGGATTGGAAAGGGAGAAGGGAGGGCTTTATGGGGGATACAAAGTGAATAAAGTGTAATTAATAAATATTAAAATTAAAAAAGATCAGCAAGTAAATCTCCATCCACCATTTAGTCTTTTTTCACGGAAAGGTTGCACTTGTTTTTAAACAAAGACTGGCAAGATATTCTTTTTAATTCTGTGACTTCCTACACCTGTCTAGAATCAAGGAGTTATAGTATCTGCTTGCTTCCATTAGTTTACTCGGAAGTTTTAATATTCTTAAAAGGTTAAGGAGAGTTTCTTTCTCCTCTGATTCATTCAAACTTGATGGAATGGAGAGTTATTCCCATTGTGAATTCTTTCTTCTCTGCAATAGTATATTAGAATAAACAAATTCTGTGTGAGTAAAGGAAGGTGATTGCAGAACCTGCGGTCATCAAATGAATGTGATCTTGGTGACATTCTTACAGTCCTGTCTATTGCACACTCACTGTGATGTCAGTTGAGTGTGCAATAACCCTGTGTCTGAGAGGATGGTTGATGTACTCAGTAACATTCTACTAGAGAACCTGATTTTCCCTTTGCCAGCAGATACCAATTGCAAATACCATTCTGTTTAGGTTGCACTCCATTTCAAGTGACCCCTCTCAATGCTGGAAACCCATCTGTCTTGAACCTGTATAGTTCTTGCAATGGTGCCACAGGTCCTGTGAGTTCATATATACATCAGTCTCGTGTCTAGAGAATACTGTGCTTTGTTTTGGTTTATTTCTTTTGTTTGTTTGTTTGTTTTGAGTCATCCATAACTTCTTGCTGTTACAATCTTTCTGTTTCCTCTTTCACATTGTAACTTCTGGAGAGATCATGGATGGTTAGTTATTCCCATAACATTTGTGCCACTGTTACAACAGTATATCTTGTAGGTCAGTATTATAGGTTATAGGGTTTATGACTGAGTGTAATTGATGATTATCTTTCTCCTCCAGTAGCTCATAGAATGCGATCTAGCACCATGAATGCTAGACAGTAGGAGTAGCACTTCTAGTTATGTACCATCTCAACTTCTCAGTGTTTGATGACATAAGTAAGTGTTGGTTTCAGAAATAGTATCTCATCATCAGTTTGTGAAAAGCAACAAATAGTTTTGGAAATAGATTGCAGCATTAAATGGATTCCATGGGAATTCTTTGTCCAATAAGTCAACAAGCAGTGACCCTATTTATAGCTCTGGAGCTGTTAAGTGGTTGTAAATATCTACTTGGGAATTCTCACCCATATTGTTTGGTGACTTCACTTATATGTGTTTCTTATATGTATATATTTCAGGGAGCTTTACAGTAATAGGTTTTAATATAGTTATTGTTCCATTTGTTGTGAGACTACACCAGGGCCAAGGAAACTGCTGATGAAAGGCATTTAATTAAGGGATGGTTTACAGTTTCAGAGGGTTAGCCACGGCACTGTCATAGAAGAGATCATGGGATCAGTGATGCAGCTCGCACTGGAAGTGTGGCTGGAAGTTTATATCTTTTATCTACAAGCTGGAGTCAGAGACAGAGTTATTGGGCCTGCCATGGACTTTTGAAATCTCAAAGCCCAACATCAGTGACAAGTATCCTGCAATAAGGCAAGACCTCCTAAGACTTCTGAAAACATTTCTTCCAACTAAGTACCAACTGTTCAAATATATGAGGCTATGGATGCCATTCTCATTGAAACCAATAGAGGTTTGTTTCAGCAAAGTAACAGGGTACAAATTCAACACAGAAAAATTAGTAGTACCCCTATATACAAATGATAAATGGACTGAAAAAGAAATCTTAGAAATCATACCTTTTGCAATAGTCTTAAAAATATGTTGGGGTCTACCACAGAGGGCCTCTGAATGACTCTACCCAGCAGGGCATCAAAGCAGATGCTGAGACATAGCCAAAATGTGGGCATACACAGGGAATCTTATGAAAGAAGAGGGAAATAGTAAGACCTGGAGAGGACAGGAGCTCCACAAGGAGAATAACAGAACTGAAAAATCTGGGCACAGGGGTCTTTTCTGAGGATGATACTCCAACCAAGGACCATTCATGCAGATAACCTAGAACCTCTGCACAGCTGTAGCCCTTGGCAGTTCAGTGTCCAAGTGGGTTCAGATGGGAACAGAGACTATCTCTGACATGAACTGATTGGCCTGCTCTTTGATCACCTCCCATTCATGGGGTTGAAGCCCTACCAGACTACAGAGGAAGACAATGCAGTCACTCCTGATGAGACCTGAGAGACTAGGATCAGAAGGAAGGAAAGGAAGACCTCCTCTATCAGTGGACTGGTAGAGGGGCATGGGTGGAGAAAAGAGAGGGAGGGTAGGATTAGGAGGGGAGGAGGGAGGGAGCTACAGGTGGGATACAAAGTGAATAAAATGTAATTAATAAAAAATAACATATATATATACATATATATATATATATATATATATATATAATATCTTGGGGTCACACTATCCAAGCAACTGAAAGACATAGTAAAAACATTGAAGAAAGAAACTGAAGAAGATACCAGAAGATAAAAAGATCTTTGATGCTCACTGATTGGTATGATTAATGTTGTGACAATGACCATCTTACCAAAAGCAATCTATAGATCCTCTACAATCTCGATAAAAATTACAACACATTTTTATAGAAACTGGAAAAATAATTAAAACTTTATATGAAAATAGTAAAAATATAGGAAAGATAAAAATGTTCCAAATATTAAAGGAACTGATAGAAGGAACCACCATCCTAATCTCAAATATTTCTATGCAGGTATAGTTATGAAAACAACATGGTATAAAATAGAGAGGTTGATCAATGAAATTGATTTGTAAAAGCAGACATAAAGTCCACACAACTAATGTACAAGATTTTTAATGAAGAAACCAAAAATACATACTGTAGAAAAGATAGTATCTTCAATAATTGATGCTCATCAAGTGAGGCAGCTGCATGAAGAAGAAAGCAAATAGATCCATACTTATCATTCTACCCCAACTACAAACGGATCAAAACCTCAATATAAAATCAGATAGTCTAAGAAAGATTGAAGAGATTGTAGGAAATAGTCTTCAACACATTGGTCTAGGAAAGGACTTTCTGAACAGGACACTGATAGCACAACACCAAAAACAACCATTAATGAATGCTACCACATGGAGTGGAAAGCTTCTATACAGCACAGGACATGATCATTTGAACAAAGCAGCTTCCTACAGAATAGGAAAATTTCTTTAGCCATTAGTCATTTGATAGAGGGTATGTATCATATGTGAAGAACTAAAATAATTGAACATCAAGAAGGTGGTCCAATATAAAATGGCATACAGAACTAAGCAGGGAAGTTTCAAAAATGAAACTCAAAAGGCTTAGACACTCTTAAGGAAATTTTCAACATTTTTAGCCATCAGAGAAAAGCAAATTATAACAACTTTGACATCTTATTCCAATCAGAATTGCCAAGATCATTAAAACAAATAACAGCTCATGATTGTGAGTATATGGAAAAAAGAATCCTCAGGAAGCTGGGGATAGATCACCCTCAAAGTCCAGCTACGCAACCCTGGAGTATATATGCAGAAAATTCTGTCTTGCTACAGAGACACTTGCTCATCCATTTTAGTAATTGGTTTACTCATGATAGTCAGAAATTGGAAACAATCTAGATATCTATTAATATATGAATGGGTAATGAAAATGTGGTAAACATGTATAATGAAATACTATTTTGGCATCAGAAATTTCATAATTTCAAAAATTGTGAAATATGAAGGTAAATGGATGAACCTATAAATGACCATACTGACTGAAGTAACCCTGAACTAAAATAGAAATATTTTATGTTGTTTATGTTGTCTCTTTTACGGGAAAGTCTTTCATATATGTACTACAATCTGAATAATAAAAGAGATAAAGTATCTATTAATGGACCAGGGGCTTGACTGGATTTCCCAAGAGAGAAGTAGAATATTTTATAATGGAGAGGTAAGGGGAAAATTAGAATAGGAGGATTAAATAGGGAGCTAAGTGATAAAGAAAGGTAATGGAGGGAAAATGAAGAACAGGGAAACAATCAGCAATGAAGACCATTTGAACTCCTGCCCTCTTAAGAGTGTAATGGTGGTGAACATATACAGCATCATATGTAGAGAAATCACCTGTTTCGGGTCTTCCTCTAGTCATTTTTCACAACTCTTGCTTCCTGGAATTTTGTTGCTTTCCTTATTCTCCCTTCTATTTTTCTGAAACATGGTTACTTAGGTGACCATGAACCACATACCTCCATATGGCTCAATTACTGCAAATTTGATGGGGGCTTCAGATCTATAAGACCTCGTGTTTTGGTAAATAAATTGGTAAATAATAGTGCTTTTGATTAGCCATAAATTATTATGATAATATTATCTAACCAGCTATCATGATCAACAAAGGACACAGAGTCCTGATAGATTTGGTAATTGCCTTATATCACCTTGGGCTGTATAGACAATTCTACCTATGCTACCTCATATCTCCCAGTCCCCATCCCATTCCATCTGCTTTAATCATTCCTATCCATAATTCCATAAATCCCATCCTTAATTCCATAAATACTTGCTTATTCTTTCTCTGGACCAATCCTTCAATCCATGCCATTCCTGGAGCCCTTCTTCTTAGCCCATGTGGTTCTTTTTACACCTGGTGTCCTCCGCCTTCCTCCTCTTGTCCTGTCTGTCCCCTCCTTAAGATCCCTCTCTGTCAGCTAAGCCTGTGAAACTTAGCTCCACCCACCTCCACTTTGCCCTGTACCCACCACATTGGTTTGGAGTATGCTCTGCCCTCCCTTTCCCCATTATTCATTTTTCCTTTCTGCTCTCCCATCCTCAACTTTTTTTCATTACAGTAACCTAGAGAAAGATATTTCACATACTTATTCATCACCTGGTCTTCCATACCAGATTGTCTTGATGAAATACGATGAAACTGCTCTACTGCATGGTCCTGAGTATGTGAACTTAACCTCTGTCTGCCTCCTAAAGAGTATAACACATTACAGTGCTATAATAATGATTTAATCAAAAATATATGAAGTCATAGTCTTGTAAAATAATAAAACCAAGAACCCAGTGAATGTTTATTTCTTTTATAAAATCCAAGAAACTCAGAAAATAAATTATTTCTTGGAATGGGTGTAGCAAAAATAAAAATCGTGACCTATCGTGACATGTACTCACTGGGAGGCAAGAGCTGAGCTAAAGTGCAAGTATTTATTGTTTTACAATTACATCAAATAGTTCTTTACTAAAATAAAAATATATGTACTGGACTGTAGAAACAATTCAATTTAGAATTACAGTAAGATATGGTATATATGCACTCTATTAACTTTTTCAAAACTATAGCAGCTTCTGAGGTCTGGATAAATATATGCAGCCCCAAGGTTTCAAAAAAAGAGTCACTATCTCTATCAACTTTAGAACTTAGTTTGAATACTAGCAATTTTACTGAAATCATTTGTGATTTCCAAGTCCATATTAAAAACACTGTATTGCAGCTGTTTTTCACAGAATTTTCTCCTAATATTTTCACAATGCATTTTCCTGTGCAATATATACTCTAGTACCCACTATATCAACTGGAACATTGTAGAGATTCAGAGAGTACCTATAAATATGCTGTTTCCCTGCACCAAAACAGTTACAATAACAGGTATATATTGCTTTTCAGATTTACTTTGATGCTAGGATTACAACAAAGATTCAGAATTTGTCTGTGATCCTGTTATAATATAACAGTGAGACTAGAATATAGATGTTGGAATCAACTTGATGATCATTATAAATGAGATGGAGGAAACTATCATAGGGTGCAGAGGGTTAGGGCTTTGTGGAGGCATCCTTTGGAGTCTGATAATATTCCCCAGGAAATCACAGATTGAACAGAGAAACTCGTGAACAAAGGCACAAGAGTTTGAACTTGTTAGAGGTGACTGACTGAGGAATCATAACTTTACATTAGTACCTTTGTCATGAACAAGAAGAGAGTAAAAGAAGTCAGCATTGGTAGCTTTATTGAAGAGTAATTGCTAACAATAAAGCTTTACAATTACACCCGAGGTTTTTAAGTGTAAGAATAATTTTATTTGAAAAAAAGAAATTCATTCTACCTCTGTATTAATTGACTGATTCTTTCTTTCCATTGTGGGCCACATAGCCTAAGATGTTATTTTTTTTTTTATTTTAAAGAAATTCTAATCGATAGTTACTTCATGACTGTGATAAACTTTCTTTTACAGCTCTTTTTTAAAATTTTATTTATTTTTATATTAATTACAGTTTATTCACTTTGTATCCCAGCTGTAGCCATCTCCCTCATTCTCTCCCAATACCTCCCTCACACCCTAATCTCCTCCCATGCCCCATCAAGTTCATTGATGGGGAAGTCCTTCTCCCCTTCCATCTGACCTTATCTTATCAGGTCTCACCTGGACTGGATGCACTGGCTTTCTCTGTGGCCAGGTCAGGCTGCTCCCCCCTCTCAGGGGAGGTAATCAAAGAGCAAGCCACTGAGTTCATTTCAGAGACAGCCCTTGTTCCCATTACTAAGAAACCCCCATGGAGACTGAGCTGCCATGGGCTACATCTGTGGAGAGATTCTAGGTTATCTCCATGTATGGCCCTTGGTTGGAGTATCAGTCTCAGAAAAGACCCCTGCACCCAAATTTCTTGGTTCTGTTGCTCTTCTGTGAAGCTCCTATTCCCTCCAGGTATTTCTATCTCTCCCTTCTTTCATAAGATTCCCTGCACTCTACCCAAAGTTTGGCCATGAGTCTCAGGATCTGTTTTAATACCCTGCTGGGTAGAGTCTTTCAGAGGCCCTCTGTGGTAGGCTCTTGTCCTGTTACTGGTTTTCTCCCTCTTGCCTTTCTAAGTAAGAATTGATCATCTTAACCAGGGTCATCCTTCTTGCTTAGCTTCTTTAGGTGAACAGATTTTAGTTATGTTTATCCTATATTATACTTCTAATATCCACCTCTAAGTGAGTATATACCCTGTGTGTCTTACTGCTTCTGGGATACCTCACTCAAGATGAGATTTACCAGTTTCTACAATTTGCCTGCAATTTTTATATTTCATAATTGCTGAGTAGTATTCCATTGTGTAAATTTACCACAATTTCTGTATCCATTCCTCAGCTGAGGGACATCTGGGTTGTTTCCAGATTCTGGCTATTACAAATAAAGCTGCTATGAACATAGTTGAGCAAATGTCCTGTGTACTTGAGCATGTTTTGGATATATGCTTAGGAGTGGTATAGTTGGATCTTGAGGAAGTACTTCTTAATTGCCTGGGAAAGTGCCAGATTGATTTCGAAAGTGGTTGTATGAGGTTACATTCCCACCAGCAATGGAGTTAAGTTCCCCTTTCTCCACATCCTCTCCAGCATGGATTGTCATTCAAATTTTTGATCTTAGCCTTTCTGATTTGTATAAGTTGAAATCTCAGGGTCATTTTGATTTGCATTTCCCTGATGACCAAGGATATTGAGCATTTCCTTAGGTGTTTTTCTGCCATTCAATATTCCTTTATTAAGAATTCTTTGTTTAGCTCTCTACCCCATTTTTAATTGGATTACTTGATTTATTGCTTTTTCATTTCTTTTTTTTTAACAAAACAGAACCTTTTTATTCAATATGTGATATTTTTGTTGGGCTACAAATGCTTAGTAGAAATTAAGTAAGAACAGACCTATACAATGCCCATAAAATCAATATACTGGGATAACCTATTTTAGGGTGCTGTCTATTGTGTTTTTTTATAATGTAATTTATTTTTATATCAATCACAGGTTAGGTACTTTGCATCCCAGGCATTCCTCCCACTCTCCCCATCCCTCCCTCATCTCCTCCCCGCCCCCTCCAAGTCCACCAACTAGGGAGGACCTCCTCCCCTTCCATTGGACCCCAGATCATCTTGTCTCCTCAGGGCTGGCTGCAATGTCCTCCCCTGGGCTCCAGCCAGGCTGGTACTCCTGGGCATGTATTGGGAAGGGTCAAAGAGCCAGCCATCAAGTTCATGACTGAAACAGTCCCTGTTTCCCTTATAGGGTCTTCAGTTGGACACCAAGCTACCATGGGCCAAATCTGAGCAGTGGTTCTAGGCCAAATCCATCCTGGTCCTTGGTTGGAGAAACTGTCTCCTATAAGACCCCTGTGCCCTGCTCAGTTTGGTCTTTGTGGAGCTCTTGTTCTCCCCAAGTCTCACTAACTTCCCCTATTTTTATTATTACTTCCTGCTCTCTGCCAAAGGCTTGATTGTGAGACTTAATATCTGCTTTGATACATTGCTATATTGATTCTTTCAGAGGTCCTCTTTGGTATGCTCCTGTCCTGTTGCTTGTTTTCTCCTCCATTCAATGTCCATCCCATTTGTTCATCTAAACAAGCATTGATCATACCAACTTGGGTCCTCCTTCTTGTATATCTTCCCTAGGTGTATAGACTTCAGCATGACCTTTCTATCCTATGGGTCTATATAAGTGAGTATATACCATATGTGTCTTTCTGCTTTTGGGATACCTCACTTAGGATGATCGTTTCCAGGTCCCACCATTTGGCCTGCGAATTTCATGATTTCCTCCTATTTAATTGCTGAGTAGTATTCCATTGTGTAAAAGTACCACAATTTCTGTATCCATTCCTCAACTGAGGGACATTTCATTTCTTGATTTCTTTATATATTCTGGATATTATCCTTCTGTCAGATACACGGTTGGTGAAGATTCTTTCCCAGTCTGTAGGCTGTTGTTTTGTTTTGATGACAGGGTCATTTCCTTACAGAAGCTTTTCAGTTTCATGAGGTTCCATTTATTGATTATTGCTCTTAGAGCCTGTGCTGTTGGTGTTCTGTTCCGGAAGTAGTTGCTTGTGTCAATGAGTTCAAGGCTCTTCCTCACTATTTTTTTTCTAACAGATTTAGTGTGTGTTGGCATAATGTTCTTTTGAAATGCATACACCTTACCCTTGTTCATTCAAATGCTGATTTCTTCCCCCACTTTGGTTTCAATCAGGACATTGCATTGTGATACTTATTCTAAGCATCACCTGTCTCAACTGGGTGTAAATTTCCAAATAAAGCAACTAGCCACAATATTAAGCAGGGAAAGGAAGTAGGTGGGAAAGAGGAGGAGCCAGAGGACAGTAAAAGGTGGGAGGAGAAAAGGCAAGAGAGAGCTGGGAGAACAGAGGCAGGAGGAAAGATCTTGGAAGAGTGTGGAGAGATGGACTGGACCTAATATATCACTTAAAAGCAAGTATAATGTCGGAAATCTAAATGTTAGGAAACTGAAGGCTTGGAGATTTAGGATGGAGTAACTATTGCCCAGCATTGTGTTCTAGGTTAAAGAAATAAATCATAGTCTCTGTGTGGTGATTTGGTTATACAGCTGTTTAGGATTAACAGCAAGCATCACTGAAAGATAATTGATAGTAAATATTCACCTACAGCAAGTGTGTTTGGTTTTATGTTGAGATCTTTGATCCTTGAACTTTAGTTTTATGCAGGGTGATAAATATGCATCTACTTGTATTTTTCTGTATGTAGACATCCAGTTAGACCAGCACCATTTGTTAAAGAGTCTATCTCTTGCTTATCTTCTTACAATGATTCAAGAGAAAGAAATTAAAATAAGTTATTATACAGGTATATAGGTAGGGATGTAGGTAAAATGAGAGTGTAGAGGGGATGTTAACCAAAACAGAAGATGCATGTAGAAGTCTTATTAAAACATACTAGTTATCCATTCTTCAGTTGAGGAGCATTTAGGTTGTTTTCAAACTCTGTCTATTGTGAACAAAGCTTCTATGAACATAGTTGATCAAGTGTACTTGTTGTATGGTGGAGCATCTTTTGGGTATATACCCAGGAGAGGTATAGCTGCATCTTGAAGTAAAGTAATTCCCAGCTTTCTGAGAGAGTGCCAGATTTGTTTTCAAAGTGGTATACAACTTTACACTCCCACCACTGATTGAAGACTGTTCTCCTTTCTCCACACTCTCACCAGCATGTGCTGTTGCTTGAGATTTTGATCTGAGCCATTCTGATCTGTGTGAGATGGAATCTCAAAGTCCTTTTGATTTGCATTTCCATGATGGCTAAGGAAGTTGAGCTTTACTTTAAGTGCTTCTTGCCCATTCAAGATTCTCCTGTTGA
>CM053743.1:36746512-36772808 GCA_028658305.1 Pachyuromys duprasi
CTGAGGAGACATGATAAGTTGGGGTTGGATGGAAGGGAAGGAGGTCCTCCCCTGTTGGTGGACTTGGAGGGGGCGGGGAAGAAGGAGATGAGGGAGGGAGTGGGAGGGTAGGAGGGAATGGGGGAGGGGGCTACGCCTGGGATTCAAAGTACCCAACCTGTGATTGAGATAAAAATAAATAAATTAAAAAAAAAAGATTCTCCTGTTGAGAACTCTCTGTTTAGTTCTATGCCCCATATTTTAATTGGATTATTTTGTTTATTGGTGTTTGATTTCTTGAGTTCATTATATATTTTGGGTCTTAGCCCTCTATCAGATGTAGGATTGGTGAAGATCTTTTCCCAATCTCTAGAATGAAATACTATTCAGGTATTAAAACAAGGAAATCATGAAATTTGCAGGCAAATGGGTGGACCTCGAAAAAACTCATACTGAGTGAGGTAACCCAGATCCAGAAAGACTGACATAGTATGTACTCACTTATAAGTTGATTTTAGCCATCTAGTCCACCAGGAGCACATTGCAGGCACAGACCCAAAGAAGATAAATAGCATAGAGGACCTAAGGGAGAATGCCTAAATCTCATTCAGAAGAGAGATAGAGTAGATAGAAGTGGTGACTGAAAAGAAGGAACAAAACAGGTGAGGGGTGTAGAGAGTTATGAGCTGTGAGACAAGCGCCATGGAGATCAAGGGTGAGAGGACAGAAGGCTTGAAGAGAAAACAGAAACCAAGGAGGGAGTATCTCTGTGACAAGCTGGAGACCTAAGTCAGGGTAGGCTCCAGGGAGGATAAGAGAGGTTCTTAAGTAGAGACGTTTAGAAGCAGAGGTCATAAAGTCTGAAGGCGACATTCAGTATCTAGACTAGTCTCCTAGCAGAGGAAGGGAAACAAGAACTCACCTACAAAATCCTTGACCCAAAATTTATGCCACCTACAAGATGTGCAAGGGTATAGATAGAGCAGATACTTAAGGAATGCCCAACCAATTCCTTGCCCAACCAAAGACCCACCCTATGGGAAAGCGCCAACCACTGACACTATGAAAGATACTCTGCTAAACTCGCAGACAGGAGCCTGACAAGAGTTGTCCTCTGAGACCCATTATTCAGCAGTGCCTCAAAACAAATACTGAGAATCACAGCCAAACGACAGAAGATCTGTAGGGAGTCCTGTGGAAAGGTGAGAGAAAAGAGAAAAACACTTGGTGGTGACAGGAGCCACAAGAAGACCAACAGAGCCAACTAACCAGGCCCCAGAGGGGCTTGCTGAGACTGAAGCATCAACCAAGAATCATGCAGGAACAGGGCATAGGCCCCTACACAGATGCAGCAGATGGGCAGCTTAGGTTTCATGTGGGTCCTCTGTAAGGAAAGTGGGGACTATATCAGACAGGGACTCACTTGATAGCTTTCTGAACACTTTCCCCTGATGGAAATGCCTTGTCAGGCCACAGGGGAAGGGAAGAGGACAGGTTCAGTCCTGATGCAATTTGATGATCTGGGCTGGATGGGAAAGGAAGCTTTCCTTTTCTGAGGGAAAGGGGTAAAGGGAAGGAGAGGAAAAGAGGGTGGGATGGGAAGTGGAGGAGTGATGAGGTTACAACAAGGATGTAAAGTGAATAAAAATAAAGAAAAAACTTTAGTTAAAAACCATACTAGCTATTTCAATTAGAGATACAATTAAAAAAAGATTTTGAAAATAGATATTCCACATTACTGAGCAATGTCTTATTCAGTGACAGGAACTGGTTACCCAGAAACACACAAAGTGGTAAAAGCTATGTACATGGTTGTTCTTGGCTGCCCACAGTAACCAGATGGTAAGAACCTACTGCTGCTGGTGTCCACATTTTGGTTCTGGAATAAAAAAATAAATGGCAAGCTGGTCAGGAAACTTTCTTGCTGGCTAACTTTCATAGTTCTGGGAGTCGTTAGGTAAGTTTCTGGGGGAGAAAAGAAATCAGTGGGTTTTCCCAGTGCCAAACCATCCATTCACACAGGCAAGGTGTATCAATACTCTTCATGGTAACAACCAACTGCTCTCTTAGTCAGAGTTGTAGTTTTCAACATAAAATGGAATTCATGCCTGGTGCTAAAGTACAGTCCAAAACCATGGTTATGAATGCCATAGGCACACAGAGAAATGTGCTATTGGTTTTCTAAACTGTTATATATTCAAACTGACTTCTAAATGTTATGTTTATAGTCATGAGTTTAAATTGCTCTTTTTCTAGACAGAAAAAAGTTCTTACTGAAGTGGGTAGTTGTTCATGTAAAGATGTATTAATGTTAAGGATTAAGAATAAATGACTCTAAGTGCTCAGATATAGATTGGGCATCAGTGTTAAACCTTTAGCCCTCAAACTCAAGCCTATTTCAGAAGCAGGGCATAAGACCTGAAGGAGGATGACAGCTCTGATATGTACATAACCCAGCTGTTGAACACATGAAGTCATAGCAACTCTTGTTACCCACCACAAGACCTGTAAAAGATAAAACCAGTTAAAAACTTCAGCATGGGGTGGGAATGGTTTACTGGTACACTAGCTGAGAAGCTATTGAGAGTTAATGGCTGCCTGGGAAGGGAAAGTAACTGTCTGCTGCCCATGTCTCAGTGGATAAAGCCACATGACATGCATATGGGCAACACTAATAGGACATAGTTTTTAAAAATTCATAAATAAAAACCAAAAATGTGGGGCATACAGTAAGAAAGGTGATGTGCTGGAGGTAGTCCTGGGAGGCTGGAGTTGATAGATGCACATGAGTAAGATGCATTGCACACATGTGTGAAAATTTCAAAGAAAATACAAATAAATAGTATCATTATTTTTCTCAAAATGTATGGCTTAACAAATGCAGGTGATCAGAAATGTAAAGGGCCAATTGTTAACACACGTTGCTGTGAACTTGTTAGCAGGATTTTAATAACTAGCACCTAAACTTCTTAAACTGATGGCATAAAAGAGGCTATGATTCCCACCAGCAGTGGAGGAGGGTTCCCCTTTCTCCACATCCTCTCCAGCATGTGTTCTCACTTGAGTTTTTTATCTTACTCATTCTGATGGGTGTAAGGTGAAAACTCAGGGTTGTTTTGATTTGCATTTCCCTGATAGCTAAGGATGTTTAGCATTTCTTTAAGTGTTTCCCTGCCATTCAATATTTCTCTATTGAGAATTTTCTGTTTAGCCCTGTACCCCATTCTTTAATTGAATTACCTGATTTGTAAACTTGACCAACCCCTTTGGAAATCAAGATGGCACTTTCTCAGACAATTAGGAATAGTGCTACCTCAAGATCCTGCTATACTACACTTTGGCATATATCCAAAATATGCTCAAGTGTGTAACACGGATATTTGCTCAAACATGTTTGTAGCAGCTTTATTCATAATAGCCAGAATCTGGAAGCAACCCAGGTGCCTCTCAATTGAGGAATGGATATAGAAATTGTGGTACATTTACACAATGGAATACTACTTAGCAATTAAAAACAAGGAAATCATGAGAATTGCAGGCAAATGGAGGGAATTAGAAAGATCATCCTAAGTGAGGTATCCTGGAAGCAGAAAGACACACAGGGTATATACTCACTTATAAATGGATATTAGAAGTATAATATAGGATAAACATACTAAAATCTGTTCACCTAAAGAAGCTAAGCAAGGAGAACCCTAGGTAAGATGCTCAATCTTCATTCAGAAAGCAAATGGGATAGACATCAGAAGAAGGATAAAACAGGGAACAGGACAGGAGCCTACCACAGAGGGCCTCTAAAAGACTACCCAGTAGGGTATTAAAGCAGATACTGAGACTCATAGCCAAACTTTGGTTAGAGTGCAGGGAATCTTATGAAAGAATGTGGAGATAGAAATACCTGGAGGGGATAGGAGCTCTACAAGAAGAGCAACAGAACCAAGAAATCTGGGCACAGGGATTTTTTGTGAGACTGATACTCCAACCATGGGGCATGCATGGAGATAACCTAGAATCCCTGCACAGACGTGGCCATTGTCAGCTCAGCTTCCAAGTGGGTTCCTAGTAAGGGGAACAAGGGCTGTCTCTGACATGAACTCAGTAGCTGGCTCTTTGATCACTGACCCCTGATGGGAAAGCTGCCTTACCAGGCCAAAGAGGAAGACAATGCAGACAGTCCTGATGAGACATGATAGGATAGGGACAAAAAGAAGGGGAGAAGGACCTCTCCTATCAGTGGACTGGGGAAAGGATATAGGAGGTGAAGAGGGAGGGATGGTGGGATTGGGAGGGAATAAAGGAGGGTTTTACAGCTGGGACATAAAGTAAATAAATTGTAATAAACAATTGAAAAAAGAGGCTATGATTAAACTTCCATTTACCAGTATTTAATACCAACAACCAGAGTAATGATCTTTGTTGCAATAAGAGGAAATTGATAAGATTTAAATTTGTAAGGAAATTTCAAGTTTTCTTATTGTATAGTTCCTGTTTGTACTTTCAACATTATTTTTATTCAAAATACATACATAGCTATTTCAAAATATCAACATTAGGCACTTGAGTTAAAATAGAGGCAAAGAACAACCAATGCAAAGCTAAGTATTTGCCACTTTATTCCTTCAGGCTTCACATATTATTCTGAAATCATAGGCTTTTGGTTCAATACTTCAATATCTTGCACTGTAAATGTATATTTCTGTCCTGGAGTTGTTTAGGGGCTTACTCTCATTTTTTAGAGTCAACAATCAATTGTGTTTTGCTGTTTGAGAAATAAATAATATTGACTTTTATGATTTAAAAATAACTAAGGTAGTCTATCCTGTGTCTTCATTATACCATGAATAATCAACTGAAAATTGATTGAGTGAAAAAGAAACTGTAGACAAATATAAAAAATTTACTTCTTCTATTTTTTAAATGAAAATAGATTTTCTTCATTCAATGTGTTATGATTATGGTCTCTTTCCCGCAATTCCTTTCAAGTCTTCCCCACCTCCCTACCCACCCAAGTCAAAACTCTTTCTGTGTGTTTCTCATTAGAAAACTATATATATATATAAAACCTGAACAGGACAAAATAAACAAACAGCTAAACAAACTAATAAACAAACAGGAAAACAAAGAGCCCAAGGTAAAGCACAGTATGTATATATAGATAAGGAGGTATAGACACTAGCAAATACAAAAGTTACATTAAAACACATTATCAAAAATCATAACATGTAAGCAAAAGACCTGGAGTATAAGAAAACAAACAAAGAACATATCAAAATGAAGTATTAGGAGACACAAAACCTCCTTAAATACCATTGCATTCATTTTGTGTGTGCTATGTACTGCTGAGCCTAACCTTGAGAGTAGTTCATTTCTCTGGTGAGACTATGTTGGGGAAATGTATTTTTTTATTCACAAGTGGCTACTGATGTGAGATAACTTCTTTGTTAGGGATGTGGGCTTCCAGTCTCATCAAATGTGCCATATCTGGTCTAGACCTGTCCATATCCTGCATATGTTGCCATGGTCTTGGAGTATTTTAAATGATTTTAAAGCTATGATTATCGAGTTATTAGAGGCACATGAAGCAGAAAAGAACAAATCTCTCAAAGAAATAGCCACACGAATGGAGGCAAATAAAGAGGGAATGACAAAGCTCTCAAAGAAATACAGGCACATACATTCAAACAAATAGAGGCACAAGTAGAGGCACAATTAGTGGCATATAGAGAGGAAGCAAACTAAAAAAAAAAAATGGAAGCCATCATAGAAAGACAGGAATACACATTCAAATAGATGAAGGAAATGGTGCAAGACATGAAAACAATGCTAGAATCAATTAAGAAAACAAAAACAGAGAAACCCCTGGAGCTGGAGAATTGAGAGAATAGATCAGGAACCAAAAACGTAAGCATCACTAATAGAATACAAGAGATGGAAGAGAGAATCTCAGGTGCTGAAGATACGCTTGCAGAAATTGATACCTGTCTCAAAGAAAAAATAAAATAGGAAAAGTTCCAGACACAAATTATCTAAGAAATTAAGGAAGCCATGAAAAGACCAAATATAAGAATAATAGGAATAGAAGAAAAAGAAGACTCCAGGCTCCAAGTTTCAGAAAATATTTTCAAGAAAATCATAGAAGAAAAATTTCCCAACTTAAAGAAAGAGAATTCAATTAACACAAAGAAGTTTACAGAACCCAAATATACTAGACCAGAAAAAGAGTTCCTCATTGCACATCATAGCCAAATCACTAAATTTACAGAACATTGAAAAAATATCAAAAACTGCAAAGGAAAAAGGCCAAGTAACATACACAGGTAGACCTGGCAGAATATCACCAGACTTCTCAACAGAAACTATAAAAGCCAGAATGGCCTGGGTAGATGTTCAGACTTTAAGGGACCACAGATGCCAACCAAGACCATACCCAGAAAATCTCTCAATCAACATAGATGGAGAAAACAAATATTCCATTATGAAATTAAACTTCAAAAATATCTACACAACAACCCAACCCTACAGAAGATACTAGAAGGAAAACTTCAATCCAAGAAAAAGAACTATACCCAAGAAAATATAGTATATAGATAACTTCACAACAAAAAGTTAAAAGAAAACAAGCAATGAAACACAGTAACACCATCAACTCCACAATAAAAGAAACTAACATTCATTGGTCACTATTATCTATCAACATCAGTGGACTCAACTCTCCAATAAAAAGACACAGATCAACAAGTTGGTTGCAGAAAGAGGATTCAACCTTCTGCTCCATCCAAGAACCACAACTCTGCAACAGAGATGAGCATTACCTCAGAGTAAAGGGTGGGGAAAAGTTTTTCAAGCAAATGGACCCAGAAAACAAGCTGGGGTAGTTATCCTAATATCTAATAAAATAGACTTTCAACCAAAATTAATCAAAAAAGATGAGGAGGGGCACCACATTCTCATCAAAGGAAAAATCCACCAAGTGGACATCACAATTCTGAACATCTATGCCCCAAATAAAAGATCACCTACATTTGTAAATGAAACATTATTAAAGCTGAAATCACACATCAATCCCAACACCTAATAGTGGGAGACTTCAACATTCCTATCTCACCAAGGAACAGATCAGCTAGACAGATGCTAAATAGGGAAATAAAGGCACTTCTAGACGTCCTAAATCAAATGGACCCAATAGATGTCTACAAAACTTTTCACCCAAATTCAAAAGAATATACCTTCTTTTCAGAACCACATGGAACTTTCTCCAAAATAGACCATATAGTTGGTCACAAAGCAGCCTCAACAGATGCAAGAAGATTGAAATAATCCCTTTTATCCTATCTGACCACCATGCATTAAACCTGAACCTCAACAACAACAGAAATAGTAAAAAGCCCCCACACACATGGAAAGTGGACAACTCCCTACTCAATGACAGCTGGGTTAAGGAAGAAATAAGGAAAGAAATTAAAGACTTCCTAGATTTCAATGAAATTGAAGGCACAACATACCCAAACTTATGGGACACAATGAAAGTAGTGCTAAGAGGAAAATTCATAGCACTAAGTGCCTTCGAGAAGAAATTTGAAACACCTCATACAAGCATTTTAATGACTCATTTGAAACCTCTCCCCCTGCAAAAAAGAAGCAGACATACGCAAGAAGATTAGATAGCTGGAAATAATCAACCTCAGCTCTGAAATCAATAAATTAGAAACAAATAAAATAATTCAATGAATCAATGAAACCAAGAGCTGGTTCTTTGAGAAAATCAATAGGATAGACAAACCCTTAGCCAAACTATCTAAAAGGCAGAGAGAATCTATCCAAATCAGCAAAATCAGAAACAAAAAGGGGGACATAACAACAGACACTGAGAAAATCCACACAATCATTATATCTTACTACAAAAGCCTTTATGCCACAAAATATGAAAATCTAAATGAAATGGACAATTTTCTTGATAGATTCCATTTACCAAAATTAAATCAAGAGCAGGTAAGTAGATTGAAGAGTTCTATATCCCCTATGGAAATAGAAGAAGTCATCAAAAGTCTCCCTGTCTCAGCCTCCCCACCCCCCCAAAAAAGCCCAGGGAAAGATTGTTTCAGCATAGAATTCTACCAGACCTTCAAAGAAGAGTTAACTCCAATTATCTTCAAATTATTACACAAAATAGAAACAGAAACAGAAGGCACATTACCAAATTCAGTCTAGGAGGTCACAGTAACCTTGATACCTATGCCAAACAAAAACCCCCAAAGAAAGAGAACTTCAGACCTGTCTCTCTTATGAACATTTATGCAAAAATACTGAAATACTTGTAACCCAAATCAAAGAACACATAAATGATATCATCCACCATGTCCAAGTAGGCTTCATCGCAGGCATGCAAGGGTGGTTCACTATCCATCAATGTAATCTACCATATAAAAAATTTGAAGGCCAAAACCCACATGATCATCACCTTAGATGCTGAAAAAGTATTTGACAAAATTCAATACCCATTCATGTTTAAAGTTTTGGGGAGATCAGGGAAACAGGGCACATACATAAACATAGTAAAGGCAATTTACAGCAAGCTTATAGCCAACACCAAACTAAACTGAGAGGAGCTTAAATCAATCCCACTGAAATCAGAGACAAGGCAAGGTTGCCCACTCTCCCCATATTTCTACAACATAGTACTTGAAGTCGTAGCTAGAGCAATAAGACAACTAAAGGAGATCAAGGGGATACAAATCAGAAAGGAAGAAGTCAAAGTATCACTATTTACAGATGATATATTATACATGAACAACCCCAATAATTCAACCAGAGAATACCTTCAGCTGATACAAAATTAACTCAAAAAAATCAAAAGCCCTCCTCTATACCGAAGGAAAAAAGAAGGGCTAAGAAAGAAATTAGGAAAGCGACACCCTTCACTATAGACACTAATAACATAAAGTACCTTGGTGTGAATCTATCCAAGTAAATGAGAGATTAGTTTGAAAAAAATAAAAACTTCAAGTCTCTGAAGAAAGAAATGGAAGAATATATCAGACGATAGATATATCTCCTGTGGTCATGGACTGGTAGGATTAACTGTTTTTGGCAGGATGACCGTTTTCACTATATTAATCCTACCAGTCCATGACCACAGAATTCTTTATATACCTTGAAAGAAAAATTTTCAACTTTATATGAAAAAAAAAACATAATTTCCAAATGATCCTGTACAACAACAGATCATCTAGAGGTATCTCCATCTGTGATCTCAAGCTGTACTACACAGCAACAGTAATAAAAACTGCATGGTACTAGCATAGAAACAGAATGGTAGATCAATGGAATTGAAGAGAAGACCCTGAAATAAACACACACATGTATGGATATTTGAATTTTGACAAGAAGCCAAAACCATAGCCAAAACCAAGACAGCATATTCAACAAATGTTGCTGGTCTAACTGGATGGCTACGTGCAGAAAAACACAAATAGATCCATACTTATCACCCTGCACAAACTAAAGTCCAAGTGGATCAAAGACCTCAACATAAAACCAGATAAACTAAATCTGTTAGAAGAAAAAGTTGGGAAAAGCCTGGAACTCATTGGCACAAGAAACAACTTTCTGAACAGAACACCAACAGCACAGCCTCTCAGAGCAACAATCAACAAATGGAACCTCATGAAACTAAAAAGCTTCTGCAAAGCAAAGGACACTGTTGTCACCAAAAAAAATGTCAGCCTACAGACTGAAAATTTATCTTTACCAACCATGTATCTGATAGAGGTCTAATATCTAGAATATATAAAGAACACAACAAATCAAGTAATCCAATTAAAAATGGGGTACAGAGCTAAACAGAGAATTCTATGTAGAAGAATATAGAATAACAGAGAAACACTTAAAGAAATGATCAGCATCCTTAGTCATCAGGGAAATGCAAATCAAAGAACCCTGAGATTTCACCGTATACCCATTACAATGGCTAAGATTAAAAACACAAGTGACAGTGCATGCTGGAGAGGATGTGGAGAAAGGGGAACCTTCCTCCATTGCCAGTGGGAATGCAAACTTGTACAACCACTATGGAAATCAATCCATTGCTTTTTCAGACAAATCTTAATAGCGCTTCCTCAAGATCCAGCTATACCACTTTAGGCAAAATATGCTCAAGTACACAGCAAGGACATTTGCTCAACCATGTTTGTAGCAGCTTTGTTTGTAATATCTAGAACCTGGAAACAACCCAGATGTCCCTCAACAGAGGAATGGATACAGAAATTGTGGTACATTTACACAATGAAACACTACTCAGCAATTAAAAACAAGGAAATCATGAAATTTGTAGGCAAATGGTGCTAATTAGAAAAGATCATTTTCAGTGAGTTATCCCAGAAGCAGAAAGACACACATGGTATATACTCACTTATATGTGGATATTAGACATATAATATAGGATAAAGATAATAAAATCTGTACACCTAGAGAACCTAAGCAAGAAGGCGACCCTGGGTAAAATGATCAGTCCTCACTCAGCAAGACAAAAAGGATTGACATTGGAAGAAGGAGAAAACAGGAACAGGACAGGAGCCTAAAACAGAGGGACTCTGAAAGATTCCACCCAGGAGTGTATCAAAGGTGATGCTGAGACTCATAACCAAGCTTTAGGCATGGGAGGAGATGAGGGAGGGACAGTGGGATTGGGAGAGAATGAGGAAGTGGGCTATAGCTGGAATACAAAACAAATACACTCTAATTAATATAAAAAATAAAAATTTAATTAATAAAAGACACAGAGGTTAAAGAGGTAACCTTGGCTATAAAGATAATACAAGTGAGCAGGTCTATGGCAAGGATCAAAAGGAGTCAGGTACAAATGGGCCCAATGCAGACTCAGTCTGCAGACTATGAGAATAAATACAGAAACACACTTCTGGACAAAGTGAAAAGAGTGAAAAAATCTTGTAACATTTGGTCCTAATTGCTACGTCTCCATCAGTTCCTTCTCCAGGCCCAACAAAACCATGTAAAACCCTGTAAAAAGGTGATAGAGCAATACTTTTGGAATCACTGCCAGTGTGAATAATGATGCACAGGGTTTTTTAACATTTTAAAGCTTAGGTGTTTTAGATCAGCAAATCCCCAGCCAGCTTTCTAGCTTAATCCAACTAAACCTGGCACCATATCCTATGGTATGGCTGGCTCTACCTCTCTGCTCCTGTTTACATCCATCAGTTAACCTTAGTGTCCTACTGGTGACCTGTCTTTGCTTTTTTTCTTCCAGGGAAGTTCTGCTTTCCACTTCCAGATATTACATATCAGATGTTTACAAAGTATGGGCCATAGAAATAACAATACCAAGAACTGGGTAGTAGACTAGCACTTAGCCTTCTGCCAGTTTAGAAATCAACAACTGAATATAGAGACTCAACTTTACACTGTACCCCAACATATCCCCCTTTTAGTCCAAGAAATGGCTTTTTCTCCAACATTTATAAACAAACAAACAAACAAACAAACAAAAAGAACAATGATGAGAACTGTAAGATAAAAATCACATTCACAACATCCAGTCTATTTGTGTTTGGTAATCTTAAAGAAAGTATTTCACTATCTATCTTATATTGGTGAGTTAAATAATGTACCTAAGTCATTTTCTACCACTATTAAAAATTTCACATCAAGCATCTTCTTAGACCCTAAGACATTTTCTTAGATTCTAAGCAACTTAAGCTTTTATGTCTTTTAATCTCTCTGAGTCTAATAATAATGAAAACTGTAAAATTATTACTATCTATTCTTCAACCCAATCAGAAAGAGACCTGAGTAGAAAGAATTCTACCTGAGTAAACAGGAAGTGCAGAGCAAGTAGCTTCCAAAACTAAAAATTACAGAGAATATCCGACTAACTGGACAGTCCTTCAAGGTTCCTCTATGTCATTTAGGCATCTATCTTTGTCCACCAGGCCCAGAAGATCTGTGAAGCAGGAATTTTGAAGGACTTTCCTAAATTATCTTGGCAAAGTTGGACAATCAACTGCCCAGTGTCATTCTTGTCCACAGTTTGGACAGCATGCTGTCAGCAGTTGAGGTAAGGGAAGGCTCACCTCCCTCCCCTCTGCATTGGATAACTTTGTCACATTTGAAGCAAACTCCCTGTGGAGACTCTTCAGTTCCCATCATCTTCTTTGGAGTAGAACACAATGATACCATGAGATGTGACTCTGTCAGAAAAACCCTTTTGTTATAAAAACACATCTTAAATACTATGATATGCATCTCTCTGAAGCATCTGAGAATTACCTATCTATCTAAAGTATATCTACATAGTTATCCTGAACAGTTTTCAGTAGAAGCTTTTATAGGACTAAGAATTTGCATTAAATTTAAATGAGTTGCAAATGCACAATGCCTTAAAAATGTCTAGTATGGTGTAGCATAATATAACCTTAAATTTCTATCAACATACAAAAATCCATACCAATCTAAAATATTTGAGACTTGTTATTGTTTTCTTAGAAGGAAACACAATAATCCATATTTTACCTATCAAAGAGATACAATAATCCATCCCTCTTTGTCCTAATATCTCATCTCACCCTTATACTCCTATATCTTCCTCCTTTCTCATCTTTCACTCCCTCACACTAGATAGGAGAGAAGGAAGCATGGAGTGGAGAGATTAAAAACAATCCCTAAATCTAACCTTCTTTATTTTGTTTCCCCTGTGACCAAGACCAATAAAAATAACAAGACCAATAACAATTTATAACCAACTCTCCCTAAAATTGCAACAAACATTCATAACCCACCAAACACCCAAAATCCACCCCATCCCACCTCTTGTGAATGAAGGCATCACGGTTTTTAATTGTTTTCTGCTCTCTAGGGATGATGGCATTGGGGGGAGGGAGTTGAAAATATTGGTAAATTGGACAAGTCCTGGGATATCCAGTTGTTTTATTTGCTGTCCCTGTGGGCTAAGAAAGTACAGGGTTTAATTGAAGTCTTGGCTGAAACAATTTGTGAGGCTGGGTTGTTGGGGCCAGCTGTTTTGAGGTTGTCCTGGATGCAATTTTGAAGAAACAGCAGTTGAGGCTGTCTGTAATGAACTGGACCACTTGCTTTCTCTTCATTGGTGTCTAGTTCCTTTGCTCTGGAAACACCAAACTTTTAAGGGTAGCATGCGTTTCTAAAGTAACACAAGTACGGAATGTGCAGTGTGCACAAATTGGCTGAAGATGATTCTGTTTAATGTTTGAGAAGGTGAAAGGCTTCTGTCAACTTTATGAGTCCATTTGGACCTCATAACCAAACTTTAATATAATCTCCATCCATTCACTCACCTCAGTGTCTTGCTGGTGAATCACCCATCTTTGATTTCCTCTCTCAGAGAACCTCTGTCACCTTCCTGCCGAGATATTGGCTATCAGCTCTTCCTTACATACAATAAGCAAGTGAAGGGTGAATATTTACAAGCTATTTAAGCAGATCTACAACTCCTAATGAAATAGAAGCCGTAATTAATCTTGTTTCAACTTTAGTAGTAGATTGTGTTTGTGTGAGTGTGTGTGTGTTAGATTTTGTGTGTGTGTTAGATTTTCTGCCAATATACTTCTTTGGGGTGTTATTACTTCTAGAGTTTTCAGAATTCTGTTAGATTTTCTTATTTTGTGGATATAAGTTTTTTGTTTTTGTTTTTAAAGAACATCCTTATGATTCTCTGTTATCCTTGATTCTGTTGCTACGTTATCCTTTTTGTGTCGAATTTTGTAAATTTGGATCCTTTCTTTTTTAATTTTAATTTGGCTAAGGAATTGTCCTCTTACTAATTTTCTCAAAGAATCCACTCTTTGTTTCATTGAATCTTGGTAGTTATTTTTGTTGCTAATTAATTTATTTCAGCCCTGCCTTTATTTCTTGCCATCTCCTCCTTTTGGGTATTTTTTTTTCTAGATGTTTTCAGGCATCCCACTAAATTACTGATATGAAATATCTTTAATTTTTTAGGTAGGGAATATGTGCTATGGACTTGCTTCTCAGAACCACTCTCAATGTGTCCTATAAGTTTAGGCACATATATTTTTTTTTCATTTTCGTTCAATTATTTTCTTTTTTCTTAATTACAGTTTATTTATTTGGTATCCTAGCAGTAGCCCCCTTCTTCATCCCCTCCCAATCCCGCCCTCCCTTTTTCTTCTCCTCCCTTATCCCTCCCCAAGTCCACTGATAGAGGCAGTCCTGCTCCCCTTCCATCTGACCCCAGCCTATCAGGTGTCATCAGTACTGGCTGCATTCTTCTGTGGACTGGTAAAGCTGCACCCCCATCAGGGGGAGGTGATCAAAGAGCCAGCCACTGAGTTCATTTTATTCAATTCTTAAAGGTTTCAGTTTCTTTCATAATGTCTGTGTGAACCCATTTTCATTCAGTTCTTGATTGTTTGGTTTCCATGAGTTTGTTGCTGTTAATATTCAACTTTAATCCATGGTGGTTAGATAGAATAAGGGGTGTTATTTCAATGTTCTTTTATCTGCTGAGATTTGCTTTGTGTCAAACTATGTGGACAATGTAGGAAATAGTTTCATGAGATGATGGAGAAGAGATGAATTCTTTTGTGCTTGGATGAATAGTTCAATAAATAATTATTAGGCTCAGTAAATAATTATTAGTTTATGATGTAATATAGCTCTAACATTTCTCTATTTTCTATTTGTCTGGATTACCTGTCTATTAATATGAGTAGGATATTGACATTTACTTCTATCAATGTGTGAATGTAAATATATGAATTTAGCTGTATAGTGTTCCTTTAATGAACTTTGTGGGTTTGTGTTTAAAGATGTCAAGAATTAAAATGTTCTTTTGATGGATGTTTCCTCTAATGAATATTTAGTGTCAATCCCTACATTTCTGAGTATTATTGGTTTGAAGTCTATTTCATCAGAAATTAAAATGAATGCACCTGCTTATTTCTTGGGAGTATTTGCGTGGGTCATCTTTTTCTATTCTTATACTGAAATGTGATGTACATCCTTGACCACAGGTAAAGCTTTGGATGCAACATAATGATGGATCCTCTTTGTCTATACAGGCAGTAAATCTGTGTCTTTTTTTTTTGGGTGGGGGGAGAGAATTAAAAGCATTGATTTTAAGAGTTATCACTGAGCCAAATAGGCACATTAGTCCTTTATAATTTGTTTATCTTCTATATGGTTATAAGATTAGCAAAATAATTTTCCATAGTTTAAGCATATGTTTATGTGTTTATGTATTTAAACATCAATATGATTTATCTATCTTTATTTGCCTCTCAGATCTTAATGCGATTTCTCATTTAGTTTTCAAAAATACTAAAAATTCAAAATATGGTCAAATTGGTTTTGAAACTCATATGATGATAATGTTGGTTTGAATATAAAATATCTTCTACAAACTTGTTTGAATATAAATTATCTCCTACAAACATAGTTTGAATTTTTTTTTCACTTCAGTCAGTAGTGATATTTTGGGAAGCTGTAGAATGTATATAGGAGGTGAAGCTTACCTATCAGAAGTCCATCTTTCAGCATGGGTCTTTGAAGACTCTAACAAGGCTCTGGATTTGGCTTCCTGGTAGTGTTCTATATGCTTTCTCGTTTATAGTGATGAAAACAGGCCTTGACACAGTTCCTGCAGACATGAGTTGACCTGCTCTGTCATGCCTTCTGTTCAATAGCCTAAAACTCCACAAGCTATCACTCAAAATAGCACTTTCACTTCCCTTACATTGCTTCTGTCCTGTATAGAAATGTTAGATTAAGTAATAGCATCATGTAAGAGACTATTTTCTTTCTCTTACACTCACAACTTAGTTGGATGTCTTTTCTTATACTTTAGAGAGTGTGTTTGGGTGTGTGTAAGAGAGAGAACTTTTATAACTATCTTTTATTGTTCACAACTTTTTACAAAACCATTGTAATATTTCAGCATATCTCATACACTATAGTTTAATACATTTTTGCATTATTTCAATTTGTATCTGGGACAAAAATATAAGGATGTAAAAAGGATATATCCAAGAGCTTAGAAGGTAAAAATTTTTATGCTCATGTATTCATTTTGATTGTGGTAAGTTTCCCCCACAGACTCTGAATAAAATCACTTCAGGAAGGGAATAAATGTACAGAGGCTTCTGGGTGTTAAGAAAATCAGGTTAGTATATAAACTGTGGTGAAGAGATACATAAAATTATTGACTGGAAATTCATGCGTGCCTGGATGCAGAATTTATCAAATCAAGCAGAAGATTTCCTAGTAGACTGAATCCATGCTAGTATTGTCCACTTGAGGGCAATTTATTCAGTCTCTCATATTGGAATACCCAATCATATCTCCCTCAGATATCACTCAGCAACTTTTCATTGTAGTATGTGCTCATTTGAAGATATTCTGATTCATTTCTTGTGACTACTGGCTTTAAGTATGGAAAGTAGTTAATCTGCATTCTTTTCAATAGATTTTTCAGAAGCAACTTCTTTAAATAGTGGGCCGCTTGGACTGGTTACAAACTGCTTACAATCATAGATATTAATAAAAATATAGAAATTAAAGGGGACTTTAACGGCATACAATAGTCTTAAATACGTTTAAATATTTAGGCTATGATCTATTAATTTTTAGCAACTCTCCTTAACTAAGCTTTTCATTTTAAATGGAGATATTGTCTGTGTGTCATTGTGTTGTTCATAAGTGGCATTGACTTACATTCTTTCTCTCCATCTTTAGAGTTGCTGTGTGACTTGCTCTGGCTAATGAAATATGTGTATTTTCTGGATGAGAGTTTTAAATTTGAAATATTTTAATCATATTTCATTCCCCTTACCATGATAAATATAAAGGACAATTTGAGACAGTGTTTGTGTAAGCACAGGTCTCTGAGAGCCTACAATGAGCGCACCTATTCTGCTGACTTCTTTTTACTTAGGGCATAAATAAGAAATATAGTGGTTGTCTAATTAAAGTATTGCTTGTGTCTCCAGCATAATAGAAATTTTATGGCAAATACATGCTGTTTGAAAATTATTTGATATGATATATATATATTTAGTATTTCAAGGTACACAGAACATTCCATGCTATATAATAGTTTTAAAATTTTACTTCCACAATCCAAGACT
Source organism: Pachyuromys duprasi (assembly GCA_028658305.1). Taxonomy (NCBI): domain Eukaryota; kingdom Metazoa; phylum Chordata; class Mammalia; order Rodentia; family Muridae; genus Pachyuromys; species Pachyuromys duprasi. The sequence continues at coordinate 36,763,630 of CM053743.1, forward strand.
TTTGCTACCTTTAAAGTACATGTATTTGCCTATATATGTATATATATGGAATATGTGTATTTTTCTCAATGAGAGCATTACATATATACTCATATGCACACACATGTATATACATATACTTCAGAGGTAGCAAAAATCATGAATATATATGCACATACATATACATACATTACATATACACAAAAAATACATACACACATAACTACATATATACACATATATACATATATACACATACATGCATATATTCCTAAATACATAAATATGTATATAAATATTCCTAAATACATAAATGTATCATGTTCAATCTCTATAATATTTCTTTCATGTATAGTTTTCTTTTTAAAATTATTTTTTTATTCACTTACATCCCAATCAAAGGCCCTCCCTCCTCTCCTCCTGTTCCCATTTTCCTTCCCATTTCTCCCTATGCCTCTCCTACTCTTCAGATAAGCCGAGCTTCTTCTTTACCAATTCAGACCAGCACATCAAGTTGCATCAGAACTTAACACAGCATCTTCCTTTCTGTAATCTGTCAAGGCAGTCACAAACCCTACCCCAGGGAGAAGTGATTGAAAAGCAGGCAACACATTCCTTGTCAGAGACATCCCTCTTACCCGTGCATAGGGGACCGACATGTTGACCAAGCTACCCACGGTCTATGTATGTATAAGAAGCCTAGGTCGTGTCCGTGCATGGTCCTCGGTTGGTGTTCTGTAAGCCTTCTGGGCACAGGTTAGTTGGCTCTGTTGGTCTTCTTGGTTGTCTCCTTCTATTCTTTCCCCAGTCTTCTAGGAGCCTCTTTGAGCTCCACCCAATGTTTGTCTGTGAGTCTCAGCATTTGTGTGGATCCATTGTTAGGTGGAGCTTCACAGAGGAAAGCTATTCTATTCTCCTATCTGCAGGCAGAGCAGGTATCTTTAATCGTGTCAAGGCTGGATCTCTTCCATGGAGTAGGTCTCACGTTGGTCCAGGCATTAGTTGGACATTCCCTCAATTTCTGCTCTATCTTTATCCCTGCACATCTTGTAGGCAGGGTAAATTTTGTTTTGTAGTTTGTGTGTCTGGGTTGGTGTTGCCCTCCCTCCACTAGCAGTCCAGTCTAATTAGAAGGTGGTCTCTTCAGTCCCTATGGGCTCTGCTACTGAGTCTCCGCTAGAGTAACACCAGTATCCTCCCAGGAGCCGAACTTGTCATAGGTCTGGAGTTTATCTCAGAGATAGCCCCGCTGATGGTTTCTCATTTATTGCAAGCCAACTATTTTTCCACCACTCTCTCCAGTCTGATCTACACCTTCATTTCCCGTCACACTAATTCTTCAAACCTATTAACTCTCTTCAACCATTTCTGTTATCTATTATATTTCCACTTCTGAGAGTTATTAAACTATCCTCGGATCCTTCTTGTTACTTATCTTCTTTGGGTTTATTAATTGTAGTAAGGTTATCCTGTAATGTATGGCTAATATTCACTTCTAAGTGAGGACATACCAAGTATGTCTTTCTGGGTCTATGATACCTCACTCAAGATGGTATTTTCTAGTTTCATCCATTTCCCTGCATATTTCATGATTTCTTTGTTTTTAATAGCTGTGAAGTATTCCATTGTACTACAATTTTTTTAGTCATTCTTCAGTTGTTGGACATCTGGGTACTTCCCAGTTTTAAGTTATTATAAATAAAGCTGCTGTGAATATAGTGGAGCAAATATCCTTGTTGTATGGTGGAGCATCTTACAGATGTATGTCCTGGAGTGGTATTGCTGACTCATCAGGTAAAGTTGTTGCGAAGTTTCTGCAAAAGCGCCAGACTGATTTACGAAGTGGGTATACAAGCTTGAATTCTACCAGCAATGGAAAAGTGTTCCCCTTGCTACACATCCTTGCCAGCTTGTGCTGTCACTTGATCCTTTTTTTTTTTTTTTTTGATTCTACCATTCTTACTGGTGTAAGGTGGAGTCTCAGAATTGTTTTGATTTGTATTTCCTTGATGACTAAGGAAGTTGAGCATTTCTTTAAAAAATAAATTTGTTTATTAATTTATTACAATTTGTTCATTTTGTTTGCCAGCTGTAGCTCCTTCCCTCATCTCCTCCAAATCCTGCTCTCCCTCCCTAACCTCCTCCCAACCCACTCATACGGGAGGTCCTCCTTCCTTTCCATCTGACCTTACGCTATCAGGTCTCATCAGGACTAACTGCATTGTCTTCTTCGCTGGCCTGATAAAGTTGCCTCCCACCTCAGGAAGAGGTGATCAAAGATGAGCCACTAAGTTTTAAGTGCATCTCTCAGCCATTCCCATTTCCTCTGTTAAAGATTTCCAGTGTTTAGCTCTGTACCTAAATTTCTAATTGGATTATTTTGCTCTTGTTATTTAATTTCTTGATATATATATTCTATTTATATATTATATACAATATATTGGATATTAGTCCTCTCTCAGATGCAGAGTTGTTGAGGATCTTTTTCCAATCTGTATGCTGCCACTTTGTTCTCTTGGCCATTTCCTTTGCCTTCCAGAAGCTTTTCAGTTTCATGAGGTCCCATTTATTAAACATTGATCTTAGTGCCTAAGCTGTTGGTGTTATGTTCATGAAATTGTCTCCTGTGCCAATGAGTTCAAGGTTCTTTCCCACTTTTTCTCATATTAGATATTCTAAATACTTAGTGTATCTTATGTTGAAATCTTTAATCCACATGAACTGGGAGTTTTGTGCAGCATGATGAATACGAATCTGTTTGCATTTTTCACCTGTAGACATACAGTTAGTCCAGTACCATTTGTTGAAGATGCTTTCTTTTAACCATTGTATGATTTTGATTTCATAGTCAAAAATCAAGTTTCTGTACATGTGTGGGTTTAATAATGGGTCTTTGATTCAAGTCTATTGATCATCCTGTCTGTTTTTATGCCAATGCCATTACTATTGCTCACTATTAAAACTTGAAATCAGGGATGGTGACACCTCAAGATGATCTTTTATTATACAGGATTGTTTTCCCTATTATGGTTTCTTTTATTTTCCATATGAAGTTGAGAATTGTTCTTTCAATGTTGGTAAAGAATTGTGCTGGAATTTTCATGGAAATTGCATTTAAACTGTACATTGCTTTTGGTAAGATGAGTATTTTTACTATGTTTATCATACCAATCCCCTAGCATGGGGCATCTTTCTATCTTCTGATATTTTCTTCAATTTCTTTCATCTGAGACTTGAAGTTCTTGTCATATAGGTTTTTGCTTGCTTGATTTGAGTTACACCAAAAATATTTTATATTTTTTGTGGCTATTTTGAAGGGTGTTGTTTCCCTATTTTTTTCTTAGCTCATTTATCTTTTGTATATCGGAAGTCTACTGATATTTTTTCATTTATTTATTTATTTATTTATATTTTAATCACAGGTCATTCACTTGTATCCCAGCCATAGGCCCCTCCTTCTTTTGCTCCCAATCTTGCCTTCCCTCCCTCATCTCCTCTCTGCCACCTTCTGAGTCCACTGATAGGGGAGGTCCTCCTCCCCTTCCTTCTGACTCTTGCCTATCAGACAAATGGTGGGAACTAGAAAAGATCATCCTGAGTGAGGTTTTGCAGAAGCAGAAAGACACACATGCTATATACTCACTTATAAGTGGATATTACACATAATATAGCATAAACATACTAAAATCTGCATACCAAAAGAAGCTACACAAGAAGGAGTACCCTGGTTAAGATCATCAATTCTCACTCAGAAAGGTAAACAGGATAGACATTGGAAGAGGGAGAAAACAGGGAACAGGACAAAAGCCTACCACAGAGAGCCTTTGAAAGACTACCCAGCAGGGTATCAAAGCAGATGCTGAGACTCATAGTCAAACTTTGGGTAGAGTTCAAGGAATCTTATGAAAGAATGGGGAGACAGAAATACCTGGAGGGGACAGGACCTCCACAAGGAGAGCATCAGAACCAAAAAATCTGGCCCAGAGGTTTTTTCTGAGACTGATATTCCATCCGAAGTCCATGCATGGAGATAAGCTAGAACCCCTGCACAAATGTAGCCCATGGCAGCTCAGTTTCCAAGTGGGTTCCCTACTAGTGGGAACTGGAATTGTCTCTGATAGTGGCTGGCTCTTTGATCACCTTCCCATCATGGGGGAACATCCTTACCAGACAACAGAGGAAGACAATGTAGCCAGTCCTGATGTGACCTGATAGGCTAGAGTCAGATGGAAGGAGAGATGGACCTCCCTATCAGTGATCTCGAAGAGGGTCCTGGGAGAAGATGAGGGATGGGGGGTGGGACTGGGAATGGATGTGGGAGGTAGTTACAGCTGGGCTATATAATGAATAAACTGTAATTAATAATAAATAAATAAATTTAAAACAGAAAGGAATGACAGAGATAGGTGACTGCTTGTAAACACTCCAGAGGTTTCTCCTTATTTTTGGGAGAACCAGTCTTCAGCTAGCCAGCTCAGACTATCTGACAGACATTCAGTAAAACAGGAATTTTGACAAACTGCCCACTATGTCTCTGCAAATTTTGACTGTCAATTTCCCAGTGTCCTGCTTGTTTACAGTTTGAACAGGCATCCTGTTATGTAGTTAAACACAGTTTTGTTTTGTTTTGTTCCACCAGAGGTTATCCTACCATATTGTTTCTTTGATGCCAATCATCATCTTTAATGTAGATTAACAGAGCTGCCAGGAACATGTGTCTCTCTGTCAGAAAAACCTTTTATTATTAAAATAAATTTAAATGCCATATACTATATGTCTCTAAAGTGTTTGAAGACCCACTTTTCTACCATTATATAGAGCATAATCATATTTATCCACCTACCTCTCTCTCTATCTCTATCAAAACTATCTGTCTATACTGTATTAGAATAACATTGCTTGTTTCTAGCTGTGTACTATCTGGTCTACTTAAGAATATAAAACTAAATAAAGCTTTTTTCTGTAATGAACTAAACTAGTATCTAAGAAGACTATAATTAAGATTATTTAAGTGTGGCTTATTACTAACTTGGATCTCTAATCAATCTGAACAGTTTTGCAATAGGTAGCTTTCATGAGACTAGAACTTTATTCTGTGTGATAGAATTAATGATTGCGAATGATAACTAAGATTTTTTACACGTAACCTCTAGAATTGTTGAAAAATTTGCATTTAACCACAACCAGCACCTTGTAGGAGCATAATAGGTAACTGAAAAGAGTTTTTTGTCTTTAATTTGTAACCAATTAAATATTTTACTACACTTTTTTAGGTGAGAGTTTAGAACTTAACTAAAGTATTATTTATGTAAAATTTGAATATGTGAATTTCTAGCCTACCACATCAATAAAACATGACTATTGTTTACAGTCGTTAGTGTTTTTAATCAGAGCATACAACTCTAAATGATCTACTTCTTCAAGAGCACACTAATCATGTGATGGGTTAATGTGTTTGCATGAATTGATTTTACCAAGAATTTACTGATCATCTTAAACGGTATGTTTACAAATTCTCAGGACTCTAGCTCAGGACTTCTATGTCAGGATTGGTAAGTGATACATGTGCACTCTTATATAAAAGATGTTCAGCACATATTTACCAGCCTGTTAGGACTTAGGCATCACAGTGCTGCTCTTCCAGACAGGCCAGTCCTGTGTACTATACTCTTACTTTCTATAACAACATCATTTGCTTGGCTCTTCCAAATAGCTTGTAACTCTAAATATGAAAGAAAGAAAAACAACATTACTAGCAGCAACAACAACAGTACCATATTATTAATATTTACCATGATGAATCTTGCAATTTCTCTTCAGAAAACCTCCAGGTTATAACAAAGTTCTGCCAAATTTTCTTTCACTGCCATTTTATTTGTGACATTCATTATTTCTCACAGAAATGACCTAAGTTTTCTTGAAGAGACTTGTTGTTGATAGTTCCTCTCCCTGTTATGTATTACACATTGAATCAGTAAAATTAGCTAACTATTGTGTCCTGTACAGATAAGACAAAATAAAAATAAAATAAGCATATCATCAAGTCAATGCTATGGTAAACTTTAAAACTATTCTGAAATTTTAGGCCAAAATACTTACAAAGGAGAACATATCTGAATGATTACTGAGGGATAAATGGCTAACAAGCGTATGGTGCATATAATAGTGAAATAGTATTCTCCACAGAAAAAATGGTATCTTATAATTTCTAGGAAAATAAAGGATATCATCTTAAGTGGAATAATGCAGACATACAACAAAAAATATGAAATGTTCTATCTTATGTATGAATATGAATAAATGTGATATAATATTTTTATCTTTACCCCGAGGCTAGGAATGGTGGGGAAGTGGGCTAGAGGAAGACTAGAAAATAACTGTGAAAACACCAGATGATAAATCCTCACTTAGAAAGACAAATGGGATATAGGAGAAAACAAGTAACAGGACAGGATCCTACCACAGAGGGCCTCTGAAAGACTACCTAGAACTGAATCAAACCAAACCTTCGGCAGAGGGTAGGGAACCATATGAAAGAAGGGAGAGTTAATATGATCTGGAGAGGATAGGAGTTCCACAAGGACCAAATAAATCTTGGGCATAGGGGTCTTATATGAGACTGTTTCTCCAACCAAGGACCATGTATGGATCTAACCTAGAACTTCTGCTTGCCTGTAGCCCATGCTAGCTCAGTATCCAAGTGGGTACCCTAGTAAGGGGAATAGGGAGTATATCTGACATGAACTCAGTGGCGGGCTCTTTGACCTCGCACCCTGCAAAGGAGGAGCAGCCCTCCTAGGCCACAGAGGAGGACTTTGCAGCCAGTCCAGAAGATACTTGATAAACCAGGGTCAGATGAAAGTGGAGGAGGTCCTCCTTTATAAGTGGACTTGGAAAGGAGCAGGGATTAGACGAGGGAGGGAGGGTGGGATTGGGAGGGAATGAAGGAGCAGGATTCACCTGGATTACAGAGTTAATAAAATGTAACTAATAATAAAAATAAAATTAAAAAAGAGAAAAAAATGAGTCCTTATGTTCTACATAACAGTGGGGCGATTATAGCTCACAATTGCCTAGCTAGGTTATCATTAACTAGGATGGAAAAAGTTAAAGATGCTGAACAGAAAGTCATGATAAGAAAGTAAATTCAGAGGATCCAAAATGGCGGCCCTGGGAGGACACTGTGTCTGGGGAGTAGGACAACAGTGTTGGCACAGCGACAAGGAGACTGAACTCTGGGACCTAAAACACCAGCATTTGTGAGTGCCAAGTGAGAGGGATTCCTATGGTGAGGAAATCAAGTAGGAAAGTCCCAGGGACACCAAGTTAATCCCTGGAAAAAGTCCAGGTGTCCAGCTGCATACATCTGCCAGCCTTGATCTAACATGCAGCCTCCCACGGCCATCTGCCATTGCAGACCGGGACACACAGTCTCTGTTCCAGACTGACACACCCCCAGATACCATCACAGATCACGGTGCACAGCCTTGGCTCAGAAGGAGGCATCAAGTCTCCCGACCAGAGTGGAGCCCTTAGCAGCAAGCCCAGGACAGAGCTAAGATCCTCCAGATCAGAGTGGCACCCCCCAGCCGCCATCTCAAACCAGGACACTTAGCCTCTGGCACAGAGGGAGGTGCCAAGCCTACAGACCAGAGTGGAGACCAGCCTGCAGTGCTCACAGCTCCTAGCACAGAGCACAGAGAGGGGCAACATTGCCCACAACAGAGTACTTGTCCTGTCTGCAGCATCACCCACTGACCTCAGAGTCCAGCCTATGGAGCCCACCACAGATTGAAGACCACTGGGAATTCAGCAAACCTGTGTAGGCACTTGGCACACGCAATCTGCACTTGATAAATACGCTAGCACTCACATCCCCTCCTGTGCCTGCTCCCGAACCCCATAGCCCAAGCATATATAATCTCTAGCACTCCCCTTTAAAACACCTTCTGAGCAAGCCTGCTGGCACACACACACGTACTTACACCCTCCCCAAAAGATACTGAGCCAGCGGCATTTCCTTCCACAGGAACAACTGAAGCAACAACACAAACTCTCAAACCACTGGAACTCCCTGATCTTCCTAAGAATACTCCAGACACCAGAGATTAACAGTACCAGTCTGAAGTTCAGCCTCAAGGAATAAAAAGAAACTTGATTATAGGTAAACAAATGGCCAAAGGTTGACATAAGAACTCACATAACAAAAATCAGGACACCATGGCCCCACTGGCAACATCCAAAAGCAATGGATATTTTAATTCAGCAGAGACACAGGAAAATGATGTTAAAGTTATGCTTATGCAGTTACTAGAGGAAAAAAAGAGGAAATGAGCAAGGCCCTCAAAGAAATACAGAAGAATATAAGTGCTCTCGTAGAGGAACAATTAAAGACATATAGAGAGGAAACAAACAAAAAAATAGGAGCCACATTGAATCAGATGAAGGAAATGGTACAAAGCATGAAACCAGAATTAGAAAACATAAACAGAGTAAAACCTGGAACTGGAGAATTTAGAGAAAATATCAGGGACTACAAAGGTAAGCATCACCAAGAGAATACAAAAGATGGAAGAGAGAATCATGGGAGCCAAAGATACACTTGCTGAAATTGATTCCTCACTCAAAGAAAAAATGAAATGAGAAAAGTCCCAAACACCAAACATTGAAGAAATCAAGAACAGCAAGAAAGGATGAAACCTAAGAATAATAGGAATAGATGAAAAAGAAGACTCCTGGCTCCAAGGACCAGAAAATATTTTTAAGAAAATCATAGAAGAAAATTTTCCCAACTTAAAAAAATAAAATGTCCACAAACATACAAGAAGCCTACAAAACACCAAATAAACTAGACCAGAAAAGAAATACCTCTCCTGATATCATAGACAAAACACTAAACCTACAAAACAAATATATATATTTGGCAACAAGGGAAAAGGGTCAAATAACACATGAAGGTAGACTGATCAGAATCACACCAGACTTCTCATCAGAAACTATGAAAGTCAGAAGGGCCTGGACAGAGGTCAGACAGTCTTTATGGAAACACAGACTCCAACCCAGACTACTATACCCAGCAAAGCTTTCAATCAACATATATGGAGAAAACAAAATATTCCATGACAAAATAAAATTTAAGCAATATTTACACAGCAACCCACCCCTACAGAAGATACTAGAAGGGAAACTTCAATCCAATG